>JASSKH010000007.1:7285948-7870593 GCA_031763025.1 Macrocystis pyrifera | reverse complement strand
CCCCCCCCCCCCCCCCCCCGCAATGCCACCTACTTGTTTGTTGAGGCAGCTCCTCACTCGCCCAATAAGCCGACCAAACATCCAATCAAGATGAGACGCACACCGCCCCATGGCCTGACTGCAGTAGCTATATAGACAGTAGCTATAGGTTGATACGAAAACGACAGAAAAAAATAGTGTGTGAAACATGAACGGCACCCCAACGATATCGGGTCACATGTACATACCACCACTCTGCCCCTAAAATGTAGGAACCTTTTGTACCCTAATATTTAAACAAAAAGTTTCTTATTTTTTGGGACAGATTGGTAGTCCCTCTCGGTTAAAAACTAGTCCTTTAAAAGAAAACCCTTTTTCAGTCGTGTGCACTGACTGTACAGAAAAGTGAATTACGTACTAATTCCAAGTGTTTTCGTTCCCACAACGGGAAGGCGGGTCAAAAAAAGGGGATATAGTAGGAACCACCCCCCCCCCCCCCCCCCCCCCCCCCCCCGGCGGTTGAACAGGTTCTCGCCAAGAAGTACACGTGTCATTATCCTAGCGCGGGTCTAGTGAATAAATAGCCTTGTGTCAGGTATACGTACAGTAGTGGCGGTGTATACACCCATTGAAAGACCATCCGGTTTAAGGCCGCAGCAGTAGAGGTGAAGACCAGGTACAATCGGCTTGAAGTCACGAGAAGAAAAAACGCTTGGAGTTGCTGTACGTAGTACGGTGTGCATGGGATCATTTTTTTTTTTTTTTCCAGCAGAAAAGATCGGCTCAAAAGTCACGAGAAAAAAAAAAAAAAATGCTTGGAATTGCTGTACGTAGCACTACGGTATACGTACCTGGGATCTTTTTTTTTTTTTTCAACAGGAAAGATAAAAGCCTCATTCGAGAGGAGACCAAGTTTTTTTTTTGGGGGGGGGGGGGGGGACTTGCCATGGGCTGGTCTTGAAATGGAAAACACCACTATTACGGGGGTCCATAGTAAATAGGACCTACGGTACACA
Organism: Macrocystis pyrifera; assembly: GCA_031763025.1. NCBI lineage: Eukaryota > Phaeophyceae > Laminariales > Laminariaceae > Macrocystis > Macrocystis pyrifera. The sequence continues at coordinate 7,869,598 of JASSKH010000007.1, read as the reverse complement.
CAAAAACCATTATATTTCCCTATTTTTGCTAACAATATTTGGTCCTATTTACTATGGTCCCCCGTAATAGTATACTGCTGTAGTTGGCCTACTTGGCACGCGCAGTGCGGTTCAGCCAAGGAATGCTTTCTACTCGCCGCCACAGCCATTTCGCGTTTCGGCTGTTGTTTTGCGTATGCCAGGTACATTGTAGAGAGCGAGAAGGCGTGTTCAGAACTGGAAAGCGGAAAGGTTGAGTATAGGAGAGTGGGGGCGGTTGTCGGGGGGGGGGGGGGGGGGGGGGGGGGCGGAGTTCGGTTCGGAGTTCGGACGGACATCGATCGCCTCTTTGATGAGTTATGGTTTTTTTGGTCGGGATTCCCTCCGCGGGCGAGTCGAGTCGAGTGTGCGAATGTGCTCGTGTTTTTTTTTTTCCGTTCGGGCTGGCTGACCATCTGATAGACGTGCGCTAAAGAAAAAAAAAAAAAAACATGAGGCGAAAAATTTGCGCCAGTGTGCACTGCTGTTTTCCCTATGCGCCTGGTGACTATTGTTGCCGCATTTCATTGTACGTACGTAAGTAGACTCTCTGGCGCGGGCGGGGCACAACGTCATGTTCCAGGTACGACCCGTGGTATATATATATATGTATATTTAAAATATATACCACGTGGGGGAGCAGTAATCGCGGGGAGTCGAGTGTTATCCCCTCGCTTTTGGGGGAGCAGTAATCGTGGGGAGTCGAGTGCGGTGTAGGTGTCACGGCGGTGCAGCCCCGTACCCGCGTGCGTGCCGCAGCCGCCGCCGTCGCCGCCGCCACCTCCGTCAGCTCTCCCTGGCTCCATATTTTGCTGGTTTTACGTAACGAAAAAAAAAAAAAAAAAAAACGAAGTTTTTTTTTTTTTTTTCTCCGGATGAAATGAGCGAACGAACAAAATTCTAACAAATTAACCAAAGAAGAAAAAAATGAGAAAAAAATCAAGTCGCCCTCTCTGCCTGCTCGAGGACATTTTTTTTTTTTTTTTTTTCCCTCCCTTCCCCTGCCGCTAGCTCCTCGTATACCTGGTACATATTACACGCACAAACAGAATACACGTGCCAGCGGTACTCTACACGACTCTGTCCCAAAATATTGGAAACATTTTGAATAAATGTGATTTTTTTTTCAAACGATCCTTATATGCCGAGACACAGCGGTATGTTTTTATGCAGATCTTCCGCACAAACACGGTCCCCCCCCCCCCCCCCCGCTCTTCCCCACGTACCTGTTTTTCCCTGGTCGTTCTCATCGTTTTTTTTTCACCATGGCGCCTTTCGTTGTTGCTATTTTTGACGTAGCTGTGCCTGTGGAGCAGCACGATGAGGAGGGCCCGACAGACTGCTGCCGGGATCAAGAGGAGGCGGTACGTGGAGTGGAGGGCGCTGAGGGAGATCGAGGTCGGCGTGTGCGACGGCATGACGTACGCGCAGGTGAACCCCCCCCCCGCCCCACCCAGCTTCGCGTCGCGTCGTCCCCGGCATGTCCTGCTCCGCCATAAAACACGAATTATTGCTTCCCTCCGCCCTCCCCCGAGGCCCGCATTCCCCCGTCGAAGTGCCGGACAGCAAGAGGCGGCCTAAAAGTGTTTCGAAACAGACGTAACAAGTACGTGCGGTACGTACACGTTCGTACGCTGCTTTTGGCTCGTCGTCGCTGTGTCTTGCTGTAGTATTCATAGCAGTCATCTGCTGTCTTAACGTGTCTTCTTACGTGTCTCGTTTTCGTCTGATCTCTTGCCTCCTTGCGTCTCGTATGTGTGTATATGATCTGTTGAGCGATCCTATACAGAGTTCGAAGTACGCGGATGGTGTCTTATCTCTTGATTCTTTTGTTGTGTCTTTTTTGGGGTGTCTTGTGTGTCTTGAAAAATGGTATTTGTGTGTGTGTGTGTCTGTCTGGTATTCGATTTGTTCCGTGTGTGCCTTTTTTTGTGTGTGTGTGTCCTGCAACAGGTTAAGGCGAGCTTTCCCGACGAGTACGCCGCCCGGGAGAAGGACAAGCTGCGCTACCGGTACCCTCGCGGCGAGAGCTACCTGGATATCATCGCCAGGCTGGAGCCCGTGATCTTCGAGATGGAGCGGCAGAAGGCCCCGCTCCTCATCATCGCCCACCAGGTATGTATGATCATCATCATGAACCCCCCCCCCTCCCCCCCGGGTAGATTTTCCCTGTGTGTGTCTGTTCTGTCTGTTGCTTGGTTGGGTTGATTGACTGATTGATTGATTGATTGATCGATTGCTTGTTCCTGATTGGTGTGTTCGTGGAATTGGTTGGTTGGTGGATGGACGGATTGGTTGGTTGGGTAATTGGGTGATTGGTCTATTGGTTGATTGATTGACGGTCTTTTTCGCAAGAATCGTGTGCGCCAATTTTTGTCATTTGTTACCTGGTATTTGTTGTTGTTGTTGGAGCTGTTGTTGCTTTTGCGTCTCGCGTGCTTGGCGTGAAGCTCGAACTGTTTTTTTTTTTGGTTGACGGCGATGGTTTCCTAGCGAATCTGGCCTAACCACGAGGCGATGTTTTTGTTGTTGTTAGTTTTTTTTGCCCCAAGTTCCGCGTAAATGTTTCCCTGTTTTTATTCGCTTTTCGTGGACGTACGCTTTTGAGCGCAAGGCGTCGCGTCGCGGGGGAACCGTGCCAGACAGAAGGGGGGGAAGAACTCATGCGATAGGCGTGTGTTGGTGTCTCAGCTCCGTCGCCACTCCTTTTATTTATTTCGTTATTTGACGAGTTTGTGGTGCGTCATGTATAGATGATGTGTATATTGGTTGACCCCCTGATTCTCGCTCTCTCCCTCTCTCTGTGTCTCTCTCTCGTTTTCACTTTCCCTTGGCCTCTCTTTCTTGATTCCTTCTCTCTCTGTATTTCTCTTGTGCCTCTCTCTCTTTCTCTTTCTCTCGCTCTATCTCTTGTCTCTTTTCCTCTTCTCTGTTCTCCCCTCCCCGCCTCCGGCCTACCCCCCCTCCTCCCACTCTCTCCTCTCACCGACCTCGCGCGCCATCTATCTGTCTTCTTGCGCTTCGCTATAAAACGTCGTTATTTTTTTCTTTTCTTCCTTGCTGTTCGCCCTTTTTTTGTTTTGTCTTGTTGTTGTTGTTGTTGTTGTTGTTGTTGTTGTTGTGTTTTTGCGTTCGTCTACGTAAAACTTTTCTTCTTATTTTTGGTTACCGTCTGTTTGTTTTGTTTGTCGTAACGTTTTTTGTTTTTTTTTTTCCCTTCATTTTTTATTCTTGGCACTCTTGTGTGTCTACGGGAAAAGGCGGTCTTGCGATGCCTGTATGCCTACTTCTTGGACCTACCTTCCGAAGAGATCCCTTACCTCAGCATTCCGCTACACACGGTCATCAAGCTCACGCCCCAGGCCTTCGGGTGCAGCGAGAAGCGGTTCAAGCTCCTCGAGGACACTCACGCCGCCTGATGTTGTGGCAGCTACTTTTTTTTCGCCGACGAAGGGTTGATTTTATTGCGGCGTGTTGATTGGTTTGATTGGTTTTGGGTGGTGGGGGTGGGTTGGTTGGTTGCTTCAATGGTTGGTTAGTAAGTTGGTTTGGTTAGATTAGTTGGTTGGTTGGTCAATCAATCGATTGATTGGTAGGGTGGCATGATGGTTTGTCCATTGATTGGTTGATCGGCTGCTATAAATAGTTGGTTGATTGATTGATTGATTAATTGATCGCTCGATTGAGTGCTTGGTTGATGAGTTGGTTGGTTTGTCGGTTGACTGATTGATTGGATTGGTTGATTGATCCATTGATTGCTTGGTTAACCATTTCGATCGAACAAACTGGTCTGATTGATCAATCGATTGCGCAATTAACCCATTTGATCCAGCCATAGCTTCTGACTGATTACAACCGACGTCCTTCATTGGCTGTGACTGGGGCTATGTATCCATACAACCATCCACCCATCATTTTTTTACGATCGATATGTACTGGTATCAATTTATTTTGGCGGAGCACGCTCGCTGTTCTGGTACATACCAGTTGGACCGTCGTGGTCGCTGCTTCGGGGCGTGAAACGGTCGGACTGTCCGCCGTTTCACCATTTCGAGAGCAACGACCGACCGACCGACCTACCGACCAACCGCCTTTGGTACGTACCAACCCTCCGCTCTCAATTCGTAATGGTAAGAAACGTCAAGACAAGTCAACGTTGTGTGCAGTACGTACATCTTGTCATTTTTTGGGCTATAGTTGGGCAAGGGGGGGGCGGGAGGCGATAGTACAAGGGAAGGGAAGAGTTGATTGGGGGGAAATTAAATATTGCCAAATAGGAACGCACCGAAAAAATGCGCACCGGGGACGACGCTTCCCCCTCCTCCCCTAACCCCCAGCCCCTGCTCAAGCCCCGCCGCGTGAGCCCTGATAGAGTCGGAGGGTTTGGGTAAAAAACACTGCCTCTGCCCGCACATGCGGTACGTACTACAGTATTTCAGGTATTATTGCAGCAGTATGAGGAGGCGTTTTTCGCCTACATGCAAAAAAACGACCTCGGTACGTAGTACTACAGTAGTATGAAGAGGTCATTTTTTTGGTTTTTGCCTATAATAGATATATAGGCAAAAAATCGGCTTCGGTACGTATTATTACAGCGGTACGAAGTTACAGTAGTATGAAGAGCCTTTTTTTTTTTTGCCTGTATATATATATATAGGCAAAAAAAAACGACCCCACGTGTGTAAGACGTACCTGGTACGTACTACAAGTAGAAGCTCTTTTTGTGTGTGTGTGGAGGGCCTGCAGGTTGTTGTGTTGCGTGATGGCGTAGCGTGTGTGAATGAAGGTCCGTGGATGCGCGCGATTGGTCACAATGCTGGACTCAAAGAAAGGTGGGACTTGACATGAAATGACATGGCATGTTTCTATTCCGCGTGGAGGGGGGGGGGCGTGGAGGGGGGGGGGGGGAGGGGAGCGGGGGGGGGGGGGGGGGGGGGGGGTGAGGGCGGGCGGGGGGGGCAGGGGGGGTACTCACGTCATGCATGGCCGTAGCCTTATAGTCATATACGTAGACCCTCGCATCCCTACAATGCCGGGACGGAGCGACGCCGGGTTTTTTACGGATGAGGCAGACATTGATTGCTCGTGCCGAAGCGCGAAGCGAACCGTGAGGCGTTCGGCGAGTCGCATGAAGGGTGAGCTGCGTCCTACTACGAACCGCCTGTGAGGCGGATTTTTCTTGCTTATGGGTGAAAACGTCGAATTTGTTGATTCGTTTTTTGTGGCGCGTCCACTTTTAAGGGAGGGGTGCGGGGCGGGTCGATTCAGCAGAAGCGCGGATTGATATTTCATGTTTCTCTCTTGTTTCTGTGGTGTGCGCTTTACATGGCATGCGTTGGCGCGACGGAGCATCAAGCATAGCCTCTTCCGACCCCCTCCCCACTCCCCACTCCCCTGCCCGGTGTATGATAGGCCTTGCTCGTTTTAAGTTTCTCTGTTGCGTGTAAAGCCCGCTCAGACATGTTTTCCTTTCTCGGTCTCTCGTTGTGTGATATATATACCTAACCTGGTACGGGGGTGTGTACGTAGGAGTAGGCGCAGATAGTTCGCGGCGTGATTTTTCCGTGCGTGCGTGTATGTTCGTGGGTTTCTTATGTTTTCTGGATGTTTCCATTTTTTTTATGTTACTTTTCCCCTGGGAAATATCAAGAGAGAGAGACAGCAGGGGCTGACATGGAGTGATGGACTCTGTGGCGTTTTTTGCTTTTTTCGTGTTGCTGTTTCGGTTCTTTTCTTGAGTCGTTTTGCTCTTCTGTAAACTGTTGATCGTTTTGCTCTTCTGTAAACCGGTGTTCATTTGTTTCGTCTGGTGAAACTGCCCGCGGAACGGATGGTGGGTATCGACCGCGTGGTGCCGTGCACGCGATGTACTTGGAAAAAATCGTGAGAAGATATCGGAGAGCGAGTTGCCACAGCAGGAAGAAAGACTTTTCGTGCCCGCAGTTTTCTGATTGGTCGATCCTTTAGGTTGGAATTTTTGATTGTGGTGGAAAATGCTTGGTCGACATTTGTCGCAATCCGGAAATCGTGACGTCACTTTTTGGAAAAAAAAAAAACAAAACAAAAAAAAACAGAAAATTGGCCGTGGATGATGACGCCAATCTACATTTTTGCGTCTACCATTATTAATAGCCGCAGCAGGACGTGTTTCTTTTGCTCTGGCCGGACAAGTTACTTAAAAAACTGCTGCAGTGCTTGAACTCCTTTTTCTTTTTGCGTTTGTGGAACGGTAACAAGGTTATGAAAGCGAAGGTGCACTGGTATCTCGGACGCACCTGGTACGGATTTGCCCGGCGGAAAAATCGGTCGGGGGGTAGGGCGGGAAACGGGAGCAGGGCAGGGGGTCGTCGGGAGGGAAGAGGAGGGGGGGGGGGGAGGGCAGCGGCAGGATCAGCGTCTGACTCGCGGTTGACGCTGGGGTGTGCAGATGCAGTCAACAACAGCAGCAGCAGCAGCAGCAGCAGCAGCTGGAGTACTCATGCTGGCGTGTGAAAGCACCACAGCAGCATTTTCGACTCGTGCGTGGGTATGTACGAGCCTGAAGTGCGAACGATTTCTGTCTCGCCCGCTCGCCCGGCCGACCGACTTGCTTGCTTGCTTCGCTAGCAGGCCGGGACGGGGACGGAGACGGAGACGGCGGGGGGGGGGGGGGGGGGGGGGGGGGGGGGGGGGGGGAGTGGGGGGGGGGGAGGGGGGGGGGGGGGGGGGGGGGGGGGGGGATCAAAAGTAGGGGGGGGGGGGGGGGGGGGGGGGGGGGGGGAGTGTACTCGATAGGAGAGATGTACTCGATCTCATGCATGGCCGTAGTCATATAACCATAGACCCTCGCATCCCTGCAATGCCGGGACGGAGCATGAAGGGTTTTCACCGACCAGGCAGACATTATTACTTTTTGCACCGAGCGCGAAGCGCCGTGAGGTGTCCGGCGAGTCGGGGGTGGGGGGGAGGGAAGGAGATCCTGGTACGTGTGTAATCTGTTTTTGTCGCTTGTGTTGTGGCCCTTTCTTGGCCCTTTCTTAACGGCTACGGGTACGACAGAAGAATCCTACTTTGAATCCAAGCATACATGTAGTTCTTCTCCCAAAAATGTGGGGTGTGGTTTATACATCAGATTGTGGAGGGAGGATTTTTTTTGTTTCACCCCTTTTTAGAGCTTCGCCCGCGTCATTAGGCTCATGGGAGATCACTACTTAGGTTTAGTGTGGGACAATTTTCACCGTAATTCAGTCAAAAATAGGTTCTAAGGATGGTGGGGGAGGGGGGGGGGGGGGGGGGGGGGGGGCTTTTTTTTTTTACTTACTTACGACGGTGGTTGACTTACAACGGTGGTTGTTTTCATCTTTGGACGTATTCCCACGGCGATCTGCGTATGTACGTACGTTTTGACTACCACAGGAAGAGATCACTCCTTGAACGGGTCGTGGCATGCATGCATGTCCTCTTCGATCAAAGCAACGGGTTTCTTCACCAGCAGGGGAGGCGACAGGGGGGGGGGGGGGGGGGGGGGGGGGGGGGGGGGGGGGGGGGGGGGGGGGGGGGGGGGGGGGGGGTGGGGCCCCTCACAGGGGACATGGGGGGGGGTGGCAGCTACTATACCCCGTGTTTTGTGGCGTTATTCCGTACGCACCTAAAAAGTATGATAGTCCGAGCAGCAGGTCAAATGACCGGGGGAATATACAAGGGTTACCGTTTCCTCGTGTGGGCATCAATCAATCGACAGGCGGACATCGCCGGTCGCGGTTGTGTTGGGCGCGGGGAGAGTAGGCGGAGGGACGGAGGGACGGAGGGAGGGAGGGAGAGAGGGGAGGGTTGCCGGTACCGTGGGCATTGTGATAATGAAGAAAAAAAAACGACAGTAGGAAAACAGCTCGCCCGTTTCGAACAGATAGATCATCTACAGATGGATCCCCTACAGCTAGACCATCATCTGCGCCTTAACCACTTGCCACTATGAGATTATGTGCAGGACCTGTCTTGAGACCAGGAATCCAACCCAGGAAATATGTGCGACGATTATGATGCACCAGGATACGCGGCTGCTCCAACCCGTCAACATGACCTGCAGCAGATAGCACAGATCAGTTACACATCCTCCGAGAAAGATCTTCTTAAGATCATCAGGTGCGAAAAAGACAGTCTGTCTGAAACGCGAGAAACTCCGCATACCGCCCCCTCGCCTGGTGTTACAAGGGTGATGTCCTTATGAGCTTGACTTTGGTAAGAGGGGGCATGGCGCTCGACGCGAAACCAAGAGGAGGTGGGGGGGGGGGGGGGGGGGGGGGGGGGTACTCATTGTCATGCATGGCCGTAGTCGTATGGCCATATACCCTCGCATCCCTGCAGTGCCGGGACCGAGCACGTCGGGGCTTCACCGACCAGAGGCAGACATTGCTTCGTGTCACCAAGCGCGAAAGCGTCGTGACGTGTTCGGCGCGAGTTGCATGAAGAGTGAACCGCATCCTTCTACTAAGAACCGCTTGTGTAACGAGGTGGGGAGGGGGGAGGGAAGGGGGTTTAAAACGCCGAACGCCGAACAGAGTCGAACCCCTCGCACGCCCCCGCCCCCACCCCCACCTCCATCATCCAGCCCCTCGCTGTTTCGAATCAGTTTTGGTCTTTTTTTAGCGCACCTCTAGAAGGCGATCCTCTTCCTATCACCCCCCACGCCTAACCGGGGGGAGGGGTACCCATCCTTTCGTGCTCTTGTGCTCTGGGACAACCAAGGTCGGGTTGGGACCGTGAGTGTCGAGGGTGTCGTGAGCGCCATCAACGCGTCTCGCCCCCCGGCTAAAGATGCCGACCCGCCTCGGACCCGCCCGTCCCTGCTTTGTCGAACTCCCCGAACCAGAACATGCGCGAGGCTGCTTGCACGTACAAAAAAAGACAAAATCACACAAAAGAAAAAACACAAGAAAAATCCTCTCTCGCAAAAACAAGGTAGCAAGACACAAAAAAGGCACTAGCGAGGCAAAAGGCAGATGAGACGCAAAGAGTGCTGTTGTCCTCGAAAATTACGTTGCCTCTCTCTCAGCTCGCAGAAAGCATTTGGCTGGCTTGGTGCGATCACCCCCCAACACCAGCGCTCACGAGGGGGTACCGCCTGCAACCCCATCCCTTGGTACAACGGCTTCCGTTGCGTCCGCGCTCGTTCGTTCATCTGTCCCACCAACCTGTCCCACTCACTAGTCCCACCCACATACACAACCAATAAAAATAGCAACAAAAGAAAGCGAGCCACAAAGAGATGTGTACTGGTACAACAAAAGCTCTTCCAACTCACAACACAACCTACTGTAGGTAGGCCACCCCCGACTACGGTCATGCATGCCATGGGTACCCCCCCCCCCCCCCCCCCCCCCCCCGCTACTCCCGTCCCCCTCGTTCCACCCGCCCCCTCGTTTCGACGACCAACTTCCCCCCCCACCCCCCCCACCCATCGCATCACTCCACTTTGACATGGCCTTTGCCTCAGTTTCGACGACCACCGCCCATCAACCGCGTCACTCCGCTTTGTCATGGCTGTTACCGCTGCCACTACTGCTGCCGCTGGCGCCACCCCCCTTGCTCCCGCCGTTCTTCTCTTCCTCTTCCTCAAGAGCGATGGACTGCAGCGCCTTCCTCCGGTCACCGTCGTCGCTAGGGACAGCACGGCCAGCACCCGGAGCGTGTACGCCATCGTCAACGCCGCCCAGTACGTAGCGAACAGCACCACGACCGACACCATGCACGCCTGGTACAGCGCGCACCACGCCCGCCCGGAAGCCGACCGCGGCAGCCGGCGCAAGTCCGCCCCGCCGAGCCTCATCCCGCGCGCGAGGCCGGCAAGCGGAGCCAACACCAAAAGGGTGAACAGCAGAGACACGCCGGCGTGGGGCCTGACCTCCGGCTCTCGGAACGTATGGTGCTTCTCCGGGAGCGGGCCGAGCGCGACGTCCGTCTCGTGCAGGAGCGCGCGCGCGTAGAGGGGCCAGTTGCGCCCCTGCGTCACCGGAAAGTCGAGGTCGATCACGCCGAGCTGTTCCAGCACGGGGGGGAGACACCAGCGGCCCGCCCACGAGCACCGCCAGCTCGTACGCGCCGGACCTCTGCAGGAAGGTAGCCGACTCTTCCCCGAGAGAGACGGACACCGAGAACTCGCCACCAGCGGCCTTCACAGGCGCGGCGACGAAAAACGTGTCCAGCCCCGTAAGCGCGTGGGTGAAGCGCACGAACACCTGGTGGGGCGCGGCGGCCGCGTCGCCCCCGCTGAGAGAGAGCCGCACGTGGAGGTGGTGACCGTCCAGGGTGCTGGCCCGTGCGCCTCTCGGCAGGGTCTTCCCCGGCGAAAGCAGGTAGTTGGCGGCGCCGACCTCGTCCGCGCCATCGCCGTACTCATCGCCCTCCTCCTCGTCGTCGTCACCACCAACCGAGGACGGCGAGGACAGCGACAGCGTCGGGGCTTTCTTGCTGGCGCTCACGGACACACGGGTCCGCGTCAGCTTTACCGCGGTGCCTACCGCCAACGGGATCTTAGCCGTCAAGGCCTTCCCATCCTCTACACCCTCCAGCTCCACCGAGAACTCCGCCGTGTAGAGGCCCGCGGCCACCGACGCGGGGGGCAGGGCGCGGAGGCCGTCAGAGTTGGGGGCGCCCAGAGGGCTTCCGGTTTTCGCAGCTGCTGCTGCCGAGCCTGTCAGCGCGTTGGAGCCGTCGGCGCGGGTGAGCTTGGAGAGCACCGCCGACTTGACGTTCGCCGGGGTGCCGAGGAGGGATGACACCTGGGATGGGTGGGGGGGGGGGGGGGGGGGGGGGGGGGGGGGGGGAGGGGGCGGGGCGGGAGGGAGGCTGTTGTTGGTGTTGGTGTTGGTGGTGATGGTGACGGTAGTGGCTGCGTTGGTGTTGCTGGTGGAGGAGGTTCTGCTGCTGCTGTTGTTGTTGTCGTCGCCGGAAACTGCTATGGTTGTTGTGGCTGTTGTTTTCGTTGTTGTGGTCGTTGTTATCGTTGATGTTCATCGTCATTCTTAAGGTGGTCTTAGTTTTGGGCGAGGTCGACGGCGTATCAGGGGAGGGGGGGGGTGTACTCATGATCATGCATGGCTATAGTCGGATGACCGTAGACCCTCGCATCCCTACAATGCCGGGACGGAGCGTGTAGGGTTTTCACCGACCAGGCAGACATTGCTTGCACCAAGCGCGAAGCGCCGTGAGGTGTTGGGCGAGTCGCATGAAGGGTGAGCTGGGGGGGGCGGGGGCGTCTTTTTGAGGGGTGGGGGTTCTGCAGTAAAGAGCGGCTGCCGCCGTCGCGATTGGCATGGCGCTCGGGTGCTTCCAGGGATGCATCGTTCGCGTTGAGTTATGGGGCGCAGGGAGTTTGAGGGTTTCGGAGATAGGGAGGGAGATAAATTGAGGTGAGGGTTCTAGGGAGGCAAGGGGGGGAGGGGGGGGAGGGGGTTTCGGGGGGAGCGAGGGAGGGATTTCGGGAGTTTGGGGGCGAGGGAGGGAAGGGGTCAGGGAGGGAGGGACTTTGGGGACGAGGGAGGGAAGGGGTCCGGGAGGGAGGGACTTTGGGGGGGGAGGGAATTTGGGGAGGAGGGAGCGTGTTTAGTGTTTGGGAGTGTGCCCATTTGGCGACTGCTGCATGTCTGCTCGTGGTGCGGTTCCGCTAGACACAGAATATTCACGAACAAAAACAAGCGCCCAACAAAAGAAAGAACAGGGTGGGAGACAAATACAAAACAAAGCAAAAAGCAAGTGCTTAAATATCACACCACGCCCACAACCCATCCCGGCCGCGCCCGCAGACAGACGATGACGCGATTGATACACATATATATATATATATACGTTTTTTTTTCAGGGTTGATTCTGTTTACGTTCTCGTCCTCGCTCACCAACAAGCCGACGTCACCGGACGCCATCTCCTTCACCGACGGCGAGGAGGGCACCAGCTTCACCGGGAACGGAGCGTTATCGTAAGCCTCGATGGCCTTGATGGTCTCGTAAGCCGCGAGCATGCCCTTGGGGCTGTCGGTGTGGCTGGCTTCAAGCAGGCCCCGCGCCATGGACTTCAGCTGGTTGGTGAGGGCGGAAAGTTTCGGAGGACACGGGATGGTGTGTAAGGGGGACGTCAGCTGGCTGGTGAACGTGGAAAATTTCGGGGGACGCGGGATGGTGTGCAAGGGGGACGTAACGGGATGGAAAAGGGGGACATGGGGAGGCTTTAACGGGGGAGGGCGCAGAGGGGGCGTGGGGGTGGGGATTGGGCGTCCGTCCATTAAAACATTGCCACCAAGAAACACCAAGCATCCCCAAAAGAACAAACAACATGAACAAACGGTATGGCCTCTCTCGTCATCGCCCGGAGGCAAAACACACCGCGCGATAAAAAGAACCCCCTCCCCCACCATATATTATGTATGGGTTGGGTTGGCGTCGGTTGGCAACGACACCGTAAAACATGCCGCTCACTACGTGAGCTAGACATCCAGGGTACCGTTTTTTTTTTGCTTATTTTTTTTGGAGGTCGCTCACAGCTGGTCGTCGAATTAGATCATTTGTACGAAGTATAGAACCTTTACTCTGCACAAGGGAATTGATCGTATCACGTAGTGTTCAAGGTAAGGCACCCAAGAGGCAGTTACATAGTATTCCCATTGCTGTCTCCGGAAGTGGTTACACCGGAAATTAAACTAGCTCATTGAAGCTGTCATCCATATGCAAGTCCGCCTCACAAGCGGTTCATAGTAAGACGCAGCTCACCCTTCATGCGACTCGCCCAACACCTCACGGCGCTTCGCGCTTGGTGCAAGCAATATCTGCCTGGTCGGTGAAAACCCGACATGCTCCGTCCCGGCATTGTAGGGATGCGAGGGTCTATGGTCATACGACTACGGCCATGCATGAGATCGAGTACATCTCTCCTATCGAGTACACCCCCCCTCTATACCTGGTATATACGTTGGGTTGGCGTCGGTTGGCGACAACGCTGTAAAAGACGCCTCTCACTGCGTGAGCTAGACAATCATATAACTGTTTATATATTTTGGCGGTCACCACGGCTGGCGGTCGGGTTGGATTATTTTCGTGCTGGGAGAACCTCAACCCCGCACAAGGGGGATGATCGTGTCACATAGTGTGTATATGGCAAGGCACCCACGAGGCAGTTACATAGTAAAACCCAATGCTGTCTCTGGAAGTGGCCAAACCAGAAAATGAATCAATTTATTGACGCTGTCATCCATATGCAAGAAAACCGGCCTCGAAAGCGGTTCTTAGTAGGATGCAGCTCACCCTTCATGCGACTCGCCTAACACCTCACGGCGCTTCGTGCTTGGTGTAAGCAATGTCTGCCTGGTCGGTGAAAACCCGACGTGCTCCGTCCCGGCATTGTAGGCACGCGAGGGTCTATGGTCAAACAACTACGGCTGTGCATGATAATGAGTACACTCGCCCCCCTTTACCCCCCCCCCCTCCTCACTCGCAGGCTCCGTCTCGAAATGTATGCGTGGTCAATGGTCAAATGACTAAGGCAAGCAACAAATGAGTACGTCTCCCCCCGTCCGTCCGTCCGTCCGTCCTCACCCGCCCCCGACCAAATACATATACACCCCTCCACCCCCGGACCGTCCCCCCCCCTCCCCCGCCGCTCCACCCTGCACACTGCACATCGCACACATCGCCGTCATTCTTCGCTCGAGCGCGCGCACCGCCATTACAACACAAACCTTGGTGGCTTTCACGAAAAGCCTAGACCCGTGTGCCCGGTTCAGCTGCACCAGAAGGCTAGGCTCCGAGGCGAGCACGCTATCCTTGAGCGTTTCCACCGTGCGAAGCGCGATAGTTTGGGCCACGCCCTCGGTAGAGGGCACCAGAGCAGCCAACAGCCCCGCCGCCATGAAAGCGTTTCCGTCCTCCACAGGACCATCGGGGTGGCCCCTTTTAACGACGCGCGGAGGCGGTAGGCGCAGGGGGAGGGGGGGGGGGGGGGGGGGTGGGAAAAAAGACCGAGAAAAAGAAGGACAGGGGGGCGGGGAGGGAGAGACGGGAGGGTGGGGGGGGGGGGGGGGGGGGGGTACTCATCTTTTTCATGCCCTAGCCATTTGACCATTGATCACGCATCCCTTTCCGAGACGGAGCGGGGGGGGGGGGGGGGGGGGGGGGCGTTGTAGTATTCCACCACGAAGAAAAGGACGGACCGCACCGCATCGAAAAAGCCGCACCTCCAAACAGAGCACACAACACGGCGTCGACGTTGACGGCGGCGACGCACACCACCGCCCGATCCCCGCCCTGCTCCGACCCACCCCGGCCACATCAGCGCACCTGACGGAACCATCCTGCTGCACCAGGTCGAGGACCTTGTCGAGGACCCCCCCCGTGCCCTGGTCCACACCGACAAGAGGAGCCGCGAGCGTGGCATGGTAGAGGCCCTTGAGGTCGTGTCTCTTCTGCCGCCGCACGATAAAGGGAGGAGGGGGCGTGCAGCACAAGGTTTTGCGTTTATATATACAGTATATATATTTTTGTATCCTCCGGCAGATTAGTAGAAATGAAAGCTTAAGCTCACCACACTTCCGCGTTAAAAAAACTCGTGTCGTCTGTGTGCCAACTTGACCCAGTAGTTCCCCGATTTCTAAGCAACAGCTGCGAGACAAGAGAAACTTTGTCGAAAACTCATCGCTGCGAGTTGTGTCGCGTGATATTTTCGATCGCGCGACGCGTTGCGTGCCATGGGATTTATGTGTAGGTTCTTGAATTGTGAAATGTATCTCGCACACGAGCGGAACAAAGTCTGACCGCTGTGGAACTCAGGGAGCGTTGATTCATGCATTGGTGGCGAGGGAGCAGTGGTATAACTGCTGCTGAAGTTGTGTGTTGTCTGGTTGTCTCGACATTAAAACCGTTATTTTGCGTATCTAACGACGTGCGCTTGGTGCGTCAAGAGGCGGAAAAAAAGCAGTGGTTATTACATCCTACTCAAGTGTGATGTCTCCACGTTATATATATACATATATTATCCTGCGGCGGATTGGTAAAAAATAAAGCTTGAGCTCACCACACTTCCACGTTAATTAAAATCGTTATAATCGCCTTTGTATATCGACATCGTGAGCACACCCAGTTTCCGTGCGCGCTTCCTGATTCTACATCCTAGACAAACAGTACAGTAGTAGCACACGTTGTGTGGCTACGGAGTGCGACACAGAGTAAGACCAACGTCATCGCGAACGTATACTGTATGATACCCATCACCCCATCACACCATCACACCATCATACGATCACACCATATGCTGGATGTAGGGTGCCACCGGTGTTCATAGGACGCCAAGCAAGTGCGTCGGTCGCATTGCGCCTAGCGTAAATGGGTGGGTGTGGGTGGGTGGGTGGGTGGGTGGGTGGGTGGGTGGGAGGGTGCGTGAATGGGTGGGTAGGTCGGTGGATGTGGGTGGGTGGGTGAGTAGGTGGGTGAGTGGGTGGGTGTGGATGGGTGGGTGGGTGGATGTGGGTGGGTGGGTGGATGGCTGGGTGGGTGGATGTGGGTGGGTGGGTAGGTGGGTGGGTGGATGCGTGGGTGGGCGGGGGTGGGTAGGTGGGTGGGTGGGAAGGTGGATGGGTGGGTTGGATGGGTGCAGTCGTCCGCAAGAGGCAGTAGTCGTGCAGACCATGATGGCGTTGCCGCCAGCCGATGGGCGGGATAGAGTGAGCAGCACTATTGTGTGCATGCATTAAAAATATTTTTGCTTGCCTGCGACTTGACCGCAGGCTCTACAAACAGCAGCAGCGTGACCCACGCGCAACTTGGCAAATACCACCATACCCTTTAGGACAGAAACAATAGCAAGTCGATACCATGCACACACGTGCCGGATTGGGTGCCAACGGGCAGAGAGATCAAAATATCCCTTTTACGGTCAAGGTAAAAACGAACGACGAAGCACACAAGAAAATTGCGGTAATCACCACCAGCTGCATAGGGTGGGCCACCTACAGCAAGAGCGGTACGATATAACAGCGTGTCATAGAACTCCTTGCATTGCAGTGCGGGGAACTGCTTTCATCATCCCCTACCCACGTTAGCAGCCGGGCTGCTATCCTCCCCTACCCACGTTAGCAGCCCGGGCTGCTGCAAAACGCCAACGCTGTATGATGCTCGTCATATCATACTGGATCCATCGTATTAATAGTCACGTTATCCCTCTCAAGACTCAAAAGGGTCAAAACATAAAAACGTAAATACGGATATATCAAGATAACCAGGTAACAGCACACAGCACACGGCAGCGCCACGTAAACGGACGGCGGGGCCTGCCCGGTGCCACTGAAGAACGACGTACATCTATCTACGAAAAACGCCTACACACGTACCATAGGTGACTTCGTAAAGTTACGGGTACCCCCACGTTTTCAACACCGCCTTGTTCGCAACTCGTGCAACACCTTTTCGGGTCAATTTTTACCTTGCACGCCTGGGTTGTGTTGTGGTGTTCTCGTACCCGGTACGTTGGCATTTCACCTGCTTCGCCCATTCATCTGCGGCTCTTCTTGGTTCGTTTTTTTCTCTGTCTCAACAGTCTGCGACCACATAGTTTAGCATCTCGCTAGGATAGGTAACCATGACGGACACTGGCCGTACTGGTGCCGTTGGGTAGGAAGAACGGTTTAATGTGGAGACAACACGCACGTCGGACCAGAGACCCCAAGCCGACCCCAACCCAATCACGAATCCAACCCTTCAACTCTGGGGCGGTTCGAGGTTGGTAGAGGCGGTCGCGTGGCTCCGCCGCGTGTTTCGGCGGCGTTTTTGCTTTTTTGGTTGAAAACGGTCGGTCGAAAGGCCAAGTCTCGACCATCACACAGCAAGCCAGTCGTGCTGCACACTGAACGAGTTTGTACAAAGCAGCAAGGGCGGTGTTGCAAATAGACCTCCACATCTCAGAAAAAAAAACTCCGTACTTCCATCCATATGGTACTGCTGTACTTCCAATTCGAAGACAGGACACCGAGTTAGTTCATTCTGCGGCACAGGCCGACTCCTACGCTTTAGGCTACATTACGTGACCTGTGGTACGTATCGTAGCCTGTGTAGGCTATATAGCCACGTACATAAGCCTGTGCGACTCGAAAGTTCACTGCTGTGTGTAGAGAGTCGTGAGTCGTGAGGCGGAATGCGAACGAGTGCAGACGTGCAGACTGCCAGGAGCCAGGACTACTGCTGTACGTGAGCGAGTACCAGTAACTGCTGTCGTCATACATACAATATGCGTGAACCGAGGCACGAGTGCTTCTGAGGTTCTGCCTTTAGCTGTCGCTGCGGTGCCGCTGGTTTGTGAAGGCAACCATGAGAGAAATGCCTTGTACTCGTACATCATGTACGAACTGGTAGTGATGTGGTACAGCGCACCAGAGAGTAGCGACCGTGCGCACCTTGCAGCTGCCGCAGATACGTACCGGGTCATCGATGAATGCAAGCAAAGCCTGCGCACCCTTTCGGATCTATCTACTTCTACTTGTACCAGGCACCAGGCATGTCTCCAGTCGTAGCGTATGTACACGTACGGTACAGCAGCACATGATGCAACAGCTGGTGGCGACTGATCATCGTCTGAAACGTGCGCAAGGAGAAGATACCCCTGGTCGTAACACTGCCGCTGCCGCTGCGCGCTTGCGTGCTGCTGCTGGGTGGCCGTATACCTGCTCTGCTCTTGCTTCGATATCAAACAGCAAACACGGCGCAGCACGCCGCACAACCGGAACACCGAGAGGAAGCAGCAACAGCAGCAGCAGCAGCAGCAGCAGCAGCAGTAGCAGCAATAACAGCAGCAGCAACAATCAAAACGCAATATCACAAACAGCAACAGCAACAACAACAGCACCAACAACGACAACGACATCGGCCACACCCTTGCACCCCCCACTGCATCGACGCCCCTGAAGCCCGCACGCTCCTCTCTCTCGCACCTGCATAGCCGCGCGGACCTCCTCGCTCGCGGTCGATGTTTTCGCATTCGTGCAACCCCCGACCCCGCTCGCCAAGCTGATGCCGTGGTGGATCTGCTCCAGATCTCCGCTCAGCAACCCAGCCGCGGCGACCGAGCACGCCGAAGACTTGTACCCCGAAGCTACGGAGGGATTGTCCAGCACTCCAAGCAGTCTAACCGCGTAGTCCCTGTCCGCTATCGTGGATTCGGAGTCGCCGAGCGTCCGGACGGCGGCTTCCACATAGGCATCGACGTCCGCTCGTGAGAAGTACTCGGCCATTGGTGCCGCCAGCGCAGGAGCGGGGCCGTTCCTTGCTGCTAAAAGAGCTGCATAACCCACGAGTAGTATCCGCATGTTTCCCTAGTGGAGCGAGTAAGCGCTTTCGTTCGTTGATCGTGAGCGACGGCGGTTGGCGGCCTCTACGGCGCAGCGCGGAGGAACGAACAATCGAAAAGGTAGGTTTCTACAAAACATGTGGTGGCGTTATGGATACGGGGGTTTTAGGGCGTTGACTGAACAAGCTGGAGCTCGAATCCGCTGACAGATCACCAGCTTCTCTACCTACCACCGCAGCCCAAGATATGTCTGGACAAGGAGTAACCGGTGGGGGAGGCGCGGGAGGGAACACAAGCAGAGGTGAGCCACACACGCGGAAGCACGGCGACTTGAAAATCCCAAAAGCTTCTTAAATTTGGCCTGTGTATTTCAACGCAATCCACCACGTACACCTGCGGTCCACCCGTAAACTTTTTTTTTCTGTCAAGATAATATCAAGGTTGGATCATCAGAACCGGTCGTGACGATCCTTACAGTCTAGCGGGATGACGGCCGCAGCACGTCCGCCCGCTGCGCTCCCGTTTCTCCCGCCCCTTGCTCCATGGCCAGAGGCTGCGTTATTCTTCTTTTTCTGCCTGCCCGTCGACGAAAAAGTGCAAAATCTGAAGAAATGACAACCTGCAACCTGCCCTCTGATGATGGTCCTGATACTGGTACTCTAGCTGCTATGATATGCACGATATGATACGACCATGGAACGCTTCGAACTGATGACACCGCATCCTCGTACGTACTGGTACAGCACAGCAGCAGCAGCAGCAGCAGCAGCAGCAACGGGTAGTGTACAGCAGAGTAAAGAGTTTGAATCTTGCGGAACGCATCACACGTTCATGTAAAAGAAAACAGACAAGGAGCTGGTGATGCTCTGCTCTGCTCTTCTTCATTCCCTCCCAGAAAGCGGTCGCTGCTCGCCCATTGCGTCGAGGTGGCATCACCCAGTACCCCGCGCGCAGCTCGTCCGTGTGGGACGCCGTCGTCGGAAACGCCCCGTCTCTCCACGACCCTTGCTCGAACGCTACATAGATACGTACGTACGAGGTACCCGGCAACAACTCTCCGCGCTGTACCGCTATTAATAGTATGATATTATGTGCACGAGTAATACACAGACCACAGGCAAGACAAGACAGGCAGGCAGCAGAAGCGGCGATTATGTCGTTTTTTATGTATGCGGTACTTCTATACCGGGGATGTATGTTTTATGTACGGTACCAGGTACCAGAGTACGCATTTGCTCCTTTAAGCCGACGGTCACCTTCGAGGGCGGCTTGCAAGTTGCAACGTTGCCGGATCTCCTTTCCAACTCTTGTTGAAACGTACACATGTAGACGGAATAATACCTTTTTATCAGTAGTCGATACCGGCCATAGTGCGCAGTCTATGCAGCAAACAGCAGTACTGTTGGAGCAGTATCGACCGAAAAGCTCCCCCCCGCCACCCTACTGTTGTAGTGTCAACTCCAATTCTCGTTGGGGGAACGGAACGAACGAATCAAATCGTCTCGCGACGTCAACGTCCTTGTGCCACGGGCAGCAGCCAGCAGGCACATATTTTTTTATGCAACTCTAAAATTCTGCTACTGCTGCTGTTTAACCAGGTGCGTACATATTTTTACATACGTACCGGTATTTAGTATTTTGTGCAGGCGATAGCTGCAGCAGGCGCGACGTTTCCTTCGTGCATTTTTTCCGTCGGTATTTCGCGGGGCTTTTGAGCAAAAGGCACGCCGCCTTGGTTGGGCTTCACGGCTACTTATTGTAATATGGTGGGTGGCGAAGTAAGCCAAACTACATACCAGTAATAATCTATTGGCTTAGACTTCGTATATACGAGCTTGTACAACGCTATCACACGTGCGATGAGATAACCCACCCCCTCCGACGAAGTTCAAAGCTGATTTTCTCGACAAACGTGGAGAATTGAAACGCCGGGCGAGGCGTCTATGGGGGCAAATCTCGCCGAGATCTTCCTATACAAATAAAGCCGCCATTTTTCGTTGGATTCGTTCGCCCAGCTGATTTTGGAAAGAAATCGGCTCTGAATATGTCATCCCAGCAGGAGGCGTGCTGTCTTGCGTGTTGTACGGTACTACAATGGTGGTGCCTCAATACAAAACGCACGCAGTGTAAGACCCACGGCAATGGGAACGCAAAGTTTCCATAAAAAGTTTGATTTTCACAGAAACTCGCCAGGTTTTTTTTCAGGTACAGCTTCGCTACATATGAGGACGATTCTTTAAGCGAAAACTTTCAAACTTGCGTAGAACCCCGAAAAAAAAACAATTCTGGGGCAGATGCTGCGCCAAGATCGGCTTCGGAAAAACTCAGGCGGATGTTTGGTTCGAGACGGCGGGATTCCGAGTCCTCGACAGACATCGATCGACCAAACAAACGACTGCCTCATGAACTCTGAACGGGTGCGTTAGTTGTGGGGGCTCCGACCCACCCACCCTAGGGTCACCGTGTTTAGACAATGGCCGGTGATATGTGGCGGGCGCTGGCCACGCGTATGGTGAAAAACAATTGGCCGCTGGTGTGCCGAAGACAGATGACAAAAAATCTCGATCCGTTTTGAATGGCGAAAAACAGTTTTTTTTTTCAGATTTGGGAGAAGAGCGTAGGACGCCGCCGGCAACTGTCGCCCCCTAGACCATGGATTCTCCTAATATCCTCGAGGCCGTCATCTACACTCGTTGGCCTTGCCTGACACCAATTGGGTTGGCCGTGGGCTGAGTCTATGTCGAGATCGAAGGTCTATCGTCGCACGAGCTTTTTTTTTTTTTTCAGCTTGTTGACAATTTACACCGATAAAAAAACAAATTGCGCCGACTGCAGCCCTGTGAAAACATAACAATCTACAGTGAATATTTTTTCGTTCCCGTGTTTGTCACAGCGGTGGTACGAGCTTATCTCCAGCTGTTTTCTTGAGAACATTACTTTTTCCAAGAAAGTTTTCAAAAACTTCGTTCCCATTGTCATCGGTTTACGATAAGTCGAGCTACGAAAGCGCCGGTCAGACAGACATATATAGATATACGTTCAAAGACGCAGAACTCCCCCTCAAACGATGAACCGCCAACCAAATATTGTACTTGCTGTGCACGTACTGCTGTCCTGTGCCAGGTATCGACCTAGCCAACCACAGCAGTAGTACAAATTTTATTATGGGGGACCATAGTTAATAGGACCTACGGTACATTCGAAAACCTAGATATTTTCCTATTTTAACTAACAATATTTGGTCCTGTTTACTACGGTCCCCCGTAATAAAACGAGTTGGCGACTACTCCTTCTTGTTCTAAGCAGCCAACTCAACAGCCCTGATTGCTGGTTCACTGTTGTTTACTCTCCCCTGGGACCCCGACATAGCGACCATGCAACGATAATTTGGATGTTGCCTACATATATATATGTGTATATAATAGCAATATGTCCCAAAATATAAGGTCCTTTTTGGTTCAATATTAGTGTTACAAACGGTCCTCATATTTAGAGACAGTGGTATTTATATATATATATACATATATTATATATGTACATATCGAACGTCGACGAGCGGCGTGAGCGCCCAGCAAACAGGGCAGGCTCATGTTGCGCCCGGGTGCCGCACGAGTATGATCCCTCCGCCATTGTAACGCGAACATTAATTGATACTGGTATCCATCGATCACCCCCCTTAACCGCGCAGTTACCGTCGCTGAAATCGTCACCTTTTTTTTCTTTCCTTTTTTTTGTCTTTCTTGTGTATGGGCTCATCCCTACTTTCGTAGAGGATAAATAACTCTTCCCGGTGCGTCTCTTATCTTCCATGGGCGCATGCGCGACGATCGTCCTGCGACCCCTTTCCCTGAATCTGTCTCTGCACATGCGTTCCTCTCTGCAGCCCCCGAGATGGTTAATCAGTATCTCGACTCGAGATGAGCGTAGAAGAGCATCCACTCAGCATCTCCGGACGTGGACCGATTCATCCGTCGCGGGGACGTGCCCGCCTCCTGTCTCCTGTCGCTCGAATAGCACAAACATCATAAATACGACGCTTGCATCGTGTTTGTAAGCAGCAGCATTGCAGCAGTTACGTACGTATGTACAAATACACCAATATATGATATGATACTATTTAATATATATATATATATTGTGCTTATTATACAATACCAATGTGATATTTTTGTATATTTTTGTATTTGTAGCTTGCCCCACCCTGGCCGTCAATATAATACTCGTTTGGTATCTTTTGTAAACAGTAGACGGCGTTTATATTGGCGGCCATAGTGACGTTATCACCCTTCTGGAACCCTGGTTTAGCGACCAGACAAATGCGGAATCGCGAGAGCCTTGAATGAAGCAGTCGCACCAGAAGTGCCATTCTACACGCAGGCCGTCACAACCCACTTCGCATCGTACTTGACAGTAGTACTGGTCCCTCTGTATAGTGCCGGTATGATATGATATGATATGATATGATAT
The DNA here is from genome assembly GCA_031763025.1 of Macrocystis pyrifera. Classification (NCBI taxonomy): domain Eukaryota; class Phaeophyceae; order Laminariales; family Laminariaceae; genus Macrocystis; species Macrocystis pyrifera. The sequence goes on along the minus strand of JASSKH010000007.1, from coordinate 7,846,818 downwards.
GATATGATATGATATGCGCCCGCCAACAACACCGGTGTTATAGCGCCAACCGGCACTATTTACTCCGCACACTATAAATACCAGCATCCAGGGGAGCCGCTGGCCTATATCTTTGACAAGGAATCACATATAGAATACGCGCGCTCGGTTTATCACAATACTTGTAAAATTAGGTAAAAATGGAATATAGACGAGGCGTATTACGCAGCTTGCAAAGTTGAGTATCAACTATTTAATCAGTCGAACTCACAGCTGACGTATTTCAAAATTTATTTAAAAAAAATACCGTACTGTGTGAATCCCATCTGTCCCGAGCGATTCCGCAGGCACTACGTAGTAGCGGACAACCGGCACTATCGAGGGACCACTACTGTGTGGCGAGGGGCTTGTAGCAGTCTGAAGCCATGATGGACCCCCCAAACCATAGATCCCCCCTACTATCTTTACCACATCGTGATTGGGGTCTGACTACTAGCACTATGTTTCCCCGTGATAATCGTAGTCGTGACAAACGAGTCGCTACAACGTACATGTCAACGAGTCGCAAAAACGTCGTGAAACAACGCGTTGCATGATTGTGCATTCACCGCCAGAGAAATCCGTAAGCTCGTGAACACAGCAGAATCAGCAGCAGCGGTATTACGGAGGGAGGACCATAGTAAATAGGACTAAAGTATTGTTAGTAAAAATCGGGAAATATATAGGTGTTCGTGCGTACCGTAAGTCCTACTTACTAGGGTCCCCCGTGATAGCATTTTCACGTCCCGTTGTTTCTAAGTCAACCACATCTCGTCGAACCTATCTCGTCATGCACATACTCGTACATAGGAACGCCTGATGATGTTCCCCCCCCCACGCAACTCGCGACGCCCCCCGGGACTTCGAGTCGACCTCACCCCACGTCGGAGGAGAGCCTTGTAACTGTATAAAATGTCAATAGCAGCCGATGCATCCGATTCAATCGACGTCAGAATCGCAAAACGGACACGACTTTTTTGCTGATTCATATGTATCGTCTTTTACCGGCTATATTGGCCCCCTCCCCAACCAGGGGGGGGGGGGGGTCAGGGCTCGCCTCGCTTGTTGATTTCAGTCGGAATTCCAGCGGGCCGTTTGATGGGGGGGGGGGGGGGGGGGGGGGGGGGGGGGGGGGGGGGGGGACGATGGGTCGGCTTCTTTTTCGTCGTCGGTTGTGTTCAATCGAATTTGCGCTCCGGTTCACAGCCTCAATTATGTTACCTGGTACATTGCCTATATGATCCAATGCTAGTATTAATACGGGGGACCATAGTAAATAGGACCAAATATTGTTGGTAAAAATGGGTAAATATATAGGTTTTTGTATGTACCGTAGGTCCTATTAACTATGGCCCTCCGTCATAGCAGCCGTGACTGTAATGACAACGCATTGCATCGTTGTATTTATACGTATACCGGGTGTACAAAGTAGTTTCGGACATCAATAGATGACCTCCCAATCAGCCAAGCCCCAGGCCTCCTCTCTCCGTGTGGCTGGTGCTTTCGTCGTCATTTTGTTTCGGCAAAAATGGTTCATGTTGTTCCTCTGAATTTTGATAAGGGCTACAGCACGTATTCGAATAGTATCTGGTACTGCTTTGTAGTTAAATACCGGGCACCGTGGTGGTTTATTACCACTGTTCGTTAGAGCAAAAGACATTAACAACATCGACATTTTCGTTTTTTTTGTCCCCCAGGTGGCGGCGGTGGCGGCGGCGGCGGTGGCGGTGGTAACGGTGGCGGCGGGTAACGGTGGCGGCGGCGGCCGGGGAGGAACCAAAAGACGACGTAGGGGTGGCCGCGGAGGACGCGGTGGTGGTGGTGGCGCGCCGGGTAACGGTGCCCCCCCCATGAACACCGGTGCACCCGGAAACGTCACCAGCATCAACTATAACAGCGGCGGCGGCGGTGGTGGTGGTGGTGGTGGTGGTAGCGGAGGAAGAGGTGTTGGCGGCGGTGGCGGCGGCCAGCCCTACGGTGCGCGGGGGCTACCGCCTCCGGTCGGAGGGGCGGGGATGATGAACCAAGCACCGGCGAACGGCATGCCGCCCATGCCTACTTACCAGCAGCAGCAGCAGCAGCAGCAGCAGCAGCAACAGCAACAGCTACAGCAACAGCAACAGCTACAGCAGCAGCAGCAGCAGCAGCAGCAGCAGCAACAACAGCAGCAGCTGCCAGAGCGTTGGCGGCCGCGCCGGCGGCGGTGGGCGCCAAGGCTAACCCGAACTCTAGGACGTCATCGACGACCATGAGCCAGATGACCCGGGCGAAGTTCGCGGAGCTTCCTCTGTCGGCGCCGACCCAGAGGGCCATCGCGCAGGTACTACGCTACGAGACGATGACCAAGGTCCAGCAAGATGCCATCCCTCCGGCGCTGGCAGGTGAGTGCGAGGGCTACCTATTTTATCACGGGCGAACTTGGAAGACTTGATAATCTTGACGGAGTCAACCAAAAAATTGGGATCCATTTTGGAGCTGCACCCTAACCATACTGAAAACCGCTAGTCGGGAGGGCTTGTGTGTGTGGCGGGGGGGGGGAAGTAAGCGGATTTTTTTTGTTCCTTTCGGGGTTTTATTCTGTCTTTCGAGTCGGCGCGACATTTTTATTTTATTTTTTTTTTGTCATGCGCCAAAATTTGTCGGGCGAGAAGAGAAAAACACCGACGAACAGACGGCCTTTTTTTTTTTGCTGCTTCTGCTGAATACGATAGTCGAGGCCGTGTGATGTACGTAGGTATTTTTTCTTGCGTTTCCCTTGAGCGATTTACTTGTAGGAGGAGGACGACGAAGGAGAAGAGGCGAGGACATTTTTTTTGCGTGTTTTTGTTTTGTTTTGTTTTGTTTTGTTTTGTTTTGTTTCCCCTCTGCAACTACAGTCAAACTACCGGTAACTACCTACGCCCAAGTTTTTGGTCGAAAATTACTTGAAGATACTGCACGTAGGTGCAAGGTCACTCGGGAGGTGGCTGACTTGGGATCCCGGGGCTGCCGCAAGTTGAAAACGGGGAGCATCATCAGCATCAGGCGTCCCTATTGACTCCGAGTACTGCTGTTTTGCCCCTGGTACTTACTGAAGAAAGTATGACGGGGATGAGGTTCGACGACGTGTGTTTTGATTTTTTTTCAAATGTACGTGGAAATGTCGGCATAGTTGCGTGTATCTCTATCTCCTGGCCTGGCCTGACCTGGTGAACACTGCACACACCTGTAGACTTGACAACAAAAAGCACCGTGCCTGCCACAGAATGCTAGCGTGTGCAGCGCTGGCGCTGCTGCTGCTGCTGCTGCTGCTGCTGCTGCTGCTGCTGCTGCTGCTGTCATTGCGGTGTGTACCGTGGCTGCGCGATTGCTTTTAGAGTTCGGAGGGAGTTGTGGGTTCGTATCGTCGCCCTGCCCCCTGCGCAGCATGCAATTACTTGTACGTTTCCTGAGATAACGTGACGTGTTCGTTCCTACTTCCTACGAAGGTCGGCAGGAAATATGATGCACGCATGCACGCACACGCACACGCACACGCACACACAACACACACGAACGCGCCGTCCGTGGCCGTCTCGAAAGGGAGGCTTGATGCGCGCTTGTTTTTGCTCCGTGGCTGCCACATATTAGAGAGCTTGAGCGACAGCGTGATACACAGCGTAATGTTAAGCAACAGCCCGGGGAGCAATACACTAAATTGTGGGGGTCCCATCGTCCTGCTCGGCGCTAGCTGGATGGAAGGACCTCCCCGCGATTAATTGCGCCACATTTCGTGACTTCGAACGCCCAGAGCATGCGCCACGGAGAGCCCGGCGGGGGACCCAGACTTGCTCCGTGGTGTAGACCCCCCCCCCCCCCCGTGTGTGCCTCGTGGCCTAGAATGCGAGAAAAGACCCGCAGGCGGAAGAGCAATCGTGTGGCCGATGCGCAGAAAAAAAAACATTTATTCGGTAGATATGCATACGTATATATAGCGGGGTAGTTTTTGCAGTACTATTTATAGATGGGTGTAACGACCCTAAGGCCCACGCGGTGCGCGCGCGTATGTATGTATGCCTCTTCCCCTCTCGTGCCACCCCACGGAGATAAAAAAACGTGCGAGTGTTGGCTTCGTTGGGTGTGCCCCCCCAGGCGGAATCGGAAAAACACTTAAGAGATGTACGGGGGGATTGAGGGAAGGAATAGGAATGAAAACGTATTTGCATGGCCCAACGGACTTCGCGAAAACGCTGAAACTGCGCTTTCGTGTAGGGGACCTGGACCTGCCAGAAAGAAGAAAGAGGTGCACCAGCAGCCGGGAGGAGGAGGAGGAAGTAGACGCACGGATGTGCCCGTGTGGCAAAGCAATGGAGAGAGTAGAACTCACATAGTAGGAGAATGTGAAATCTACAAGGGGGAACGGGATGTCTTAGAAGAGGAGATGAGGAAAATAGACGAATGTGACATGGAGGAGGTTGATACAATGAATAGCAGCGAGAAAAAACGATCGCTATCCTAGGAGATAGATGGTGGCCACAGGAGGCCAAACAGAAAGGGGATAAGATTAGCAAAAAGTTTCTATGTAATATATGGAAACAACGTGATGAGCGCCCAATTGTTGGAGGTGTCTCTATTAGGAGTGGGAACGGTGCTCCGTCTCGAAAGGGACGCGTGGTCAATGGTCAAATGACTAAAGCAAGCAACAAATGAGTACGCCCCTCCCCCCCCCCCCCCCCCCCCCCCCCCCCCCCCCCGGCAAGAAGTCCGCCTCACAAGCGGTTCTTAGTAGGGTGCGAGCTCACCCTCCATGCGACTCGCCCAACACCTCACGGCGCTTAGCGCTTGGTGCAAGCAATGTCTACCTGGTCGGTGAAAACCCGACGTGCTCCGTCCCGGCATTGTAGGCATGCGAGGGTCTATGGTCATACGACTACGGCCATGCATGGGATCGAGTACATCTCTCCTATCGAGTACACCCCCCCCCCCCCCCCCCCCCCCCCCCCCCCCCCCCCCCCCCCCCCCCCCCCCCCCCCCCCCCCCCCCCCCCCCCGCCCCCCCCCCTTCTTCATACGACTCGCCGAATACCTCACGGCGCTTCGCGCTTGGTGCTAGCGATATCTGCCTGGTCGGTGAAAACCCGACGTGCTCCGATCCCGGCATTGCAGGGATGCGAGGGTCTGTCTATGGTCATACGACTACGGCCATGCATGATGATATCGGGTACACTTCGCCCCCCCCCCTTCCGGGACGAAAATATCTAGCTACCAGCTGTCAGATAGTTGTGGCTAGCAGGGTCAAAATGTTTCGTGTGGCAGTCAACCAGGTGTGTGTGTGTGTGTGTGTGCTTGTCCCTGCATTGAGCAACCCCTTTTGTGAGTTGGTTGTACGTAGCATGGCGGCCAAAACGATGGCTTCTTTGGTGTCGTCAGCCAGCCGTGTTCGAGCGTCAGCGTCAGCGCCGAGCAAGCAGAATTCAGGTAGTACTAATATTACTTACGGGGGGGCATAGTAAACAGGGCCTACGGTACACACAAAAACATACATGTTTCCCTATTTTTACCAACAATATTTGGTCCTATTTACCGTAAGTCCCCCGTAAATAGCAGGGATCATGTTGGGCCCTTGCCCTAGGAGTGACTCCCTTGCGTCTGCAACTCGGACGCTCGTGGCGACCGGTACGTAGCAAGGTATTGTTGGTGTCTTCCCCCCCTAGTCGCCAGGGCTGTTGAGTTGGACGACTATTTAATAGAAGAAGTCACAGCGAGATGGCGGCTCTGGAAATAAGATGCTTCCGCAGAGGGCACCGCTCGGCGTTTACACCCTCTTTTCCGTTGCCGGAAAAAACCAGCTGTTGTGGTCTTCTCCCTTGTGTAGGAGTGCAGTCCCGTTCTGCGGACCAACCGGTCAAATTGCAAGCAGTAGTTTGTCCCCCCCCGAACGGGATTGCGGTGCTAAGAGGGTCGAGTAACGTTCGTTCTACTGCAGGTGGTGTGCTGCCTTCTCGGCCATGTTGGTGCGGTGCCTGCAGCAGTTGTGTACCGCCCTCTGCAGGCGCCTAAAACCGTTGATAGTTACCTACCTGGTACAGTAGACCGCACGGAGTCCTGCTGCATGTATTCTGGCAACCCGGCACCTGCAGATAGATGCTCAGACGCGACAGAGTGCAAGGCCGGCCTGAGTTGTAGGGAGGGCGGGGGGGGGGGGGGGGGGGGGGGGGGGGGGGGGGGGGGGGGGGGGGGGGGCTCATTTGCTGCTTGCCTTGGTCGTTTGACCATTGACCACGCATCCCTCTCGAGACGGAGCACCGTTCCTACGCGTATTAGAGACACCTCCAACAGGGGAGGGGAGGGGAGGGGAGGGGAGGGGAGGCGAGGGGAGGGGAGGGGGGGGGGGGGGGGGAGGGGAGGGGTACCACGGGATGTGAGGTGACGCGCGAGTGGCACAAGGCGAAAGGGCGGGGCAGGCGTGGATTGCTGGTTGTGATTGATGGCTCAGACAGAGGCCCCGCTGTTTTTTTTTTTTTTGCTCTCCTTCGAATTCCATGTGCGGTCTTCGCGTGCGCGAGCGAGCGGTGCTGGGGGACCCTAAAATTCTAAAGTGTTTTTCATTGTACCTGGTGTGTACTGTACAGTAGTAGGTATGTACCGTATCACGGAAGCGGACATGATACAGTACGCAGTGATGGACAGTGAGGGGGCAGTATGTACGTATGCATGCATGTATGTATGTATGTAAGTACCACTCTGTCTCTTGACTATAATGATCTTTTGGAGGAAATAGCAATAGTGAAATGTTCTTATATTTTGGAGCATTAAGTGGTGTGTATTTATGATGCGATAGGTTGGTTGGTGGGTCGGTTGGTTGGTTGGTTGGTTGGTTGGTTGGTTGGTGCGCTGAGGGGACCTGCAGGCGCAGCAGTAGTACCTGCCCACACCTGTGTATGTACGATTCACGGAAGCGCGCCCAATGGACGATATGCCACCGGTGTTTGGCTCTTCCTGGGGGCGCTTTGACCACCCCCACTCCTTCGGAGATGGTCTGCGCGTATACATACAGTGCTAGCTTTCAGAAGAAAGAGGACCAGGCCAAACAGGCGCGCTCTCTCTCCCTCTCTCTCTCCCTCTCTCTTCTTGGATAGGGTGCGCTGTTTGTTCTGCTTGTTTTAGTGCATACGTCCAAGCCAACTTTTGCGCGGCGGCGTGAGGCAGGGGGGGGGGGGGGGGGGGGCGGACGGCCGGACGGCCGGACGGCCGGCCGGACGAAAAAAAAAAAACGGCAGATTTTTTTGTTTGTTTAATTGATGCCAGCTTTTTCTTTGGCGACGATGGCAGTTGACACGGGGTGGAGAGTTTCCCTTTTTTTCCGGCAACGGCCAAAATGTGTGTGTGCGTGCATGTGCATGTTGTGTTTCTCTTTGAAACAAGTGCTCCCTTGGTTCCCAAGCGGCAAGTACGTAGGCTTCGCGCGTTCGGTGGCACACAAAACATACCGCCACCAACCACGGCAAAAGAAGAAGTACCAAAAGCATTTTTCGATTCTTGAAATGGTCCTCCGCACGCTTTTTTCAGATGATCCTAAACGCGCGGCGGCGGCGGCGGCGAAGCCGCGCTCGGGTGGTAGCCTCATAGGCTGGGGTAGGGTTGGGTTGGGTTCGGGTCGAACGCTCTTTTTCGTGAATTTTGTAGCAAAAACACAACCCAATAAACGAATCTAACTTTACAAGAACAACCGAAAAATCTCGGCTTGTACGTAAAGCGTTTTTTTTTTTGTTATTCATCTACTACGGGGGACCATAGTAAATAGGTCCAGATATTGTCAGTAAAAGTAGGTAAATATATAGGTTTTTGTGTGTACCATAGGTCCTATTTACTTTGGTCCCCCGTAATAGTACGTTCGGGGGGGAGAGACCGGTTTTAAAACTACTGTACCTACGCGGCGTTCTGCTTTCGCCCCCCGCCCCCCCCCCCCCCCCTCGGCCTCGGCGAAGACTGGGCTCTCCTCGGCTACCTTGTTCCGTTCCTTGCTCTCCTTGTTTACTCTGTTTTCTTTGTTGCGCTTTTTCGCCTCCTTGGTCCTCGTCTGGTCGGTCGTCTCCCGGTCTTGCACTTTGTGGGTAAAATGTTCGATTATTTCCCCTTTCTCACAATAAAGTCGTACAATTCTGGCCGGAAAGATAAGTAGCATTTATACACTAACACGAAGGCCAAGCGTTTCTTGTATTTCCGGCCAGATTGGTACCCTGGTATGTACATTTTTGCTACGTACGGCTCCGGGCTACGGTACACACGAACACCCATATATATTTCCCCATTTTTACTGGCAATATTTGGTCCTATTTACTATGTCCCCCATTATTTCGGAGCCCACGATGGGACCCAAATATTGTTCACACTCCATGTTTTGGTTCTGATCACTGCTGCTGTACCCGGCGTTAAATGCTTGAGTACTGGTATTGATAGTGTGTTCCTCCCCGAGGTATTGACTATTTTATCGTACGTATGATATCCTGATATATGTGTACGTATATTTGTCAAATTTTCGTACTTTTGCCAACTTTTCTATTCGCACGAGCACTTTTAGGCGAAACAGTAAGTACGCGGACACGGGAAGCCCTGCCGGACACATTTGGTCTACTCTGTAGGTCTCGGCGCGATCCGTGCACTCTGAAGCGCGTCGCAGGCGCCTAATTTTTTTTTTTTTTTTTCGGCGGGAGTGGATAAGACGATTTGCCTGGTTTCAGCACGAGAGGCCTTGATTTTGTACGTACGTATCGGTACATTGTCATGCTCTCTGTTTTCTCCCCCCGGCTCTCATGAGCTGTGAGCACACAGCTCACAGGCATATACCAGGTACACAACAGACAACATGCACAGATCCCATCGTTCCAACGCTGCCGCCCACACGCCGTGCGTGTTCGACACACCCATATGCGCAGTGTTGCTGTGGTTGGTTGTTTCTGTCGGAACCTGTCGTCCGCATTCCATCGTCTGCCACATATTTTTTCATCCGTATGTACCCAGGATGGACGTATAAAAATTATCCCATACATACATTTTTTTTGGGTTGTTGCACGGAGCACGGACCACCGCCTAGAGAACAATACCCACAGCGGTGCACAGAGCGTGCTTACCTCCAGCTTCCTACAGCACCACAACCAACCCTGCTGCCCAGCAGCAGCAGTGGGCACACCTTGCGCGTATGGATGATCGTACTGCGGCTCATTCGTAAAGCAGCGTTCGTACAAAATATACTTACAGCTGTACTGTATACAGTAGTTCTGATTGCAGTGTGTCCTACATTGCTGACCGATAGATCCTAGAGCCAGCTGAAAGGGGATCAGTACACGTACGTTCCACGCGTTGCATTTTACAGCAGTACTGCTGAATATGCAGTCGTACCTGTACAAGCTACTCTACTGCTGTAGGAGATCGTGCAAAGTGTTTTAGATTGCGTAAAAAACACGACATGCCAGTTGTACGAGAGCACTGTTCGAGCCTGGTATACGTTTATACTGCGATGGATTTCGTTTCCGAGGTTCGACTCGCGCCATCCACGTTTTTTTTTTATTTCACTTTTGACTATTTTTGTACCAGGACTACAACAGAGTACTACAGTAATAATAATACATTCGTCCACACCTTGCTTTTCTGAACGTGTATAATATGGTAAGAGTACATGTTACTTGTGTGTTTTAGCCCAAATTAAAGAGCTTGGGCGCGCTTGCGTGTGGCGTGCGTTCATACCTCAACATTTCACAGCTACTCCGAATACTTGGGAGTAAAGCAAAGTATGTTCGAGAAAATACTGCTGCTATTACCGTAGGTACTTCGAACACTCACTCGCAGTATTTCGGGGTTTTTGTACTCGAGATACCGATACTGCGAGTATTCGCGGTATTTTGAGGTTCTGTAGATACAACTGCGTATACTTTCTTCGGGCTCGCACTAATGCGGGGTTCGCTACTGCTGCTGGCATGGATACCGCCTGTTGCGCTTCAAGAATCTCGGGGATCTATACCGCGGGTACTACAAGTATACCGGTAAGTACTAGTCTATAGCAGTATTTCGTCCGTTGGTAGTGTTCGTGCTGCTGCTTCTTCTGCGAGACTCAGTACTCGCAGTAATGAAACACCCTCAATATGCCCAGTTTACTTCGAGTATGTAGTATACTTCAACCGTTTGTGCACCGTGTCGACAAGTCTCAGGCCCAGCGTTCGGCACAAAACACACCCAGATAGCCCCACACGAGCGGGAGTTGGAGCAAACTAAATCGCTGGAGACAACTTGAGCACTCAAAGCAGTCTGCCAGTATTTCGATACTTCGAAGTATAATATTATGCATGACTGCGAATGCTCTCAGTATCTCGAGGTTCTGTACTGCGCATATATTGCCTTCACCCCCAAGTATTTATTTCGTGTTTCGATACTACTGCGGGTACATACTTTAAGCAACCTGTGTTCTCGGGGTTCGGTACTGCTCACACTCTCGTTACTCTCAGTATTTGGGCCTTCTCAGTACTCGCAGTAGTTTTGCCGCCAGTACTCCAATACTCTCAGTACTCGGCCTACGATTTGTTCTCGAGCATTTACCTGTGAAACCTTGATATTACCCTGAGCATCCAGAAACATTTATCTTGGGGGAACATATATATATATATATTGTAGTACCAGTATGTATGTGCTGCACCTTATTACTCAGCCGGTCACAAAGTATTTTGGCGCACCCTCGACCTCGCGCAACTTTTATGTACTTACGAATTAATCGCCGCGAGTCAGCTGGATCAATGTATCTCCACTTGCCGATACCCTATTACATATTATTATTGTAGTGATGATCCCGCACTATTTCCGCGAACATCAGTATATATAGTATGTAGTGTGTCCTCAAAAATATGTTGTGTGTGTGTTCTTCACGTTAAAATGATGGGTGGGTGCAAATGCTACTTCAAAACTAGTGTGCAGGGTTTGTGCAAATGCTACTTCTAAACTATTAATAGTGTGCAGGGTTTCATACGAGTATTATTATTTCGCTCTTGCGCCACTCCCCTATTAATACGGTACCTCCCGGAGGGGAACCTTGTATATGTATATATATAACTCCATTTTTTTTTTTTCTTTAGCGCGTTTTTTGTCGGCTTTTGCTAAATTATTTTTTCTTCTTCGCCCTTTTATTTTTTGTACAGGATAAGACCAATTCATTACTTGACTATCATTCGTTCTTTTGAATGGAAAATAAATAAATATTTATTATTAAAAAAAAAAAAAAAAAACGCTGTCCCCTCAATATTCAGGAAACGACGTGCTTGCCAAGGCCAAGACCGGCACGGGCAAGACCCTGTCCTTCCTGCTTCCCACCATCGAGGGCATCAACCGCACACCACGCTCGCAGCGCCGCGGCATCTCCGCGCTCGTCATCAGCCCCACCCGCGAGCTCGCGCAGCAGATCGCAGAAGAGGCCAATCAAGTCCTGGTCAGTGCTTTTGATTTGTAGACTTGAGGGTTGCCTTCTGTAGTGTAACGTAATACGACGTATAATATTTGAAAGAAAAAAAATGCCGGGTGTGTGCGAGGTGAGCTGTGACATCGGAGGTTTTGTCGAATTAATCTTTTGCAAGCTGCGCTCCAATATGTCTCAGAATAGAAGGACCCTTTTTTTTGTGTTTTTGTGGAGTGTTGAGTCAGAAACATCCTTGAATGTCGGGACAAGAGTGATTTGCCAGGTACCTGGTATGTGATACTTCGATCGCGCGTGTAAATGTATGATGTATGACACTACTTGTTCGTACGATTTTTTTGTTTGTGTTTGAGCCCCTTGTGGGTGTATACCAGGGATTCCTTGTGTAGGGAAATAGACATCTCTGACAGCCGCGAACCTCCGGGTTGCGGGTGTGCGCATCAAAAGCTAAGTGCTGCCTGCGTACACATCACCGTGTATACGTACGAGATCTGCTGCATGTGTTATGAGAGGCACCTTCTATCAGTAGTCGGAGCGATAAGGTCCACGCACACACATAGAATATGAATTTGTGGAATATATTACGAGGGGAGCATCGTAGTAAATAGGACCAAATCTTGCAAGTGTAAACAGCGCGAAACGTATAGGTTTTTGTGTGTACCGCAGGTCCTATTTAATATGGCCCCCCGTAATAGCGCACCACTCTATTAGCAGTCCCGGAATCTCAAGGACCGTTCGGGCAAATCACGGGGGGACCGTAGTAAACGGGACCAAATATTGTTGCTAAAAACAAGGAAGTACATAGGTTTTTTGTGTGTACCGTAGGTCCTTTTTACTATTATGACCTCCCGTTATAACAACTACTGACTCTGTGGCACTCCGAGATAGCAGTGACGACCTAAAACAACGATGACGTTCGGCGCCTATCAATTGATCGTCTATATACGTATGAGCAGCACAAGCATGCGCCCAGCAGAGCAGTACAGGCCGATGATTTTTCGCGGCCGTGCCGCACCACTCCTTTTTTCAACCATTGTAGCAGTCGTCACTCGTGACCGCCAATTTTTTCCGCTCTGAAGTGCCAAGAGGGTTGCAGCTCTTCTCTATGTACGGGGGACCAATGTAGTAAATAGAACCTGTAGTAAACAGGACCAACTATTGTTAGTGAAAATAGGTAATATATATATATATTGGTTTTTGTGTGTACCGTAGGTCCTGTTTACTATGGCCCCCCGTAATATTAGGACCGCGGCAGCGCCATTTTTTTCGGAACGAAAACGCTTGGAATTAGAAATTAGAGTGGTTTGTGTCCCCAAACCAGGACTGCGGTGCTGTGCCAGGGTTAGGAGACTAAGAGACATACACCGGTGTACCAGGTAAATAGTCGAAGAGAAGGTGGTACAAGAAAATAAACAATACAAGGACGAAGGTGGATATATACGTGCGTACACGTGTGTGTGAAGACCGCTCTCGTTCGCAGAGGTAGACGGCCGTCTCTGAGTATTCCTGCGTGGGTTATGAGTGCCCAAAACAGTTTTCTTGTGTATATTTTGCGGGCATGTTCGCATTCGCATGTGTAACGTAGCAGGCACGTGGGTGCAATCGATGTGCCTTCCGGTCTGGACGGATCGTTGGCGAAACGTGCGTCTGCGAAAGCCTGGAGCCTTGAAGTGCCCGGCCTCCTGCAGATGGCGCCGAGTTTCTGAAAAACATCAATCATCACCGACCTGAGACAGACAGATAGATAGATAGATAGATAGATAGATAGATAGATAGATAGATAGATAGATAGATAGATAGATAGATAGATAGATAGACACGTACGACTAATTAGTCTTCCACATAGATGGGCTAAATCAGATGGGGAAAAGTATGTTGCTGTACGTGCATACAACAATTATGGAACAGGAAAGGGCATGCGATAAAACATGACTACGGGGGGGGGGGGGGGGGGGGAGGGCGTACTCATTTGTTGCTTGCCTTAGTCATTTGACCATTGACCACGCGTCCCTTTCGAGACGGAGCACCGTTCCTACTCCTGATGGAGACACCTTCAACAACTGGGCGTTCATTACGTTGTTTCCATATATTTCATAGAAACTTTTTGCTGATCTTATCCCCTTCCTGTCTGGCCGCCTGTGGCCTTCATCTATCTTTTAGGATAGCGATCGCTTTCTCGCTGTTATTCAGTGTGTCAAACTCCTCCATGTCACATTCGTCTATTTCCCTAATCTCCTCTTCTAACACATCCCGTTCCTCTTTGTACATTTCACATTCTCCTACTATGTGAGTTCTGCTTCCTACTGGCTTGCCACACGGGTAAATATGTGCATCTACTTCCTCCTCCTCCCGGCTACTAGTATACCTCTTTCTTCTTTCTGGCAGGTCCAGGTCCCCTACACGAAAGCGATGTTTCAGCGTTTTCGCGAAGTCCATTGGACCGTGCAAGTACGTTTTCATTCCTATTCCTTCGCTCGATCCCCCGTATATCTCGTAAGCGTTTTTTCCGATTCTACCTTGTTTCTTAGCGCTAGTCTTTCCCTTCTTTCTATCCTTTCTTTTAGGTCTGCCTTGTACCTTCCAAACTCCTCGGCGGACATAATCTCTTCTTGGTTTCCCCCTATATCCTTCCATACTTTCTCAACTACGCCATCTCACCTTATTCCAGCTCGCCCTTTTGTTACTTTATCCCGTACAGCTCTATCAACTATGGCTGGCAACCTCTTTTTTGGCATGTTTCTTACTTTATGTTGCCATTTCGACTTTCTCATGTCTATGTTTATCTTGAGTGGGTGCATTCCCAGTTCTACTCTTAATATACTATATTACTAATCGTATTGGAGCTCCTTAGGAATTTTTTGGTGCTGTCATATGTACTGTTTCCAACTGTTTTACGAGTTTCGCGTTCCCTTCCGATACTTCTGCATATTCTAGCTTTGGTACTATCACATTCATCAAGATACGTATCTTAATCCTAGTGTCAAGGTGCGAATCGGTTAGGATCACATCCGCCTTGCCTACGTGTGCTTTACCCTTGCCTACTACTTTTGATATTTGTGTATCCCAAGAGCAGTCTTTTGAGATCTCTACCCCAAGGTACGTATGCTGGTCTACGATCGTCAATTCATCTTCTCCCCACTTCCAACTGAAATTTACCGCCTCTCGTTACAAACAACTATTGCGAATTTCTTGACGTTCGCCGTCACCCTCCAATTCCTAGTGTATTGTAGCGCCTTCTCTATTTGTTTCTGCAATCCTTCGGGCGTTTCTGATATCCCCACGACGTCATCCGCAAACATCAATCCCGACACCGTATCTTCCCCTACCGTGACTCCCTGCCTTGCTGCTTCGACTGCTACTATTAATATCAGGTCGTTAATATATATATATATCTTGAATAGGTTAGGTGACAACGTACATCCCTGTGCAACTCCTTGTATGATATCAACATACTTCGATAATTCCCCGTCCAGCATCACATCATTTCTCGCACATTCCGTCATATTTTTCATCATTCTCCACATTTTCCCTCTGATTCCTATTTCCCACAGTTTTTCCCACAATCCATTTCTCCATGCTGTGTCGCAGGCTTTCTTTACATCTAAAAAGAAACAGTACGTTGTTGGTCCCGCGTCTTTCCTACCTTGGATTATCTTACCTAAGGTGTACACGAGGTTGACGCAGCTACGGTTGTATATATAAACCCTGCCTTCGCTTATTTTGTCTTCCTTCTCCATCATCGTTCCCATTCTATCGTTCAAAATCTTGCAAGATGTTTTGCCTACTGTGCTTAGTACCGTTATCCTCTGTAGTTCCCCGGGTCAGCCTTATCTCCTTTCTTGAACAAGTTTACTACTACTCCTTCTCTCCACCTCCTAGGTGCGTACTCGTTTTTCCTTATCCAGTTATACAACATGACCATCATGGTAAGCATTCCTTCTACCCCGTACTTCATAAATTCGTTCATTATTTGGTCTGCCCCTGCTGCTTTCTACTCTTAAGTTTAGCTACACACTTCTTTACTTTTTCCCTTGTGAACTCTCTCTGTAGGCCTTTCCGAGCCACTGTCTCCCCTTTCTGATGCATCTACATTCGCCTCTGCCCACGCGTTGAGCTCCTTCTCAATTCTGCGTTGAACGTTTCGTTGGCTGTGGGTGTTCCTAGCGTACGGTAATGCTCTACTACTACTTCCCTTTTCCCCTTCGAATTACTATCCAATTTTCCGTTCTGTGCTCGTATGGTAGCTGTTCCCGTGTCTGCCTTTCCTGCTTGTTTGCCCAGTATCCCTTCTATCCCTACCGACATCTGCTTCGACCCGCCCTCAAAGTCTTCATTCGTTTTATTTACTACGTCTTTCCTTTCTTCTCTGCCATTTCTTTTACTTTCTAGCTTTAGCATATTCCTCCCATCCTGTCGTAGTTTTACTCGATGAATACCTTGCTTGTGCCTTTCTCCTTGCTCTTATAGCCTCTTTCACTTGTTCATCCCACCATTTTACTGCTCTGTTGCATACTATCAACTTCTTCCCTATTACCTTACTTGCTGTGGTCTTGACCAACTGCTCCCATCCTTCTCTTATCCCAGCTCCTGCACCATCCCTTTCTATATAATTCCTTGTTGTACCTATTTTTTCCAACAGCTCGGAAAATTACTCTGCATTTTTTGGCCATCTCTTATTGGAACTCTTCCCGTTTCTCTTTTACTCTTAGTTTATGTCTTCTCCATCTACAATTTCCTATATACCTCTTCTATGTTTGATAACTCTCGTCTGCTGACTGTCCATTTCAGACAGTCATCCGTAGTTCCTTCGTCTGCTGCCCATACATGTAGTTCTGTTTCCTTGCCACTTCCATTTTCTACTACTATATAGTCAAGGATAAGAGCTTTCTCCCTTTTGTATTCGCTGTCTAGTCCATTCTGGTTCTGCCTTTTTTACTCTGTCGTCCAACGTCTTCATCTCGTTGTGCCTGAGGAACTTCAACCTCTCTTCGCCATTCTTATAATTTTTTGCTTGCCCATGTTGTCCAATGTTCTCACATTCAGTTCGCTTGCCTTCCCAATTCTTGGAATTGAAATCTCCCACTACTGTGGTCCTACTTCTCCTTGCCTTTTATACTTCTGTAATCTACTGCTACTTCTCCGAACTTCCTTTGTACATTTTTTTTTATCGTATTTTTCGACTCTAGGGGCATATCTAGATGTTTCCTAAGAAATAATCTTTCGCTCCCCGCTCCCCTGGTATCTTTATCCTTATGATTTCGTCGAATCTAGTGTCTTTGATCACCTCTATTATGTGACACAGGTATTCTTTGACTAGGAACCCCCCGCCCCCCGCCCCCCGCCCCCCTATTCTTGCTATTATGTCCCTTCCTCTTTTTCCCTCCCTATCCAGGCGTACTCTCCAGCTTTGCATCCTATCTCCCCCCCTTCTTTCTCCCACGACTCTTGAATTCCCACTTTATGTCTAGGTCGCGCTTGCTTACTTGTTCGGCAATTTCGATCCTTTTGCGCTCTTCCGTCGCGAATCCACATACGTTCCATGGTTCTAGTCTCAACGTCTTTTTCGTTTCACTATCCGCTCTAGTCTTTTCTGTTGTTCTTTCTCCGTTGTCGCCACGAGTATTTCTGTTATCTCTTCTTTGAACATTCTTTCAGTTTCCGTTCCTGTTCTTGTCTGCTTGTTCTGCGCCCCTGTGTTTCTCCCCCATTCCCTTTGGGCCACTCGCTGTTTCCTGCCTCCCCATACCTTCGTTCACCCTAGGACTACGCCTTAGTTTCGCTATTACATTAGCAATACATACTCTCCGTCCTGGTCTTGTAACCCATGCCGACACTTTTTCTGTCTCTATCCTCTGCCGCTCCACGCTCGCTTTCGGCTTTAGCGTGACTCGAAAGTGTTTTCCCTCTCGTTCTACGCTTGCTATTGCAAAGCAGTACAGTCCTACTTCGTTGCACTTCCTCTTGGATTCAGTCCTCGTCATGTCGCTGGGAATTCCCAATATCAGCGCTACTAACACTTTACCCAGCCAATCTTTCTTTCTCCACCCACCCTGCCCCGTCGTCTTTCTCCTAGTCTCTTCCAAGAATATCTCCAGCTTGTTTGCGTTCATGATGGTCGTGGGAATTGTTCGAGATACTGAGACTTTTCCAATCCTAGTGCTCTTTTGAGGGTCTGGTGTCTTTCAGTTCTTTTGCCGGCGCACCACACTAAATAACGCCTCCAACACGGGCTCGTAGCCTGGAGCCAGGCGCCCACGATGGTATCTTTTATCTTCTTGCCCCGCTGCTGTACTGGTTGCTTTCCTCCAGGGAGGTCGTTTTTTTTTACCGTGCAAGGTTCAAGGACGGCTTGCCTAACACAAAGTCTTACTCACACGGCGGGATGCCTAGCACGTCGCTTTCTCCGTCATACGTACGTCTAACCATGGGTGTCTACCCCACTAATGCTCCCGAGTAGACAAACCTCCACAGCCGAGAGCTTGGCCAACAGCCCCACCACATTTTCAACCGGCTTGTATCCTCCAAGATATCAAGATATCTACGTAGCGCTTGGTGCTCCTTCTCTTTGGTCACACGTGGTCGGATCAAATGCACATGCATCATCCACCCCTCTCCCCGTCATTTGGCGCTCGGTACGTGCGCCTAATGTCGGGGGGATTTTAGGAATAACGTCGGACCAGACTTCCATCGCCCAATCGAGATCGGTAAAGCTTTACGGGTATCTTACCACGAGACCCAACCTTCGTGTGAATTGAACATGTTGGGGGGGACCATGCTGTATCTACAGTATGTGTGTGCGTGTGAGGCGGAGCCTTCATGCTAGGTTTTTGGTCTATCTTGTATGTCTTTACTACAAGTATTATTGTGCGGGAGAGACCATATACTTTTTTTCGTGTCTTGTGCCTGGTTTGGGTTCCGGGTATGGGGAATAAAAAATGGTTGCTGTATTTGGATTGTTTCATGTCTACTATTAATATTAAGCCTGGTTTGGGTTTTGGTACGGAAAAAAAGCAAAAACGGTTACGTAGGTGAGTAATTTCGTGTATTTTTCTGATTTGGGTTTCGGCCTTGGAAAAAAGAACGAATTGTTGAGTAATTTCATGTCTGGATCCGGTTTTTGTTATGATATGGGAAAAAAAAAATAAAAATGATTGGTTCAATTGTTTCACGTCTAAGTCTGGTTTTGCGTTTTTGGTATGAGAAAAAAAGTAGTTGTTAATAGTTGAGTAATTTCGTAAATCCGGTTCGTGTTATCATATGGGAAAAAAAAAAAACAGGTTAATTCAATTGTTTGACGTCTAAATCTGGGTTTTCCGTTTCGGTATGGGGAAAAAAAATGTTAGTTGAGTAATTTCATATATAAATCTTGTTTGCGTTTTGATATGGAAAAATAACTGTGAATGTGTATTGACATGCGTTTGCTGGACCGGTGGGGTCTGGTTTTTGAGCTGTTGCTTGCGTGCTGTCTATGTCTGGTCTGGTACATGTGGCATTTATGCCGGAAGGGACAGTCTGTACATTGCCATGTCTAGTGTCAGGTGACTTGTTTTACAGCGTTGTCGCCACTCGACGCCAACCCGTCCAGATGTAGAGGACGGGGGGGGGGGGGGGGGGGGGGGGCATCACGATGATACTATACCGTCGTAGGGTTGATTGTGTTCTGAGGTGTATTGTTGTTGTGCTTCCACTTTTTTGTATGGATACTTTCAGGACCGTTTCACGGGTCGTGTCAAAGCCTCGCGTGTTGGGTCGGTCGGGTCAGCTATGAAACCCGACCCCAACCCGACGCGCGAGATTTTGAAGACCTCCTGACCCGACCCGACCCGGCCCGGCCCGATCGGTGAGATGTTGAAGACCTCATGGCCCAACGCTCGGGGGTGGGATCATGACCTGTGAACAGCCCTGGATATATATACATATATTTTTTCTGCGGCCGCGGTGTTATTCCACAAAGTGCTCGTAACCAAACCCCGCCGCCTGATAGCGTCGGTGATGGCGCGGGCTAATAAAATGACGTGAGCTAGTTCGGGGGGTTGGGCTGTCGATTTTAGGGACCGTTCTTGCGCGGGTCTAAGCTTTGCGTGGAGCTGTATACGTAGCTAGCTGCCCGTGCCTCTCGATGTTGTTTGCCCTCGTTGTTAACCTGGCTGCGCGTACATTTACCCTGGTACGTACGTAACGAATTTACGAGAACGCCCCCCCCCCCCCCCCCCCCCCCCCACGCCCTCTTTTTACCCGGCCCCACAGGCAATCTCATGGTAGATGTGCGCCGAAAACAATGACGATCCTTTTGCGTACACTGGATGGGATTTTTTCCATATCTAGTTATATGTTGGTGTTCCACCTCTCCTCCCCCCCTTCCTCCCTCTCCCCCCCCCCCCCCCCCCCCCCCCCCCCCCCCCCCCCCCCCTGCCCCCCCCCCCCCCCCCCCCCCCCCCCCCCCCCCCCCCCCCCCCCCCCCCCCCCCCCCCCCCCCCCCCCCCCCCCCCCCCCCCCCCCCCTCCGCCTCGAAAGGAGTGCGTGGTTAATGATCAATAGACTAGGGCGAGCGATAAATGAGTACGCCCCCCTGCTCCGTCCCGGCGGCAGTGTAGGGTCGCGAGGGTCTATGACCATACGACTGCGGCCATGCTTGACAATGAATACGCCCCCCTCCCCCCTTCCCTCCCTCCCTCTCCGCACTTACATCTCCTTGCCTTCCGTCGCCTTTCGTGTGTGCGTCTGTGGACCTTGTGTGTGTGTGTGCTGTCGGTTTGCATGCAGACTTACCACGACATGGGCTTGATCTGTGTCGTGGGCGGGACCAACATCAAGTCGGACATCCGGAGCTTCCGCTCGAATCCTCCTCCGGACATCGTGGTCGCCACTCCGGGACGGCTGAACGACCACCTCGACAACCACGGTCTGGCCTCGGCCATGCAGGGCCTCAAGTACCTCATCTTCGACGAAGCCGACCAGGTTAGGAGAGGAGGGGACGCGTGCGCTACGGGATGCGGGCACCTTCATTTTCTGAGAAAATTCTGAGTGGCACCTCACTTTTTGGAGGCTCTTTACGAAATTTTAAAAAAAAAACGAAGCTGTGATAAAGATCTCTCTATATATGAAGCTCTGTACCTAGATGTAAGGAGAGGTTGTATACTAATATCCAATCAAAACGTTGCTATATTTGAGGAAATAATGGTACCTGGTAGTACAGTAGCTTCATCCAAAAACCCGATCGATTCGGATGGAAAAAAAGCAACAACAACAACAAAAAAACAATCAAAACATTTTTTTTTCAAAATCCATTGAAACGTGCCCTTAAAAAGCCTGCGGTAGGTTTCGTCAGGAACAAATATTGTAAACACACTATTAATATTATTCGTAGTGGTTGTTTCCCAACGATGTTCAGTTACGTAGCCGGTACAAAAAACACAAAAACGAAAACTCGAGAAAGAAGTGTGGACAGAGGTTTCCTCTCTCGCTCTCCGGGGCGCTAAAAAACAAAACAAAACACTCCTTTTTGAAAACCGCACCCCTCTTGTGCGGACCCAACACTTGGGATTTAAGCGTAGGGTTCTTTTTTGCAGTAGTAAAAAAAGGTTATTTATCCTTCTATCAGGGCAAAACTGCGGTCCCGTTTTTTTTTGCGGACGAACGACTCAGATTTGTCACCAGTTTGTCCCCAAAGCGGGAGTGCACTTTGTCCCGAAAGGAGTGTGAGGGGTCCGTCCGGTCAATCGGTCGTAGTTGACAGCAGTGGATGTTTTTTCGCACAAAAAGTTGCTAGCCGTGTGTTGGCACGCGCCAAGACACCCTCTCCTCCGTCTTTCTCCTGCCGTGCCATGCTCTGCGGGAGAGAGGCTAGACATACTACCGGGCAAGTTCTGACGGGAACGCCGAACCTCACTGAATGCTACTCGTATGTATGTACTTCTCGTGAAGAACTTGCTTCGCCGTATCGCGGCAAACAGACGACTCCTTCTTTTGTGTGTTTAATAACCTAAAATATTGGTGTGTGTTTTCTTTTTCTTCCCCCCCCCCCCCCCCCCCCCTCCGTCTCGAAAGGGATGCGTGGTCAATGGTCAAATGACTAAGGCAAGCAACAAATGAGTACGCCCCCCCCCCCCCCCCCCCCCCCCCCCCCCCCCCCCCCCCCCCCCCACCCCCCCCCCCCCCCCCCCGCCACCTTTTTTTTCCCGGCTTCGAGCAGCTCCTTGAGATGGGCTTCCGCTCCGCGATCGAGGCCATCCTGCGCTACATGCCGAACAGCTCGCAGCGCCAGACCCTTCTCTTTTCGGCCACGATGCCGCGGGACGTGCGCAGCATCGCGCAGCTCGCGCTGAAGGACCGCTACGAGTTCGTGGACTGTGTCGGGGAGGAGGAGAGCACCCACCAGCACGTGCCGCAGTTTTACAGCGTGTGCAAGCACGAGCACCAGGTACGGTGAACGGGGGGGGCGGGGGGGGGTGGGAGGGGTGATTTTGTTTTTGTGAGCTTGTGAGTGAGCGTGTGTGAGCGTTTTGTGTGTGAGCTTACGTGAGCGCTTGTGGGCGCTTGTGTGTGATTCCGTCCTGTTATCTCCCTGTCGGATCGCAAGCTGTGTTCAGAGCGGAGAGCTAAACCCTGCCTCAGATTTTGGCTCCTCCTCCTTCTCCCCCTCCTCCTCCTCCTCCTCCTCCTCCTCCCTCTGCCGCTCCTCCTCTCTCCTTGCCCCCCCCCCCCCCCCCGAAGTGGCCACACCGGAAATTAAACTAGCTCATTGAAGCTGTCATCCAGATGCAAGTCCGCCTCACAAGCGGTTCTTAGTAGGATGCAGCTCACCCTTCATGCGACTCGCCGGACACCTCACGGCGCTTCGCGCTTGGTGCAAGCGATGTCTGCCTGGTCGGTGAAAACCCGACATGCTCCGTCCCGGCATTGTAGGGATGCGAGGGTCAATGGTCATACGACTACGGCCATGCATGAGATCGAGTACATCTCTCCTATCGAGTACACCCCCCCCCCCCCCCCCCCCCCCCCCCCCCCCCCCCCCCCCCCCCCCCCGCGGTTTGATCGATCTGACCTTTGCGATGATGATGCCCCATCCCTCTTCTGGACAGGCGCAAGAGCTGTGTCAGCTGCTGCAGGAAGACATAAGAGCCGACCGGGAAGGGCACAAGATCATCGTCTTCTTTACCACCGCCCGCCTGACTCAGTTCTACGCCGAGCTCTGCAACCTGATGGTGAATTGTGATGATTGTGATGATTGTATGACTACTATTGTTGTTGTTCTGATTATCCTACTTTTAATATTACGCCCATGGTTGTGATACATGATTAAGGCCTGGTTATCCTGCGTTCGATCCTACACTTTGCGACAAAGGTTGTGTTGGTTATGACCGTGAGTATGCTCGTGGTTGCCGTGACGATCACATGTGTGGTTGCTCACGGTTGTGATCCATGGCTTTTGGTTGTGATCGGCTCGCGTTGAAATCTTAATTGTCGTGATTGTGATCGTGTGGATATGTCGATGGTTATGGTTTGTGATTAATCCCACGCTTAATCTCGTGCTTACGATTATTTTTTTAAGAGGGTGCTTGTCGTTTGGTTTGGTTTGGGGTGGTTTGGTTTGAGCGTTGTTTTTGTCGTACGTCCTTCGAAGTGTCATTTTATTATTATTCTCTGCGACGTCGGGGGGGGGGGGGAGGGGGCACCACTGGCGTGGTACGAGCACCGCAACACCGCCCGCTGCTTCCCGTTCCCTATCCTACTGCCAGTGCCCGAGAGTCAAACCCCCCAGCCGATTGGCCGGGACGCTTAACACACACAGTCTCGGTCGACCGAGACCCCCGAATGGTAGCAAACCATTGACATGCCCGATTCTGTTATACTAGGGAGCGACCGGTCAATCTCAAATAATACTAGTGAATATATATATATAGTACGGTGTGGCCAGCACCATGCATGTATGGTCGCTCCGTTCCCCTCACCTTCGAAAGAAGAAAGGGGCGGGCGGGCGGGAGAAACCACAGCAGCAGACCTGATCTAGGCGTATCAAGTTGGCAGCGGGCAGTGTCGTGCCCTGTACTGGCGTGACTCTGCTCTGCACGCGCAGCTAGCTATGCACATCAAGCACACGAGGTCCTTGAGCGTGTCCCCCTATTTCCGTCCTCCTCCTACCAGAGGATGAAACCCTTGCGTCGGTAGCAGAGCCCGTACGTGGGTAAGTAAAGCCCATGGCTATCGAACAAGTGACTTCGAAGGGTTGGGAACACAAACTCACGTTATTTTTTTATGTGTGACTGACGCTAGAAATGTTATGCTTGCTTTGCTGTTGTCGACCCTTTTTAACCCCTTTGGAACTGCACGCACGCCATTAAGGGGAAAAATCGTTGCTATCGGTAGTTGGAATCCGTGTGACATAATGTTCGCAGTAGCCACAAGAGTTCAGAAAAGTAAGAGGATGTTCCGTGCTCTGCGCAATGGCGATGCGGAATGGGAGGCGCGCGCGGGGGGGGGGGGGGGGGGGGGGGAAGGTGAATTCCCTAAAAAAGCCTCGCGCCCCCGTGAAACCCCCGCGCACTCTCACGCAAACACGCACAAGAGCACACACACACTGCTGATTCGAATGCACACGAACATAACCAATACACGCACACGATTTACACAACAGGGCTACCCCGTACTGGAGATCCACTCGAGGAAGAGCCAGGGGCACCGCAACAAGGTCAGCGAGCACTTCCGCAACGGACGGGCGCTGGTGATGTTCACCAGCGACGTTTCCGCCCGAGGCATGGACTACCCGGACGTGACGGCCGTCATGCAGGTGAGCGAGGGAGGGAGGGAGGAAGGGAGGGGGAGGGGAGGGAGGGAGGGGGGGGGGGAGGGGGGGAGGGAGGGAAGGAGGGGGGAGGAGGGGGGGGGGGGGGGGGGGGGGGGGGGGGGGGGGGAGGGAGGAAGGAAGGAAGGATGTGCTCATGTTATGCGTGGCCGTAGTCGTGTGTATGAACCAGGCTTGTCCCCGAAAGGGAACTGCAGTCCTGAAAGGGTTAGCCCTCTCTTTTTCGAATTGCATGGCACTCATGTTTTAATGGGACATGAAGGTACTTGGGAAATTCGTGTGGTATCATTTATTTATAGAGGGGTAGTTTTTTTTTTCACCACTCAAGATAATTTTTGACACACGCTAATGTACCAGAAGAACAGAACTAGAGTCGTACGTAGAGGCTACGTTTCCCCCCCCCACACACACTTATTCGAGAAAATGGTTGGCACACCCTGTCTAGGAGACAACACTGGGATCATTTGTTTTTTTACAGCAGCAGCGGCTGTAAAGAAGTTTTTTTTCTTCACCGTACGCGGTGGCCCTTTCGGCTCTCTATTGCCTGCACGTACTTTTTGGACCCTCTCTTATCTATTGGTCGTATCCCGCTCTCTGTTCTGTTTGCGTGCATCTCAACCTTCTCTTTGCCTCGCTCTCTCTCTTGTTTCAATCTCTCTCAATCTCAATATCTCTTGTCCCTACTCTCTCTTATCTCGCCAACTCTTTGTCTCAGCCTCTCCTATGTTTCACTAGGTCTAACCGGAATATAACTCTTTCTCTTATAGCACTCTCTCTTTTTTCACCCTCTGTTAGGCTTTACTATATGTTACCGGAATATCGCTCTTTCTCCTATATCCCATTCTCTCTTATCCCACCCTCTGTTGTATTTTACTGTATCGTACCGAAATATGGCTCTTCCTCTCATCCCACTCTCTGTTATCTCACCATCTCTTATCTCGCCCTCTCTCTATGTGCTTGTGTTTTGCACTTCGTGTTGGAAAGGTTGGTCTGCCGAGCGACAAGGCGCAGTACATCCACCGCCTGGGGCGTACCGCCCGGGCAGGCAAGGCTGGGCGAGGCATCTTGCTCCTGTGCGACTTCGAGTGGGTGAGCAGGGATGCCTTCCTCATCCCTTCTGACCTGAGTTACACCTGGTATTCCCTTCTGGTCTAAGTATGTATCCCGTCTGACCCAAGTGTACACCCCTTCTGGCCTGAAAGTATGAAATAGCGCGCTTGGTCTCCGGAGGCAGCAAGTGCACATGATTAACATGCTCTACAGCCATGCGCAGAACTGCATGCGAAAAATTGTGTCTAGCGTTTTTACTGGTTTCACCCGCGCATCGGCCGCCACCTCGGTTTCTCCTCTTCCCTCCCCCCCCCCACCCCCTTGTTGCATTTTTTTTGTTGGTTTGTACGTGCGGAATTGCCGCAGAGGTGCCTCTGGGAGGGGGGGGGGGGGGGGGGGGGGGGGGGGGGGGGGGGGGGGGGGGGGGGTGGGGGGGGGGGGGGGGGGGGAGGGGGGGGGGGGGGGGGGGGGGGGGGGGGGGGGGGGGGGGGGGGGGGGGGCGCTTTCTGGCGCTCGTGTTGTTCACTTTTCTATTTAATTACGGCGGGTATGAAAAACGGGCAACATGCGCGTACAAACATATGCCATGACAGCAACATGGACATGGGCACGACACTACACGACACGACGCGACACGACACCATATGGCATGATTTGACGTCACGTGTGACGTGATGTGTGTGTGTGTGTTTTGGGAGACTTCCCTCTCCCGTGCATGCGATAAAATTGCGCTTCCTGTTTTGTCTGTCGACACACACCTCGGCCGATGGCTTCTTTGACCGGCTGCCTCCGCCCGGCCCCGCCCGCCCTCTCTCGGCGGCTCCTTTGTCGACACGGGTGTCTTCTGTTTTTACGGTACCCACTACGAAGCGTAAAGTCTTCAGAAAAAAATGGTCTTGACGAAAAACCTTTTATCGTACATATCTGTTGTCGATTTCACTCGTTTTTGGTTCCCGCTCCTCTCCTCTCCCTCTCCTCTCCTCTCCTCTCCCCCTCTCCTCCGCCAGAACTTCCTGAAAGAGGTGTCGGACTTGCCGATGCAGAAGAGAGAGCCGATGCGGGACGAGGCAGTGGCAGCGTTTCGTTCTCCCCCGCCGTCAACGCCGCTCTCGACAGGATGGACCGCACTTCGGTCGTCTGCGCGTATCAGGTGCGTCGAGTTCGGTGACACTTATACGGTACAGTAGTGCCGGTCCCTACTATGTTGCCGGTATGATAATGCGCCAGCCAGCAATGCCCGGCATTATTGGTAGCGAAAACCGGCACTAACTGCTCAGCGCGCTGCCGCGCTGGTTACTCTCATCTGTGCCAAGTGCCAAGTGCCAAGCGATTCCGCGGGCACTACTGTATAGCGGGCAGCCGGCACTGTAGAGGGACCACTACTGTACTGTGCTGTACGTACGTAGGCACGATGTGTACGTTGTAGTGTTGACACACCCTTTCCCCAAGCAGTAAATCCTGCCTATTTAAGGAGGTCAGCGTCCCTCTTTCTTATACCAGGTGCTCTTACCCGCCCCCGCCGCCCCCCCCCCCTCCCTCCCGCTTCTTTCACCCCATTCCTTTTTTTGTGCGTGTTTCCTGCCCTGTCGCCGCCGCCTGTTCCTACGACTGGAAACCCCTCGTGACCCGTGACATGCTCTTTGTCCCGAAACGGCCCTGACAACAACAAACGGCGACGGAACGATCGAAACGCGCCACCTCGTGCACCACCTCTTGACACCCTGTTCGGTTCGGTTCGGTCCGGTTTGGGTCTGTTCGGATCGATTCGGTTTCTGTTCGGTTCTGTTGGATTCGGTTCGGTTCTAATCGGCTTGGGTCGGTTCGATTCGGGTTCGGGTCGGTTCGGCTCTTCGGTTTGGTTCGGATCGGATCGGATCGGTTTGGTGCGGTGCGGTTCTTCGATTTGGTTCGGCTCGGTTCGGCTCGACTGGGTTCTGTTCGGTTCGGTTCGGTTCGGTTCTGCGGTTTGGTTCGGTTCTGTGGGCACCACGTGCACTCCGGATGGATGTAGGCGTGGCTGGGATTCTACAACGGGCAGCTGCGCCGCTTGGGCTGGTCGAAGGAAGACCTCGTCGCTAAGGCCAACTTCTGGATCACGACCGTCTGCCGCCAGCAGGAGGTGCCGGGGATCCAGGCCAAGACGCTGGGCAAAATGGGCCTTCGCGGGGTGAGAACATGGGTGGGAGGGGTTAGGCCGGTCGGGAGGCGGTGGCGGGGGGGGGGGGGAGTGTACTCATTGTCATATATGGTCTTAATCGGGAGGGGGGGGGGGGGGGGTAGCGAATCATGAGTTTCGCCGACCTGCGCACAGATAGCAACATCCGAACCGACCCTCACTCCCCCAACCCCAAACGCTTCTTCACACGTTTTTGTTCGTTTGTTTCGTTCCGCTCCTTTTACAAAGTCAAGCTCGAGCTTTTCATTTTGCACATGTTTTGTGTTCCGCTTGTTTACGCTTGACTCACTGTAAGTCTAGCGCGTATCCCCTCTAAATTAGTACCATAAATCTGTCCCGATACATAAGGGGACCGTTTTCGTACTAACGTTTTGATCCAAAAGGTGCTTCCTTTAGTGTTTCGATACAGAGCGAGCGGTACCAGGTTCGCATCGCCATTGTCCAGTACGTGCGAACACGCAGCAGACCCCCACGCCGATAAGGCTAGCGCTTTTGCAACCAAAAACACACACACGTTGGACGACAGATCATGCGACTCCCACTTGATCTATCTAGATACTTTCGGGGCGCAGATAGCCTTCCTGATCTGTGTGGTCTACCAGTAGTGATCTAGATCGCGCTGCCGCGTGGCAGCAGCAGCCGTATGACCTGCATGATCCACAGCGGGACAGGTTTTGCTGCGTTGGATATGCACTACAAGGTGCTAATGTACAGATTCTGCGCGACACCATCACAACGGCAGTATTACGGAGGTCCATAGTTAATAGGACCTATGGTATACATAAAAACCTATATATTTACCTATTTTTACTCACAATATTTGGTCTTGTTTACTTTTGGCCCTCCGTAATAGGATCTGCATATATAGACGATCTGCATAAGGGTAAGATTCGTGATCCAGATGGTGTAGGCGGTCGTCGGACGCCGTGTTATCTTTGAACCTTATCCAACGATTTTTTCGCGAAAAACAGGTGAACGGGATTGTGGAGGACCGGAACGCGGCTGGCCGAGGGGGCGGTAGGAATGGAGGAGGGGGAAGGGGAGGGCGCGGTGGCGGCGGTGGTGGTGGTGGCGGTGGCGGCGGGGGGGGGGGGGGGAGGAGGAGGTCGTGGAAGGGGGAGGGGGGGAGGGGGGGGGGAGGAGGCGGGGGGGAGGAGGGGGGGGGGATTCTACTGAGATATTCTAGTGCGATAGCCGCTGTGGTACCAAAAGGCGTGTTTTAGTTTGTTTTTTTTTTTCCCAAGAGCGTCGCATGGGTTGATCGGCTGGTTAGTTGCCGCGCGGCGCGGCGCGGCGCTCTCTCCCTCTCTCTCTGGCCATTATGCGCTCGCTGTCCCCCTGGTCGGCTTCGGTCGCTCCTCCGTCGACTGCACGATGATGGTGGGATCAGTCTGCATGCCGCACTTAACACGGTACCGTAGGGTGGATGTTATGTATTGGTACGGTAACAGCAGCACGTAGTGAAGTAGTGTTGTGATATATACGCGCACGGCACCAACAATAAGGACGATGGGACATGCACTGACGATTCGATGCGTGAACAGGGGAAGACGCCGGGGCCACCACTGCTGCCGTTTCCGCGCGCAACTTCTTCGTTTTTTTTTTTTTATCTTCTGTTTTTCGGTCCATACAAGCGGCTCCTCGAGTGCTTTTGCGTTTGTGCGCTGTTGGAGCTGGTCAGGACTTCTCGCTTTTCTGTTGTTTTTTTTTATTAACGGTAAAAGAAACAGCTCCACTCCGAGTGCTTGTGTTTTGTGCTGTTGGGCAGGAAAAAAAAAGTTTTTGGTTGTCTAGACACGGCAGGTTCTTCCGCGGTTGTCTGTCACTAATTACTCAATACTAGGTTGGGTGCATTAGGACTAATACACAGTTTTGTACGTGAGGCAGAGCTCTGCCCTGTTTTCTCACTGGTAGCGGGTCGGACATGTAATATCATGCCTGCACATTTCGTGACAGTTGAAAACAGCATATGTATTTGCATGATAGCTATTAATGGCTAGCATTGGTGCAATCGTGCGAATCGAACGCGGGCGGGTCCCACGATTTTTTGCGACTGACTGGTTTGGTTGGAATCTGATTGGCCGATTGGTTGGTTGGTTTGTTGGTTGATGATTGATTGGTCGCTTGATTGATTTGTTCGATTGATTGGTCGAATGGTTGATTGATTGGTTGGTTGGTTCATGATGTACTGGCGTAACTAACGGTACTTACAGACAGTGCTACTACCTTGAACAATAACTGTTGGTATCATAATAGTCTAATAGGTGGTGTTTTCCTCTGCCCTTTCCTTGCGAAAAGAAAGCTTTTTTTTTCGTGTCTTTTTGGCGTTTTTTTTAAGTACAAATATTATTGGAGGCAAACCTATTATTGGTAGTTGCCACCGCACCCGGCCAGAGAGAGAGAGCGACGATAGGAAGGAGGTTTACACGATGGTTGGCTGGGCTGGGGGGCGGGTGACGGGGCGTCGGTAAATACAACCACGAACGGATTAAAAAAAAACGAGCAGTTACCGGCTATATTCCTTAGTGTACTGGGGTCCTCTGTGACGGAAAAGAGTCCAAGACATACTACAGCGGTACCCGGAACAAGGTTTCCCCTTCGGGACGTGGTTGAGTTGAAATCCCGGGTGGTTTGAGTTGAAACAATCCCGGGGGTGCCGCGATAACTGATAAACAATTGAATGCTTTGCGTCGTACCGTCCCTCTTTTATTTCCTTGCGTTCGAAGAGAATCGACGTCCAGGGTTGTTAGGGCGAGAACTCGTCAGGCATCATGGTTAACGCTTGGATCAAGAATCGGGACACCTTCCTGCCAAAAAAAAAACCTAGAGCGGAGGCGTTTCCGCACTTCGCAAAGGTTAACACACCTCGGACAGATCACCAATCGATAATGCCCACTCAAAGGATTGTTGATCTGTTTCGGGGGACCTTATTAAGAGTGATCAGAACCCATCATCTACAAGAAAAGCTACGCACATATTCCTGTATTTTTGTTATTAATTCAGATTGATCGATATTACGGGGGACCACAGTAAATAGGACCTACGGTACACACAAAAACCTGTATTTTTGCCTATTTTGTATTGCCTATTTGTACTAACAGTATTTTTTCCTATTAACCATGGTCCCTCGTAATGGTAGAACCATCATATACACAAAAACCTACGTACATATTCCAGCATATTTTTTTTTTGCTGTTAGTAGTTACAAGCGTATTTGGTCCTGATTACTGTGAATCCCCGTAAAAACAGATAGTTAGATTATTGTTTGTTAGTCACCTTTCTTTTGTTTAGATAAGACCAAAGCCACAAAAAAGGAGGTCATGCTGATGATGATGTCATGAGACCCATCCGCCGAAAAAAACGAAAGCGGAAAGTGACATAAGACATAACATTTGATGATGTCACGGCGTCAGTGTTCAAGGGGCTTTCCACCAATAATCGGGACACACGCCTTTTTTGCAAAAATCGACCAGTCAGAAAACGCAGCGGGGCCCACCCGGCGAGCTGTTTTTTTTTGTTCTCTGTGCCTGTCGTCGTTTGTGTTTTTTCCCTTTGTTCGACGGCTGGGGACTACAGCAAGCGCTACTGCTCTGCTGTATAGCGGTGGTGTGCGTTGCTGCTGTGATTGCGTCGTCACTGAAGACTCTTGCACCCCACGTTTTGTTGCGTGTGTTAAGATCGACGGTTGCGGGTCTGTCCTGCCGACGACGCCATTTGTTGAGGTCTTAGTCCGTTGGGCTAAAGGTAAAAGGTTAACCAATCGCCCACCCAATCTAAGCCTCATAACACTCTCCCCCCCCCTGGAACGGACCGGATATACGGGTCGACGCGTGACACCAACACGCGGTTCCAATTTCTGGGGATCCGGAAGTATTTTTTCAGATTCTTGGCATGAGGAAATTCACTTTTCTTTAAAAAACGATTTTATGGTGGACGTGAGATTCGAACTCACGACCGACGACCCATGTCTTGTTGCCGTCGACGCCACTTGTTAAGATCGGCGGTTGCGGGACACTTTGTATCCCTGAACAGGTCTGCCTTTTAAGTCGGTAATCGTTGGTACTCACGTGTGTTGCTTGCTTGGCTATAGAAGAAGAGCAGTTTTATTCCTTTCGTGCACGCGGAGACTGAGACCAAGCTCGTGCGCCTCTGGAAAACCCCTGGTTTTCCATCTAAGATACGCCTTCCAAGTACTACAAATACGTTCCCAGTGACTAAACCCAGGTAGTTACCGGGCTTTCAACCTCATACAAAGCAGTATCATAACACGTGCACACGGGTACATGACAGGCGGCCGGGACCCCCCCCCCCCCCCCCTTGCACAACGTTTTTTTTTTTTTTTTTTTAGTCATCTCTTTTACTTTCCAGCCCAACTCGTAGGAGGTTTTACCCTCAGCGATCTTCTGGACAAGCCGTGGCCACAGGTGTCGTTCTTCTCCCCCCCGGTACGTGCCTTCATTTTTTTGTCGCGCGCAGGGTTCAGCATTCCCACTGATCGTCGATTTTCATCGAATGTAGCTAACTCGCGCTCTCGCACTCTCCGCTCTAATCAATTTTTCATGCAAGAAAAAGTCCCTGCGAGCATGCACTCGGTGAGACTTGAACCCACGAAATTGATCTTGATAGGCACGCGGACCACCTACCAAGCCACCGGGGACGCCGGATGTGGGCGTAAAAAACCCTTTGTGGAGAAAATTGAACAATGTAGCAATATATAGCAAACCTCACAACAAGAAGGTGTCGACAACCTCTCACTTCGGTACGCCAAACGGTGTGCTATACGTTGTTCAGTGTGTCCACGAAGATTTTTTCACGCCCACATTGTGTGCCGGGGGGGGTTCCCAACCACCTGTGATGTGTTGTAAGGCTTGCACAGTAGGTTGGGTAAGCCATCGATTAACATTTTACCATTACGGGGGACCATAGTAAATAGGACCTACGGTAAACACAAAACCCTACACATTTCCCTATTTTTACTATCAATATTGGGTCCTATTAACTATGGTCCCCCGCAATAGTACCAAAGCCCAACGGACACAGACCTTAACAAATGGCGTCGTCGGCAGCACATGGATGGGTCGTTGGTCGTGAGCTCGAATCTCACGTCCACCATGAAGAAGAACGACGTTTTTTTTTTTTAAGAAAGTGACTTTCCCTAAGTCAAGAATCTGAAAATACATACCTGGCACGTATACTGGTACGTACGTAAAAAAATGTACGTACCTCGAAATCCCTATTATAGTGAATAGGGCCAAAATAAGCCCAAATCACCCGCTTTGGTGTGTTTATCTCAAGAAAACTGCTGCGTGAATCGAAAATAAATACCGTCTGTGCAAAATACGCGGTTGATAATAGGTTTCCCATCGATGCTGGACAATTGTTTCCTTAAGAAATGCACTGGGAAGCCTCTCCCTCCGCTTTCGGCCTATGTAATTTTGTCCCACACGGCAAGCATTTAACGGCCCCACCGTGAAGGCAGTTTATGAGAGTATAATGGACGCCACGTACAGCTTATAGGGATCCTAGCTCCAGAATCGAAATATATAGAGAAAAACCCAAAACAGCCATGCCAGAATTAATCTTATTATTCGACATTGATTGAACAAGTCTCTCTCCATTCGGCACTACGGTGGTAGCTACTTCACCCGTCCCCTTCAATTATTATTTATTATATATGCACTATTACGGGGGACCATGGTAAATAGGACCTACGGTGCACACAAAAACTAAATATTTACCTATTTTTACCAACAATATTTGGTCCTATTTACTATGGTCCCCCGTAATAGCTACCTGTCTGTAGTACACAAAATCACGCGTATGTTAAGATATTGTCTTGTATCAGATTGAAAGCCCGGTAACTACCTGGGTTCAGTCACTGGGAACATATTTGTAGTACTTGGAAGGCGTATCTTAGATGGAAAACCAGGGGTTTTCCAGAGGAGCACGAGCTTGGTCTCAGTCTCCGCGTGCACGAAAGGAATAAAACTGCTCTTCTTCTATAGCTAAGCAAACAACACATGTGAGCGCAATGTTTACCGACTTAAAAGGCAGACCTGTCTTCCTGGACCTTGAGGGATGAATTTTTGTCTGCCCGATATGTTTCTGGTGTGTTTTCTTTTTTTTTTGGACTGGGTTGGGGATGTGTGTTATGCGTATTCTGTCCTGCCTACCCCCCCTCGCTCAGTGTTGGGTCTGGTCTGGGCGCTCGGCCGCTCAATTGCGGCCCAGGACGCGCTTTCAGAGTTGTGGGCTGGGTTTAGGTGGTTCTTGCCGTCTTCAGTGTTATTTTTCTTTTCGTTCCCGTACGCACTTTTCGCTTTTCCGTGCATCTTCCTCGCCCCCCCCGTGCGGGCGGTATGGCGATGGCTTTCACCGACGTTTTTCTTCCTGCCCCTTAAGGCTAAGTCTTCCCTTTATTTTTTTTACGTACTTTGCCGGCTTCGTTGCCTCGCCGTTCAGAGGTGTGGGAGTGGGTTTTGAGGAGCCGCATCTTCGACTCATGTTCTAGTTCGTGGAATCGGGGTTTCCACGAATTTCCCATAATTCTGCATCTGTGGCTCATCAGAGTGGGCTAGTGTTAAAATATTGTCTTGTATGAGATTGAAAGCCCGGTAACTACCTGGGTTCAGTCACTGGGAACGTATTTGTAGTACTTGGAAGGCGTATCTTAGATGTAAAACCAGGGTTTTTCCAGAGGAGCACGAGCTCGGTCTCAGTCTCCGCGCGCACGAAAGGAATAAAACTGCTCTTCTTCTATAGCCAAGCAAACAACACATGTGAGTGCAATGTTTACCGATTTAAAAGGCAGACCTGTCCAGGGATACAAAGTGTCCCGCACCCTTGATCTTTAACACGTACCTGCGGATGGATACCTGAGAGACATATATTTTACGAATAAAACACGTTTTGCCGCCATTATTTGCAGTGCCTATTAATTACGATATTCGTCGGAAGGAAGTTGTTATGATACTGCTTTGTATGAGGTTGAAAGCCCGGTAATTACCTGGGTTCAGGCACTGGGAACGTATCGTAGTACTTGGAAGGCGTATCTTAGATGGAAAACCAGGGGTTTTCCAGAGACGCACGAGCTTGGTCTCAGTCTCCGCGTGCACGAAAGGAATAAAACTGCTCTTCTTCTGTAGGCATCCACGCTATTTTGTCAGAAGGCAAGCATATAATATCAATAATAATAACAATAATAATAACAATAATAATAATAATAATAATAATAATAATAATAATAATAATAATAATAATAATAAACAATAATAATAATAATAATAATAGCTATAAGCAAGCAACACACGTGAGTACCAACGAGTACCGACTTAAAAGGCAGACCTGTCCAGGGATACAAAAAGTGTCCCGCAAGTGGCGTCTTCGGCTTAGGACTTTTCGCCTTTTTTTCGGTTTGAGTTGTTTGTCACTGTTTTGTTTTGTTTGCTTTCCTATTTTGTTATTATTATGCTTGCCTTCTGACAAAATAGCGTAGATGCCGTTCAAATATAAACTAAATATCATTCCTTAAATCAGTAGTATCCTATTGTGGTGTAAGTTTGTTCCGGTCACTGCACGATGGAGACTCAAGAGGTGGGAGGGTCTGCTTCCCCTCACCGTGGCCGAGCCACTGAGGCCCAGAGCCCCTCATCACAGTGCTTCACCGCCCAAGGCCCGTCGATGTGGATCGAGCGCCTTGTACAAAAGACCAACAAGAGGAGCTCGAGTCTAGGCAGGGGAGCCCCATGAAAACGACGTGGATCGAGCGCCTTGTATAGTACAACAGACCATGATGAGGAGAAAGAGCTTCGACTGGAATCCCCTGACGCGGCCCGAGCAGCCTCCGCCAGACGGACCTCACCCAAGACCCCTTCCGTGCCTGGTGATCCTACTGGGAACCCTCTGATTCAGAGGTGTGGGAGTGGGTTTTGAGGAGCCGCATCTTCGACTCATGTTTTAGTTCGTGGAATCGGGGTTTCCATGAATTTCCCATAATTCTGCATATATATTATACGGCTCATCAAAGTGGGCTAGTGTTATGATACTGCTTTGTATAAGGTTGAAAGCCCGGTAATTACCTGGGTTCAGGCATTGGGAGCGTATTCTTGTAGTACTTGGAAGGCGTATCTTAGATGGAAAACCAGTTTTCCAGAGACGCACGAGCTTGGTCTCAGTCTCCGCGTGTACGAAAGGAATGAATAAAACTGCTCTTCTTCTAAAATTGCTAAGCAAGCAACACACGTGACAACCAACGAGTACCGACTTAAAAGGCAGACCTGTCCAGGGATACAAAGTGTCCCGCAACCTTGATCTCAACAAAGTCGGAAGGAAGAGCAAAAAAGCACACGTACCGTACCACGACTAACTCTGTCTGGTCTACGTATACGGGTCAAAGGGTGTGGTGTGCGGGCTGTGGGAGGGGCCTCGACAGAACTATTACCATTTATTTATGTGTGTTTAGTAGTGTACAATACATAGCAGTAATCAGCAGAGGCAGTAACTGTAGTAGTATTATTAATAGTATTCATATTATAGTAACTGTTATTAATATAGTAATAACGTACCCTTGCAGACGAGGTGTTTATAGTTAGTTGGTGTTACTATTAATATTATAGTATAACTTACCGGTAATATTATAGTGTGCGTGGGGATCTTTGGATTTTGTTATTATTGCGTTGTTGCCAGAGAGTAACAAGTAACAAGTAGCAAGAAGACCTGCTGGGAAGATACCTGACAACCCCGTCCCCTTTAGGAATATGCCACCGGTGTTTTTTCCACGTTCTACAGCAGCAGTACCAATAGAAAGTTCTTCTTCCCGACCCCGACACAACGGGAACTTTGCTGAATGGGACCAAGGGTCGCTTTAGCTGGAGGAAAAAGCGGTAGCTTCCAAGGTGATGGCTCTTCTCGACTCGGCCGTGCAGGTCATCAGCGCAGGCGCTATGCGCACGGCGAGTATCTTTCACCTTTGATTTACGATCCTGCCTCTTTCGTCGTGCATGTACGTGTTTACGCGTTTGTTGTATGTGGCGGTTTCTGAAAAAACCGGCAAATATCAACCAATCTGTCCGGGAATTTAAGAATTGTTTTCATTATAATATGAATATCAGAATGGTTCTTACATTTCCGTGCAGAATGACTTAATATCCATCCGCTTGTACAGTTTAGTATCAGGAAAAGTACCTTTGCCAGCTCACCAAACAGAGCGTCTCAGTCGGCGAGTCGTGCAACTTGTCAGCTTGCTCCTTCATGCCGGGGCAGCAACAGCAACAGTAGCAGTAGTAGAAGGAGAATCAAGCAGCCACAGCGATTCACTGTTGTGCTCCTTAGCAGGCCAACTGCCGACTACAAGCATCAATACTCGTGTCTCCTCTACAGACATTGGCACGTATCCGAATTCCGTCCGTGTTCACAGCAGTGTTGGTCCCAGGCAGACCAGACAGTGAAAAAAAGAAAGAAGCCAGGGAGGGCCGAGGCACACCGCCTCTCCAGGGACGTGGAGAAGAGGCGCAAGAGAAAGAGAAAGGGGAGGGACGCAGATAACGAGGCGTGGACCAGACCGGGTCTATACAGTAGCAAGCGGACGGTCTCGTTGCCGTGGGCTGTGACTGGGCTGGGCCGCCACAAGAAAAAATGCAGCTCCGACACTTGGATACCGTCGCGCAACCAGCAGCGACTGAAGGCGATGGCGTCAAGATGTCCAAGATCATGGCCGTGGCTTGGTCGCCCAATAACCGCAAGCTGGCGATATGCACGGTGAGAGAGAGGGGGGGGGGGAGGGGGAGGGGGGGGGAAGAGAGAGCGTGCCGTGCCGTGTGTTGACAAACTGCCAGGCCTTGTCTCGTCGGTGGTGAATAAACAACAACAATTCGTGAGAGAGTCCGCACGCCTGCAGAATCATTTATTAATATCAATACTGCTGCTGTACGTACCCTGATATTGCTGATGGAATTTCCTGCATGTATACTTGTACAGCAGTCAGTGCGACAGGCATCCCATCATACCAAGTAGTGGGGACATACAGCAATGTTAATAGTAGCTCGCAGGTATGACATAAACCTACAGCGGTACAGCAGCTGCAATACAGCAGAATAGGAGCCCTGGTACGAAGGAGCAGCGTTTTCCATCGGAATATAACGACGTGTTCCTCGGCCCCTCCTACAAGCAGTACGTACCTTCCTCGTCGGCTTAGTAGATCAAAACAAGCCGGGCGGGATACCTCGTACTCTGCCACTCACTATAGCAGTGTACGTACTCGCATCTCACGTGGGACAGATAGATCATGATCTATTTAGGTCATCTACCTGGTACTGTACAGTAGTTCCTCACCTACCTGCCGTGATGAGAGTCTGTACAGGAAACACATAAAAGTAAGTACAGATCTAACCCAGGGAATCAAATCTGCTCTATGTAGATCACGCAGGTTACACGGCTCCCAGCCGGCAGCATAAACTACTGCTGTAGGTCATACCTGGTAGATTATACCAGTATAGATCAGGGACCTATCTATCTGCCCTGAAATATCTAGATCGTGAAGTGGGAATGATCTGTAGATGATCTGCCCGAGGGGTGCAGGCTTCAATAGCATACAGCAGCAGAGTTAACTTTTAACAGCTTTACATTGGAGTATCACAGGATACGACGTATTCATGTCATATCATATCATATCATGTCATATCATATCATACCGCACGTGTCGTTGAAGGCTTCTCGCGGGAACGCCCCGTTGTGTCGACGTCCTCGATAAAGAAGGTAACACGTAGAGATTGAGATGGAGCCCGCTGAACAGCGCGAATCTGTTCTAGTAGCAGCAGTAGTAGTAGTCGTAGTCGTCGTAGTCGTAGTAGTCGTAGTAGTCGTAGTAGTAGTAGTAGTAGTAGTAGTAGTAGTAGTAGTAGTAGTAGTAGTAGTAGTAGTAGTAGTAGTAGTAGTAGTAGTAGTAGTAGTAGTAGTAGTAGTAGTAGTAGTATTAATAGTAGTAGTAGTAGTCGTAGTCGTAGTCGTAGTAGTAGTAGTAGTAGTAGTAGTACTAGTAGTAGTAGTAGTCGTAGTATTATAGTCGCAGTATTATAGTAGTAGTAGTAGTAGTAGTAGTGGTGGTAGTGGTAGTAGTGACAGTAGTAGGTCTAGAGATCCCTTTTTCCCACCTGTACTGTTGTGTGCTGGACACGTGGGTCTGTCGTGTCCGGTACTTCCTACTGTAGTTGTATTCGGCGTAAAGAACGAGGCGGAACCGGGGGTAGATCGCCATCATCGTAAATGATCATCACTACGTTGCACTTCGAAGTACAGTATACCAGGTACTGTACCCAGTAACACGTGCATACCTTGGCACCAGTCTCATCGTAAATAAAAGGGACGACAGAGTAACAAAACGTACCTTATATTTCTAGTCAGACTGATACGATTTTTTGCGCTGTACTTGTACTGTACGTACTGCTGTACAATGCCGTACCTGGTGCAGTATTTACAAATAGCACCCCTTGGGTAGGAAACAGGAAAGCTGGTCCAGGCTGGAGTTATGTCGTGAGAAACGGGTGCATTCTACGTACGTACGTAGTACAACAGTGCTGTATAGAGTAACTGTTACTTGTAGAACTCATTCAAAGCACAACAGCGGTACTATAAAACACCTCCGATAGAGAACCGATTCCCTTCTTCATGATCCAGATCTTTCAAGGAAGATCTGTATGATCTGTACGATCTAGCTCATGTTGCCGGGTGGGACCCGTGTATCCTGCATAATCTAGCACGTTTTTCCTGGGTTGGATCCGTACTATTATGCGGATCCGGCACAATCTCTCACACAACGAACGGCAGGTGAACAACTAGATGACGTACTGCTGTAGATAGATAGATCATGATCTGTCTGTCCGAGGTGTGTAAGTACCGTACAGTTAGTACAGTATAAACACGACTCCCGAATTTATGTTGTCTTGACACGGCCGGAGCTCGATATAAAACTGGTAATAATCACGACTGACTGTGTCTATTACGGGGGTCCATAGTTAATGGGACCTATGGTGTACATAAAAACCTATATATTTACCTATTTTCACTAACAAAATTTGATCCCATTAACTATGGACCCCCGTAGTAGGCGAGGTTTGAATGACGACTACGGGGTCATTTAGGGCCCATCTCCGGATTTCAGGCCTCGCGCTTCGGGTTGGACTCAGGGTTCAGGGCCTCCGTACAGCAGTGGTCGCAATTTAAACGTCACCTACGTACTGTAGTACGGTAGTCGTGATTATGTGATTATCACTTACAGCAGTATCACTCTTTCATTTTCATCGAGGGCGGTGCCGCCTGCAAACTATCAGTATGGCTTAGGCTGAGGGTGGAAAGAAACCTTCCCCCTATGATACAGTAGCTTCCAACAGAGCATGGTCTTCGGGGAAGCCTCGTAGTTCCCGGCTACCAGGTACCGTAGAGGCAACACGAGCTTGACTTATGACGCTCGTCGCGCTCTATAAGTATCCGCGCCGCGGACAGATCGTCGATTTCCACTTAAAAATCAATGCTCTATTGATAGATTTTCCAGGGCAGACAAATTTCTCGAGGTCTGTATGATCTACCACCGATAGTATTTGATGGCTCATCATGTTACC
Organism: Macrocystis pyrifera; assembly: GCA_031763025.1. Lineage (NCBI taxonomy): Eukaryota > Phaeophyceae > Laminariales > Laminariaceae > Macrocystis > Macrocystis pyrifera. Next base: position 7,806,749 of record JASSKH010000007.1, on the reverse strand, counting down.
AGGTAGGTGGAAGCCGTATACTCTGCACGATTTCGCACGAATTTTTTTTCCGTGGGTTGGATGCGTACGATACCGATCCCGCGCAGCACCTCATAACGGCAGGCTGAGGTACAGACAATCCACCGTAAAACGTTATGTAATCTATCCGAGGAGGTGTGAAAAGTATCCCATTCCATCCCATCCCATCCCATCCCATCCCATCCCGTCCTCTTTTCTTCTGCACAAAAAACGGCTCTTCCTTCGCTGCTTTCAATACGTGAAAATACACCACTCTGTCCCAAAATATTTGGAACCGTCTCGATTCAATCTTGATAATATAAAAATGCAAACGGTTCTAATATCTACAGTGGGTATATAGACAAACGGTTCTAATATCTACAGTAAGTAAATATACAAAAAGTGCTTAACCCATTTATAACCGTAGTCCCGTTTTGGGGACAAACTACTTGTAATTTGACTGGTTCGTCCCCAAAACGGGACTGCGATTCTTACCAATCCGCCGGAGGATAAAAAATTTAAAAAAATCTAATGTCTAGGGACCGAGTGACACGCGAATTTAGATTTTCTCTTTCCGTCGCAATCAAAAAGTTGTCCTCTATCTGCCATAATCATCTCCACTCCCCACCCACCCTATGTCCTCTCTTATCTGGCACACGCAAAATACAAGGCTGACCGGGTGGTGACGCTATACGACGAGAACGGCGAAAAGCGAGACAGATTCTCCACAAAACCCGCGGATAAGGGGCCGAAGAACTACATCATCAGGGGCTTGTGCTTCAGCCCCGACAGCACCAGGCTAGCCGTGGCGCAGAGCGACTGCATCGTCTTCGTCTACAAGCTTGGTCTCGAGTGGGGCGAGGTGTGGCATCGGTGTTGGGTGTTGCGGGTGGGACCTTTCTCTGCGATGGATAATCAAAGTATAACAAGTTTGAGGGGGGGGTGTTCTCATGTCACGCCTGACCGTAGTTGTACGACCAGAGACCCTCGCATCCCTACAGCAGCATCGGGACGGACCTCTGTGATGGATCGATCAAAGTGCAACGAAGTTTGGCGTGGTGGGGGGGGGGGGAGGGGTGTGTGTGTGTGTGCTCGTTGTCATGCATGCTCGTAGTCGTATGGGGGGGGGGGGGGGGGTGTACTCGATATCATGCATGGATGTAGTCGTATGACCATAGACCCTCACATCCCTACAATGCTGGAACGGAGCACGTCGGGCTTCCACTGACCAGGCAGACATTGCTTGCACCAAGCGCGAAGCGCCGTGAGGTGTTCGGCGAATCGCATGAAGGACGAGCTACATCCTACTAAGAACCGCTTGTGAGGCGGATTTTCTTGCATGTGGTTGACAGCATCAACGAGTTGACTTATTTTTCCGGTGTGGCCACTTCCAGAGGCAGCAATGGGAGTACCACTTATGTAACTGCCTCGTAGGTGCCTGGGAGAGCTCTACGGTGGATCAACAAAGTATACCAACTTTCGGAGAGGGCGAGGGAAGATGGAGATTATCACCGAAGAGAGTCAGTGTGTTGATGCTTCTCGAGAGGGCCGCCAACAAATAAAAACACAACACACAGCACACAACGCTAGTCCCCGTAAAATAGCGAAACCTACAAAAAAAAATGTTTTTTTCGTCGCCATATATACACGAGCATCTTGCCTAAGAACCGCACCAACGTCGACCAAATAGCCACCCAGCCTTCGCAGGAACAACGCGAGCCAAAAGGCGCACATTGAGATCCCCCCCCCCTAGGTCCCCCCCTTCAACACCCCTCCCTGTTTCCACATCTGTCGTGCTCGCAGAGCAAGAGCATCTGCAACAAGTTCCCACAGCCGTCTCCTGTCACCTGCATGTCGTGGCCGGAGGCTCGGCCGAACGAGTTGGTCTTCGGGCTGGCGGAGGGGAAAGTCAAGATCGGCCAACTCAAGTCCAACAAGCCCGCGACGCTGTACAGCGCCGAGGTCTACTGCGCCGCGTTGGCCACGAGCCCGGACGGTAACGGCGTGGTTTCCGCCCATGCCGACGGGACCCTCTACAGGTTCCTGTTCGATGACAACGGTAAGTAAGATTTTTTTCACTTCCGATTTACCGATTCATTCAGGGCCGTTTGCCTGGTCGGGTCAAAGCTCGCGGGTCACGTCCGATCGGGTCGGGTTACCGCGACCGGACCCGATCCGTGAGAATTTGAAAATCTCCTGACCCGGCCGGACCGGACCAGACCGGACCGGACCCGACCAGGCTCGACCCGACACGACGGATTAAAAAGTAATTTCAATGTCCGTTGTCAGTTCCTTTGAACACTGCCAGCAATAATACGCCCGAAACTAACAGATGGTTGTTATTGGTTCCTCAAAGACAACAACCACGTGTGGGCCTTAGCTGTAGAAAATAGAAGCAACAACACACAGAATGAAAACACTAACTGCAACAACGCGTTCGCCTCTGGAATGCCGGCCACTGTAAATACTGGTTGTATTTTGCTCCCGTCGTATTTGTGAGGAACGTTCTCTGGTTGCACTTTCGACTGATCGCGACAAGCAAGCGCGATGCCCTCGACAAAAATCCGGCTGCCTGATTTTTGTTCCGTCTTTTGCGCGTCTTTGTGCATCAAGCGATAGCACATCCGTAAGTTACCTTCCGCTGTAATTCTGAGCTTTTATGATAAAACACGAATCATTGCATGATCTAGATCTTTAAAGCAAAATAGATGCCTGGCCTGCATGACTTAGCTCATGCTCCCGCGTGGGAGCCGTAAAATCTGCAGTCTCTAGGACAGGGTTCCTGAGTTTGGGTTGGATCTGCACTACTGTGGACAAATCCTGCGCAACGTATCGTGTCGTCGGGTTAGGATCTAAATGGTCTTGTTGATCTATCTGTAGATGATATATATGATCTAGATTATCTACATGATCTAGATGACCTATCTGTACATGATCTGTCCGATGCGTGAAATGTTGACGTCGGTGTACCTTATGACGAGCGTCTTTCTCTTTCAAAAGCGTGGCTAGGTCTCCGGTTGGAACAGTAGGGCGTGCCTTTTTCTCGCCACCAGCAACAACCAACCGTGGATAGAGACGGCACTCGTTTCATTTTGACGACCTTCTTGCTCTTTAAAAAGCGTGGCCAGGTGTCCGGTTGCGGCAACAAGGACATGCCTTTTTTATTTATTTCTCTCTATATCTCTTTCTCTCTCTCTCTCTCTCTCTCTCTCTCTCTCTCTCTCTCTCTCTCTCTCTCTCTCTCTCTCTCTCTCTCTCTCTCTCTCTCTCTCTCTCTCTCTCTCTCTCTCTCTCTCTCTCTCTCTCTCTCTCTCTCTCTCTCTCTCTCTCTCTCTCTCTCTCTCTCTCTCTCTCTCTCTCTCTCTCTCTCTCTCTCTCTCTCTCTCTCTCTCTCTCTCTCTCTTGTGTCATGACGCCACAAGCAACTGCAACCGAAACAAGTACGTTCTATATACGATACATACTCCAAATTATTATCTACACAGCCAGCGTGCTTGTCCAGTTCCAATGTTCTCCTTCGGACGACCGGTCGTACGCGGTGCAATGAGGCTTTTCGTTGGCGGCTGACTCCTCTCCTCTCCCACGCGCGCCATCCACAAAAACGAACAATTCAGGCGCCCCTTCTCACACGAAGCTCGTGGTTCACCCGTCGGTGCCTCACGCGCTGAGCTGGGGCATCAGTATCGTCGCTGCTGGGAACGACGGACAGGTGCGCGTTCAGAAAAACACAAACACAAAACACAAATAACACAAAATATTTGGTTGTTGTTCAGAGTGATGGTGTTCTTTTTTGTCGCTGTATGCATCGCGAGCGTCGATCGAGCTACACGGCACAAAAAAAAAAACGCCGCTAACTACTGCTGCCCTACCTGACGATGTTAAGTTTTTTCACAGTTACCCACGTCGCGACGAGCGTCATCGAAGGATGACACAAACCGCCACACACACATACAGCCCCAATCAACCCTTGGAATAGAAATATTGGATTTTTTACGATTTCGAAAAAATATCACCAACCGTGAGATGGAGCGTGACATTTTAAAAAAAAGGCTATAATCGTTTGAAACGGAATGAAGACAACAATTAGTTTCTACCTACAAGCGCTTTCCGAAAAACTTACGCGCTGGAGTCACTTCGAGGGCTTTCAAGACGCGTTTTTTTTTTCCGCGCGAAAACAAATGCTACCAATGGGATGAATCAGACGTGACCGAAGCAGAGAGGGGGAAAAAAAGGGGGCACGAGGTGGAAATAACGAGGGGGGAAGAGGGGGGTGGTACTCATTTGATGCTTGTCTTAGTCACTGCCTGTGCCCGCTCTCTCGGTACAGCACGGAACACAACAACAACAACAACAATAACGAAAAATCAAAACGGAACGTCACGAAGGCCAACCTCCACCAAACTCCATGTGCGCGTGCACAAGCACCGTTCTGTGAACGACGTGAAGCGGCAAACTGGTGACGACAGGGACTAGGGCTCCTTGGGGGTCGTACTCATTCGTGCCTGATACTACCTACAGGTAGCGTACGCACGAAATTTATTTTCGGGAGAGAGCTTTCTTGTACTGCAGTTGTATCGCCACGCAAAGCACTGCTCCTGCGTGCGAGGGCAACCCCGGCAACACATACGCGTTGCAAACCGCAGGCCCATTTTTTCTTTTTTCTCCGACAACCATCTGCGCGCCCCGATCGCCCGGTCGCCCGGGTTGCCCGCTCTTGCCGTTTATCGGTCTTTATCCTGTTCTTAGGTGGTTTTCTACGACGTGGACGGCGGTATGGAACGCACTTTTGACTACTCGTCGGACCCTTCGTGCCGCGAGTTCACGACGGCGTCCTTCAACCCTACGGGGGATGCGGTGGTGCTGGGCAACTACGACAACTTCCACGTATTCTCGCACAATCACAGGTGGGACCAGAGCTGTTTTTGTTGTTTTCAGGACCTCAGGATTGTTTGTTGGGCCCTTCGTTTGTTGTTACACTATCCGCAGAGACGAGGAGAAAACCAAGACCGTAACGTACGGCACGCAGAAACAGGAACGGCGGAGATCATGCCTTGTTTTAGAGGAGCTTGGTGTCCACTGGAATTGTACCGTAAGCGGCGGTTGCGTGGTTTGGTAACCCCTACGCGTGCTGCTGGGGTCGCTTGCACGTTTGTGGGTACCGTAATTTTAACCCCTTTCTTCCTTCCGTCCCTCCGCTACACTACCACCCCCTCCCCCCCCCCAACTGCTGTGGTTCGACGTTGTCATCCACATGCAAGAGAGTCCGCCGCACAAGCGGTTCTTAGTTCTGGGTAGGGTGCAGTTCACCCTATATTCGGTTTCCCCGAACACCTCACGGCGCTTCGAGCCTGGCGCAAGCAATTGTCTACCTAGTCTGTGAAAACCCGACCTCAATCCGTCCCGGCATTGTAGGGATGCAAGGGTCTATGGCCGAACGACTACGGCCAGACAAGATAATGAGTACCCCCCCCCCCCCCCCCCTGCCCCCTTCCCCGCACGTTATCACGGCTTTCCTCCGTTAGTCTTGCCGCGACACTGCCACCCCCCCGCCCCCTCCCCGCTCATTGTGACCTCTTTCTTCTTTCCTCCCCTCCACTACACTGCCACCCCCCCCTCCCCCAACTCCCGTTACGTTACCCCTTCCTTCCTTCCATGCATCTCTCTGTTACATTCACTGCCCCCCCCCCCCTCCCCATCTCGGATACTTAACAACTCCAAGAGCGGGCACCTGGGAGGAGGCCGGGAAACGCACCGTCGAAAACATGTACAGCGTGACCGCGCTGGCGTGGCGGGCAGACGGGTCTCGTCTCGCCGTGGGGTCGCTCTGCGGCGCGGTTGACATTTACGACGCGTGCGTCAAGCGGACGAGGTACAAGGGGCGGTTCGAGCTGACCTACGTGAGCCTGAGCCAGGTGATCGTCAAGCGGCTGTCGAGCGGGTCGAGGATTGTCCTGAAGAGTCACTTTGCGTGCGAGATATCCAGGGTCAACATCTACCAGGACAGGTGCGTGGTGGGGGGGCGGGTGGGCGTGGTTGTGCGTTTTGCGCGTTCGTGTAGGGCGACACCAGGCGGTGCAAGGGCGTGGGGATATTCGCCCGTGTGTTCCCCAAGGTAGCAGCGGGGCGGGGAGAGGTGGGGAGGGGAGTGGGGGGGAGGGTTGAAAAAATCGTTGAATTTGTGCAATACCCAGATGCAATCACCGCCTGGAAGAGGCGGACGAAAAGGGTTGCACATGTAAATGCCTGGTGGTAGCAAACATTGAAGGTCCTACCCAGCCTCATCGTCCGGCGACCCTATCCCCGTCCTAGTGTAGTATAAGGTACGGGGGACCACAGTAATCAGGACCCAACATGCTCGCAAAAATCTATGTGTTCTAATCTTTTTACCGAGCATATTGGGTTTTAATTACTATGTTCCCCCGGAATAGTATCGCTGATGTGTCGAGGTGGGCGATCATGGGTGAGAGCCGCAGGCGTTGCGCGAATGGGACCAACCCCTCAGCACGCTCCACAAAGTCGGGGACGAGCCTTCAGCACGCTCGATAAAGTCGATGTTCGAGTGTAAAGAGGCACCGAGGGCGGCAAACGCAACGCCGGGCTGATTTCCAGTTCCACGGGGAGAGCAGAGGGTTTTAGGTTGGCGTCTTGCTCTCGCGTTTCGGCACGGGAGAAGGGTGAAAGGTCAGACGCTGGAGCTAGGTGTACGCACCGCGGCGACCGCGAGATAGCTACCACGTTTTGCGCCTGCGTGTGCAATACCTTTGATGGCGATATTACGACAGCAGGTAGGAGGCCGCAGATATCAACGCCCAGACAGGAAGCTTACGTCATTATCCCCTGCGCAACCCTCCCCCTCCCCCCGATCTATGCACTATTTAGGTTGGGTTGGCGTCGTTTGGCAACGACACTGTAAACCATGTCGCTCACTATACTATATGAGCTACAGTAGATAACCTGGGTACCGTTTTTTTGTTGTTGTTGACGGCCGGTTACATTAGGGTCCAGCATTCCCACTGCTCGTCGATTTTCATCGAATGATCCATCATTTTGTGCGGGGTGGAGAACCTTTACCCTGCACAAGGGGGATTATCGTATCACGTAGTGCTTGTGGTAAGACACCCACGAGGCGGTTTCATGTTAGTAAAACCATTGTTGTCTCTGGACGTGTGACCACACCAGAAAATAAATCAATTAGTTGACGCTGTCATGCATATGCAAGAAAATCCGCTTCAAAAGTGGTTCTCAGTAGGATTCAGCTTACCCTTCATGCGACTCACCTAACATCTCACGGCGGTTCGCGCTTGGTGCAAGCAATGTCTGCCTGGTCGGTGAAAACCCGACGTGCTCCGTCCCGGCATTGTAGGCACGCGAGGGTCTATGGTCATACGACTACGGCCATGCATGGTAATGAGTACACCCCCCCCCCCCCCCCCCCCTCTGATGTACAGAAAACCTACGACACAGTATGGAGAAATGGATTGTGGAAAAAACTGCGGGAAATAGGAATCAGAGGAAGTTATGAAAAATGATGATGAAAAATATGACAGAATGTGCGGAAAAGTTGTGATGCTGGACGGGGAAATATCGAAGTATGCTGATATTTTACAAGGAGTTGCACAGGGATGTACGTTGTCCCCTAACCTATTCAAGATATCTATTCACGACCTGATAGTAGCAGTCGAAGCAACAAGGCAAGGAGTCACGGTAGGGGAAGATACGGTGTCGGGATTGATGTTTGCGGATGATTTCGTGGGGAAATCAGAAACGCCCGAAGGATTGCAGAAACAAATGGAGAAGGCGCTGAATACACCAGGAAATGGAGGGTGACGCCGAACGTCAAGAAATGCGCAGTAGTTGTTTGTAACGAAGATAAACTAAAACCCGGTAAATTTCAGTTGGAAGTGGGGAGAATATGAATTGCCGATCGTAGACCAGTATACGTACCATGGCGTAGAGATCTCAAACGACTGCTCTTGGGATACACATATAGCAAAAGTAATAGGAAGGGGTAAAGCACACGTAGGCAAGACGGATGCGATCCAAACAGACTCGCACCTTGACACTAGGATTAAGGTTTTATCAGATGTATCCTGATGAATGTGATAGTACCAAAGCTAGAACATGCAGGAAAAATATCGGAAGGGAACGCGAAACTCGTAAAACGGTTGGAAACAGTACAGATGACAGCACCAAAAAACATCCTAAGATGCTCAAGTACGACTAGTAATAGAGTATTAAGAGCAGAACTGGGAATGCACCCACTCAAGACAAATAGAGACACGAGATAGTTGAAATGACAGTATAAAGTAAGGAACATGCCAAAAAAGAGGTTGCCAGCCGTAGTTGATAGAGCTGCATGGGGTAAAGTAACAAAAGGGCGAGCTGGAATAAGGTGAGATGGTGTAGTTGAGAAAGTATGGAAGGATATAGGGAGAAACCAAGAAGAGGTGATGTCCGCCGGGAAGTTTGGGAGGTACAAGGCAAAAGTAGAAGCAAGGATAGAAAGAAGGGAAAGGCTAGCGCTAAGAAGCAAGGTGGAATCGGAAAAATATTCAGGAGATATACGGGGGATTGAGGTAAGGAATAGGAATGAAAGCGTATTTGCATGGCCCAATGGACTTCGCGAAAACGCTGAAACTGCGCTTTTGTGTAGGCGACCTGGACCTGCCAGAAAGAAGAAAGAGGTATACCAGTAGCCGGGAGGAGGAGGAGGTAGATGCACATATGTGCCCGTGTGGCAAAGCAATAGAGAGTAGAACTCACATAGTGGGAGAATGTGATATATACAAGGAGGAACGGGATGTGTTAGAAGAGGAGATGAGGGAAATAGACGAATGTGACATGGAGGAGTTTGATACACTATATAGATAGCAGCGAGAAAATGATCGCTGTCCTAGGAGATAGATGGTGGCCACAGGCGGCCAGACAGGAAAGGGATAAGATTAGCAAAAAGTTTCTATGTAATATATGGAAACAACGTAATGAGCGCCCCAATTGTTGAAGGTGTTTCTATTAGGAGTAGGAACGGTGCTCCGTCTCGAAAGGGATGCGTGGTCAACGGTCAAATGACTAAGGCAAGCAACAAATGAGTACCCCCCCCCCCCCCCCCCCCTCAAGTGTGTATATGGTGAGGCACCCACGAGGCAGTTACATAGTAAACCCATTGCTGTCTCTGGAAGTGGCCATACACCAGAAATTAAATCAATTCATTGATGCTGTCATCCATATGCAACCAAATCCGCCTCTAAAGCGGTTCTGAGTAGGATGCAGCTCACCCTTCATGCGACTCGCCCAACACCCCACGGCGCTTTGCGCTTGGTGCAAGCAATGTCTGCCTGATCGGTGAAAACCCGACGTGCTCCGTCCCGGCATTGTAGGGATGCGAGGGTCTATGGTCATACGACTACGGCCATGCATTATAATGAGTACCCCCCCCTCCCCCCTCTGCCTGCCCCCGCCCAACAGCAAATCATTTGCCCTCCTACAATTGTCAATATATTATTTTTCGTTTAGATCTCCCTTTTTGACGATGTGCGTCTTAACCTGATTTCCAGATTCGTCGTAGCAAACACGACGGAAACGCTTCTTCTGGGAGACCTGGAAACCCTAAAGCTTTCGGAGATTCCGTGGCAAACGCGCGGGGGAGGGGGGAGCGCGGGCGGGGATGGGAACAGGTCGGCGGGGGGAGGGGGGGGAGGGAGCGACGCAATCGCAGAGAAATTCATCTTCGACTCCCCCTCCGCCGCCCTCATCTACCACGCCAGCGAACTGAGCATCGTAGAGTACGGCAGAAACGAGGTGAGACGCAGACAGCGCGAGCAGCATTTACCCGAAGGGGCGATGGGACGCGTGCTTCTACGTACTGATAGGGGCACCTACCAGGTAATTACGTCATTACCCGGTAATTTCGTGTGAGGCTCCTCGCTTGAGGAACTCCGTATACTCTTTTCCCACTCTCATCACCCCACGTATTAGAAAACTGAAAAAGCTGTTACCGATGATTCAAATATTTTGCCATTTGGGACGTGCTGCTATTGGTAGAAGGCGTGTACGTCGCACACATCTTGCGCCAAAATATTTAAGGCTGACGGAGATGATCCTCCTCGACTGAGGGACAGTCCAATGAGGCGTGCCTTATCTCTAACAAGGCATGCCCCTCTATCTCCAGGAGGGCATTCCCCCTATCTCAAATAAGGCATGCCTTGTCTCCAGTATGGCCCGCCGTGTCTCCAATAATGCATGCTCTATCTGCAATAAGGCATGCCTTGTCCTTGGAATACAGCTTGATGTTTCACAACATGCGTGGTGATAATACACAATCTCGGCCACAGGCTTGCTCGTCCGTCGGACAACAGTTTTTTTTCGTGGTGGTTTTCGTATAAAAGAACAAGTTTGTTTTGTGTGAGGTATCAAATCTCTCCCGTCAAGCGAGCAAAACGCCTCCGAAAAAAAAGGTGCAAGCCCTACAGTGGCAGTGCCGAGCGTCACCTAACGAATACGTTCGCAAAAATAGAAATCGGATGATTCGCAGATGTTGGGGTAGGTTGAGAATTGAGGATTCCAGGCCATTGATAATTTTTGAGGGGTCAAAAGGGCAACTAGCCCCTATCCAGTGAGAACTGTTCTGGGGTCAAAAGTGTACCGTAGCACGGCTCATGAGCAGAAGATGCGGCGTGTGTGCCTACTCTGTGGGGTGCGACAGCGATCGCTACTTTAGGCCTTGCTGCCAGCACGTACATATCAGGTGGGAAACAAAATCGCAAAACATCGGAAAGATAGATCACGATCTATCTGTAGGTCAGATAGATCAGATAGATCATAACCCGCCGTTACGAGATGTTGTTCAGGGTCTGTGCAGTACATATCCAACCCAGGAACCATGTCCCACATCATGCAGATTATACGGCTCTCACCCGGCAACATGAGAGCTAGATCATACAGATCATACAAATCATACCGATCATACCGATCATACCGATCATACCGATCATACCGATCATTCAGATCATACAGATCATGTCGATCAGAAAAATCTAGATGCTGAAGTGGAGATTGCCACCTCCCAAGAAAGAGGCTGTGTACCGACGCAAGGCAGACCGCAACGTTCACCGACGCCGCGCCGCATCTACCCGCCGGGCGGAAACAAAAACTTTTGACACACGAAGACGGCCAGGACGCCCCCCCCCGACCCCGTTGCACAATGTGGACGATAAAAAAACTTCCTCGTGGAGACGTCGGACAATACAGCACGCCCCCACAAGGTGTGGACAGCCTTCTCAGTTCGGTACGCTATGTAATGGTGTGCTCGCTCGCACATTGGCCGTTGTCTCCACAAGGAGGATTTTTTTCACGTCCACATTGTGCAGAGGGGGGGGGGGAGGTCCAACTACCTGTGAATACGGGCGGGCTAGTGGCTTGACCGGAGGAAGAGCTAGCTGCGGAAGGATCTTCATCACATCTATCGCCTGCCTGTATCCTGCGCTCACGCTCTTGACCCCTGCCCGGCAAAAGGAGCTCTTCCGCCGCTCACCGATCTATAACTCCAACCGATTTCCCCCGTACGCTGGTGTTTCCAGATCCTGGGCGCCGTGCGAACGGAGCACATCAGCGCCCACCTCCTGTCCGTCTGCCTGAGTGACAAGCCGCCTCGTCGCAGCGACCGGAACCTCGTCGGCGGCACACAGGCAAGGGCGCGATATGGGTGCGCGGTTGACTGGATATATGATCGCAGAAGGGTTACGTAGGTGTTACCGTAGCCCCACCTTGAACTCGTTTAGGACCGCACTCTCGCTGTGGGGACAAAAACACTTGGAATAAGAGTACATATTTAGGTTCCTGTACGGTGCGGTACAAGAAGGACTACTAACCCCTTAAGAACGGCACGCCCCGTTTTTTTTGTCGGGGGGGGGGAAGCTGCTTGGAATTTGTGTGGGATCATTTTTCTTCGGCGGTTCATGTCTACGCATAAAAGGGGTACGTAGTGTCAAGTGCATTTGCTTGACGGACAGCCATAAAAAGCAGAACACCACGATGAACCAGGAAAAACAGGTACCAGGGTATCTCCCTACGGATGTGTTTACACAACCACACCTAGGCGGGAGGATAGAGACCGATTAGTCCTCATACTATTTCCTTTCTTTCTTCTCGCTTTCTCTCTTTGTGTTCTTCCTTTTTTTCTTTTTTCCTTTTCTTCTTTTTCGAGTGTACATATAACACCATGGATACGTTCCTGGTGTTGTTTGGTTGCAAGTGATACGGGATGGTCTACCACAGCTCGCCAGTACCGTTTTCTTTACGGACTGGCATGGTACAGTATCTGCCGTGCGCACTATTTCCTACTTGTTTGTTTTCTCCCATCGAGACGCGTTTTTTTCTCCGGCCTATTTTTGTTACCACGGGCAGGATTTCAGGGAAGTGAGCTAATGTGAAAAGATCATCAGTATCATCATCATCATTAATGTCTAAAAACTCCTCATATTGTGGCCCAGAGGGGTATTGCTCCTGCCGTAATAGCGTTCACCTGCTTTTTGTGGGGGAGAAAGCACTTGGAACTAGTGTGGGATCATTTTGTTTTTTGCGGTTCAAGTCTACGTACCGCTCGCTGTACGAGCTGCAGCAGGTATTAGTTTTGTTTTGTTGCGGGGGAGAAGAAGCATTTTTTCTACAGGCCTTGTCAGGCCAGCCCAAGCTACGCACGTGCTGGTATCTCCCTCTCCACCAATACGAGAGTGAAGTGGAAACGCGATAGAAGGCGGGAGGGGTGAACGCCGATAGAAGGCGGGGGGGGGGGGGGGGGGGGGGGGGGTAAACTCATTATGATGCATGGCCGTGATCGTATGACCATGGACCCTCGCATCCCTACAATGCCGGGACGGAGAACGTCGGATTTTCACCGACCAGGCAGACATTGGGGGGGGGGGGGGGGGGGGGGGGGGGGGGGGGGGGGGGGGGGTACTCATTTGTTGATTGCCTTAGTCATTTGACCATTGATCACGCATCCCTTCCGAGACGGAGAACCGTTCCCACTCTTGATAGAGACACCTGCGACAACTGGGCGCTCACTGCGTTGTTTCCATATATTACATAGAAAATTTTTGCTAATCTTATCCCCTTCCTGTTTGGCCGCCTGTGGCCACCATCTATCTCCTAGGATAGCGATCGTTTTCTCGCTGCTATCCAGTGTATCAAACTCCTTCATGTCACATTTGTCTATTTCCCTCATCTCCTCTCTTCTAACACATCTCGTTCCTCCTTGTAAATTCCACATTCTCCTACTATATGAGTTCTACTCTCTATTGCTTTGCCACACGGGCACATCTGTGCATCTACTTGCTCCTCCTCCCGGCTACTGGTACACCTCTTTCTTCTTTCTGGCAGGTCCAGGTCACTTACATGAAATCGCAGTTTCAGCGTGTTCGCGAAGTCCATTGGGCCGTGCAAATTCGTGATCATTCCTATTCCTTCCCTCAATCCCCCGTATATATCTTAAGTGTTTTTCCGATTCCATCTTGTTTCTTAGCGCTAGCCTTTCCCTTCTTTCTATCCTTGCTTCTACTTCTGTCTTGTATCTCCCAAACTTCCCGGCGGACATCGCCCCTTCTTGGTTTCCCACTATATCCTTCCATACTTTCGCAACTACGCCATCCCACCTTAGTCCAGTTCGCCCTTTGCTTACTTTCTCCCATACAGCTCTATCAACTACGGCTGGCAACCTCTTTTTTGGCATGTTCCTTACTTTATATTGCCATTTCAACTTTCTCATGTCTCTATTTGTCCTGAGTGGGTGCATTCCCAGTTCTGCTCTTAATACTGTATTACTAGACGTACTTGAGCATCTTAGGATTTTTTTTGCTGCCGTCATCTAAACTGTTTCCAACTGTTTTACGGGGGGAGCATGTCGGGTTTTCACCGACCAGGCAGACATTGCTTGCACCAAGCGCGAAGCGAAACGTGAGATGTCCGGCGAGTCGCATGAAGGGTGAGCTGCATCCTACTGAAACCCGCTTGTGAGGCGGACTTGCATATGGATGACAGCTTCAATGAGTTTGGGGCGGGGAGGGGGGTAGATATTTGTTGCATGTATCGGCTGCCTGGACGGTAGTAAGCCAGACGACGGCCAAGGGGTAAGGATGCAGGGGGGGACCAGTCTACGAATGCTTTAGAGCCTGCTCCTCTCCCTCTGGTATGATTTGTCTTTGCTCGTCCTCTTTTTTTTTCTGTTGAGAGTCGAGTCAGTCAATATACCTAGCAATTACTGTATGACAAGTATTGTAAATATGACAAGGGGCTACGCCGGCGGCCACTTGCGTGATGGGCGTATAATGTAGAGGAGGAGGAGGCTGAGACTCGATGCCAAGAGATGGAGAGCGTGCGTCTCCACACTCCACGAACGTTCGAAGAAGGCGGCAGAATGCTGACGATTACTCGCCGATTAACCGAAAAGCGGCGGAATCCTAGAAAGTGGTGTAACTTCTAACTCAGGGAGTACGCGATGGACGACAGCGCAGTTCCGTAGAAAGGTGTCGTCACAGCAGCTGCTGTAGCAGTCCTGCTGAACCTGTGTACAGTACATCTCCGCAGCCACGTAGTGCAGCTCCACCGCTGCTGCCGCCGTACGATGTAGCAAACACACCGTAAGTGCTGCTGGCCGTCGTAAGTGCAGGCTGTAGGTGACATGCGAAATCTCTCTCATGTATCCCGCCATAATATTTTATGGATGTCTTCTTTTTTTTTTTGTCCTCCGGCGGATTGGTAAAAATAATGCTTAAGCTCACCACACTTCTCAACTCAGCCTGGGTGGCATGTGCTATCGGGGCGTTCGATCGACGTCTCGGATACAGCCACCCGCGCAAGCCCCCACAATGGCGACGCCGGCCGGGTAGGTGACCCTCCTCGTGGGTCGGAGGTCGGAGAGGATGTGCCGGAAAGAACCACGCGAATGCATACACTCTGTCGAGAGACCATGGCCCAAAACACTAACAGGGAAGGGATTTTCGGAGATTATTTTGTAGAT
Source organism: Macrocystis pyrifera (assembly GCA_031763025.1). Classification (NCBI taxonomy): domain Eukaryota; class Phaeophyceae; order Laminariales; family Laminariaceae; genus Macrocystis; species Macrocystis pyrifera. Next base: position 7,791,739 of record JASSKH010000007.1, on the reverse strand, counting down.
CTCAACGTCAAGGCGCCACGGCGCTGAGCGGGGGGCGGACCCTCCGACGCCCGGCGGTTCAGGCGTGGAGGGGGGACGCCCGGCGAAGAAAGCGCGCGGAAAGACGGTCAGAATCGGGAGAGATCCGCCGACAAAGAATTGATCGGATAAGGCTGAGGATCATCATAGGTATATTTAATACTGAATTTACCATCCGACAATATGCAGATTACGATGAGCTTTAACGTTGGTCACTCATAAGCATTCATTCCCCGAAAAAAGAAAGCCGAGGGGGATTGTTTGGTGTGCCGGGCCCGATGTGATTCGCGCGTTCGTTGTTGCGCGCCATGCATGCGTTGTGATCAGCGCGTTTCGTTTCGTTGCGTCGTGCCCCTCATGTTACGTTGAACAGGAGCCGACAGAGGGGACCAAGACGGTGGCGTATCTGCTTGATGCCCAGACGATCAACATCAAGGTATACATACACGTATGCCGTGTTTGCGTTCATATTTTTTTATCCTCCTATATACCTGTGCCGGGTCGTCGCCGCTCTTGGTGAAAGGACCGAACGGGCGAACAACAAGATCAGACTACTGTACGTACGAGATCAGACTACTGCACGTACTATTAATAGATCAGACTACTGTACGTACGAGTGCCACCAATTATGGTACTCTTAGAAAGAAAAGTAGGAATAGAAGCGAGTCCATGATGTCCGCACAGGCGTGCGCTACGATATAGAGGTAGCACGTTCTGACAAAAAAATATTTTGGTCTGGCGGAGGGGGTAGGGGGGGGGAGGGGTCCTCCGTGGAGAAACTACCCAATATCGCTGGGATCTTGCTTGGTGTGCACCATATTGCAGCGATATTGCGTGGCCTCTCTTTTTCTGTTGTGAGTCGAGTGAGTCAATATAAATTGAAAACTATTTCAAGTACTATTGGTGTTGTTGTTGTCGTTGTTATTGTTGTTGTTGTTGTTGCCTTTGCCATCCGAACCTGTGCAGAGCATATAGCATGAGCTTCAACTTTGATCACTCATAAACATTCTCCGATTGAAATACGACAATACGACAATATGTATGCGTTTTACACCTGCAGAAGGCGGTGGTGTTGTTCCTTCGGCGAAGAGTACAAAATGTATCTCTCTCTCTCTCTCTCTCTCTCTCTCTCTCTCTCTCTCTCTCTCAAGACGCAGGCTGTGGTAGGGATGCAACGTACAATTTTCTGAGGCTCACTCACTGGAGAAGCTCCTGCGGCTCTACATACCTAACCCAGAAAACTGCATTCAGAAAAAAGTATTTGTACAACGATCCCGTGACCCTCTCTAGGTTTTTTACGAGCCAACAGACAGAAAAAATACACACACACAACCGTGTTCCGACGAGATTGGGCAATCCTTCGGCTTCGAGCGACGCCGTCAGACACTCTAGTAAATAACACCCCTAGCGCAATACGCGTCTCAAAGTCCTCCAGACGGGGAGCGATCTCAGAAACGTTTTTTGAAGTGCCCCCCCCCCCCCCCCCCCCCCCCCCCCCCCCCCCCCCCCCCCCCCCCCCCCCCCCCCCTACACACCGTAACGCCATCACGAGGGGCTGTACTGCTGTAGTAACCAAAACCCACGATGGGCCCAACAATCACACTTCAACCCTTTTTTGAGGGCAAACTGCAGTCCCGTTTTTGAGACAAACTACTCAGAATTTGAGTGGCGTGTCCCCAAACCGAGCTTGCCCTGAAAGGGTCAAGTATATCCCCGCATCATATGTTTTTTACCTCAGGCCATGTTTGTTTCTGATGACTATAACCCCTCGTAATACCTAGTAGGACAAGAAAAAAAAAACAGGGCAAATGCGACAGGCGTTGAAAAAATATATTCGAAAATGTCCCCCCCCCCTCTTTCCTCGGGAATCCAGAGCCCAAACCGACTGAACGTGATTGTTATTTTCCGCGTTTGGGACGAGAAATGTAGACCGTGAGCTGTTTTGTTGAAACAGGTCGTCGGGAGCCCCCCCCCCCCTCCCAATGCACAATGTGGGCGTAAAAACGCCTTTGTGGAGACATTGAAGAACGTTAATCACCGTTAGGCGTGCCGAGTTGAGAGGTGGTCGGCGCCTAACGGTGATTTACGTTGTTCAATGTCTCCACAATGATTGGTTTACGCCCACATTGTGCAAGGGGAGGGGGGGGGGGGGGGGGGGGGGGGGCGGAGTCCCGGCCACCTGTGTATGCCGCACTTGCGATCGTGCTTTCAGTGTTTTCAGCGAGAGGAAGAGCACGCTCGTTTTCGCTTCCTTTTTGTTGTTTCTTGCAGTTTCGCTTGACGGTTGGGGCTTCACCGCGTCGCCCGAGCGTACCCAACGATGTCATGCCAGATGTCCAAGTAATTTCATTGGTATTTGCGAGGTCAATAATTAGACACCGCTCATGTAATAGTCCCAATGGGGGATTGTATTCCCAGGACAGAGTGCTGTATCTCCTAGGGTTGTCCTAGGGTCATAAAGGTGCGAAATAAGTCATCAATGGGCTCTTGTTTAGGGGAAGATATTTGATGTCTTTGGTCCTTGAGGGGTAAAATTTCCCTTATATGGTGTTCGCGTTTCGCAGTAGAGTTCTTGGTTTCGGGTCCAGTTGACTCCACGGCGGCCGCGGAAAAATAGCTGTCGAGACGGATAGGTTCTTCAAGCCATAACGACGTTTTATTCCTTTCAGTGATGCGGTCTTACAATTTGTTTTTTATGGCTTTTCTCGGCTTGGCTTGGGTTCGATGTGAGTGGGACTCGTCCATCTTGAGCTGTGCTTTCGATCGCCGCAGCTACTACTGCTGCTGGTGCTGGTGCTGCTGGTGCTGCGTCCAGTCCAAGGCTGCTGCACCTAATTGTAGCTGATTGAATCATCGAATCATCGAATTTCGGATGCTTTCTTCAGTGGTGTATTTGTTTGTGGCTGTAACTACTCCGGCCCATGGCTGTTGCTTTCACGCAAGGACTTGTATCGTATCGTCTCGTTAGAAAAACTAATTAATCATGTGGCCCCTTCTTATAGCACAAAGTTTGATATATATACTACCTGGTACGTAATATTACTGTGTCCGGGAATATGGTCCCCGTTTGGACTCTCACGTGAATATCAAACGGTACCGTCGCTCATGCTACCCATACCCCGTTGCGCTTGCCCTTACCCTTACCCTTACCCTTACCCTCACCCTCACCCTTACCCTTACCCTCACTCTTACTCTCACCCTTACCCTTACCCTTACCCTTACCCTTACCCTTAACCTTACCCTGACCCTCACTCTCACCCTTACCCTTATCCTTACCCTCACCCTTACCCTTACCCTCCTCCTCACTTACTCTCACCCTTACCCTTACCCTTACCCTTACCCTCACCCTTAACCTTACCCTTTACCCTTATCCTTACCCTTGTCCTTACCCTTACCCTCACCCTCACCCTTACCCTTACCCTTACCCTTACCCTCACCCTTACCCTTACCCTTACCCTTGTCCTCACCCTTGTCCTCACCCTGTCCTCACCCTTACCCTTACCCTTACCCTTACCCTTGCCCTGACCCTCACTCTCACCCTTATCCTTTACCCTCCCCTCTCCCCTTCCCCTTCCCTCCCCTTCCCTGCCCGTTCCACTTCTCCTTCCCTTCCCCTACCCCTTCCCCGTCCCTTCCCCTACCCCGTCCCCTTCCTCTTCCTCTTGCCCTTGCCCTTCCTCTTCCTCTTGCCCCTGCCCTTGCCCTTCCGCTTCCCCTTCCCCTCCCCCCCCCTTCTCCTTCCCTTCCCCCTCCCCCTCCTCCTCCCCCTTGTCCTTTCACTTACGCTTCCCCTTCCCCTTCCCCTTCCCCTTTCCCTTCCCCTTCCCCTTCCCCTTCCCCTTTACTCTGTGTTTCCGCCGTCGCTTTTGGCCCTGACGCCTTGCGACGCGGCCCGCTGGCAGGACTTGACGACGACCGCGACAACCTCTGTGACGCACGATAGTCGCGTGGACTGGCTTGAGTTGAATTCGAGGGCAGACCTCCTCCTGTTCCGAGATCGTCGCCGCCGACTGCACCTGTGAGAACAAGCATTGATTGGATGGAACCAGAGTACCACGGTGCACCGTCGGTCCTTATGGTCCTTATGTATATAACAAGTAGTATATCATACCTGTACCAGTTACAGTTTCCTGCGAAAAACATGGCCGGCCCCCAACTGAATATTGGATACATTTCACAAACGTACGATAACAATGCCGAACAACAAGCAATTATATTTACACTACGAATTCAAGACAGCCTTTTTTCTCCCCGCGTCTCCGAGGCGCACGACACTTGACTTTTAATTCGTGCGATTTTTAGTGGAACGTGCTTAAATGATGGAGGTGCTACGTATGCTTGGAAGAGCTCACTGCGCATGGCATGTTCGTGTAACATGGAAGGGTGGGGAAAATAAGGCCTTCGCCTTTTGGTAGGCATGTTTGTCTGCGCTGTGTGTACGCACCGTCGTTCTCCTTGGGCGCCGTATGTGAGAAACAGCACGCAATCAACACGACGAGCAGAAAAAGGGCGCGCTACTACTATTCATTTTTGTTTTGAACCACGACAATGGAGCATCACAGTGACACGAGCGTGGCTCCGGGAGGACGAAGGACTTTGACAAGAAAACGCAACAGCAGCTTAGTAAATGACAGCGTGGGCAAACCACGGAAACTCAAACAGGCGCTCTGCGGGTCGGGTTTATTTGGGTATCAGGCAGCAGCAAACTTAAACAGATGCGCGTGAACGAACAGGTACAACTTGCGGACGCAGACTCGAGGGACCCTCCTGAGCTACTGCACCTACGTGCAGTGGGTGCCGGACAGTGACGTGGTGGTAGCGCAGAACCGGGGCGCCCTCTGCGTGTGGTACAACATCCACGCTCCCGACCAGGCAAGGAAACGCAACGGGTGCTTTCCGTGCTTGTCCGTCGTCCCACAAGTGTATTGCGTATGTATGTTTTGGTAACGTGTGCCCCGGGCATAGACACTATTCAATGTCTTGAGTCACAGCATACCAAAACTGGTGTGAATGAGCTTCCTACATTAACGTGTTTTCCAGCATACGACTGGTTAGCCGCGACCGAATTCGAAACCATGTAGGGGAATAAAGTGCTACTTTTGCTAGAAATCCGGGTTTGGAAGTGTTTGCGCTCTCGAGATCAAAACACTTCTCGCCCGCGAGCGAGCGCGAGCGAGCGTGTGGGCGGGGATTGCAACCCGCCTACATAGTGGATTGCACACATCCCATCGTGCAAGCGAAGAAATGAGCTTGATCGGTCACGAACAGCCTTGTTGCGAGGCCGTCGAAGATATCTCGAGATTTTTAAGCTCGAAAAAAACAAGACCGGGGATGTTCACTCCTTACTGAAATTGTACAAAAACACATTCCTCCACGATTTATAGGGGTCATTTTTCGAAAGCACAGTCAAGGTGAGGCGCGCGAAGGGTTTGCGGGGAGTGGCATGCACCACTAATACCGTCGGGAGTGGCCTAACACACTCCCCACGTGCCGTCTAACTGAAGGCTAAGCTTGCACGCTCAGCAGTCGTCGTGTGTGGGTCATGCATGGCTAACAAGGTTGAAAAACAAGCGCAAAACAGAACAATTGGTGGTGTTTTTTAAAGTATAGTTTGTTGTATAAAAGTCCACCGCAATTAGTACAGACCATAGCTTCATCAAGCACCAGAAACGTTGTTTTTGATGACTGTTGTCGGACGACGAGTCCCTTGCAAAGCTTGTTAGCCACGCATGACCCACACGACGCTGCGCCCCCGACACGCACGTGCGCTCGCTAGATCATACTTCGAGGCTAGTGCTCGGTCTGATCAAACTAAAAATCGAAAATATCGACGCTGGCGGGTCGTATGCCCCTATTGAGAATGGAATAGTATATTGCAATGATTTCATCTAAATAGATGTAACCCGCTTCTTGCTGTTTTTTCGATGCAACAAATCTCGAGAAATCTTGAATGGCCTTGCAACAAGGCTGTTCGAGACCGATCAAGCTCATTTCTTCGCTCACACGATGGGATGTGTACAGTCCTCTCTACAAGTAGGTTGCAGCCCCACCATGCGCTCTTTCACGCTCGCTAGCGTGCGTTGTATGTTTTGATCTCGAAAGGACACTCCGCAACCCGGATTTTCAGCAAAATTAGGAATTTATTCCCTACGTGGTTCCGAGCTCGGTCGCGGCCAAACAGTCGTATACCGGAAAACGCTCTTATTAGTTTTTTTTTTTTTTCGGCGTTGTATCCTAGACTTGTAAATGTGTCTAAAACCTGGGCCGGGTTTTCACAGGGAAAATATGAAGAAATAGTGAGCTATTTATACCATTACTCGTATTTATAACTGGTTATGCAACAACAAAATGACAAAGGGTGCACCTTTGACCCCGGCCCTCCAATCCCCCCCGCAACTTTCGTTGAGTTCCAGCACGTCGGACCCCGGCCCTCCAATCCCCCCTGCAACTTTCGTTGAGTCTTCAGCACGTCGACATGCTGGAACTCAACCGTTTTTTATCTAGAATGGAAAAGCGCGCGATCGCTGTAAAGAAACAGCATTCCTTCAAACAACCGTAAACAGGGGACGTACGATCCCACCGCCCCTTGTTGTTTCCCTTTGCTTCTAGAAGAGGCGCATGTATACCCAGTACAGACGAAAATCACTACGTGTATACACCGCGGCCTCAGCTTTCTGTGTCGTTCCAGGCCCTAAGCCTTGACACCAAATATCAACCCCGAAACTAAACCTCAACCCTCCAAACCCCACTGCCACCGATAGCAACACAACACCACAGCCCGTTAGCACCGTTCCGTTGCGTGCTGGTACTGTGGTGCATGTATTATGCTGTGCTTAATGTCTTCCGTCAAGACGCTTTCTTTCTGTCTAGCCTGTGTTGTAACCACGGGCTGACTTACAGGGAAATTAGCTAAGGTGAGAACATCATCATCATTACCATCATAACCGTCATACAAAATATATAAAAAACGTTCCGATCGATGTGGTTGGCTTCACCACCAAAAATCAGGTGACGACGCATCAGATAAAGGGCGACGTGTATGAGATTGAGCGTCTGAACGGCTGCACAGAGGTCATCGTCAACGAGGGTTACCGCGAGGCGAGCTATGTGCTCGACGAGGCGCTGATACGCTTCGGCGGGGCTTTGGATGACGGGGAGTACGCGATGGCCGTCTCCATCCTCGAGCCGCTCGAGGTCACCCCAGAGGTGACTTTACAATTTAATAATAAACTATTCCCCTGGGTTCACCATGTTGCAGCAAAGAGGTGACTTTTACGGGTTCGTATACTCCACTCCCTTGAGTTGATGCTGCAGTAAAGAGGTGACTTTTACCGTTTCGTGTACTCGATCCCCCTGGGTTCAACATGTTGCAATAAGACGTGGGTTTGCCGTTTCATGAACCCCCATGCCCCTAGGTTCACCATGTTGCAGCAGCATGAACCCTTGGGCCTTCAAAGTAGACCACGAATGTTGCTTGTGCGCATGACTGGCGTGCTCTTTGGGTTCGTTTGAGAGGGTTGCCACAGTCCAGCGCCCGTAAGCTCCCCAATTTTGTCTCCGATCTCCAATATTCAAGTTGCTAGAACAGACAACGCGATTGATTGAACGAGGAACCAAGCGCGTGGCGGACGATATGCATGCACGGCAGGTGTCTGATGTCCTAAATATAAGTATTTGGCATTTCATGAACCCCTTACCATGGCCTTGCCTGGTGCTATATACCTATAACTACGAAATGCTCCACGGTTGCTTTGGGGCTAGATCCTGGGCCCGTGACCCGCTGAATCCTTCCGCTGGCGCCACTCGAGTTCCCCCCCGAGGTGGTTTTACTCTTTCATGAATCCCATTCACTGTCCGCACCTGGTGCCATAAATAACTTGATGTAAGACGACTTTCGACGAAATTCTCGACCTCACAGCTGAGGTGTCTTTTTTAATGTTTGTAACAAAGACGAGACGCTTGACGGTTGCTCTGGAATCGTAATAAATCCTGGGTCCGTGAGCCGCTAAAAAAAGTCACACTTTCGCGTGTCGCACCCAGCAAACACCCCCCCCTACCCCGCCCCGCCCCGCTCTTCACGGTTGGTGTCAGGCGGCAGCCATGTGGCAACAACTGGGCCGCGTGGCGCTCGAGGAAGGGGACATAGCCATCGCCGAGAGATGCGCCGCGGCGCTGGGCGATGTTTCTCGCGCCCGATTCCTGCACAAGGTTATATATATATATATGGGAGCACGCACGCATGCCTACATATCAGTAGTAAACCCGCGAGGATGTATCCGAGGATGGCCCAGACGTCGCGGAGATCTGTTCGCCGCGTGCTTCGTTGAATACACTCATTCGAACGCAGTTTTTTTTTTCCCGACTGCCACTTATCCCCCTTAGAACCAGGCCCACGTTTTCGGAGACGAAATACTTGGAAATAGTGTGAAAAGGAGATATGTAGCGGTTGCGGTGCTAAAACGTCAACATCGAATCCGCCGCTATTAATGTCAATAGTCGAAAGGTGTAACATCGGGCAGTTGAACGTCATTGTGCTGCATATTACGCCCTGTGAATATGGGTACTTGTAGGCGCCTTTCCGGGGCATTTCATGAATATCTTCATGGGATACCCAATGGAGTCCCGTGGGGTTCCCGGGAGTAACCCATGGGGCCACCTCGAGAAACCCATGGGAGATCCATGGGCGACCCATGGGCGGCCCGTGAGCCAGTGGTATAAATCTACGGGTTTCCCGTGGCAGACTTTCGGGAAAAAGTAGCAATTGACTGCACGTGTGCACCCGCTGTCAACATCAACTCTCTGCTCCACTCCCGCACTCATCCCTGTATCGGTGCCGATGAAAAACGCCTCTTGCAGATTACGAAAAGTGCGGAAAAGGCGGCGGCGCCGGAAGGGCGAAATCCCAAGGATATGCAGGACCACTGGTCGGTGCGGTATCGGCTAGCTTTGCTGCGAAAGGTAAGGGGCCAGCATGTTGATCAGTTATTACCTAGTGAGGGGGGATATCTGACGCTGGAATTGCAACGTTCTGATTCGCGGTGAACGATTCCATGCGACTCCCCAAAAACATCACGGCGCTTTGCGCTTGGTGCAGCCAACGTCTGCTTGGTCGATGAAAACCTGACGTGCCCCGTCTTGGCGTTGTAGAGGTGGGAGGGTCTATGGTCATACGACTGCGGCCATGCATGATACCGAGTACACCCCCCCCCCTATTTTTTTTTGATCATCACTTTTACTTTCAGCCTAACTCGTAGGAGGTTTTACCCTCAGCAATCCTCTGGACAAGCCGTGGTCACAGATGTTGTCCCTTCTCCCCCCCGGTACGTGCCCTTATTTTTTGTCGCGCATAGCGTACATTATACTAAATAGCTGGTATATATATGTACTGTAGATTAGGTTGGCGTCGGCCGGCGACAACCTTGTAAAACACGCCTCTCACTGCGTGAGCTAGACAACCAGGGTACCGTTTTGTGTTTTGTTTTTGGGCGGTCACCACGGCTGGCGGTCGAGTTAGATCATTTTTGTGCGGGGAGAACCTTGACTCCACGCAAAGGGGATGATCGTATCACGAAGTGTGTATATGGTAAGGCACCCACGAGGCAGTTACATAGTAACCCCATTGCTGTCTCCGGAAGTGGCCACACCAGAAAATAAATCAACTCATTGACTCTGTCATCGATATGCAAGAAAATCCGCCTCAAAAAAGGCTTTTTGTAGGATGCAGCTCACCGTTCATGCGACTCGCCCAACACCTCACGGCGCTTCGCACTTGGTGCAAGCAATGTCTGTCTGTTCGGTGAAAATCCGACGTGCTCCGTCCCGGCATTGTAGGGATGCGAGGGTCTATGGTCATACGACTACGGCCATGCATGATAATGAGTATCCCCCCCCTCCCCACCCTAATATATTATATACCTGGTATATGTAGGTTGGGTTGGCGTCGGTTGGCGACGACGCTGTAAAACACGCCTCTCACTGCGTGAGCTAGACAACCAGGGCACCGTTTTGTGTTTTGTTTTTGGGCGGTCACCACGGCTGGCGGTCGAGTTAGATCATTTTTGTGCGGGGAGAATCTTCACTCCACACAAGGGAGATGATCGTATCACGTAGTGCGTATGTGGTGAGGCACCCACGAGGCAGTTACATAGTAACCCCATTGCTGTCTCTGGAAGTGGCCACACCAAAAATTAAATTAATTCATTGATGCTGTCATTCATGTGCAAGAAAATCCGTCTCTAATGCGGTTCTCAGTAGGATGCAGCTCACCCTTCATGCGACTCGCCCCACCATCTCACGGCGCTTCGCGCTTGGTGCAAGCAATGTCTGCCTGGTTGGTGAAAACCCGACGTGCTCCGTCCCGGCATTGTAGGGATGCGAGGGTCTATGGTCATATATGACTGCGGCCATGCACGGTAATGAGTACACCTCCCCCTCTCCTCCCCCTCTGCCCCCCCTGCCCCCCCCCCAACCCCTCCTCCTCCCGCCCCCCCCCCCGTCCCGCCCACTCCCCCCCCCTGCCCTCCCCCCCCATCCTTCTTCCGCTCCTCCCCCCCCCCCTCTATCCTGGTCCGCTTTTCACCTCGGTCCCCTCTCCCGGTAACGCCTGCCTGGAACATAACCAATCTGACTTTATTTTGTAGGACATTCGCGGCGCAGAAGACGTTCTCGTGTCCCAGGGTAAGGTGGACGAAGCGATCGCGATGCGCCACGGGCTGCAGCAGTACGAGGAGGCGCTGTCGTTGGGGCGGGCGCACCGGCTTCCGGAAGACAGAGTAGAAGGGATGGCCCGGGAGTATTTCCGGCTTCTCGTGGACACCAAACAGGAGGAACGCGCCGCCGCTCTGAAGGAGAAAGAGGTGCGGCGCCGCCCGTCCGGGGCTCGCGAGGGGCATTCATCCCGCCTCCCCCCCTTCTTTCTCCTCTTTTACCGCCTGCCTTAGTGGAACCTTATTGGTCCACCAGTATCAAAAACCGTTTTGCGTCATTCACGTCGTGTACCAAGGCGGAGAAGAAAGGCAGAGGGTAAAAAAAAAAGAGGAATAATACACCACTCTGACCGGGAGTGTAATCACCGTTTGATGCTCACATCAGATTCCAAACGTGGATTATATCACCAGATAGAGTGGTACTGTCTTAGTTGACCCCCTTAAGAACTGCACCCAGGCTTTTATTGGAGAAAAAAACACTTGGAATTAGTATGGGATAATTTTTCTGGGGCCCCAAAGGGGTTTAATTTAACGCAAAAGTCGTGGACCGATCGGAAATAGGCATAGATCGAGGGTGACCCTGAGGCAGAAACGTAATTCCGATTGCTTCTGACTCGAAACGCTGGTATATATACTGTACGCAGAGCCGCAACAACATTTTTTTGTTTTCCCCCCACTTTTTTTGTCGTCTTCCCGTAGCTGCCACCCTTTGGTGCAAGCAATGTCTTGTCGTGCCTCGTCGCCGACGCGTCCTCCGCCTCGGCGTTGTATAGGGATGCAAGGGTCTATGGTCATACGACTACGGCCACGCATGACGTGAGCACACCTCCTCCCCCGTGGCTGCTACTTCTTCAAGCGGCAAAAGTCAACCACCACCTTGAGTAAGTAAGTGCCGCCGCCCCTCTCCCCCCCCCCCCCCCGTTCCAGCATTGTATATATGGGATGCGAGGGTCTCTACGGTCATAAGACTATGGCCATCCATGACGTGAGTACACCCCCCCCCCCCTCCCCCCCCCGCCCCCCCGCTCTTTTCTCTTTTGCCCTTGCCGCTGTGTGTATACAGGGAGATTACGAGCAGGCGATTCGGCTGTACCTCAAGGGAGGGCTGCCCGCGCAGGCCGGGCGCGTGCTGAAGGAGCGGTCGGTGGAGAACCAGGCGCAGCTGCTGGAGACGGTCGCCTCTACGCTTTCGGCGGCGGGGATGCACGACAAGGCCGGAGAGTTTTACGAGGAGATGAACCAGCTCCAGAGGGCGATGGACAGGTAGGCGATGGTCGCGAATGTATAACAGCTACGTGAAAGCGAGAGGAGGACGCATGGCTACGGTAGAGGGAGGAGGTTCACCTTGAAAAAAAAAAGGATCACGGTAAAAAAACAAAAAAAAAAGTGCAAAACTCGACGAACAATCCCATAATATCCTGGGTGTATCACGAGTAACATTCGTAAAGCCTTCCGTGATGGAATTGATATTGGGCTGAGGAGCCCGGCCCGTCAGGCAACAAACAAAATGGCCAAAAAGTGCTACCACTCTCGGTGGAAATATAAAGGCCGTGTAGACATCAATATGAAGACCAAGAGGTCCTTACATTTCCGCCCAGGGTGGTGCAAGGCATGTCCTATCGAAATGCAGCACGCGTCGGAGACCGAACAAAAAAACAGGGCTGTGGCTGTGGGTGTGTCTGGCAATTCCATGGGTTCTGCGGTAGTGCATAATAACACACTCTTGTTGATTGACATCAGCGCTCTTCGTTTTGAAGTATTGTGAGCTGTTGTATGGGCTATATATACGCCTTACCCCTATATAGTGTATACCCCAGTTTTTTCGAAAGGCCAGGCCCCCGTGGTCAGCGATCCAGAACACACAAACAATCTAGCGAGAGGAATTTAACGCCCCATTGATATGCACCATTTTCCCCTGCCTCTGCCCGCCTGCCTGCCCTTTCCCCATTCCCGGTTGGCGGCGGGGGGGGGGGGGGTATCGGCCTTTTTCTGGTTGTGATTGTGATGACAGCTACACTAGGGGAAGCGCTTTCCGCCAGGCGGTCGAACTGGCGCGTCGCTCGTTCCCAGCCGAGGTTGTGGATCTCCAGGAGATGTGGGGGGACTACCTCATGACCCAGAAGCAGGTTCGACGAGACGACAAACTCTTACGGGAAGGGCATACCGAGATAGTGATGAGAACCTACGATGGGCCGAAAACCCAGGCATTTCGCAACGTTTAACCCACGATATTTTGGTTCTGATTACTATGAATATGTGACTGCTGCTTGCAACGTTTTTCTGTCGGGTATTTTTCGGGGGAAACCTACATATACTGTTAACAATCAGAGCCACTACGCACGCGACTGCTGCTTGCAACGTTTTTCTGTCGGGTATTTTTCGGGGGGAAACCTATATGTAACATTAATAATCAGAGCCACTACGCACGCGACTGCTGCTTGCAACGTTTTTCTGTCGGGTATTTTTCGGGGGGAAACCTACATGTAACATTAACAATCAGAGCCACTACGCACGCGACTGCTGCTTGCAACGTTTTTCTGTCGGGTATTTTTCGGGGGAAACCTGCATGTACTATAAATAATCAGAACCACTATGCTTGCGACTGCTGCTTGCAACGTCTTCTGCTGTATTCTTCGGGGGAAACACACATACTAGGCAGTAGTATTAAAATAGCGAGGAAAACAGAGGGGTACGTGACTCATTGGTGTCTTCGTAGGGCCCGTCGGTTCTGATTGCCATATATCCCCCCCCGACCCGTACGGTGCTCCGTCTCGAAAGGAATGCGTGGTCAATGGTCAAATGACTAAGACAAGCAACAAATGAGTACCCCCCCCCCCCCCCCCCCCCCCCCCCCGACCCGTACATAATATTCAAGTAGAGCGGTGACTAGCATATATTTATCTGTCGGTACGCGTCTACTATACCAGTATAAAAGAGCAATCAGTCAGTCGGGGGGCTGCCGCAGCTGCTGCTGCTGCTGCTGCTGCTGCTGCTGCTGCTGCTGCTTCTCGTTTTTGCGTGTGTCTCGCATGAAAAAAAAAGTTTTGAGGGTTACACTACTGTACAACAAAGAGCATGTGAACCAAAAACAGCGCGATATTCTTTTCCAAATTGATGCGTTTTGCACTAAACACGCTGTCTTTCAATTTTACCCCCCCTTTCATATAACTAGTGCAGAGATGAACAAACTCTCTAATTTCAAGTAAATTTCCTGCTAAACACGGGTACGTAGGTTCTAGAAGCACGCTCAACCAAAACCGCCTTTCCTTTTCCCTTTCCCCTCCATTTCTCCAAAACTCCTGACCTTCCTTCTTCCCATCACACCTAGGTGGACATGGCAATCAACCATTATATCGAAGCGCGAGCGAACGGTAAGGCGGTGAGCGCGTGTCTGACCAGCCGGCAGTGGTCCAAGGCCGCGCAGCTGGCGGAGACCCTGGACAGAGACGCCGCGCGACCTCACCTCAAAACCTTGGCCCGCCACCACGAGGAAGCGGGCAACCACGCGCTCGCCGAGAGGTTCTTCGTTGATGCGGATGCGCCTCAGCTTGCGGTCGAGATGTACACGAAGGTATGTCCGAGCGAAGAGGGATGAGGGAGGGGTGCGGTCACGTCATGCATCGCCGTAGTCCTATGGCCATAGACCCTCGAATGCCTACAATGCCGGGAGGAGTCGGGGAGGAAGGGGTGGCACTCATGTCATGCATGGCCGTGGTCGTGTGACCATAGACCATCGCATCCCTACAATACCGGGATGGAGTCGTGTGTGTGGGGGGGGGTGTATTCATGTCATGCACCATCGCAGTGGTATAACCATAGACCCTCGGGAAGGGGAGCAGAAGCAACTGTAATATATTATCAAAAGACAAAAAAAAACTCGTGAGCTACGTACACCCACGTTTAGGGGAAAAATACTTGGAGTTAGAGTTCATACAACTTCCCAGTAGCATAAGGGCGCAATTGACAACACCGTATTTCCACCCAGAGTATCATGTAACTACTTAGATCGGTCATTGCCAGAAGTGCTGCATGTTCAAACAATATTTTCATGTGTTAGTCGTCGAAGTGGGAGCTCACGCTCCACTCGTCCCAGGATGCTCAAGTTGCCTCTGACTTTCCAGCGAAGGCATAATTACTAGTGTACGGTATCGGGTGTGGCATAGAATGCACAAGAAAAATATGTACAGGACCGTTGTCACAACGTTTCTCCCCCCCCCCCCCAACATGATGGGATGGGCTTTTCGTAATTAACCAGCTGTAGCCCAAAGTCAGAGCCGGTGCTACTACAGCCCACTCCACCGGTGCGATGGAGGTAATATTATATCGCGACTCCCAGCTCTCCTCCTTTTCCTCCTCCTTCTCCTCCTCCTCCTCCTCCTCCCTCCTCCTCCTCCTCCTTCTCATTCCCCCTTCGCCCTTCCCACCTCTCACCCGTTTCCTCTAAATCCACGTATCATATCTGTACTTCGTGTCGTATGCCCGCGCGTTGTACCGGCGTGTGTCGGTTCCGGATACTACCGGCGCGGCTACCCGGTTGCGTCGCTGAACGTACCGCTTTGACCGGCGAATACCGCGTGAAGATACCTAGCCTAGGATATTACCGAGCGGCGTATGGTTAGGCAGCACGGAACAGGCCCGACTACTGCTGTGCAGTTGGACTCCGATAGGAATATCGAACGAGGATTACCGGTAAACTCCTTGCTTACTACAACCTAGCACAATGGACGGGAATGTAAGGACCGTTTATATTGTAATACGAGCATGAAGACCAAGCGGTCCTTACGTTTATGTCCAGGGTAGTGTATGGTCATAAAAACGACCTCTAAGAGAGCCAGACCGATATTTTTTTTTCCAGAAACAATTAAAGATTTTCGGGAAATGCTATACTGAATGAAGTTTGTGTAGGCACAATACACAAAAAAAAACCCCAAGACATCCCCACCCCCCCCCAAGAACAACAACAACAAAATACTATCCCCAGATATGAAACCCAGCCTGATTTATGCCAGCGTTCCTGTTTCTTACTTGAGAGGTGTTTGTCCGGTATTTTTTGCATGGAATGTCGCATGGTATGTCGAGACAGGCGAACCGGTGGGAAGCAGCGCACAAGCTGGCCTCGTCGTACATGAGCGAGGAGAAGTGCGCGTCCTCTACATGGAGCAGGCCCAGAAGATGGAAGTCGGTGGCAGCCTGCTCGAGGCGGAGAAGCTGTACCTGCAAGTGGGAGAGGTACGGGGGGGCGTATATCACATGGACCATACCTGGTATTATATCATACGTCGTAAGGGTGCGCCGTATCTATATATGTATATATATGAACAACGCAGGTGGGTCTGAGGGAATATGGAGGGAGCTTGCGAGCTGCCACAGGCGCAACTACACAGTAAAAAATAATTTCACCTTCGAGGCACACGAAACCATCGTTCTTTTGATAAATCACAACGCTGTTGACAGGTGGAAACTACACAGTAAAAAATAATTTCACCTTCGAGGCACACGAAACCATCGTTCCTTTTGATAAATCACAACGCTGTTGACAGGTGGACTTGAGTAGCAATCACCATGTACGAATACCCCCCACCCCCCCCACCCCCCTTTGCCGCTTCGTTTCAATGCCAGACGGACCTCGCGATCACTATGTACAAGAAAGCCAAGCGGTACGACGCGATGGTGCGCCTGGTGGCGAAGCACCGCCCGGACGTCCTGAAAGAGACGCACCAGTACCTCGCGCAGCAGCTAGAGATGGACGGCAGCTTGAAGGAGGCCGAGCAGCACTACGCCGAGGCTGGGGAATGGCTCAGCGCTGTGAACATGTGCGTGTGCAGTCGTGGTCCCGCGATGCGCGGTAGTGCGGTACCATTAAGTGCGGGTCCCCAATGTGGTGCGGTTGAAAGTCGCTCGTCACGACCTCATCGTACAGGTACCGCACTATTGCACTGCGGTTCGGGGTCCCACTTTGGTGCGGTCATCGTCGTCCGGCAAGGCACCGCACTATGTACAAGCAGGACCACGACTGTACACACTCGAGGTCGACGCCCTCTTACTCCGACACGCGTGTTCCCTCCCGTTTCGCGCTTGGTGCTAGCGATGTCTGCCCGGTCGGTGAAAACCCGACGCGTTCCGTCCGGGCAGTGTAGGGATGCGAGGGTCTATGGTCATACGACTACGGGCATGCACGACAATGAGTACCCTCCCCCCCCCCTCCCGCTTCGGTGCGCTTCATGCACGGTGTGCCCACCCAAACGAAGGTACCGATCGAGCGATATGTGGAACGACGCCTTGCGGGTGGCCAAATTCCACGGTGGGCACAGCGCGCACAAGAGGGTCGCGTACGCCTGGGCGCTGGCGCTCGGCGGGGATGCAGGGGCGAAGCTTCTCAACAAGCAGGTGAACGAAGCAATGCCAATGGCGTTCGCTGGTGGACGGAAGGGTGGGAGAGGATGGGGTGTAGTCGTTTGTTGCTTACCTTAGTCATTTGATCACTGATCACGGGCACCGGGGAGGGGGGGGGGGGGGGGGGGGTATTCATGTCATGCATGCCCGTCGTATGACCATAGCCCCTCGCATCCCTTTATTGTCGGAACAGAGAAAGTCGGATTTTCTTACCGACAGGCGGTCATTGATTGCTTGCATCAAGCGCGAAGCGAAACGTGAGGTGTTCGGGAGGGGGGGAGGAGGGGGCATATAGTAGAAGGTTTGCAGCATATGAAGAGGCAAGCCGACCGAAGATATGCCTCGGCGGTTTTGTTGACAACTGATCAAAATTTTATGGGCGGAGCTACCTTCGTTCTTCCGGGAACTATGAAAAGTGTAGGAGGAGTGCTCTGTGGCTGGCGCATTTAAAAATCATTTGAGGCGTTTTTATGACGCATTTTGTGTCTCACGTTTTAGCCTGGTGGTTTTTTAAATGTTTTGCATGCTTTTAGATTTTTTTTTGTTTTTAGTCCCTTTCGAACTACAGTACATGCACGCATGCTTTCGGGGACAAACTGCTTGGAATCAGTGTGGGATAAGTTTTGCAGTAGCAACAGGGTTTATGAAAAGCAATCTACTTTCTTCGAACGAAGCGTCCGACGTAGCTTAAATTACTCTTGCCATCTTAAACTACCTACTCAATTTGTTTCGAGAGCCATCATAATTTCCACTGAGCTTTCACTACACGATCCCCATTTACAATCTGTTTCCTTCAGCTGCACTTGTTTCGCTAGCTCCACCCGCCAACAAACAAGCACCAACATCACAACGCGTTTTTTTTTCCATCCTTCCTTTCTTATTGTTGCACCCGTGAATATCGTTCGGTACTGGGGTCAACGACTCTCGCTCACTCTGTAGGGCCTGATCGAACCTGCGATCGAGTACGCTACGGAATCCGGAGCGTTCGACCACGCGCTAGAGCTAGCCCAGGCGTGCTGCCCGGCAAAGCTGCCCGGCATTCACTTGAAGCACGCCCTCTTTTTGGAGGACGAGGAACGGTTCAAGGAGGTAAACGAGCATGCGTCTGTTAATGTATCACATGCCGTTGCTGTGGGACTGAGGGAGAGGGGTAGGTAGGGGGAGGGGGGGGCAGCGGAGGAGGGAGGGGGGGGGGTGTTCAATACCATGCATGGCCGTAGTCGTATGACCATTGACCTTCGCATCCCTGCAAAGCCGGGACGGAGGGGGGTAGCTCCGTGTCCTTTTCTCTTCTTGGCGTCTAGATTACATTCCAACCGTGGGATCGAAGGAGTCGGGGGGGGGGGGGGGGGGGGGGTAAGAATTGCTCGTGTTATTTGTGGCCTTAACTCGCTATAAATGAGTCAAGCGTCAGGTCAAATGACGTTTTTTTGTTTAATGAAAGACGTCCCTACCGGAACCATTCTTGGCAATGCTCAGCAAATATTCTAGGAACCCCCGATGTATTACCCCGTTGACTGACCCAACCCCCGCCCTACTAAAATTAGTACTTTTAGGCCAAAGGAATCCTCGACGCGCCGAAGAAGACCGATCTCTCAACATATTTGCTACTAAACACTAGAGGGGTAGATTGGGGCGGAGAGGAGCCGGGGGTGTACTCAAATCATGCATGGCCGTGGTCGAATAACCAGAGACCTTCGCATCCCTATGTATGTATGGAATGCCGAGACAGGGCTCGTCGGGTAGCGGAGGGAGACGGGCAGCTTCTGTGAGCGTCACGGGTGTGTAGTAGGAGCGGTTGACCGTGTGACATCTCACCCGAGAATGAGACTGCTTTGTGTCTTTGTACGCCTCGACGCCGATGCACTGAGATACATCTGATTCCTCGGCATATTCCGGTGTCTCGACGCCGCCGAGAAAAAGGAAAGAGATGGGACCAAAACGCCTGGTTTTCTTGCTGTGTATTTTCGCACGTATGTGTACACCGGTGTACGTGGCGCCGACCTGTTCCGCTCAAAATCGAGCGGCATCCGATGCGGTACTGCACAGCATCTGGTGACTCGCAGCAAGCGTACGGGCTGGTGTTGGCGGGACAATGGCTCATGCACCGACTGAAATATCAGCTCATTCGCGGATGTTGCGGCCAAGGAACGCAAACAAACTGCCCTCCTGCCCTCGACGGATGTATGTTCACCAACCAGCCGCTCTGTGTTGAGGACTGTGTTGGGGGGAAGAAACGCGCAACGGAGAGAGTAACGTTTGCCCACTTCGCGCGCGAGCGGAGCTCGTGTAGGTCGTGCTCGTGACACTACTGCGCTCAACCTTTTTAGAACTCCTCCGTGCCAAGGTAAAGGGACAAATCACTTGGAAAGAGACTAAGAACATGGTAACGTGACCGGGAAGAATGCTATTCTGGGACAGCCAGATGCGCCGGCAGAGGATCAACGCGCTCCTCCTCGCCGCTTACCACAGCGTTTGTGAGCAGAGTTTTCGCTACGAGAAGGATTTAAAGTAGCTCAACAGATAGTTTTCCTCCCCGTGCTTGTACGCAGTTTTCGCTAAAAAGCAAGACCAGCTGGCATACATGTGACTATCAACAGTAGCCTAACAGGGATTTTTCCTTCTCGTGTTTGTACGCAGCTTTCGCCAGAAGGAAGGAAGGAAGGAACGTAGGTGATCATTAAAGCAGCCCAGCATATCTCCATAATAGTTCTTTCGAAGACGAAACGAACACGCATGACAACGTCGACCACAGAAACACCCGCCCCCCGCCCCGCCCCCCGCCCTCTGCTCCGTCCTGAAAGGATGCGTGGTCGAGGGCAACACTGCTAAGGCAAGCAACAAATGAGTACGCCCCCCCCCCCTCTCGTCCCCTTTTTGTACACTTTCCCCCTATTTCCCTTCCCCCGGGAAAAAAAAACAAATCTAAATCGCAAGGCTGAGGAGGAGTTTTTACAGGCCGGGAAGCCGCGCGAGGCTATCGACATGTTCGTCCACCAGAAGGCCTGGTCCGACGCGTGCCGAGTCGCCGAAGGGCACGACCCGCCGGCAGTTTCCGACGTCCTGTGTGCTCAGGCGGCTGACGTCGCGGCGGCGGGCGACCGCGCCGCCGCAGAGGACCTGTACGTGCGCGCTGCGAAACCCGAGAAGGCGTTGCAGGTATTACTATTGTTGTTGTTGTTTTTTGTTGTTGTTATTGTTGCTGTTGTTATTGTTATTATTATCAATATTGTTGTTGTTATTTATATTCAATAGTCCGTTTTGGACTGCACTCCCGTTTTGTCGACGAATTGCTTGAAACCAGAGTTTTCCATGGGTTTCTGTGTGCCAGGCATACAGCAGTAGTGCAGTAGTGCAGTTCTATACGTAAGGGTTCATGGAGTGGGTGGTGGTCGGGGGGGGGGGCGTACGGGTGACGCTCGCGGGGAAAGGATGCGGGCGGGTGGGGAGAAAAGGTTTATTGGCTTACGGACAACGCTCGCAGGAAGAAGAAACCTACGAGCTGTATTGCATTGCGATGCGATCGTCGTAGTCGTCGTGGTCGTCGTCGATTGAAGTTCGCGAAAAAACGAAGGAGTTGCAGTGCGCGGCATGGCGTTCGTCGTCGTGGACTGTTGATTTGGTGGTCTGACACTTGTTGGATGCTGGGGGCTTTGGTGCCTGCGATAGAAAAGATATGGGTCTGGGCCGATAGTTTCTTTTGTGTCCTTTTCTTTTGTTATGCATCACTTTTACTTTTCCAGCTCTCTGGACGAGCCGCGGTCACAGGTGTCTTTCCTTCTCCGCCCCGGCAACGTGTATGGTAACCCCATTGCTGTCTCTGGAAGTGGTCACACCGGAAAAACAAAACTAATTAATTCGATGCTGTGATCCATCTGCAAGATCTGACGGAAACGGGCTATGCTCACCTGCTGTTTTCGTTGCTGCAAACTTTACTTGCCCGTGGTGGAACGAACGACAACACCTTTCGCGCAAACATACTTGATCGTGGAGCAGTGCTACGAGGAAGCGGGAATGTGGCGAGACGCGCTCAGGGTGTGCCAGAGGCACCTGCCCCACCTCGCTCACAAAGTTCAGACGCAGTACCAGGTAACAAGGGCGGCCTGCCGGGCGGGCGTACGTGCGTGCGTGCGCGGGAGGGGACTTTGGCTCAAAACTTGTCGAACAAAAACACCGACCGCGCTAGTCGTATGTAGAAGGGAATTGTCATGTTTTCCACTGCATATAGTAACAACCACCTCGGAACTTCTTCAAATGCTTTCGGGAATAACCTCTGGCCTATACAGCAGGGCGTGCGCTGCATGGGGCTGGCTGAACACATCTCGACGCAGAAAACACCGTCTGCGCTATCAGCTGAAGAGGGGCTGTCATCTTGACTACCGCGTACAACTGCTGCAGTAGCACTGGTAGTATTACGGGCGACCATAGATAATATGGGACCAAATATTGTTAGTAAAAATAGGTAAACATAAAGGTTTTTATCTGTACCGTAGGTCCTATTTACCATGGTCCCCCGTAAAAGTAACCCGTTAGGAAACGTTTCAACGCTTTGGGAACAATAATCTCCGTTCAGAACGAGTGTGTGGGGCCGATGTGCCACGTGATGGTACTGTAGGCTAGTTTTTTTTTTTGTGTGTTTGGGCAGTTTTTTTTTTGTCTTCAGCCCAAATATTTCTCACCGATGATGGGGGCCCCTCCCTTGGAACCCTTTTTTGTGTTCTGCTACCCTTGGCACTATTGTAAACACAACCAATTATGATATATCTGATTCCAAATAAAGGGTTAAGGACTGGATCATCCGACGTGTATATACCACTCAGGGCGGAAATGAAAAGACCGCTCGGTCTTCACATTAAGGTCTAACTCGGTCCTTAAAGTTCCGCCCAGAGCGGTAGAGTTGAAGCGCGCCCACGATATTATATATGGGTAGCACTTTTTGCCTTACAAGGCATTTTCTTTTTGCTGACGGGACTCCTTAAGGGCGCTGAGGACCTATGTTCCAAAAGATGGTTCGTGGTTTACAATGTTCTTCGTCATACACCTACAGTAGGGCATGGGGCTGTTGTTCTTCGGCCTTTAGCGTACAAATCTCATGTCGGGGCTTTGGGTTGAGGTATACACTCGTAGATCTGTTGTTAAAGCTTACTTTGGGTAGGCGATCGGTTTAACCTTTATACCAGTAGCCCAACGGACTATGACGGGCGATATATTCATCAGCCAGCCAGGCGACATACGCCTGCCACAGGTATTGATGAAGAGACACTTGCTATAAATCGTAACGCCGCAACAGGGGAGAGGGCATACCATAAAAAAGAGCTCCTCAAGCGAAGAGTCTCGGAAAAAATCAGTGGTACTACCCCTATTCGTAGCTATTCGTTAGACATCTGTACTCGTAGTCCATGAGGGGCTGCGCAGCCCATCGGGTTTTAGGCTTGGTGAGGTACACAGTACAAGACTTTCGATTTTGGGAGAACCTTTGCCGTCGGTTGGTTGCACACACCAGGTCCTGTTGGGGGCGCGCACTCAGATTTTCACCACTCCCTCTCGCTCTGTCTGCACTTTTTTAGGACAGTTTCGGTGTTTCTGCGAACATGAATACCAAATTCTCCTTGCACTTTTGGATAGAGTGGTGTATAGATATATGTAAATATGGGCGGACGATTGGAGAGGACCGGCACATTTATTTCTTTTTCAACAGACCTGGCGGTATCAAGGGGGTGCCAGGAACCGCCCATCTTCGTCGTTGCTTGAATTGAACGAACACAACATCCATAATGCAAGAGAAAGTCCGCTTCACAAGCGGTGTTCTTATGGTAGAAAGCAGCCCGCCCTTCTTCATGCGACTGGCCGAACACCTCACGGCGCTTCGCGCTTGGTGCCAGCAATATCCGCCTGCCAGGTCGGTGAAAAAAACACCGAGGTTCTCCGTCCCGGCATTGTAGAGATGCGCGGGTCTATGGTCATACGACTACGGCCATGCATGACGCGAATACCCCCCACACCCCCCCCCCCCACAACGATTCGGAACAAAATGGACGCTTATCAGGCAGCGCAGGCGTTGACTGGCACGGGTGGGGCGAAGGCGGACTATCTCAGCGCCGGTCGAGCGCTGGAGCAGCACCAAGACTGGTCCGCTGCTATCGACGCTTACCTCAAGGCGAGCCGTTGGTCCTACGTAAAATATTGCAAGCCAGTAGAAGTTCGTGCAACATTTTTTTGTCGCGTGTGCTTCGATGTCGCTGCGTTGCTTTTCACGCGCCTGCAAACTCTAGGTGTCGGTACCGGTGCTGAACGTCACATCACATCACATCGATTAGTTTCCTCGGAATCGCCAGAAGGCCAATGAGGGTAAGGGAATGGGATGCCAACGACGGAAGCCTAGCTCCTTGGGCTGTTTTTACGCCTGCAAGAAAAATTCGCCGAGCACAACGTGTGTACGCACGGGTGTTGACTGACTCACCGTGGTACCAGGTATATATATATATATATAGGCCTTAGCTCTTACGTTGGGACGCGACGGATTAGGTTTTTGTTGACCGTGACCACAGCTACGTACCGCATCTTGTCAGGGTGCATGCCATCGCATACGATGAAAAAAACAGCTCCTCTTCTGTCTCACTGTCTCGGTCAGCGTCAGTATCACGGTGCAACTTCTTCTTCAACAAGTTTCACCGTTCGGCACCCTCGAATACGCCTTCGCCCTCGAACCCTCGAGTCTGTGAAACCGGACCAACAAAATAAAACTAGAAACAAGAGCAGCATGACGAATGATAAGTTTTTCGGCAAAGACGCAGTCTTTCGCCGAATACTTGTAAAATTGGCAATGCTCTCTGTACTCTTGAGCACGAAATCTACTCGGTACTCCCGAGTATGCTCGGAGTATGAAGCGTACGGGAAGCATCTGTGAAGCGTTATTCGGCGTCTAGACTAGAGATATATCCTCGTCTCGTCTCGCTCTCCACCAGAGGGGTGTACCTCGTACCTCCCGCACGTAGGGGTAGGGGTGTAAGAAGTTGACTAATTAATGACTTGAGCTAACTAGTGTGCATCAATAAATTTGGACCAAAGCGGGAGACGACGTAGGACAACCTCGCCCGATGTTATCACGCAGCTTGCAAAGTTGAGTACCACCCACTCAAACGGTCCAGGTCCAACTCGCAGCTGACGTCCTTGTGTACAATAATTCTCATAAGATAGTCTTTTCAACGAATGACATTCGAACAAAAAAATGGTGCACTCGTTTCCAGGCGAGCAAGGGCGCGATGATCAGCGACGAGGATCTAGAGGAGGTCTGGGAAAGAGCCATCACTGTTGCCAGAGCGGAGGTCCCGAATAGGTGGGAGTTTGTCGTTGACGGCGGCCTTTTTTTCTCTCTTGTGTGCAGCTATTTACGAGAAAAGAAGCAAAGCATCAGCCGTCGAGCGTAAAGTCAACTAACTAATTGAGGGATGAGCGCCTTTTTTTTCCGGGGGAGGGGAAGGGGAGGTATGCTGCATGTTCTTTGTGTTTGTGTGCTCAATCTGCGAACTAAGCTTTCCCAAAAGAGTAGCATCATACATATCGCAGTGCAGCGCCAACGATTTATATGCGCTGCTGTCATGTTCCCCAGCGTGCTGGTGTTAGCGCACTGTTTCGTTGTGAAGGTTAAGTTCGATACTCGCGCCAGGAGGTCGCCACGGAAACGTCAGGAGAGTTTTAGGTATCAAGAGCAGAGAGCCCACAAACGGTCCGTACATTGTTGGCGTGTGGAACCGTTTAATTACAAAGCAGCTTGTTGTTCATTCCAGTAGAGGGCTGGGCACCAATAACCAGGGCGAGGAAACACCTACCCAATGAGGATATAGCATAGGTGTATTTATATCCTGTTTTTTTCCCCTCCTTCTAGATATAAAAAGCTTATTTCCATTTTCTCCCACATCCCGAGCACATCATGGGATTTTTTTTTATACGTATGTGGGGGATGACATATTTTTGGGGAAGACGTCCGCGTATATCGCGGGATATATCTGTGCTGTATCCGATACACCGCGTGGTGTATCACAGCTGTACCGGGATAATATGCACTCCAAGCTTTGAGTTGTGGCATTTGCTGAACTGCTCACGCGTATAGCATAGTGTGACGAAATGACGAAAGAGTTGGACCGCTTTTAATTCAATGTAACGATTGTATTTCGACTGTTCTGTTCGACGACGAGACGCTAGATGTACCGCATACCGCATAGTGTCTGATGCCAAACGACAACGCGACGACGATACGCAGCAGCGGATTAGCTTCGGTAAACTCTACGTCGGTACCGTCGGAGCACCTGTTTTCGGTGGCGGGGAATACCATCGCTGAAAAAAGCGCGCTATTATTGCGGGGGACCATAGTAAACAGGACCTACGTTACACGCAAAAAAAAACTATATATTTCCCTATTTTTACTACCAATACTTGGTCCTATTTACTATAGGTCCCCCGTAATAATAGTCTAGCAGATAAAACGCCGAGAACGTAAATTTACCGCACTCCAATTTACTGCACTCCAATCAGTCGGTGTGGTAGTGTGCAGATGACTGAGTTACTTTATGGCCGTTCTCGTGTTTCGTCGTAGGGTGTGCTGCGTTTTTCTCGTGGCTCGCCAGTGCTCCAGGGAGCGGCAGTATTGTTTATTTTTACGTTTGGTACTCCCTCTGCTGTGAAAAAAAAAAATGCTCCCCACATCTTCGTAGTGCTGTTTCATTTCGTAAATATGTAGAGCTAAAGAGATGAGCATTGGTTTCGCCTATTGTTTTGGAGGGGGGGGGGGGGGGGGGGGGGGGGGGGGGGGGGGGGTGGGGGGGGGGGGGGGGTTCACCCGTGACATCGCAACCCTGATCGAGGGACCGCGATAACCCTGATGCATCAATAGCGTTAACTGCTGCCAGGTACAAACCAGCCATTCGTGAGTTTTCGTCCGGTGCCTCTTCACACGTGTGTGAAGGGAGGGCTTGGTCATCGCGGTAGGGGATCGGGCAAGGAAGGAAGGAAGGAAGGTAGCAGCAGCAGCAGCAGACGAATTTGAAGGGAAAAGTGACAGAACGGTAGAGTTACAGTGGGAGCGAGACGGCACTGAAACGCCCCTTGTCACGACCACCAGGCCTTCTCCGCTTTGGTACACGCGCGCAGGAGTTTCAAACCGACCATATGTTTGGACAGCAGTGGTTTTCGTTCATCTTTTCTTTGGAAATCGCTGGGAAGGGGAAGAAGGGGTTTGGTTCTAGCTTGGTAGACGCAGGGGGGGGGGGGGGGGGGGGGGGGGGGGGGGGGAGAGGGGGGGGGGGGGGGGGGGGGGGGGGGGGGGGGGGGGAGGGGGGGGGGGGGGGGGGGGGGGGGGGGGGGGGGTGGAATCAGGAAGTTGTTGGTTTTAGGAGGCTTGCTTGTTGTCCATCAAGCAGTTGCGATGACGTTCTTTTGAGTTTCTTCGAGGGTTCTCCGTCATTTGTTTTGATGGCCTCACGACGACGCACCTTGTCGTGGCGAACGAAACAGGACTATGGTGGCTGACCAAAGCAAAAAAAGTTGCATAGTAAATATGCTGCGGCTGTATGCATTCAACAGTATTGCATACCATTACGGGGGGACCACAGTAAACAGGACCTACGTTACCCACAAAATCCTATATATTTATCTATTTTTACTAACAATATTTGGTCCTATTTACTATGGTACCCCGTAATACCGGTAGCAGCAGTTGTACCAGGTACCTGGTGACGCACATCATTTCAAGCAGCCACAGCTGTGTAGTCTGATATATGTATAACATGTCACACACCGATTGTATGACACATCACGTGACATATCGGATACTTCAAGGCCGGTTCACAGATGTATCCCACGATGTATCAGGATATTCCATGATATAGCATATCTCAGATATATATATATATATATCTCCATGCATATCCAATATGACATGATATGTACATGGATATGGATTTAATATGATATTTCCAAAAACGGGATATATCTAGTATTTTTTGGGGGAATATATTCATCTCATAACCGCCCCAAGTTTTTACCCCAATACCCAGCCCTATGTTCCTGGAGGGGGCTCTTGACCAGCAGCACTTCGATCAACTCCGAACGATTTCTATCCAGAATAGTACCACGTTGCTGCGAGAAAACAAAACGTAAACCATTTTTTTTCCAAAGGAGAGTATCGTATACCTACGCTCTTTGACGAGCATTACTGTGGTGAACCATTTGATTCGGTTTGCTTTGCTTGCAGCACTGAACGTGGCAATCCTTTGGAATCCCCCCCCCCCCCCCCCCCCCCCCCGTTGAGCACTGTTATGAGAGCAGTTATCACGGGGTTTATTATCACCAACGTTTTCATTATCGTTATCGTTATCGTTATCATTATCGTTATCATTGTCGTTATCGTTATTGTTATCGTTATCGTTATCGATATCGTTATCGTTATCGATATCGTTATCGATATCGATATCGTTACGATATCGTTATCGATATCGATATCGTTATCGTTATCGTTATCGTTATCGTTATCGTTATCGTTATCGTTATCGTTGTCGATATTGTTATTGTTGTTGCTTCCTTCAAAGCTGCCGCCGCTGTCTTAACTTTTAATTTTGGATGGCGTGCAGAGCTCTCGTTCACTTGAGGTTCAGGCGAAACCCAACCCAGACCCAGACCCCCCCCCCCCCCCCCTCCCGATGGAAGTTTTGTCCGGTTGTATTCTGACGAAAATAAGAAGGTATTCGAACAAAGAGCCGACCACATTAAACAATGAACGCAACCCCCCCCCCCCCTTCCACACAGCTTGTGCCATGTGTTACATTGAGAAGGTGGAGAAGGTGGAGAAGGCCACTATCTTTCTAGGCGGGAAAAAAAAAAGGAGTTTATTCCCTGTCTACTAAAAACGAATAGCCCTCGACTGGCTCAACAGTTCAAAGGAAATAAAGAAAAACACGCGCGAAACGGAACAGTAGTAACAGCAGCAGAAAAAATGTGCCGCAAATAAGGATTCCTGACGTGTGTCACCAGCCCAAACTTGCCGCTGCCCCCCCCCCCCCCCCTCTTCCCCCCGGCCCCATCACCAAACTCAACCATACACTTTTTTGTAACTGGCGAAAAAGATAACCTAAAAAGAAACTCCCGCTCCCTCCCCATACCACCTGTCTTGAAATGATTTACGACCACGTCGCATCCACCCGTGTCTCCCACACAAAAAACGCTAAAAAAAAAAAAAAAAAACGCTAAAAAAACAATCACGATCGCTTTTGACAAATTCCGCACGGGAAACGAACCCTCACGTCTTGCACGTGTGCATCGAGTATACTAATACCTCGAAGTAAGCAAGCACATACGACGCCTATAATTTGTTGATCTCGGAAGAGACGAACCTGCCAGCCTTGCTCAAGTCATCTACGAAGCCCGGTAGAGCTTTTTGTAGAGGCCTGTAGCTCTCTCTTTTTTTTAAAGCCTTTTTAGCTTACCACTCTGTCCCGAGATACAAGAACCGTTTCGATGGAACATTAATAAACAACAGGGTAATTATAATTGGGGACAGCTATTGGTGCTTGTCTCGTGTGTAACGTTCGGGATAGAAACGCGGAAGACAAAATATTAAAGCGACCGCAAAAGCAGTTCCGTCCGTCCCCCCAGAGCGAAAAAAAACAAGCCGAAAGGTGCGCATATTGCTCACGAACTCCACCGACCCCCCTGTCTGCTTGCTGCCTCCCCGGTCCCGGCTCCTCCTACTCTACCTACTCATACCCCTCCCGCCCTCGAAACCATTTCCAGGCATATGGTGGTGGTGCGCGAGGTGTCCGGTCGTCTCACTGACCTGGGTCGACACGAGGCCGCGGCGGAAGTTTTGAGGGCGGCGGACCAGCCGGCGGAGGCCGTGGCCGTGGCGGTGGCCGGCGGGGCATGGGAAAAGGCGCGGGAGTCGGCGAGAGGCCACGGGCAGCTAGCCGAGAAGGTGCTCTGGGATTGGACTACCGTTTGTGCGCACGCGTTGCAGAAAAATACTCAGATTGAACAAACAAAACGAAAGGCTTTTCGCACACACACCGTGCGACTTGTTATGTGTGTGATATGATATATATATATAATATATATATATAAATGTGTGTGTGATATATATATAATATATATATAGAGATGGTTGATTGGTTGTCGTTGGCGGCGAGCCGTGACGAACGAGCGGATGATATTTTGATCTCCGTTAAAACAATATCGATCCTGCACTCGTACGTGTTTGGAATACAGTCGTGGCAGTAGTATTACGGGGGACCATAGTAAACAGGACCTACGGTACACACAAAAACCTATATATTTACCTATTTTTACTAACAATATGTGGTCCTATTTACTATGGCCCCCCGTAATAGTAGTAGTAGTAGTATGTCGTGAATTGTCACACCCCACCGTGTCACTGTAGCCCTTTTCGTACCCCTTTGATATCGACCAATAAAATTATCTTTTTTGGTGTTATCAACCATTCACGCGTGAGCGTCCAGCAATACGGGTAGGATAGGATAGGATAGGATCATGCTGTGCCCGCGCCGCACTGTACGACCCCTTGCGTTGTAACTCGGACAGCCCAACTTATATCATCCCCGAAACACGCTGTGGCCGTTGCTGTAATCACCATTCTTTTTTTTGTTGTTGTGGTCAGTTTTCCCTGTGTTAAGTCCTTAAGGGGGGGGGGGGGGGGGGCGTACTCATTTGTTGCTTGCCTTAGTCATTTGACCATTGACCACGCGTCCCTTTCGAGACGGAGCACCGTTCCCACTCCTAATAGAGACACCTCCAATAATTGGGCGCTCATTACGTTGTTTCCATAAATTACATAGAAACTTTTTGCTAATCTTATCCCCTTCCTGTTTGGCCTCCTGTGGCCACCATCCATCTCCTAGGGTAGCGATTGTTTTCTCACTGCTATTCATTGTATCAAACTCCTCCATGTCACATTCGTCTATTTTCCTCATCTCCTAACACATCCCGTTCCTTCTTGTATATTTCACATTCTCCCATTATGTGAGTTCTACTCTCTATTGCTTTGCCACACGGGCACATCTGTGCGTCTACTTCCTCCTCTTCCCGGCTACTGGTGTACCTCTTTCTTCTTTCCGGCAGGTCCAGGTCCCCTACACGAAAGCGCAGTTTCAGCGTTTTCGCGAAGTCCATTGGGCCATGCAAATACGTTTCCATTCCTATTCCTTCCCTCAATCTCCCGTATATCTCTAAGTGTTTTTTCCGATTCCACCTTATTTCTTAGCGCTAGCCTTTCCCTTCTTTCTATCCTTTCTTCCACTTCTGCCTTGTACTTCCCAAACTTCCCGGCGGACATCATGTCTACTTGGTTTCCCCATAGATCCTTCCATACTTTCTCAACTACGCCATCCCACCTTATTCCAGCTCGCCCTTTTGTTACTTTCTCCCATACAGCTCTGTCAACTATGGCTGACAACCTCTTTTTTGGCATGTTCCTTACTTTATATTGCCAGTTAATCTTTCTTATGTCTCTATTTGTCTTGAGTGGGCGCATTCCCAGTTCTGCTCTTAATACTGTATTACTAGTCGTACTTGAGCATCTTAGGATTTTTTTAGCTGCTGTCATTTGTACTGTTTCCAATTGTTTTACGAGTTTCGCGTTCCCTTCCCATACTTCTCCTGCATATTCTAGCTTTGGTACTATCACATTCATCAAGATACATATCTCAATCCTAGTGTCAAGGTTCGGGTCTGTTAGGATCGCATCCACCTTGCCTCCTTGTGCCTTACCCTTTCCTTTTACTTTTGCTATATGTGTATCCCAAGAGCAGTCTTTTGAGATCTCTACGCCAAGGTATGTATACTGGTCTACGATCGACAATTCATCTTCTCCCCACTTCCAACTGAAATTTACCGGGTTTACCTTATCTTCGTTGCAAACAACTACTGCGCATTTCTCGACGTTCGCCGTCACCCTCCATTTCCTGGTGTATTCTAGCGCCTTCTCTATTTGTTTCTGCAATCCTTCGAGTGTTTCTGATATCCCCACGAAGTCATCCGCAAACATCAATCCCGACACCGTTTCTTCCCCTACCGTGACTCCCTGTCTTGCTCCCTCGACTGCTACTATCAGGTCGTTAATATATATCTTGAATAAGTTAGGTGACAACGTACATCCCTGTGCAACACCTTGTAAAATATCAACATACTTCGATATTTCCCCGTCCAGCATCACAGCGCTTCTCGCACATTCCGTAATCTTTTTTCATCATTCTCTACATATTTCCTCTGATTCCTATTTCCCACAGTTTTTTCCACAATCCCTTTCTCCATACTGTGTCGTAGGCTTTCTGCACATCAAGAAAGAAACAGTACGTTGTTGGTCCCGCGTCTTTCCTACCTTGAATAATCTTACCTAAGGGGGGGGGGGGGGGGGGGTATTACGTACCCGGCACACCTGTATATCGACGTATCGTCGGGTATTAAGTACCCAGCACACCTGTACGTCCACGTATTGTCAGCCCTGACTGCATGTGGACTATATCATACGACTAGCCGCACGTTTGTTGTCGCTATCGTTTGATGCCCAAAACACCAGCGCCACCACAACCGTCTTCTCCGTTATCAGCAAATGTGCTCCTCGCGCTCGATCACATCTGTCCATTCGAACGAAGAACCCCCTTTTCCTCCCCG
Organism: Macrocystis pyrifera; assembly: GCA_031763025.1. Classification (NCBI taxonomy): domain Eukaryota; class Phaeophyceae; order Laminariales; family Laminariaceae; genus Macrocystis; species Macrocystis pyrifera. Next base: position 7,759,946 of record JASSKH010000007.1, on the reverse strand, counting down.
AGAGATGTATCTATCTGTGCCAACCGCGTTGCAGGCTCACATCATTTCGGTCGTAGCACATCGCTCAGCTTTCCCCCCCCCCCCCCCCCCCCTGACCCTCCGGCTTCCGTGGTATGGATGCTGTCAGGTCGAGAGCGCGTACCAACAGCATCTGATGCGCGGCGAGGCGACGGAGGAGTTGCTGCAGATGGGGCAGACCAACGCGGCGCTCGACATACTTGCGCAAAAGTGAGTGTGCAGTAGTACTGTAGGTATATATATATATATATATATATGTATATATATAAAAATATAGTCCTTCTTTAAGGGACCTAGCGATAAAGGGAAAAAAAAAAAAAAAACGGTACCACTCTGTCTCTCTATGTAAGGACCGTTTTGACTAGCTATTGATATTCAAAAGGTACTTGTGCTTCGGGACAGAGTCGTGGTACGTAATAAGGGACCTCGAGATTTCTGCCCATCAAATTTTTGCCCCACCATGTACTGACTGCTGTAAGGGGCCGGTACCAGAACTCTGATAAGGGATATTTGGTGCATGAGGCACCTCCAAATCCCGAACGCACCAGGGTCCCTTGAGAGGGGCTACCCGCTGACTGACTCGGAAATATGAGCTCCGTTTGATGTTCACATCGGAGTACAAACGGGGCCTTTATTCCCGGTCAGAAGTTGTGTTTCACACATCGGCGAATCGGGTGATCGATCCCCACTCCATCGATCTAGGTCCTTCAGAGCAGATAGACTCCTGACCTGTACGCATGAGCTATTGCAGTAGCTCATGTTTGCCGAGTGGGAGTGGTACAGCAGTCTGGACGGTTCTACGCACAGCAGCACATGTTTCCTGGGTTGGATCTGTACCGCACGTATCCTTCCTTCGCAGCAACTCATAACGGCAGGTTGGGATCTGAAAATGATCTGTGGTAGATCAAGGAACTATAATAGATCGATGATCTGCTGCAGTAGATCGTGATGTTTCCGACGTGTGGACGTACGTACGCTTCGGCAAGGAGCGCAGTGCGAACAAGGGTACGGTGTACGTATCATCGGTGGAACAAAATACGAACAGAGCAAAAAATTGAACCTTCATTTTTTTTTGCGAGAGAGCCTCACACCCTTCGCCTGCTATTTCCTTCCCGCTGTGCGTCCTCCGTCCAGGGGAGAGTGGAATCGCCTCTGGGAGTCGGCGGCGAAGCAAGGGTCCGGCGCGGAAACGTTGTCGAAGTACGCGAGTTTGAGGGCCAAGTCGGTCCTCGACGACGACGCTAACTGGGAGCGACCCGTGTCCAACGATAGCAGCAGGTTCGTCCATGAAAAAAAAACACCCAGGAGAAAAGGCTGCGGGTATGCGATGGAGGAGGTGTACGGGTGTTCGACCATATCACGCAGAGTGGCGGACGCACAGGACGCTCGATTGAGATTGCCCCCAGTAATTTCGGGACACCCAAAATCGTTTTACAGCATGGTATTCCCTTGCCCTCGTGGTAGCGCCGCCCCCCTTGTCCTCGAAGGACGAACTTTTTCCCCCCTGCACGTGCACATGCTTCAGACATGGCACAGCAAAAGAGCATCGCCCGTTCCGCAGTCCTGCTCCCCCTCCCCCCCCCCGGCGTAAACAAAACTTGTATACCTGGTTACGTAATATATAGAAAAAACGTACTGAGCGCCCAACTGTTGGAGGCGTCTCTGTTGGGTGTAGGAGCGGTGCTCCGCCTCGAAAAGGATGCGTGGTCAACGGCCAAATGACTGAGGCACCCAGCAGACGAGTTCGCCCCCCGCCCGCCCCCCCCCCCCGCGTCTTTCACCAGACATGAGCTCGATGATGCTGTTCTGGCGCTGGAAGAGAGGGGCGCGCCGCCAGTAAGCTCAGGAGGACCTGGCAGGTCGTCGTCGTCCGGGTCGGCGTCAGGGGCGATGGTCTCAAGCAGTAGCGGTGCAGCCGCGAACATGTACGAGAGGCTGGTGAAGGCGGTGTTGGGCAGGGACAAGGAGGCATCCGCGCGAGCTGGGGCGCGGGAGACGGTGGAGCGGCTGCTTCGCATCCTGCACTCGCAATCGGACATCTTGACGGTGCGTTGCACTAGGGTGGCGCTTCACCCGTGCGCAATTCACAGCAGCAGGATACCAACGCGTTATTTTTGTCTGACCAAGTTTGCTTCGAGTTGACCCGTGTGTGCGATTCATTCACAGCAGGAGCCCACTCAGGAAAGCTAACCATAACGTGTACTTCTTGCCTGATCAAGTTGCTTGGAGTTGAGTTAACCTGTTCCTCCTTCTCTTGGGAGAAAAAATCATTGCGCAGTCCTGCCGAGCGGCTATGCATATACGTATAAACATATCGTCACAACGTCCATGTTCAACTCGAAGACCAATCCGTCGCCCCCGCCGTTTTTCTCGCCTTCACGGGCACTTCTCGGAAAAACGCCCTCTTACGTGGCGCGACAGGCGTCGAAAAAAAAACGCCGCCGGCGGGGTTCGAGAACCTCTTAATGGCCACGCACTACGTGTGCGTGATGGAGCGGTGCCGAGAGCAGGGGGGCAAGGACTGCATCGAGCTGGCCTCGAAGGCGTCCGTCACTCTGCTACGGTACAGTGACATCATCCCCTCGGACAAGTGTTTCTATCAGGCGAGTGCCGCAACAGGAAGACAGTCGCGAAGAGACAACGGCATGAACAGAGCAGAGCGTGCGAAGTGAGGGGAGAGGGGGGCGGTTTTGCGGTTGCTTACGTAACAGCCATAAAAAATATATATATATATATATATATCCCAGCTACCGGGTACAGTACGTGATAACGGCGGAGTTAGTTTCCTTTTTTTTTTCACGTCATTACCACTCTGACTATGAGGCGTGCCGCGATATGGGGTACAACATATCCGGCCCAAGAACATTTCTGTCGAATGGGGTCTCCTCGACTGAAGAAACTACTTCGCACGTGATGACGTCGGGAATAGTTCGTTTTGCGTTCCTACATACAAAATACTATTACGGGGGTCCATAGTTAACAGGACCAAATATTGGTAGCAAAAATACCTAAATATTTAGGTTTTTATGTATGCCATAGGTCCTGTTAACTATAGACCCCCGTAATATCATCAACTCATCGATGACGTGTACCAGGTATATTTTCTATTACGGGGGTACATAGTTAACAGGACCAGATTTTCTTAGTAAAAATAGGTAAATATATGGGTTTTTATGTATACCATAGGTCCTGTTAACTATGGACCCCCGTAATATATATTGTTTTTAATAAAATACTATCTCGTGATAGGCCCACCATAGGCCATGGGATTGTTCGTCGACTGTGCACTTTAGTTTCTTTTCTTTTGCGGAAGCAGAGTTTGGGCGGAGAGAGGTAGAGGGCTCCTCAAGTGAGGGGCCTCGGGAAATTCAGGTGTGGTAGCCCTACCATGGCGTGTGTCCTATTAAGCGGAGGGTTGCGTCTACAGGCGCGCTGCTCGGGCGCGCAGGAAAGACCGCCCTACTACCTCTACGAACTGCGTGGCATTCGGGGTAAAGGAAAGCTGAGAACAACCTCTGGCTTCTCTTTTCTGTAACTACTTGCGGTACAAGAGGAAACTGCTCCCGGGCAGTGGTGAGGTGACGAAGCAGCAGCTCACAAAACGCACCGCAAAACGTGGCTGAACAGGGGGGGGGGGGGTAAGAAACCGTTCGTTGCGTTTAACAAAGTACGCCAAAACTAATTGTGTCGCAGTTCGGACCTGGTAAAGTTCTAGTGCATGCTACGGTGGGTTTTTCATCTACTTTTTTCCTTGGGTCCTCACCCGATTGCATAGTATGGGAGATTTGTGCCTTGACCCCAAATACTGATTTTTGACAAAAAACAAAACAAAATTGACCAATCCCGAATCGTAGCCAAGGTATATATCACGAATGGTGTGGTAAACCACTATTTATTACGGGGGTCCATAGTAAATAGGACCAAATTGTCAGTAAAAATAGGTTACTATTAATACATACCAGGTAGGTTTTTGTGTGAACCATACGTCCTATTTGCTATGGTCCCCCGTAATACTGTATTGGGTATTTCCTCAGGCTATTCAGTCGAGGAGCCTGGTCGATCAGAAGTGTTTTGTCCGAAAAGGGCTACCCCTGCAGACCGTGTCACGTGTCTATACTCGGGGCGTAGGAGCGCTTCACAGAGCTGCAGGAGTGAATCAAAGGACCTTGGCGACCAAAAACGGCGCGTTTTTTTTTTCTTTAACTGCCTTGGTCCCGGCTATAAATCGCAGGCGGGGTCGCTGTGCAAGAAGCTTGGCAACGAGAACCTGGCGTTCGTGCTCTTGAACCGTTACGTTGATCTGACGGAGGCCATCGACGAGGGGAACGCCTCTCTGCTCGACAACTCCGACTTCGCGGAGGCAACAAACGTGCCCCTGGTCAACGACAGCAATCTTCCTACGAAACAGGTGCGGGCATGTCGAGAGCTGCCGCTTGCTGCGTCGTGGCGCGTCGACCGCAGAGGGCGACTCAATGCCCTGTGCGGCAACTGGCAGCTGTCCCCTGCCCGAGGAAGGACGGACAGAAAGATGAGAGAGTCTCTCGAGAGAACGAGTTTATATATCGTCATCTACGGATTTCTTGCAGGGGCCCGTTGGGTCACAGGTAGATAGATGCTGACATGTCGGCGATCTCCTTTCGCTATTACGGGGGACCATAGTTAATAGGACCAAATGTTGTTATTACGGGGGTCCATAGTTAATGGGACCAAATATTGTTATTACGGGGGTCCATAGTTAATGGGACCAAATTTTGTTAGTAAAAATAGGTAAATATATAGGTTTTTATGTACACCACAGGTCCTATTAACTATGGACCCCCGTAATAGTAAAAATAGGGATTATAGGTTTTTGTGTGTGCCGTAGGTCCTATTTACTATGGTCCCCGGCAATAGAAGCCATCATTAATGGGAACTCCCACGTTACGTGTTACGCGTGTTTTGGCTGTGACCTGTGGGCACCGTAGAGCAAAAAACCGAGTGCCCCCACAACGTGCACAAGTTGCTCTCGCCACAGTTGCTCGTGCCATGTCCTGCTGGTGCTGTGCTGATCCCTCGAAGGTTGAGAAGGTTTTGGGTGGGGGTTGGCAGGCTTGCCTTGACCATCACGCAATATTAAATTGTTATCATTGCACGGCCAAGGCTACTCGTAACCATTTGCTGTTATGTTGTAGTTGGTCGGGTTTGTTTGAGGAGTGGAACGCCGCACATCTTTTGGTCTCTGCTTAACACCCCCTCGCGCTGAAAATCTGCGAAAATCTGCGTATTCTCTTGTGTGCTTTCTTTTCTGGTGCTTACTTGTTTTTTTTCGTTTTTCTCCATCTTCCCTTCTTGTGTTTCAGATTTCGATTTTGATTTCGAATTTTCGACGGCGAATTGTTTTCGTTCTGTCTTACGATAACGAATGGTTGAAAACGTTCGCCAGATGATTTTTTCGCCACATGCGAAGAACAACAAATAATTTGAGTCGTTTGTCCCCCAAACGGGACTGGAGTTCCAAAAGGGTATGCCATAGGTTTCAACTTGTTCTGAATTTCGTTAAGTTGAACAACGGTGCAATGTGTTCACACACAAGTAAGTTATTAGAATGGTGAAATGTTGAAAACTTTCGCAAGATGAACCTTTCGCTACACGCAAGGAGTTGCAAATAATTTTTCGAATACGCCACGAATGTTTTTTCTAGCCGAAGTTTTCTCTGCCTACGACGCTATATATTGTTGTGAGTTGACGGACAGGACAGGTTCCAATACCAATTTTTCAAATATTTGAATTATCTGAAATGAATGCACTCTGTCTACTCCAGAAAGCCCATGCAGAGGGTGGTCATAAATATCGGGACAGCATCATTGCCCGCAAAGGCAAACGATGCAATGGTCACCAGTCCCACAAAACATTCAACGAAAATACGAATACCCATGAAAATTACGCGGTAAAAAAAGGGAGTGACATGGATACGTCAGAAGAACCGCGTACGTATGGGGTCCGCATCCAAACCATCACCCGTCCCACAAATATCAGAGAAGGGTGATCCGGGACCAAACAATACCTGATATGGTAAGAGCTACCGCACGACAACCGCTATAAAAGACGTAGCACCCCAATCCCCGACCAACCTTTACTGACGACGCCAAATGTGATGGTATTACCTACTGAGCTATACATAGGGGTAAAAGATCGATCGATTACCCACCCCAGGGTAATCCTTATAACACCCTCACCCCCTCGCTTCTACTCCCCATGCAGAGGGTGGTCACGAACATCGGAGCAGCATTTGCCGGCAGAGGCAACGCTGCAACGATCACCAAGTCCTACAAATATCGAAGAATATACGAATTATCCTTGAAAAATACGGGGTAAAAGAGGGAGTGACATGAATGCGTCACTATTACGGGGGTACATACTGTAGTTAATAGGACCTATAGTATACGTAAAAACCTATTTATTTACCTATTTTACTAACAAAATTTGGTCCCGTTAACTATGGACCCCCGTAGTAGTACGCGTCTAAGGTCCGCATCTAACGATCGCTCGTACCACAAAAACACCGGCCAGTAGTCAATCGCGGGCGGAATAGTGGAACACGCGCGAACGGTTGTCACGCAGCTTGCAAAGTTGAGTACCGACCGATCGATTGAACTCACAGCTGACGTGTTTTTTTTTTTTGTATTTTTATAAAATATCCAAGAAGGGCGGTCCAGGACCAAACAATACCTCATAAGAGCTACCGCACGACAACCGTAATATATCGAAATCGGGCGAGCGATTGCTGCTGCTCGTCGCGTGACCCCGTTAAAAATGCTGGAAGTCAACTCTGATTACTCCACACACAGGGCACCCGACGAGGCGTGGTTTGGACCATGACGATCGCCTTCGCGAGGGCTTCGACCTGATGCGTGCGGCATGGGCGTAGCCGTTCGAAAAAAAAATGTCCGTGGGTGACTATAGAGTGACCCTCATCGTACACACAGACAGACAGACAGACACTTTTTCTGAATCCTTTTAAGAGATATGAGTACCCCCACACACATGGAAAAATCGTAATGAGCGCCAAGCAGGTGTCTCTATTAGGGGTAGGAACGGTGTTCAGTCTCGAAAGAGATGCGTGGTCAATGGACAACTGACCAAGGAAAACACCAGATGAGTACCCTCCCCCCCCCCCCCCCCCCCCCCCCCCCCCCCCCCCCCCCCCCCCCCCACCGCCTCCCCGAATCTTGCGATGAAATGACACGGGGGTCGTCTTATCCTTCGCTTTTTTTTTTTTCCGCGCACCTCGCCTCGTCGATCGGTCATTCAATCAGCACATTCCGGCGGAATCGGACCGAGAGGATGTGAGAGATTGGGTGCTGTCGGTGTGCATGGACGCCAAGATTGACCAGGCCTTGCCGCCCGAGAAGGAAGCTACGGGCACTTTGTATCAGGTATTCAGAGACACGCTGCTATTATACGGTTAGGGAGGCATTGTAGCCTACCGCACTGGCCCAAAATATAACTGACCCTATATTTAGGATCAGAGTGGTATTTTTCATCGCACAGGGTTTACTCACACAAAGGAGCGTTCTATTCAAAATCATCGCCCAACAACCGGACATGAGAACAAACTCAACGCGCAATCCGACTGTCACAACCCGATTGGCCTCGTACGTACACCGGACATTTCGCCGAAAACCCTTAAGAAAACAAAACACACATACCAGGTACGTAGGGTTGCGCATATATCGGACAGTTCCTTACGCAAGGAGTGCCGTCAGCCATGTAAAATTTGGGCCTAAAAGTAACCCCCGCTACCGCCCCCTGTGGGCGCACCCCAACGTACGGTAGACGCACCGTACCGCACCGTAGAGACACTCTACCGCACTGTAGAGGCACTCTTCCGCACTGCAGAGGCACAGCTCTTCACGGACCTCGACACGCAGCCGTCAGATGGAATCCCAAAACTGGGTGGGCACGGCAGGCTCGGCAGGCGGGAAGGCGCAAGGATGCCATTTTCGTACAAATCATTCTGGGGTGTTGGTGGGGGGATCGTTTTGTTTCGCGTACGTCATGCGGCGCCATGAAACGCCGGGGGTCCCGCGTCGATAGCGGTGTGTACCGAATGGAGCCGCAGAAAATGTAGGCGTGTTTGCATTGGCGTTCCAGGTGCTATGCATCCAAGACGGACACTAAATGGGACGGAGAGCAGTACGCAGCTCAAAATTGCCTTGTCAAAAATTGTTGTCGACCGAGGCGCTAGAGTTGTAAGCTTCACTTTCGCTTTATCTGAGAAAACATGAGGCGTCAGTCATAAAGTGCCGAAACGGTCTCAACGAGATTTTTTTTTTCAAGTCTCCATTTCTCGGAAAGTAACCCCCCCCTTCCTTCCCCCCCCCCCCCTCGTCTCGAAAGGGATGCGTGGTCAATGGTCAAATGACTAAGGCAATGAGTACGCCCCCCCCCCCCCCCCCCCCCCCCCCCCCCCCCCCCCCCCCCCCCCCCGACCAACAACGCCCCAGCTCCGTTGACGAACGCCGTGCGTGCCCCTGAACGCCCATCGTGCCGTGCACCTATCTGTCTTTGTGACTCTGGCTCGAGGACATACAGTCAAAGAGGACGATTCTGCACTGATCACAAGTCTTGATAAAGGGCCTAAGCAAACCCTCCTCATCGCCAAATCATGTTGACAACCTCGTTCCGCCCCTTTCCCGTCTTCTATGGGCGCGTCTGTACAGGGTTTGTATGCGTCGGAGCTACCGAGCTGCGTGGTGACCGGGCTGCCAGTGCACAAGCGAGATATGATTCAGGTGACGGCAAGGGGGACGGGGGCTCACGTTTCCAACGATAGTTCATGGTCGAGGTCTGGCGTGTTTTTAACCCAATGAGCGCGAGTAGATATGCTGTGATCGTTGGATTGCAGACATCGATACTATCGCAATGCGGATGGACGCAGTCACGCGAGACTGCCTGTGTAAGAATACGGCTTAAGGTGAATTGCGGGGACGTTTCTGCTGACGAATTGATGTGAGAGGGTTCTATAGAGAGCCAGGAGAGACGGGCAGACCAAGAAAACGCCGGAACCCCCCCCCCCCCCCCCGAGTTTTTTATTGCGTGGAAACGAATCGTCTCCTTCGCGGCAAATGTGTCGGTTGTCGGCTCGTTTGCCCCTTGACCGACACAACCGTAAAGAAAAGCATTCCGCACAAAAACGAGTATATTAAAGCGAAACAGGTTTTGACGGGCCAAACCTAGACCCTCACCGGACAGTCAATCGACTTATTTGCTTCGTGATTAAGTCGGTTCGTTGGGGGAAACGGCAGAAAGGCAGGCGCAAGGCGGCCGACCATGTAGCGGCGTATAGCAAACCTCTCGCTCTCGAATGTGTCTCCCGCGCTGCTGCAACGTTTGTCCGCTGCACGCTAGCTTTATCCCCAAGAGGGATGGACGTAGACACACTGCACCTGTGCGCGTTGAGACGGCGGCAAAAAGAGATTACTTTGCATCCGTACGCTCTGAGTCTGAAACGGTTGTAAAACACTCAAACTACTCCGAGTGCTCATTGTGCCGTACAAACCCATCGAATCCACTGGACCACGTTGACAAAAAAAAAAAGGTGAACAACGCAAGAGCGAACAAGCGAGACTGGAACGCGTACGTGCGCATCTTCAAGCGGTGTCCGTGGACGGGTGTTGATGCCAACCCGCAGTACTAATGGACGACGCAAGAGGAAGACCTCTCGCATGCGTGTGAGCAGCATCCGGCTGCGCAACGATCGCAAGCAGAGCACCGATGTTTTTTAGTTTTTTTTTTCTCGACTCTGAACCTACTTCACCGGCCTTGTGCAGCATGGCGCTTGCATCCCATTGGCTGGATGGACATTCCGTCATTTTTGTGGGGCGGGGTTGTCGAATACCTTAAATGGGCAGCAAAGAGGAGAATGATACTGCCTGGAGGAGGTGCGCGGGGGCGGCGGAGACAACGGGGGTCTACTTCACCTCACCACCAATAGAAACGGCCCATTCCCTCGCTCACCTGCAGCGATCACAACCTAGGCCATGGAATGCGCCTTGCATGTGCAAGGAACCATAAATTCAGCATGACAGATCTGCGTAGCGTGGCGTTTTTTTCGTTTTTGGTTGTTGTTTTCCCCTCACCATATAAGCGCTCGAACGAATCGGCCTTCCACAATGTGCAAAATCCGTCGGGCAAACTCTTCCCAAGAAAGGTCGGTGACACCACAGCGCTGGCATGGAATTTTTTCCCCAGCTACAAATCGGCCGGAGCCCTCTTACAAAAACCCCCGAGAGTTCCCTGTAGGGTGGCCGGAATCTAGTACTTCGAACCAGTATTATATTTGAGGCGTTCTACGATAGAGGTCCGCCCTAAAATTTCTGAGGCTCCTCACTTGACCTTAAGTAGCTCCATACCTCACCCGAAAACCGACTTCAGCAAAAATCAAATTGCATTTCCGCTGAATAATCCCATGGCCCAAGTACAAGACAAAGTAATTTTTCGAAGCAAGATTGGCATTCCGATAATGTTGGGTTAATGAACCCCGTCATTCAGAAACTTTTTTTAGCGGAAATGTTCTACCTCTATCGTAGAACGCGTCATTTGTTGCTGGTACACAGGGTCATAGCACGACGCACATTGATGCCGATTCGACTTCAAGCTATCTGTCTCTCAGCAGTAAGAATCGTAGTGGCCCCGCGGAACACGCTCCGCGGCCACTTCCCCCCCCCCCTCCCCCCCCCCCCCCCCTTCTCCCTCCGCGCCTACGAATATAGAAGAGAAAATCCGTCAATGATGTTTCTTGCCCAATCTCGAAAGCGGTTGGGTCAGCGCCATCATTAGGACGTACACTCCAATGACGGAGGCTAGCAGGACGGTGATCTTCATCGCAACCAGAAGGTGCTCCTCGCGATCCCTGCCCGGAGAGAACGAATAGATAACACGTACACGTGTTACCGTCAAAACACTAGGACAAACGCCTGATTACACGGTGCGAGACCTCGGCGGTTGGCGACGGCAAATGTCCTACTACTGTAGGTGTTGGTCTACAGTAATGCCTCTGTAACCAGAGGCCCGAAGGTGCCCGACCAAAATTCAAACACCGTACGCAAGTGGTTAAGGTTGTGAAGAGAGGGATGCTGTATATAGTACGTACGCAATTGGTTATCGTCGTGAAAAAAGTGTGCACTACGTATATACATACATGCTTGGCGTTTTCACCTGGTCCGCAATCGCATGACCCGCCGACTGGACAGCACTAGACTTCACGTTTGTTTTGCGCCCGGTTGTGTCGTGCATTATTGGCTGCACTATGTCGTACGAGTATTGCGTATCGGTGCATGCGACAAAACGTTTTTTTTATTCCATGCTGCGATAGGGATGCCCTATTTTTTTCGGAGACTCCTCGCTTGAGGAGCTCCATGCTGTTACTCAGTCAAAAACGGACTTTGAGAAAAACGTACGCTTAACCCGATGAAAAATCCCATGTCATAGATATAAAAAGAAAATTACAGAAAAACGAACTAGATTCAAACAAATTTTGGTTAAGGAGCCCCCGGCAGTCATATATATATATATATTAAATGCGCTAACTCTTTCGTAGCACGCGTCTCCGCACGAGTTCAGACACAGAGTTTACCCTTTTACTGCTGCTAAATGACTCAGGTCTAATTCCAAGTAGTTGTCCCCAACAACGTGGATGGAGGCAGAAAAGGGTTAACATCCTAACAGATGACAGATAGGTGTACATGATCATTTGTTATATATTAATATATCCAGGCACATATTATGTGTACCTAAAACTGTCGGAATACATACGACGTAAGATAAAAGAGGCGTGAAGTATGATGTTCATAACCCAAGCGCGTGGGGGCATGTGAGCCGTTTGAACACAGAGGTAATTTCACGAAAGCAGGCTTGACAACAACTGCAGGGTACAGTGACTCGTAGAAGGGAACTGCTGGCAAGATAGGTTGCCTTGTGTGCTACAAAAATTATATTGAATCCCCCTTCTCCGCCTCACCAGAACGCGTCGTACCCATTGGGATGTCGGACGGTGTTCGCCATCCACGTCACCAAAGCATGCACGACCGGCACCGCCACAAGCACCAGCGGCCGCGGCCACCATCGCCCCGACGCCGTAGTCGACAACACCGTCACAATCGCGGCCGTGAGCAACACGCCGTCCCGCAAGCGCCGAAGTCGGGACCCTTCCGAGCCCCGTTTCGGCAAGTCTCCCGTTCCCACCGCTGCCGCCGCCGCTGTCGCCTTCAGAAAGTCGCGACTGCTGCGGTGGTCGCCAACACCAACATACCGCATTCGCCGCTGCCGCTGCTGCTGGACAGCCGAAGCGGACCGTGCGTTTACACCGGTCCTACCGCGGGGTGCAGCGCGACGGGGACCCGTAGCTGTAGACGTTGTCGCTGTCGCCACTCTCCTCCTCGCCGTACCTGTTGCGCCCAAGGAGCCAATCGCGCTAGACGGCGCACTCTTGCTGACGGCCCTGGATCGATGTCGAAGCGCCGACGATCGATTATTAGTAGCTCCGGCAGCCGATCGACCGTCCGCGCCGCGGCAGTGGCGAGCGAGTCTGCCGGTCGTCGTTCTGGTGATGGTGGTGCTGCTGCTTTCGTGTCGTGATCGACTGCCTCGGACTGATGGCGTTCGGCGTAGTGTGCGACGCCGTCGCTTCCGCCTCTTTTCTTGCCCGCGGCGGGTTCTCGCGCTGCTACGCTCACGCCCACGTGCTGCTGGGTCGATGGGTGACTTGGTTGTCATCGCACCGGCCACCCTGGCAACGGCGCCCTTTCCATCACCACAACTCTCCAATTCCTCGAACAGAGCCCGAAGTTCTTGGTCGTCGAGCGCACGATGGACGTCCTCACCGCTGCTGCACCCATCTGCGGGAGAAGCGGTCGCTTCCGCCACTACTGCTACTGTTTGCAGCTCGTCTGCCATGACGTCAAGCTCTCGTTCGAAGTCTCGCGCCAGTTCTTCCATCACATCGTCACCGAGGTCGGCGAAGGCAGTGCGGCCCACGCCGGAAGCTGCAGGTTCGGCGACGACGGCAGATTTGTGTGCGCGCAGAGCAACGTACCGGACGAGGTGAAAGTGTGTGGCAAGGTGACGGGTCATGGTTGTCGACGAGCGGAGACGATTGCGACGACCTCGGCACCGCTCGCTGCAGTCAGCCTGCTTCGTTTACGACACTTCTGTGCACTCATAAGCGGGTGTCCACTACCTACTCCTACAGCGCGGTGGTGTGTCTTCTCGATACCTCACAATGACGTGGCTGCTGCTGCTGCTGCTGCTGCTGCTGCTGCTGCCCGTCAACATATCGACATATCTCCTCAGCTCCGGAGATTGCCCACCGCGTAACACGGAAGACAAGATAACACATTAGTACACCCCCTCGGACAGTTTTCCGAGCTGATTTTCTCGACAAGGGAAAGGGTGATCGGACTAGATGCACCTCGTATAAGTCACCCTTCTCGTTGTGTTTGCCTCGCCCCCTTGACGCTGAGAAACTGGCCAAGAGATTTAGCCCACACAGGGGGTATGTTACCTTTGCGTGATATACGGCACGTAAATACGTAGCCGCACTCATTCGCCAAAACAATACCATGTACGAGCTGGGCCAGCCAAAAAGTGGATAAACCATCGGCACGTCGTAGTATGTCGTGAACCACTGCGAATTAGGACTTGAAATTTGGAGGCACTAACCCTGACACAACACCGCACGCGCAGAAAAAAAGGATATTAAAATTAAAACATTTTTATATTTCGACTCGATCTCGACGAGATATTGGCGAAAACTCAAAAACACCAACTTTTTTTCCAACACAAAATTCGTAAAAAAAAAATCGTCGTTCCCGATCAGGGCGAAAATTGGTTGAGGCATAGCTGAAGACCCTACGAGCAGACCGATATTAGTTTCAGCGTCCACTTCGCCACCCATCAAGAGATGTCGCCAAAACACGATTTGTATACACAACACAAGTAATTACGATAATTTTTTGTTGTTCTGCGATGCCAAATTCAAATTTGCGAGTTTCGACCTGAAAATTTGCACGACATATGCAAACAAACGGAAAGCGAGCCCCCCTTTTTTTTCAGATAAGTTATTACGGTCGCTTTTGTATTTTTCCGGATCTTTGTATCGGTCTTATCCTTGTATCTCTCGAACAAAAAAAAAGAAAAAGAAGGGCTTGCTTCCCATTCGTGGGTTGGTGCATGATCAACACCGTGAAAAAATCGCATCCAGATACGTATCGTAAATAGTAGTATCGAGCGGGGCGTGGACAATCAACAGATTTGGCAGCACCTCGGCTGGCCCAGCTCGCACCACGAACAAATAAATGCTGTAGCTTTGTCATCACAGGAGGAGTGGCGGCACCACGAGAGTTTTTTTCGTTGAGCGCGGGTACGAGTGTCATCCAATGTGCTGTACGTATATACTGGTAATGCCAGATGTGTACTTTCTAACAGAGGTATAATACGACGAAGAGCAGATCGACAACGCAGACAGCAGCAGCAGCACGTATTATTGACTCGATTTCGACTCATCGAAAGCGGCACCCAGCCCTCGCAGCCTCGCAGTTCGACTGCCTCGACTTGACAAGGACAGGGGTCGGACAGGCGAATTGTTCGCTGCATCTCAAAACACGCGTTGAGTCCTCCGGTTACATTTCCCCCTACACCTGCCTGCCTGCACAGAGTTATAACCCTTCGACATTGTATGATGTATCCTCATACTCAACACAGCAGTTATCTTTACTGCCTCCAAGGTACCCCACAGGTACACCAGTATATACCAGGGGTACAGAAACGTTTGCAATTGTTGCAGCAGTTACCCGGAGACGATAATGTCCGAAATTTTAAGAGTGTTTTTAATATTAATTTGAATAAAAAAACGTTTCTTAAGTATCCGGACATAGGGTATCATACTAACCATCGGTTCAGGAGAAAGAAACCATTTATGTCCCTCATGCGTTCACCTTCAACATGTGCAGATGCCTCCAGATGAGCAAGTGATGTGTGCTCCACAAGAAGCAGTGCGATGGTCAACGCAAAAGCACAGCCATTCATGCCCTTTACACCACCCGCCTCAGCGCACAGCCAGAGCTCGTCGCACTGCTGCGCGCTCTAAAACTGTTGCTCCTCTTGCATTACCACGAAGGTGGTTTTCTGATTGTCACGCAGGCGTTTTTATAGTTTGGCAGTTTTTTTTTGGACCGAAACGGCAGCTCTCGGACTCTTCTGAAACGGTATCATAGGTCTTGGCGCGACGTTCAGGATGGGAGCTTATTATGTGTTCGTGATTCATGGCGCTGCGTGATGTACCAGGTATACATACATACGCTGCGTGTCACATCACACGACTCTTCTTCGTATGCGCCAACTCTATCGACCTGCAATACGTACGAGTACGGGGATTAATCCAGGGCTTTTCGCGGGTCAGGTCAAATCTCACGGGTCGGGTCGGGTCGGGTCGGGTCAGCTTACCCGACCCGACCCGCGAAATTTTGAAAGCTTCTTGACCCGACCCGACCCGACCCGACCCGCGAGATTAAAAAAGTTGTTGACCCGACCCGACCCGACCCGTGAGATTTGAAAATATCCTGACCCGACCCGACCCGACCCGCCACCTTCGGATTGACCCGTGAGACACGGGTTTCACGCGGGTCAAGTCACCTTGACCCGCGAGACTATTTATCTTGACCCGCAGGTCCGACCTGCGGATCCGACCCGTGGGTCGATACTTCAAAAACAATTTAATATTAATTTTTGTGCCCACAAGCGATATGTGGCCTGGCTGTAGTGGTTATGGATGGATGCGGGCATGCGTATATGGATTTCGACAGTGTTTTAATGTTTGAATAAGATTCCAAAGGAGTATTATTGGGTATTTGTACGAGAAAAGCCTTTGAGTAAGAGAGCTGGAAGTACTTTGAGTGTCAGGTCCGCGGGCCGGATGCGCGGGTCAGCGGAAAAGAACTCGCGGGTCACGCTGGCCCGACCCGCGAGTGACCCGTTTCTCGCGGGTCATGACCTGACCCGACCCGTGAGCTTTTCACCACCTCTTGACCCGACCCGACCCGACCCGTGAGATTTGAAAACCTCTTGACCCGACCCGACCCGACCCGTGAGATTTTGACCACTTCCTGACCCGACCCGACCCGACCTGTGACATTTTGAACAGCCCGTGACCCGACCCGCGGGTCGGGTCATGACCCGCGAAAAGCCCTGGATTAATCGTTCGTTCGTTGTTGCTTGAATTAAATCAGCGAAAATGTAACGGCCGTGCTGTGGTAAATGCCATACAGAGTAGAAAATGGATTAAAATTGTGTTCTGCTGTGGACCATCGCATCCACCTACGTCACCGACCAGGTACACCGTAACAGGAGCTCTCCAGTGCCTTTCTGTCGGTTGGATTGCTCCAGAGCTGGGAGAACAACTTACGATATAACAAGAAGAGTGTACGTACGTCGTAGAGCCCCCCCCCAGTGGGCTTCGGAGTTTTAGTGTCAGCACATACCGTATTATCACCACACATGTTGCATGTGATTCACACATAAACAATGAAACGCGCGGTAATGGATCCCATCTCTAATCTCCACATACAATACTCGTACATACCTGTAATACGAGAAAGAGCCCACAAACATGCATGTATGGATTTTCATCGAGCCAGCTCCGACAATGGCTGCAATACAAAACCTAGATCCTAACCTCGGCCGCCTGGGACTTTTCCCGGCAGAAATATACTCGGATGTATCAGGTAATGAAGAGTTTTACAATAATGGAATATAGACGAGGCGTATTACGCAGCTTGCAAAGTTGAGTATCAACTATTTAATCAGTCGAACTCACAGCTGACGTATTTCAAAATTTATAAAAAAAAAAAATAGTGTCGACGTCAATCCTTCTGTCGAAGCCCGGCCAAACCGGATACACTCCGAAAATATCAAGATATGGCACACGCGCGCCCTGTACCTCGTAGGCTGGTAGGAGGCACCTGCCGCGAGACACTGATACCCACGCCGAAAGACGTAGTGTACGTTGTTAGTCGTCGTCGGGCCACGAGAAAACGCCGTAAGCAAACAAGATTAATGGTAAATAGGTGAAACTCTACACCAACATATATATACATGCATGTATGTGTACCATGATGATATTGTTTCAGAGTTCAAGGTAAGCTCTGGAATAAAAAAAAGAAGGGCTACAGCGAGAACATTATTACATTCGTACACCCTCCTCGTCGAATGCCAGCCGCCAGTTGCGTAACGGACAGGAGCACACCACTACGAGACTGGACGCCACCACGCATCAGGTGTGCATATAAGGACAGCGCTACAACAACAGCGTAGTACATAGCTCCGTACATCAAACGTGAAAAAAAAAAACACACCCGCCACCACCCGACCTCACGAACAGCACCCCCCTTGAGGCTGCCAAGGACGCCACCCTCTTTCGCCACCGTATACACGTCGTAACGACGTGAGTGAGTAAACGAGAAAGGCTTCAGAGCTACTGTACTTACAGGGCGAGCAGCAGCGCATACGATAGTTATAGACAAAAGCCTGCAGTCTAAACGTGCCGCATCAGAACGGAATGTCCCACGCGAACGAGCATCCGCCCTCCACCATCCGCGCAGCGGCAAACCCCGCGAACACTGGGAAAACAAAAAAGCACAACTTGGGTGGCCTAAACGCGCAAGGACGAGAAGGCCGCTCAACCAAAAGATAAGGCAATCCTTCGTATGATTCCCCTAAACGATCGAACTTGGCGTGCTCGTTGTCGTTCTTCGCCTTGTTCTACCATCGCCACCTTACTTTTCTTGACAAAGGAGGACAAGACAACCATTACCGTCTGCTGAAATACTTGTACACAACAGAGTCGTCTACACAAAAAAACACGAGGCGGGGAAAAAAAAAGAGCAGCACAAACACACAGAAAAAAAGGGACAGAAACGCCTCCAGTAAAGAGAAGCACGCGTGCCCTACAGGAACGAAACCAATGCCGCCCACCCTGTCCCCCCTCTCCCGATTATCCCCATCTATCCCTTTAGCCTAGCCTCTAGCGCGGAATAGTCCGCAGCGCCCCCCAACAACCTGTTTCTCGCTTGATCGTTGGAACATCGCCTGCAAGTCACGCGGCGCAGGCGGGGCCGCGTCGGCGCCCGAGCCGCCGCTGCTTCCACCGGCCATCGACCCGTTTTCTGCGCTCCCTTGGACTTGGCGCTCCACTCGTCTTATGAGATCTTTCATTCGTGCGCAGGCAAGGAAAATTCGTGGCAGACGGAAAGGGTGAGGTTATGAGCGCGGAGGGAGAAATTCTGAAAACTTGAGGCTCAGTGTATCTTCAAGACGCGAAGCAAGAAGCAACAGGTATAAAACGCTGCTACCCGGTGTATCTTTGAGACGCGAAGCAAACAGACAGAGCTATATACTGCTGTACGCTGTACAGCCTCTACTGTAGCACGAGGAGCACCAGAGCCAACAGTACACAAAATTAAAGTTGTGTCTGGCGATAGATAGGACAAAACAAAAGGCGCCGAATCTACGGGGGCCGGGGTCGCCGAAAAAAAAAAACGTCAGAAGCAAGCTGACTCAAAAACACCCATCCCCGCTCCCGTCCGCCATCGCGCAAAAAACGACGAATAAAGACCTTCACTAAGCGCTTTGATAACACGCGCGAGCACGCATGCGCGCACCCGATAACCAAGACGCGAAAAAAAAGAGGCGAGGGCAGGCCGAGGCCGAGCGACATTATTCCAACCACCGGCTGTTTGTAGTACCCCCGCCGCACCTTGCGCTCGGTCCGCCGTCACCCTCAGCTCCGCGCACGACTGCACCGCTTCCTGAACCTTCGCCGGCACCGGCGTCAGTCCGTTGTCGTCGAACGAGCTCGACACGCCCATCTGGAGCGCCTCCACGTAGTCGTTAACGTCCTGCAGCACCGCCGTATCCCGAGCCCCCTTCCGCACCATCGCCGCGTATAGCCGCAAACCCTACAAGAGAGGTATTTCCGCGGCGCGTGCACAGGGGAGAGGAGGTGCACAATGATGACGAACGGGAAAAAAAAACACAAGAAGGTCGAATAAAAGGAACACGATAGACACGGGTGCCTCATGAACAAAGAGGGGTCTGCTGTCGTGGCATGCGCGCGCCATCTCTATCGACCTGCGGACCCGTACAAGCACGGGGATCAACTGTTTGTTGCTTGAATGAACGCCTTCAGCGAAGATGTAACGGCCGTGCCGTGGTACCGTGACAAATGCCGTACAGAGTAGAAAGCGGCTTATTGTGTACATTGTAACAGGAACTCCACTTGACTTTCAGTCAGCTGTAATGCTCTAGAGCTGGGAGAACGACTTACGACATAACAAGAGTACGTCGTAGAGCCCCCCCTCGCGTGAATTTCGACGCCAATGTTACTATTACGGGGAACCATAGTAAACAGGACCTAATATTCGTAGTGAAAAAGTAGCTAAAGGCATAGGTTTTTGTGTGCACCGTAGGTCCTATTTACTGCGGCCCCAAGTAATAGTGCCCGGCTCGGAGGGTACCTCTTAGAGTACTCGGCAACGCGCTTGGGCTGTGCCTTTTGAGTTTGTATTTTCTGGGGCACGTTTCACACCTCGGACAGACCATTCCCACCGCATGCATGATCTACTTCATGTTGCCGGGCGGGACCCGTATATTTCTGCACGACCTAGCACACGTTTCCTCGGTTGGATCTGCCCTACAAGGCAGATCCTGCACAACCTCTCACAACGGCAGGTGAGGAACTATATAGATGATCTATCTGTAGATAGATAGATCATGATATGTTCGGGGTGAGGTACGTTTTGATGCCGTCGGGGCGTAACTTTGGCAGTTTTATCGTCAACGAAGAAGTGCCCACATGAGTAGCTGTGTACCCACGTCGTGGCCTCAAGGAAGGCAGAAGAACATTTAGACGAGACGTGTGCACGAGAAATACATACCAAACGTCCCTCCACTGGTTTAATTTTTTTAGTTTTTACTCGACCCTCTTGGCCAAACCGATCCCGATCAACGAACGCGACGCTACACAGACTAATAACCTAACGCGTATGTCCCTGCACTTCATAAAACAGGCGCTTAAGCAAACAACCAGCAATCCCCAGCTCCTCGACGACAGCAGCCATGCAGCCTTTAAATACTGCGCAGTATGTTGTTCCGACACATTTCAGCAAACGCTGGGAAGTTTCGTCTCAGTTTTCTTCTCGAGACTTCGTACCCGCCACAGCAGCAAACGATACCATACACCAAATTAGAAGCACACACCCCGCGAGCATGCCGTTTCGAAGCAGTGGACACCTTCTCCCCGAGAACTCGACCTCGAAAACACAAATGTTTGTACACGTATATACCCAAAAAAAGACCACAGAAGACTCTGGCTTTTACCGTGATGCACGCCCTCGCCAGAGAGTAAAAAAAACAATCTCGACACCCACTCACCTTCCGTCGCCGTTTTCGCAGGTGCTGGATTTCCGCGTCAAGCTCCTCCTCCTCTTCCAATCGCTTCGGCGGCGTTTCTTCCGACACCTCTAGTATCCACGAATCCTGCCCCCCCCCCTCCGTCGTTGAGGAGGGCAACCGATCTTGCCCGCCGCCAACACCATCGGCTGTTGTTGTTGCGGCTTGTCCCGCCCCCGCCTCCACCCCTGCCCCCGCGCTCCCTCCAGACGTAGCTCCACTGTTATGCCCCCTCCCCCCAGTGGTTGATGCTCTCCTAGAGGGGGAGGTCACCGTCGTAGCGGCGGACACGTTCTTCTTGACGTAACGATCGAAGATGTCGAGATTTCGATCGAATTCCTTTTGCAGGCGTTTCTGGACGTTATCGCAGCAGGTTTTGACGGTTTCCTCAATGCTGGCGGTGGCGGCCCCGCCGGCCGCTCCTTCTCCTCCTACCTTAGACGCTGCCTGAGGATTGTGGGGCGTTGACGCGTGACAGCCGACGTTGTTGTCATTGTCGCAGTAGCAGTAGCAGTAGCAGCAGCAGCAGCAGCAGTGCCACCGCACAAGTTGTTCCGCCATATCCGCGAGGCTGAAAAATAGTTCAAACTCAACATATAGCCTATGAGTCTACCTGTTCAGCCCGTCGACTATCATATAGTTGAATCTGCCGGTAGATTAATAATTTTGAACGGGGTACAATAGCACTGCCCAAACAAGCGCAAGCAACTCGTATAGGTATTATAAAGCCGGGTCAGGTCTCTGGCCATATGTCTTAATCGGCAGTAGTGTTGCTGTTTTCGCAATTTGTCGGCCCTCGGTTGCGATCTCCACGTTCCCTATCATGAGGCAAACATTGGACATAAATAATAGGTCCTGCCGCCTAGTGCAACTGCCGCCCAATCTCCGAATATCCGAACATTTGTACTTACGTTTGTGAATTTTCGTACTTTTTCGAGCATATCTCTTCGTACGAGCACTTCTTGGCAAAACGCCAAGCAATCGACACGGGAAAATCGTTCGGACACGTTGGTCGAGGTGCGGGGCGCGATCCGTGTCCTCTGGAGCGAGTGGCAAGCCCTCAAAGTTTTATTTCGGTGGGAGTGGATACGACGACTTTCCTAGTTTCAGTACGAGAGGCCGCATTTTATACATACCGGTGAAGTCGTCAGTTTTTTTGCCCTTTCCCGAGCACACGGCCCAGACACTTACCAGGTAGACAGCAGACAACAGGCAAACAGCACCGCGCTACAACGGTGCAATAGCACCAGCAGTCAACACCGTGCGTGTGTGATATACCCATCTGCGCTGTACTGCCGTGGCTATTACGGGGGACCATAGTAAATATTGTTATTACGGGGGTCTATAGTTAACAGGACCTATGGCATACATAAAAACCTATATATTTAGGTATTTTTACTAACAATATTTGGTCCTGTTAACTATGGACCCCCGTAATAGTAAAAATAGGTAAATAAATAGGGTTTTATGTATACCATAGGTCCTATTAACTATGGACCACCGTAATAGTTGTGTGTTATCGGAACCTGCTGTACGTAATCCACCATCTACCTATCTTTGCTGCTGCTGGGTGCGACAGATCCACGCGAACTCTGGACGGTAATGTAAGCATCGTTTGGATTGAAAATAAGACTCCAACAGTCGTTCTATTTCCGATGTTTTGTGTTTCTTGCCCCGAGAACACACCAGACATCTACCTACTGTAGACAGCAGATACAAGGTAGAGAACACAAACAACGTTACAGCCCCGCCCAACAGCACAAGCAGCGGCCAGAAACATACGCGCGCGGTGTACTGCTGTGGCTGGTTGTTTTATCAGAGGCTGCGATCCGTCGTCCGTCATCACCACCTCTCTCTTCTGCTGCGCTGTGCATATGTGCGTCCGGTGTGTCGCGCGCTTCTAAATATACTACCAGGCATGGATCTTTCGTAATATGGTCATATGGTCACGATGCCCGATTTTGGACTCGAAGGCGCTAGTTTGAACCTCGCAGAGATTATGTAAAAAAAAAATTAACTGGTACTATTCTTCAACGTATTTTTAATATCATGTCCGTGACCCAGACACCACAGACAACAAACAGCACACGAGCAGTGCAGGATGCGTTGTACAACCAGCTACAACGCTGTACACGCCTGTCGCCCGCCAGCAGAGCAGGAAACAACATCACGCGTGTGCGGTAGTTTGTCCGCGCTGTACTGCTGTGGTTTCCAACTCTATAGATGTTTTTTTATCGGACCCTGCGATCTGTAGAGCTGGGGGTCTCTGCTGTTGTGTGAGACGTACATGCTGCCAAAGGTACAACAACGCTGCTGCTGCAGTGCGTTTCGTGGGCAGCCGAGTGTGGTCGAGAGTTCAGTCTTCGGTGCCTCCTTTTCTTTTTCTGTTAATATTGTCCCACTACTGTACTGCTGTGTTCCGTGCGTCACGCGTGTGTCACGCATGTGTGCGTCACCTGTGGAGTGCTTTCCAACCGTTTGTTTTGTCGGCAGTCCTCAGCTTGGTGCAGGAAAGGCCTTTTTCGCCTTGAGCGCCACAACAAAGATACGCACTAACATACTGACACATATTCCTGGCATGATACAATGTTTGGAGGAATCATCAATAAAATCTATAAAAACGATTCAGTCATTAGTAACAGCAGTTCCACGCTATTTCCATGTATTCTGTATGTTTTGCCCCCAAAAATCCAGGTGAAGTTGTGCAGTAAAAGGGTCTACATCTACAGTAGTAAGCAGATATTTCACAACGTTGTAGCAAGGTATCATGTGCATGCTGTACGGTTTTCAATCCGTTCTTGCGCCACTCCCCTGGGCATGTCCTCGAGGGGAAGCTTGTATTGAGTATTCTTCCTGACACTCGAATCACCGGGATCGAAAAACAAATACAACATACATACCAGTACCGGTACGGTGGGGGCGTGTCGAGGGGCCCCGTTCGAAGTGCTTTTCACACGCAAAATCTCGTGTTCGCTTCGCTGCTGTCGTCGTCATTTGTGTGTGTCTCGTCGCCGACCACGAGTAAGTACCCCTGGGTCTGATACATATGATATGTACTCGTATGTACTAGGCAGACCAGGTATGTGCGAGATATTGGTGTATGTACATGTACGTTTATCAATTTCCGTACTTTTGCCAACTTTTCTCTTCGTACGAGCACTTTTCGGCAAAACGCCAAGTACTCGGACACGGGAAGCCCGGCCGGACACACTGGTCGAGGTCTCGGCGCGATCCGTGCGTGGCGGGCGCTCAAGTTTTTTTTTCCCGGCGGGAGTGGATATGACGATTTCCCTGGTTTCAGTACGAGAGGCCTTATTTTGTACGTACGTACCGGTATAATAATGTTGTCAATTTTCTTCCCTAGGCTCACAACAGCTGTGAGCACACCTTCCGGAAATATACCAGGTACACAACAGACAACATACACAAATCCAATCGTTACAACGCTGCCGCCCACATGCCGTGCGTGTGCGACACACCGATATGCGCAGTATTGCTGTGGCTGGTTGTGTTTATCGGAGCCTGCCGTCCGTATTCCACCGTCTGTCTCACCAGGTACCAGACTTTTTCATACGTACATACCCAGGCTGACTTCGTACCTGCATCGTCACCTCTCCCTGCTGTTTCTTCTGCGTATTGCTACAGTATGTGTGATCCAACATTACGACTGCTCCAGCTGTGCTCAGCACAGTGCGCCAAAAAGCAGCAGGCAGCGTACTATGCGCATGTGGCAGATCCGCGCTGTATTCTCAGTACTACAGTAGTGTTTGTTGTTGTCATCGGCATTGGCCTATGCACGTGCCTGCTGCAGTGTGTGACCGGCATTTTTTTCTCCGTACCGATCATACCCGGATCACTAATGTTCGTCGAGTCCAGTACAACAAATCGTTCGTACAAGCATCGTGTACAGCAGCATTCGTACAAAAAATCTTGCAGTTACTGACTGTTGTGTCCTACACTGCTGACCGATCCTAGAGCCAGCTGAAAGGGCAGCAGTACACGTTCCTTTGTCGCAGTGCGCGTATCTTCTGCTGTCGTATCATATCACATGTCATGTTGCAGCAGTACTGTACATGCAGTTGTACCTGTACCCCGAAGTATAGAGATAAAGCAATGTGTTTCAGATTAAAACACATGGTGTCAGTCATATAAGTACTGCTGCATCATAGATGACAAACCGCGCCTGATAATATTTTCGTTACCGAGGTTCGACTCGCACGATCCTCGCTTTTTTTAATATTCAACTTTTGACTTACCAGGTATTTTGTACCAGTACACTCACCTTGCTTTTCTGACCTACTATTTATACGTATGCCACAATACAAGTTCTGTGTTTTTACGCAAGGCCACGGAGTTTGGGAGCACTTACGTGTGGCGTGCGTTCATACCTCAACCTTTCACAGTTGCTCCCAATACTTGGGAGTCAATCAAAGTATGTTCGAGAAAATACTGTAGGTACTTCGTGCACTTGCAGTATTTCGGGTTTTTACTGCAGCGGATACTGCGAGGACTCGCAGTATTTCGAGGTTCTGTACCACCACTGAGGATAACACTCTGCGGATACTTTCGGGCTCGCACGAATTCGGGGTTCGCTAGTGCTGCTGCTGTGCATACTCCCTGTTGTGCTTCAAGTATCTCGGGGTTCAGCACTGCGGGTACTTCGTCCGTTGGTACAATAATGTTCGTACTGCGAGTACTCCTAGTACCGAAATACTCTCAATATGCTCAGTATACTTGGAGTATGAGGTATACTTCGACCGTCTGTGCACCTTGTCGACAATTCTCAGGCCTATTGTTCGGCACAAAACACTCGCATATGGTCCCAGGAGTGGGAGTTGGAGCAATTTCTTTCGCTGGGGACAATTCGAGTACTCAAGAGCACTGGCAGTATTTCGGGAATATGTACTGCGAGGAGTATGTACTGCGAGTGCTCTCACCATCTCGAGGTTCTGTACTGCGGATATTGCCTGTACTCCCAAGTATTTCGTGTTCAATACTGCGGGTACATATTTGCCTGTGCTCTCGGGGTTCCGTACCGCTCATACTCTCAGTAGTTGGGCCTTCTCAGTACTCGCAATATTTTGGCCGCCACCACTCTAATAATCTCAGTACTCGGACTACGAATAGTTCTCGAGCACCTTCTAGTGTATCTGTGAAACCTTCATTTTACCCTGAGCGCCAAGAAACATATATTTTGCGGGAACATTTTGTGTATGTGCTGGATTTTACTATTAATAAGACGGTCACAAAGCATTATGTCGCAACCTCGACCTCACGCATTTTTTTGTACGTACTGTACGTTTTACGCCGCAGGCATTGCATTGATGGCCGCGAATCATCTGTTCAGGATCAATATCCACTTACCGGTATACCCTCTTTTACATTATTGTAGTATTAATAGTAATGATCCCACACTATTTCCACAAGCAGCAGCAGCAGTGTATATAGGCTGTCCTCAAAAAAATGTTTGAGTTCTTCACATTAATGAGGGGTGGATGCAGCAGTTTAAATAGTTCTAAACAGGTGTGCAGGTATTTCATCCAGAGTAGTATTTCGTTCTTGCGCCACTCCCCTAGGCACCTCCGGGAGGGGAACCTTGTAACCAGGTATAATAAACCTGTTACCTGGTGCGTACTCGTGCGAGTACTTTGGTCACTGTTACGGTAACCTCTCGGTACCCAAGGCATTACAAGTACGTACCATCATCCAAAAAACTACAGTACCACAACTCTCCCCGGCGGAGCGCGCCCGTGGTGCATGTTAAGCTTAGCACCAGACACCGACTGGTGCAAGGGATGTCACCGGCCTTAGCGTACTACAATGTTACAAACACCAGGCGGCTTCATCGAGGGCGTATCGGCCGTACTTGGGGGGTGAAGGTCTCGCCGAAGAGGACGACCCTCCGAAACAGCAGTTCTACTGCTGCATCTACTGGTGCTGCTTTACATGATTCCATCACTCTGCTGCAGCTGCTGTAGATTTCATACCTCGCGCAGCTCTCTCTCCATGTCATCCATAGCCTCCGCCAAATTATCGTCCACGTAGTCGTACACTGTTCGGCACGGGAGAAGCACGGGTGTCAATCGAACGAAGGGGGTGGCGTCTGCGTCGAACAAGGTGTACCGCCTGCCCGCTTGAGGCTGCTTCTGATTGCTGTGCTGCTGTTGCTCTGAATCGCCAGCAACACACGAAGAGCTGGTGCGCCGTGCAACATAACGGACAAAACGTGAATGAGGTTTGCCTTATGAAGACTCTGACCATTCTACATTCAGAATGAACACCAACAAACAATATCCAAAGCCGGTGCCAATCGGTTTCACTATCCTCACCTTCGTCGCAGAATCGTTCGGGAACGAAGATGCCCACATCCGGCTTGCCTCCAGGCGCCGACATGTTGGCTTCGTTGCTCTCTCCCGTCGCCGGAATCGCACGAATTCAAAAACAAGAAAAACGCGAAAGTAGCACTTCCAAATTCAGATCACCAACGAAGAGGCTACAGGCGAAAACGATAGGCAAGCTAAGCCAACAAGAAGGCACGGGAAAGGAAATATATTTCCTAGACAAATCCTCCTCCCGGCATCACCAGGTACAGGTAGTCGGTCGAGGGTCGAAGGTGGATGAGCAGCAAAAGCAAGGAATCTCTATATTTCAAGAACGCCTAAAAAATGTTTGGAACTCCCTTGGCCGTATCGGTGACTCTGGAACCAGAATGGCCAAAATCGGCAACAGACTGCGACTGCTCCTGTGACGTTGTGCTAGCCATCTGCTGTGCTCTCCAATCTGGTACGCTCTGCTGATTTTTTGGGCATAACTCTTATGCGGTGACATCGGTCGTGGGCTATCCCAGCATAGCAGACACGTAGGATAAGTCGCAACGTAGCTGACCAAACTTTGGAGTGTAGGGGCATGGTGTCTGCGGGCGTACTTGCTTGGGCCATGCCATTTCTGGGAGCGACGACGACAGCAGTTGTCGCAGCAGTTGTCGCGGCCCCCACCTTCGAGGGGCTGCCAGATGACGATGAGTTCAGGATAGACCCTCTTGGACCAGCTGAGCCATCCCGGATTGCGGCAGAAAATACCGCCGCGGTGCCCGCAGCAGCAGCTTGGTCTGACGGCAAAGTATCCTTTGGTGGATTCCTTTCTCTTGAGTGGGCAAAGCAAGAGCTTCATTTGGGGACAGTGGAGTACCTCGCGGTAACCATTATCGCGCTCTACCTCGTGGTCTATATCCGTGGCCGGCGGCGGAACTACGAGAGATTGCTCAGGGGTTCATCATTGGCGTCCACGGGCTGTTCTGCAGCCGTTTCTTGTGAGTACACCGTGATTGGTAAATATGTCCATTTTCACACCTCGGGCTCAATGCTGATGTGCTGATACATTACGAGTACAGGAAACGTAGTGACGTAGTGAAGACAAGAGATGTAAGTAAAAAGGTGCCGAAAATGCCGTCGTCGTGTCGTCGTTCTTGCCGGCTGTTCGACGAAGTTAACGCTCGGGGAATGTCAACCTGCCCTGTTGCGTGTATTCAACGTGACTCCGGATACAGCGGTAAATTAGTCGTACAGCCAGTGACCCAAGACTCTCTTGGATGGCTGGTCTCGACATGCCCCGTATCAGACATCAGCACGCTGCTGCACGCCTTGTTTCGCTATTTGACACATATCACCGTCCTCGACCCGCTCGCTGTGCAGGGACGCCGGGCCGGCACTGGAGACCCCGCCGGTCGACAAGCGACAGCTCCTGGCGCGCGATTCCAGCAGCAGCTTCCCTCTACTACGCGACGGGTAGCCGGAAGTGCTCGAGTGTGCTGGTCACCATCAACCTCGCCCACAGGCACGACCTGTTCACGCTCCTGTGGAACGTGTTAGTCCCCGTCACCGACAGGGTGACGGTCGAGGTCACTCTGGGCGACAACGACCTCGATTCGATGGTATTTGCGGTAGCTCCGAAGCGAGACGTGAAGAAGCTCCAGCAGTCAGTGCCGCACCTGCAGGAATTAGCGAGCCCAACCCGAGCGGAGTCTCTCCCTCCCGGGCTCGTTTGCCTGTCCGAGAGTTTCGCCCTTCTGGAACCGCTACTGCCGCCGACTGCCGTCAAGATCATCTCGGAGTACCCACAGCTTCTTGAGCTTGTGCACTTCACGGACCAGAACGAGCAGCCCATCGAGGGGCAGGCGGAAACGCCGAAGAAGATACTTAGGTTCACGTTTCGTCTCCCGGAGGTGACGGGAAACAGGACCGGGGACATGATGAGGGGCGGGGCGAAGATGATCGAGCTAGTGCTTTTCTACATTGAGCTGTTGCACAAGTGAGTTCTAGCGCACGCCGCCTTCGGTTGTGCTACGATGTACTACTGGCGCAGGTGCCGTCATTACGACTCCGCACGGTGCAGCCAGACCTTTGTAGCCTGGACCGGTAGCCTCGGCGTACCATTCAATAAGGCGCTTGTCCACGATCGAGTAGGTTTCGATGCTCTCCAAATGAAAATGTGGTGGTTTCCAGACCTGAGTTGGCACACTGGCCTGCCTGTCTTGCGACCGCGGACTAAATTGTGGCGACGATTTTGACTAATGTGCAAAGTGTGGGACCAACACCAATAATATACGCTACCGTCGGTATCTCTTAGCTTGATAGCGGCACAGCAGTCGTGGGGAAGACCTCTCAGGGAGGAAACCTTGAAATCGTATCACTCTGGCCATAGGGACCGTTTAAAACACTTAGTAATAATATTAATAATAACATTATTATCCAAACGGTCTCTGTACATTCCCGGTCAGAGTGGTATATGACAGCCGCAAAGGTTTTTCCTCCGCACAGGCGACGCGCACACACGCCTCTTTACCGGACACCAACATTTTCTGGTTGCCGCGGGGCACCTTTCGGCCGCTGACCCGGGAGAGAAATAATGGCGAGTCGTTTCTACAGCACGACGATGACAACATGGCACAAAATATCCCGCTCATCCATGTCTCATTTTCACAAGCTGCTGCTTTTCGTCTCGTGCCTGTATTAACAGGTATAAAATGCCTAACGGCATGAAGAAGAAGGCGAACGAAAGACGAGAGGCCGTTGCCAAGCGCAAGCTCAAGATGACATCAGGGCAGCGCCAGGAACGCAGCCAGCAGCTTAGGAGCGAGAAGCTTCAGAGGGAGAGGGAGGAGTACGAGACACTGACGCCGGAGCAGAAAGCGCCGACGGGACTTGAAGGACGAAAAGAAATCGAAGAAGGCCGCCTCCAACAGAAAAGAAAACTCAAGGTAAAAAATCAAGTTTCACTCCCGTTCCACCCCATATGCCATAAATGGCTCAAAGCGTACAACAGGCCGGAAGGAAAAACAAAAAAAAATGAGTGTATAGGCTACAGTATGGGTCCGACAACCTAAAACACCCACGAAACCTGAGCAAGTATTACAACCTTACTGTGACAGCACCCTTGAACAACCTTGAGCATAGGCTACTATATGGGATATAGTGTAGCGCTCGCCGCTGAGCACGATTTCTCAATCCAATTTTCTCGAAATCGGCCCGCAAAAGTGAGCCCTCTGTTCCTATTAGGTTATTTATTGTTCGTGGGCCTTATACTGTATTTGTACTTGAAGCATGTGGATACCCCAACGTTTAGGATGTCAAGCATCGAGATTTCGCTGCCTCTGCTGCTACGTACGAACTATTCTAAGGCAGGGTACGTAGCTCGCGCTATTACGGGGGGGACATGTTAACAGTAATCATGACCAACAACGGTGTGAACACAGAGGGGATACATCATTTTCGGGCCCATCGTGGGTTCTGATTACTTTTGGTCCCCTGTAGTAGGAGCTCGCGCTGCTGGATATTTGTAACTGTCGTCAACTGCTGCGAGCGCTGGTATGTAGAAGGCATGAACTTGGAACGGAGTTTTTTTCGTCGGGCGGCGCGGAACTCCGACTCCACCCAGCTCAAAAGGAGCCAACCATATTTCAGTCGGCAGTGTATATTTAGCAACTCAATTCGCTCGGAGTTATTGTTATGATTATTAATGAAACAACTGGGGCCTGAACAGCAGGTGCCGATACAGCTATATACGAGTATTGAGTATATACCAATGAAGATTTCGGACGAAGGAGAGAGGGAGCGAGAGACGCCGAAACGGCGATTGAAACGTACGGTACGATACAGCGAGATGCACAAACGGGACACGTCACATTTTTTGTTCTGTTTTTGGTCTTGTTTGGCATGTACCAGGTATATTGTTCCAGAATGAGGGTGGGTCTTCAATCACGAGGTGCTCCGTCCTGCCGTGCACAAATGTATTCGATTCCCGTGAGCGCCGAAAACATTCCCGACCTTCGCCCTTCCACGCGTCCCATGAGTTGAGCGATTCAGATAATCCTGCACGTGTTCTTCCATAATTGTTCCACCAAATAGATGTGCTGGTGACTCGTCTCAATATCAATACCCCGGCTATCATTTTTCTATGTTTGGTGGCTGTGCAGATGAAGTTGACCAAGGCCTGAGAACAAAACGGGGGAAGCGTGGCAGCGTGTGCTCGCCAGAAAGATAGTGGCGGTGTCCTGCACGGTTGGATACATGTTGCGTGCTGGGGCCAGCCTTTACCAACTCGCGGCACCGGTAACTGTGGCGGGCGCCGACAGGGTGGAGGATTGCGCACATTTGTTTTTACTATGTACAGAGAGCTTGGGGGGTCATTTTACGCACCGAGCCTAGCTCGCGCGCGACAGTAAGAGTTGGGTACAAATGCTACGTACTCCTACCGAGGGCTATGCCCGTAGATGCCTGTTGTGGGATGCCGGCTCTACAACCCAGTCGCCTGCTCGAGGCGGATACTTGGAGCGTCGCCCGTGTGATGCGTACACTCAAACCCCATCAAGCGGGTGGGTCGAGAGTGTAAAAAGGCCCATTGATTTAAGGACCTCGTTCACATTCAAGGGCACGGTTGTTAGAAAGCAGGCGTGGACCGGGAAGGGGGGCGTGGGCATGGGGTACATGTTCGGGAGGTTGGATCCTCCAAGTTTAAGCTTTGGACGTTGGACCCGGTAAATTCGTAAATTCCTTGCATTTATATTCCCTTTTATTCAAGCAAACGCTTCTCGGGCTGTACGAGCAAACCCGCAGCTCCTTTTTTTCTCCGTTCGCTTGCGCGGCAATCAACACGGGGCCAATCTTCATTAATATTTGCGCGTAAGGGCTGCAAATGAATACTTATTGTATCTGCGTTGGAGTGACCTGGGCGAAACATAAACTACTCTATCGTCTTTCGACCTCTTCTGTCTGATCAGTGCATCAAAGAGACAGCGCCATTGGCTCGTACACATTCCGACTGCTGGCATCTTCCGGTTAACCCCCCCCCCCCCCCCCCCCCCCCCCCGTCATATGACTACGGCCGTGCATGACATGAGTACACCCCTCCCTTCCCCCCCTTGGCGTTATTTTATGCGCGTAAGCCATTATTTGGCCACTGCGAGTACGCCTCTACTGTATCCGTCCGACCTTGCACCCCCCATGCTGCCTCCGCTTTAACACATGGCACGCACTACTGTAAGTCTATCTATCTAAATAGAGAGACGAGACATTTGAGATTGGAGGATGTGGTCGCAACTCAACATGAAAAAAATATATCAACATGCAACGCAGACTGTTCTTTGCCTGACTTGTTCACAGCCATAAGTGCAATGAATCACATGTTTGGTGGAGAGAATTCTGGCAAAATACGCCCACTTGCTCCAAAGTCCTGCCGCGCAAAGCTATGGCATCCGCCCTTCTTGCTACTGCCTGGGGGCCCTATGTATACTGCCGTAAACAAATCGCTAAAAACACGAAGAAACTGAACTTTCTCTTGCCCAATTCCTGAATAAACTGTAGCAATACAAATAAAAGTTTCCTACATTTTGACTATATGACTTGTGTGTGGGTGTGTGCTCGTGAAACAACCAAACAAATATTAATTTGGTTCCGTATCCCACCGATCCTTATCGCAATCGCCCCCACCTGTACTAGTCTAGCGCGCAACCTGTAGTGTACACGCACCACGAAACAAAACTTGCGTCAGGACATAGAGGTGCGGGTCTCCCCCGTCGCCTCGTTGACCGACGGCGCGTGCTGCGCCGCCATGCCCCCCCCCCTGACCTACCCCCGACCGCGCCGCCGCCGCCAGTTGCAAATGCAACAACGGTGGCTGAGGCGGCAGCGCATAGGATACCTGCAGTCCCTGGTAGGCACCATTTGGATTCCAATCCCCGACTGCCCTCTGAGGAGGCAAAACAGCCTGCGGCATCATCAGGGGGTATCCCACCCCGGCAACCCCACCAGCGCCAGCTGCAGCGCCTCCCCAAGCATCTGGATGGTGCGCATGATCTGCCATCGGCATCGGCATGTACTCCTGAAGGCTACCTGGAGGAGCCGGCAGCAACTGCGGGGGCAGCAGCGGAGGGTGCACCATCGATGCCGCCGAAAAATGCTGATGCGGTCGTGACGACGTCCCCTGAGCAGGAAGAGGTAGAGGAGGAAGCGGCAGTACCAATCCCTGCAGCGGCGGAGGCGGCGATAACGGTGGTGGTGGTGGGGGTGGTGGTAGTGGCGGCGGCGATGGGGGTGGCGGTGTCGCCAAGCGTGCCCTGCCTTGCTCTTCTTCCTGCTCACGGCAGATATCGCTGACCATGATCACCCGGGCTATCGTGCCGGGCAACGCGAGCTGCGGCGGCGACGCTGAAAGGGTGGCCACCGCGTCGGAGCTGAAGGCACGGCGCCGCTTCTTCTTCGCCCGGACGTCCTCCGACTCCATTGTTCGGCGCTGCAGCAGCGAGCACGCCAGCCCGAGCACTTGGGCGAGGTCGTCCGGCAGACGAGCCTGCGCGCTGGCGAGCTGCTGCCATGTCTCCACGGCCAAACTCGCATCCCCGGGGCTTCTGAGGAGCATGTCCACAAGAGACTGGGCGCATCGTTGGAACGGCACGCCGACCGCACCTCGTTGCGCCAGCCACTCCACCTTCCGCATGATGATGGCGGCAATACCGCACCAAGTTCCGGGCCAAAGTCCGGCGAGGGTCAAGACGCCGAGAGTAAGGACTTCGTCGGGCGTTATCTTGGCGCCGTCCCCTCCGACACGACCCTGATCGACCTCCGGCGGCGGCGGAATGTGGGGTAAAGGTCGCGGCGCTCTCGGGGCGTGATGCTGCTGCGACAGCGGCGGCGGCTCCTGTTGCTCGTGTCGCTGATCTGAGTGCTGCTGATGCCGTTGGTGATCAAGCAGTGGCTGCTGCTGCTGCTGGTGGTGGTGGTCGCGCTGATTCATGCCGGGCAAGAAGGCGACGGCGGTGCCGACCCAAGGTTATTGGTGCGTACCTGGATAACGCACGAGGACAACAAGGGTTCAGGAACACGTAAGCCCACGGCGTGACTCCACATCTTACTCATAACACTACAGCTATCAACCATTCCAGAAGCTCAATTATATATCGTGCATGAACTTCGCGCCTCCGAGTGGCACTGCTGTGAGAGGAAACAGAAAAGGCTGGCGAGCGACGAAAGGAGAATGATCATGGCCGCGGGTGTTTCTTGAAAAACTAAAAGAAGACCTCATCAGCTGTGAGATCGGAATCTTCGTCGAAACCCATACCAGGCATTTGCAAGCAACGTGCGATACTTCGACCCCGACGGCCGTGCGAAGGATAGAGGATACAGGGCGATAGCACCCAGGCGAACAGAGCGATTTCACGATTTTGCTTGCTGGAGCTACTGCTGTACTGGCACGTATCATCATACCTGGTAGTCGATACGTTCGAATAAAAAAAATACGCGCTCTGAGAGTACGAATCGCCCAAATTAAGTATTCTCTCGCCTTGGCGCGAGCGTCAGCGCGCACACAGCAACGCTCCCGGTTGAGTGGTAAAACAAGCGTCTCGCCATGAATACGAAATGACGACTACGGTACACTACGAGGGACTGCTGTTTGGTGTTTGTCTGTCGGTCCGACACGCCATGTGAGAGAGTATTTGAACGGGCAGAACGACAGGCCAAGCCAACGCTCGGAGAGACACACCCTTATGTACTGCTGCTGTAGTTGGTATGCTTCAGCGATTGGATGGACTTAGATACATATCTGGTTCTGACAAAGTGTGAAGATAGAGCAGGAGAGACAGGGCACACAGTCGTTGGATCGTCGGTGCCGGAAGCACGGACAGAGACACATGACATGTCTCCTGCCGCACCGCGTAGGACTGACAAACGAACAGAAATCTACGCTGGATCACCAGAACAGAGCACATTTGTTGGGTAGAAAACAGATCGCAGTCCACTCCCACAATGCATGACGGTGCCGACACCAACTGACATCACCCGATCAAGTCACAAGCAGTAGAAGAACAGCAACGCTCACCGTCCGTGTTGCCCGTGTGACTCTGTCTCACTCGCATTGAAAAGAAGAGCTGGTGAGCTGGGTGAAAAGGAAAGGAACGAAAAAAAAAAAAAAAAGACATATCTGAGGGTTTCAATGTAGAGTCTTTTCTACTAGTTCTAAAGTAGGGGATCGGGGCCAATAGGTATGGTTCCATAATTTTAATTGAAGCATAGAAGATAGGGGGTCATCCAACTCGATTGCCTCAGCTGTTGTACGAGTGCCTATTCTTGTCTCCTACTTCCGTCACATTCTCTCTTATCTCGGCCGAACAGCACCATGAAGTTCATCGCTGCTTCCGTTCTCGTGGGTATCACCTCGGCGCAGGCCTTCATGGTGCAGCCCACGATGAAGACGTCCGGACCCTCCCCGTGAGTCTTGTTCCACGCATGTAGATTCGCGCTTCGGAATGACGCCCCCGTACGAGTGTCTTGCGAGCGTAAGCGGTTGAGATTTGTCGCCAGCACGTGCGGAGTAGGGGGTCGATTCGTGCCAGGGCATCGTCTGCGACATTTGTGAGCCGGTCCCTGTGCTGCATTGTCTGTAATGGTTTGTCTCTCGCAAGCATTTTTTATTTAGAGACGAGGCTGTGGCTCTTGCTGCCAGGCAACCGCCTCGGGCCGTCCGCTGCTGCTGCGTCACCGTCCTCGCGAGGCGCACGAAATGCCGGAAGTCCGGGAAGGAGCATGTCAGGAAGTGTGTACTGGTTGTATGTCCTTGTCCCTCGAACGTTATAAGGGCCGCAGGGGAGCTTGCTACCCAGAACTCAATTGTTCATGCTCGATTCCATCATCCTCCCTTCATGCGCACACCGCAACAAACGCACCCGAACGAGCCCAAGGACTGAAGAAAAAAGTAGTACGTGATGGAGAGACATGAAACTCGAATCAATTTGAAGAATGAATCAACACTATTAGTAGGTCTCATATAGAAACATCCCCTCATGTCAATCGAGACTGATGATAGCTATTAATACGTACATTCAATAATCGATCGAGTCAAAAGGTCGCGTTTTGACTTTTAACACTCCCCCCCCCCCCCCCCCCCCCCGCCCTTCCTCCGCCCTGAATCTGTCTCTCTACAGCGAGTCGAGCAGCCGCGCTGACTTCGCTAAGCTGGTGACAGGAACGGTGGCGGCTTCCGTGGCCGTAGCAGCACCCGCCTTGGCGAAGTCCGGCACTGGAGCCAAGCAGAACTGGTTCGGTGTGGTCGGCGCTGACTCGAAGCTCGGAGGCGGGATGTCGAACTACTTCGCCGAGTCGGACACGGACTCGCCGTACTCGCCGTACTCTCACGGAGAGACCGGTCTTTACTCGTCCGACGACGGGTCATTCATGTTGAAGGTGAAGATCGACGTCCTCAAGGACACGCAGAAGAGGCTGCAGACGGTGCCCGGCTTTATCGAGGGCAAGAAGTGGGAGGAGATCCGCTCCCTCCTAACCGCCAAGGTGCGTCTACGACCATGTATCAGCAGCATATATATGTTTTGTACTTATGTGGGTGGGTGCGATGTACTCATGTACCTGGTACTCATTCTTGCCAAGTGGTACCTGATACTCGTACGTGTTTTTTCTGCATGTGGATCATGACCCACATGCGTTCGTGCCCAGCTGTGCCTACATATATATATTTATTAATGGTTTCCTACGGCTATGATACTCGACTCTTACGGCGTACATTTCTCGGTAACCCTTAGTGTACGTGGTGCGTTTATGGCGAAGTGGTCGACCCAAATACTTGAGCAAGGTACCGCAGTGCCAGGTAAGGTACACGATGGTTTGTGCAACCGTCTTGGCGCCGAATTGCGAGCCACGCGGAACACATCCTCCTGCAAGCGGAACGGCGAAAAATACGTTGGTGGTATTATATGTTGTACCAACGCCACCTCTGAAAGTGCACGTAGTAGTCGTACAGTCAGTAGGAGTAGTGCACTACATATTGGAGCCCTTAGGTGCATCTCACGAATATGTGCCCTCAACAACCAAGATAATGTAAAAAATTCACACTCCGTCCGATGAGTTTCCGAGCTGGGCTTCTCCAGGACGAGGGTATTGCAGGTACACCTGACGAAGCTGTTGGCTCGAGGAGAGTTCTAGTCGAGACACACCGCTCGGGGTGTGCACTCTTGCGCCGTTGCGGAGATAATCAAGTTCGATTTCCGACCGAGGGGGGCGAGGGGTGTCACCTTTGCGTGTTTTGTGGTACTGACGCAACTCAACACGTGTTCGTACAAGCC
Organism: Macrocystis pyrifera; assembly: GCA_031763025.1. Classification (NCBI taxonomy): domain Eukaryota; class Phaeophyceae; order Laminariales; family Laminariaceae; genus Macrocystis; species Macrocystis pyrifera. The sequence continues at coordinate 7,722,820 of JASSKH010000007.1, read as the reverse complement.
CTGCCTCCGTACTGCTGTTGTCGCTGCACAAGCAGTTTCTTTTCCTGGCCGTGCGCATGTTCGATGTGATGAGATTCTGCGCCTAATGGGGCAAACTTGTGGAGTCTTGCAGCTCGTGGTAATGATGGAAAACATCGTGTACGAACGTGAAAGGGAGTGTTATTAAACACCATGATAACTCTATGTTGAAGGACTGCACTCCCGTTTTGGGGTCAAACCACTTGGAATTTGAGTGATTTGTCCCCAAAACGGGACTGCGGTCTTGAAAGGGTTTAGAGATGTCGAATGCCAGGTGGAGTAGTGGACTTGCCAAAGGGGGTATACTGTCGTGAAGACACCACGTACAGCAGTAGAATACCCTTGTACGAGTGCGTGCCCTTGCTTGGTTTGTTTTTTTTTTCAACCTCAACCCGCCACCCTCCAACGTGGGAATCAATCCAGGCAGTGTCATCCCTATTTTCACCCTGTTGAGGCTCCAGTCCCGTTTCTAGGAGACAAACTACAGCAGTACTTAAAATTTTGAGTCGTGTGTCCCCAAAACGGGACTGGAGTTCTAGAAGGGTCAAGACCACCCCGTGACGAGCCAAGTTACGTGGAGTCATCTCTCCGTTTTGGTATTTATATTTTACTATTAATACTCGTACTTGAGAAAATGATCCCATGCTTGACTCCAACTGCTCGTGAGTAGTATTAATAGTAGTATTCTCGTGACAAGCCGATTATCTCGTCAATGGATGGTCTTCAGAATGGGTACACTACTGCCGTACGCGCATTTTCTACATAAAGAGTAGTATACGAGAAGTGTGTTTGAACTCCACCCACGTTTTTAGGACAGACTGTCATCCTATTATAGGAACTAGTCTGGGGTTCATTTTACCAGTAGCAAGAGGGTTAACAACGCCGAAATGTTTTCCTAACACGCGAGTCCGTTTTGCGCTCGAGGCTCGCCATGCCACCGCTCATGTGATTTGTAGAACGCCTTCATGCCCATTCGCGCGAGTTCCACTGAACATCACATACTAGTACCGAAGTGCCTTGAGGAGTTTACTGTTTTGCTGTACTAACAGACCCTACTCGTTTTTTGGGCTACGTCCTATTACGGGGGACCATAGTAAATAGGACCTGTGGTGCATACAAAAACCTATATGTTTACCTATTTTTACTCTCAGGATTTGGTCCTATTTACTCTGGGCCCCCATAAATAATGGTGCACGCTTTCGGTGTGCAGGTCCACGAATATGAAAGAACCCACCTACTACAGTACGAAGCCCATAATTTTTTGGAGGACGCTGAGAAATCTTGATGAAATCGTACTCAGCGGCGAGGGCTACTCTGAATCCTACTGGTGACAATGGCCGATGCCCGATGATGTTACAGCAGTGTCTTCTTGGCTTGTTGTGACACCTGTGTTTACACATGAGGGTATTTTCTTGGGTTTTGCGTTGTCCCAGTATTAGTTCACCCCGGTATGTGCGCCGCCGACTCGCAAATTGCAGCATGGCGGGCCGAAGGGCGACGAGTGACGAAGGGATTATTCAATGCGCTGACGCGGCAGAATAATCCAGACAGGATGCCTCCCATCTCCATGATGTTGCTATGGTTGGCGGTGAAAATGTTTACACCGTAATATATCACTTGACTCAAGTACCCTTGTGGAAAATAGCGTCCGGTTTGACCCTGGTGGTAGGTGCAGGGACTCACCAACCTGTAATCCTTGAAGCACCTGTAATCCTTGAAGCGGTGTTTTGTCAAAAACCCGCGAGACCGTCGTATAGATGTGATGACGCAGCTCGACCGTCGTATGTTTGATCACGCAGCTTGCATAACCGAGTCTCGACTATTTCACCGGCCGAGCTCACAGCTGACGTGCTTGAGTTTTGTTCAGAAGCAATTGGCCCTATTGTGCTTTTTCAACATGCTCACCCCGCAATGTTTTTCTTTCTACCTTGAACACATTTGCTGCCGGATGTGCTGTATGTCCTTTCGATTTTGACCCGGGACGGTAGCAGCAGCAGTGTAAGTAGCACGAATGGAGCACACTAACTCGGGTACGTTTTTTATCTCCGGATATCTCTCTGAAGGCAAGAGGACTTGATCTTTGTTTATTTCGCCTCATTTTGAAGTGAAGTGGTACGCGATAGTTTTCCCCGGTGACGATTTTTACAGTAGGCGACTATTAATGCTTCACTTGGTTTTTATTCGTACGTAGTCGTCTGCTCTTTGCTATCAACCGGTTTTGAACTGCACTCACTGTAAGTAGACTAAACATTGAGTATATTTCCATGGTCATAGTATAGTTCCTTCCAAGTGTTTTCGTCGCGACAACAGGAGTACAGTCCTAACTAAGGAACTGAAAAAGGAAAAGTGACGACCATTGATACAAACTACAGCATAGGACCAGCGGCCACAGCTTGCTTGACTGGTGACAATTTCTGATGCTTTCAGCACAACGCCCATCACGTAGAAGACCAAAAGCTGTACTGCGCGGCCTAAGCGTGATGTCAGTCATGCGGTACTATGGAATAGAGTACCAGTTGATGACGAAGACCAAATATACGTACGATGTTTTATGTCACTACCTGTTGGTTTATGGGGTCCGAAGCAAAACTTTCTGAAATCGATAAACCGCTTCTATCGCAACCCAGTTTTCACACTATTATCTGACCTGCGGCTGCGTTTTTGCAGAGCAAAAGAGCTTTGCTCCCCGTCGACAATACAACTTTGGAGACGATCGGTTGCTTTCGTTTGCTTGTTGGGTTGTGGTTTTTTTTTTCGCGTCGTAGATATGAGTTGCAAGTGCCGCAGGGGCTTCGCTCAGCCTGAGTGATTCAAGCAACTATGCCCGTTCCCCGTGACATAGTTTGTGGCTGTTGAGGCCTTGGGATGGACGCAGGTTGTCCCCTGATGATAACAGGCCGACGAGAGAGGCCGACTGTCTGGAAGTTGTTGCCCCGTTTTGGTTGAAACGACAGACTTTTCTTTTTTGTCATGGGGAACCTTAAAACGACCAAGCATTTCGGCCCTCGTTTGGACGTGCAGTTTCAAATACATTGTTCCTGAGGGGTAGCACAAGAAACGATACGAATATCTGATGAGTGCGAAGGAAAAAATCGATCCCACCGCTGATGTTTTTTTTGCATGTCCTGAAGCGATGCGTTGCGAAGAAAGCGAATTCATTCCTAACCGGTAGTTGGTGTATAGGAGCTCGACTGATCTTTCAGATATTCAAATATGAAATTCAAAGACGCGGGCGGTATTTTCCCGATATAGAGAAGCCGACCCCTCTTCGCGCTCCATCGCTTCCTGACTCGTACCTCGCTCCATGAGCCATTGCTTAACCCTGTCGTCACTAGAAAAAATGGCCGGACTTGATTCAAGGTAATTTGTCCCCAAAAACGAAGACGCAGTCCTGCAGGAGTGGATTCAAAGTGGCATAGAAACACGAAGGATTTACGCACCCACTTGGACGGTTTTCAAATTATGTGGCTTTCTCGTGCAAACGCCGAGGGACTCGTCTATCTATGGAAAGCTGTCGACGAAATGTTCCCCCTCAAGTCCCGCTATTTTCTTCGTATGTGCCCCGTCGAATTTGGAAGAAGTTGGCTCTGAAATTCATTCCCAGGGGACGTGCTATCTTTGTGTTACCCGGGAAAAAATCGGCCTTACGATGATGGCGGGAATTCGAAAGGGGGGCATCTAATTGACAGCCTGGGAGCCATTTACGACCGTTGAAAGTTATTCCTCACTTATCCCAAGCAGTCTGTCCCTGACAATCTGTTAGCAGTTGCAAGGGGGCTGAGTCACGTTCACCGTACGCTATGACTCTTGCCCTTTTTTTGCCGTTATCCGTCTCCTCGTTCTTGGACCATATATACCGGTAGGATTTAGCCATATACCTGGTGTTTCGCCTCTCTCCAACTCACGCGCTCTACTTTCAGATCTGAACATGTTTTCATGTTTTGAGATGAAGGCGACTCCCGGAATTCAAGCCGCTTTCCGTGTGTAGATATTCGTCGAGCTAATATTTGCCCTGCGGCCTCGTTGTTTTTTCCTTTGTCGCTCTACTGGTCTTGGTTGTGTGGACAGGCGTACAGCCTGAGGGATGCCATGAACACGCTGGCGGCGGACAAGCCGATGGCGGCGAACGTAGCCAAGATCTTCTACAGGGACATCGAGCAGCTCACCGTGTACGCGCGCCAAAAGAACGGCCCAGCCGCCCTCAAGGCCTACAACGACGCGCAGACCCACCTCACCAAGTACCTCTCCCTCATTTAGACTTGGATTTGACCTGGTTGGAAGTGTCACAAACCTTTTTTATTTTTTCTCGCGTGGCGACGGTTTTGAAACGGCATCGCTTGAGGCTGGGACAGGACGTGGCTTCTTTTCGCGGCAAGCCAACTGGTAGAGGAGGCTTGTTACAGTCGGGGGGGGGGGGGGGGGGGGGGGGGGGGGGGGCTGGTGAGTTTGTTGGTCCCTGCCTGTTCGCTTTGCACATTTCACAGCTGAGCGTAGCGCAGTTTTTTTTTTTTTTTTCTCTTGGATGTTTTTGGCGATATACCAACGCTTTTAACGCGCTGGCCCTCAGTAGTGTTGGTGCCCCCAATTTACGGTGCATGTCTGTTGTGGCGGTGCTAGAGCTTTAAAAGGGTCTGCCATCCTTGGAAAGTGTTTTGATGAATATACTAGAGCAGAGCGCCCGATACAAATGATCTTTGATTTGAAAACTCGGCTCTTGTCTAAAAAAGACGAAAGACAGGCGAGGCTGGAAGGAAAATTGTTCCTCGTCTACCGCCCTTAACGTGTGCAACGGAAAAGCGGGGTTGCTGTTCACAAGCGTTCTTCGTCTTTTGACCCTGCAGTGGTCTGGCGGCAGAATCATTAAAGGGGAGCTGCGCAAAAGCAAAACATGTCGTGGTCCCCGCCAGGCGCGTAGTTGCGTCGCGCCCGCGAGCGAGTTTCTGCGGTGTACAGGAACCGCTAGTAGGCTCCTCCTGGAGGAAGGGGAACCCTGTAGGCTGCCTGCCTTGTGTTGTTGGTGTTCCGTCTCGTGGGCAGAGGAACGCGTCATGATTTTTTCATGGGACGAAGTACATTTTACAACGCGCAGAAGTATACAAGGTATATCGTCGCAGGAGCATGATGCATGCAATGGAATCGCGGCACATCGTCGTTGCGTACACAAAAGCATTTCGAAGCGAGGCTACAAACGGACGATCACTCTCCACTGGAAAGCATGGGCCGTGGGTGCTATCAAAGTCGTGGAATGAGAGAGACGCGTAACAACACAGGCATGTTACAGTGTCTTGCCTGATGTTTTTGTTTCGCGTAACTAGTGCGTGATTTTTTAAGAACAAATAATCCACCTTTATTTCCAAGTAGTTTTATTCGAAAAAATCGGGTAGGTGCAGTTTTTGGAATAGTGCCGACAGGAAGATTGACCCCCCCCCCCCTCCTGCTTATATAAGATGCAGCATATTTCCGTCATGAATGTGTTTCCCGGGAGGAATTTCCCTCGGTACTTCTGTCTGTCACAATCGTACCTTCTTCGGACGACGTGACGTTTTCCAACCCCCAGAGTTATACCCGGTGGAGACTCGTACGTAGCTCCGGAGAGCTTTTTCCCTACACGGGAATGGATGCAAGGTGAAAAAAGTGCCAGGGGCGGACGACCGACGGGCTTGTCAACCTTTGATGGGGCACATGACGATATATATGCACCACTACTACTGTAGATCATTGGGATCCTAAACTGCCGTTGTGATACCGTGTGCGGGGGGGTGATCAGATAGACGTTCGACCGCTGGACGATTGGTCAATCCTGTCGCTCTTCGGACACATCGGTCGTTGTACGAAGTAGATCGTTTGGATCCTACAGAAGTAGCACACCGTCCATCATGATCTGTATTGCACAGATTCTGATCCTGTCCCCGACGGGCAGGTCAACCTTCACCTTTCGCTCGTAGGGCACATCATGATAAAGGATCTGGATCCTCCGACCTGCTCTGTTGCCATATCCTGTTCGGGATCTGTGGCCGACGGACCGGTCAACCTTTCATTCATCGGACACGTGGCGACACATACTGTGGATCATCTGGATCCTACTCTGGCGTTATTGTATGTCGGGCGGGATCTATCTGTATTGTACTGATCTTATCCTCGGAGACTGCTGGCTTGTAAGCCTTCACTAAATTAAATCGGGCACGGAACGATATAAATCGTAATTTATAAAATTGTAATCTTGACAAAATTGTGCCGTTTTTTTATTTATTGGGTGTGCGGGGCGTGACCGACAGACTGGTCAACCTTCCGCTCATTAGTCACAAGAGATGCGGACCATGTGGATCCTAACCTGCCGTTGTTACGGTATGTCGAGCGGGATCTGTATCGTACGGAGAGATCCTATCCTCGAGGACTGGCTAGTCAACCTTTCACTAATTGGGGACAAAACGACAAGAAAGAGATCTAAACCTGCCGTTTGGATACACTTGTTATGCGGGATCTGAAACCGACGAACTCGTCAACCTTTCGCTCACCGGACACATGGCTGTAACTAAAAAACCTCGTGCTGGTTCGGTTGTACAGTAAGTGATTCAGAGTTGGTCAAGCTAGGTGCGGCAACCTGTGTAGGCACACATGACTGGGCCATGGTTGGTTGTCAAAAACAGGACCGTAGAATATCACAACGGTTTCGTTTTCGTTTTTTTTTGCAACTAAAACGAAACCCACCTCTACGAAGTCTTCATACTTCTACAGTAGTACGAATACTTGTATAGGCAGAATGTGCCTGTCCATAGCAACGTTCGGCTCGTGTCCCGAGACCTGCTGCGGGTGATATTGTCAGGCCTATCCATACAATAGATGGGGTGACGGAGAAGCAGCAGGAGCTCTACTCTAGATGTTGTACAGCGGTATTACCACCATACATAGTGGCTGCACCTGCTACGAGAACTCTGTTGGGCACGTGTCAGGTTGTAGATTTTTAGTCTTCAAATTATTTTGACTGTCGGTTTGGGAACCAGGAAACAACAAAAAAAGACGATATTTTCCCCAAGCCACCATTTTTATTTTGTGTACCCATGTTTTTGGAAGGAACCGGGCGGACAATAACATGACATGTGCATTTGGGGTAGGATCGTACCGTAGTGGGGAGGGGGGAGGTGGGCCTGCTGTTGAAAGGCGATCATTTGAGTAAAAAAGAAAAGTGTGGTAAGATAAAACCGTGCTGGAAATTGAAGTAATTATTTCTTTGTCGAATTCGGGGAGACGAAATGGACCATCTGGATCCTCACCCTCAGTTATGGTACGTTGGGGGGGACAACCTTTCACTCATCTGGCACAAAACGATAAGATATCGAAACCTGCCGCTTTGATATATATATATGTTATGCGGGATCTGGGACCAACGGACTCGTCAATGTCCCTGAACTGGGATACGCAGTCAACCTTTTCTTTCGCTTATGGGACACATGGCGATATGGACCGTCTGGATCCTAACCAGCCGCTATGGCACGTTGGGCGGGATATGTAATTGTTTGAACAAATCCAGTCGCAAAAAAACATCCCCAGGTATCTGGTATCAGTTATACTAGGATACGCAGATTGCACGCCCCCAGCCTGGCAAGATGAACTAAATCATACAGATGAGAAATATATCCCTGGAAGATCTACTGTAGATGATTTCATGATGAGAATCGGTGATCTGTCCAACATGCTTGAAATAAAAATCTTGCCTACCGGATAATATTTACTTCTACTATCAAAAAGGGAGTGCAGTGGCAACAAAATGTTTCAGGTGGGCGATCGGGTGGCAACCCCGACTGATAGGTTACAGCATTTTTTTTTGGGGGGGGTGGGTTGCGTCGTTCGACAGAAAAACGTGACCTCCTTTTTGGGTTCGTTGGGCCTTTAGCTGACTTTCTACCGCCAACGGGCGTAAAAACACCGGTATACCGTGTTATAGCGAATTTGGCCAGGAGACAGAAACCCATGCTTTCGGAAACTTTTGCTGGACATACTGAAGGGAATGGTTCCTTTCCACTTTCTTGTCCCGTGAGGGCTTTTTCAGCTGTTTTTTTTGCAACCAAAAACTTGTAGTAAAATGTCACGTGTCAACAAGCATGGACTGACTGCCATCACGAAGAGCTGAATCACACCCTGGAGAATTACTCTCGTCTACGTTTCTATGTTCAGACTCCGGTACATGGGCATTCTCCACCGCTCGGGACGCTTGCAAGCCAAAACCAACCACCGCACTACTCGCACCAACGTTTTCGGGCACAAAGTACTGAAGATTCAAGTTAGGACAACTTTGTAGCAGTAAAAGGTAAAAAAGGGGTTTGCGGTGGTCGCCAGGCACCAACGAGCGAGGCAAAACTACAGGTCTTCCATTTCGTCGGCCTCATCCTTGACAAAAGCGCGTTCGTCTGCGGTCCGCGATTGAACGGGTTGCGAACGTCGGACCGAACCAGGCCATCGAAGAACCGCTTCTCAGCGCTGCGGACAGATTCCAATCGATATCCCTCGCATAATATATTCCACATCCGCGTCGTACGCGGGAACGATTCCATCACACTTTCACAGGGAACTCAAGCTGATGGCATGGGGTAAACCTGTCGTTTTTTTTGTGTGATAAGGCCGTAGCCCGACAACCATTATTCAGTGACGGTCGAGGTATCGCAAGAGCGGGACTACTCGGTAGTCTTCCGAACGCACAAGAAAGTAATAACTCTGCTTGATGTATACTTCGTACGTATATGTAAATCTTTCTTGCGAAGCGAAACGCCCGCACCAGACCCTCCTCTTCTTAACCATAAGCTTGTTGGTCACACGTACGTACATGCGTACGAATTGTACGTTGTCCCAGGAAGCCAAAAATAAAAGCGTAAGGAAAGGAGGGCGCGGCCAAAAAGCATCACTCGTATCATACAACTACTACCTATCCCTTAAGCACCACGCCGCCACCACTATCCAACACAACAGCGACACAAAAGACATGCTCCGTTGCCGACGAAAAAAAACACACAAGAAAGACGACGAAGAACAACCGAAAGGAAAAAAAAAAAAACTAGAGCTCCAGGTGCTCGGTGGCCTTGCAACGCGCGACGTAGTCGGACTTCTCCAGGCAGCCGTTGCAGTCCACCCCGGTCTGCCAGGATGCCCTTGAGCTGCTTTACGCGCAGCTTGTTGTAATCCATGTTTTCCTTATCGACCTTGATGGCTGCGGGACGATATTGGAGCAGAGGGGCAGTCGAGTCGAGGAGGGCGAGCGGCGAGGACGATGCAGGCTCGTTGGGTCGAACGGTGGTGGGTGAGGGAACGCCGCGGTGCCGTCTCGCTCGGACTCGTTACAAGCGAATTTAGAGCAACAAATCCAAACTTAGGACAGGCCATCGATTCCCACTGCACTGCATCATCTACATACTTCGTAGATGCAGCCCTGATCTGTGTGATCTATTCAGAGTTCATGCTGCCGAGTGGGACTCATACAGTCAGCAAGAATTACAACAGTGGGACACGTTTCCTGGGTTGGATCTGTACTACACAGATCCTGCAGGTCAGGGTCTAGATGATGCAGCTCAGGATCTAGATCATCTATCTATAGATAGATAAATCGTGAAATATTTATAACGTGTAGACAGCAAAGACCGAGAAGAGTGGAGGTGCATTGTGTAATGCAAGTTGTTTCGCGGGTCCGCCGCAACAAGCAACCAGGCAAGGAATACCGCACACCGACGGCAAAATCGCGATCTGCACCCATCCAAGACGGGCATGTTGTAAAACAAATACGAACAAGAAAAAATCAAAAAAAGGACCACACAATACTCCCGCGACAGCAGTTACACAGGCTTCCTTCCGCGGGTTTCCCTCCGAATTGCCTGCGGAGGAAGGGGATGGTCGCCGCCTGTCTCTCTCATCGACCCTCTCTAACTCTTGTCAGCCAGCATCCACGGCGGCCCTCAACGTTGCTTGATGTAAGACAACGATTGATCTATGAAATGGTAGTACCGGAATCATCAGCGCAACCGTCGGCGCATAGAGCTGGCACGAGTGCGGACCAGCAGCACCACCTCACGAAATCCATTGGCATTACAATAACGGGACAACACAGCAATCAGAACCAAATGTGCGTAAACGTAGGAGGCGCACATGGTTTTCGGGCCACCCCTCGGTTCTGATTCCTCTGCGCCCCCGAAAACATTACGCTAAAACCGCCGCTTTCTTTCAAGTGATAGTCGAAAATATTTGGGGGCAGCCACCCACCTACTGCCCTTCATGAGAGGTCGTATATACGAATCTCGTATATAGCACGCGATCGACGAAACCTAACTATCATCACCTCCCAGCCGAGTGAGGCGGCTGCTTTGTTTTTTGTCGTTCTAATCGTTTTTCGTGCAGAAACGTAACGCGGCGGTGTTTTGCCGCCTACCGCAAAAAGACTGACATGCATCACGAGGAATTTTTTTATGGCACTTCCGTCACTTCCATCACAACAGCTTTCGCTTCCCTTCCACGCTTCCGCTGCTGTATATACTGTGATGTAATAGCTCGCAAAAACTGGTTTTGAGGAAAATTAAAATTTCGATCTCAACAGCCGAGTGTGTGCTCTTCAAATTTTGATTCAAATCATTCTCACGGCATCCATTCGGAGTGTGTCGCACCACAAAAGGGCCAAAACAAGTTTGACAGGGAGCGCTTTACGACATTATCTTCCAGACTATTTATGTAGCAGGCCAACACTCACGGTATTTGACCTCGCAGATTTCTGCGTTGGACGCCTTCAGTCGCTGGCAGACCTTGACCTTCGGCATACCCGTGGAGAACGGGTGCGATATCGTTTTCTTGATAGGCGTGAACGAGTAGCACTGTCCGGCAGACAAATTGGAGCGGGAAGGGCGCGCGGGGGGGGGGGGGGGGGGGAGGATGTACTCAACATCATGCGCGCGGGGAGTAAGGGGAAATCATTCACGGCCGTATGCCGGGACGGAGCACGGGGGGGCGATCACGAACCCAAGTGGTAGGGAGGGGTTTACAGGGCGGGGAACGTGTACACGGGTCAAATAAGCCGCAGTGTGTGGCGGGAAGGCTTGTGTTTGTGCGCGTTCTATCTTGCAGACTTGACTACGACTTGGCAGATGTCATGGTGAAAGAACGCCAGAGGGGCATACTGCGCGTCGAATTTACCATGGGCGGGGGAGGTACTTGTCGCTACGACCTATATCAAGAGCAGGATCGATTTATGCAGCAGCATCAGCGAAGCGCCCTCTCTTTCTCACCCAGTGGTGCAGCTTCAGCGAGAACTCCGGCAAATCCAATCGTACCGTAAAGCTTAGCAAAAAAAACGCGCACGTGGCATTCGGACACCAACTCGCTTCGCGTGTCAACGGAAAAAATCTGAGCGAAATGAAAAAATCCCATTTGGGACTAACAACGAATAACGACAAAAGAAAAAACGAGAACGGCGATCTCATCAACCATCTCGGGAAGAGCCTGCGGCAGCACGGTTATCACCACGCTACGGGCAACAACTGTTCGTAGACACGAGCGAGCCTGTCAGATCCCTTCGCACGTTGGCGCACTTGGTACCCTGATCCCACCCGTGTACCCGATCCCGTTTGGCACCCCGCTCCCACTCAACGGAGCGGAAATACAATTATCCACCGGCAGGGCCTCACCAAGGCACCCTGCTCCCACGCGACTGCTGTATCCATCACAATCGGGTTTGAGTAGCAGAACGGCCACGCCAAAAAACGGGAACAACACTCGACACTAATACAACAGTGTCCGGCCTGTGGTTTTCTCCCACATGCTCGTGTCTGTCTACAGGTATTACGGGGGACCATAGTAAATAGGACCAACTATTGTCAGTAAAAAAAATAGGTAAATATTTAGTCTTTGGTGAGTACAGTAGGTCCTATTAACTATGGACCCCCGTAGTAGTTGCTTTCCACGCTGTGGGCGCGTGTCATGTAGCTCCTTACGCCACACTCCCTCCCCTCCCCCCCGCCGCCGCACCCCCCCCCCTCCGTATCCCAGCAGTCCGGGTGGGCCGGTTCGTGTCGACGCTTGCGACGGTAGGGTCGTACCACGATGGACGGAAATATAAGGAGCGTTTATACATTAATATGAAAACCAAGCAGTCCTTGTATTTCCGCCCAGAGTGCTAGTTTATATCACTCTGTCCAGGAATGTGAGGACAATTCACGTAAGATATATCAATATAACGGCCCTTGCATTTCCAGGCAGAGTGGCATCTATCATGGCTCCTATTACGGGGCACCATAATAATGGGACCAAATATTGTTAGTATTCATAGGGAAATATATAGGTTTTGGTGTGTACCGTAGGTCCTATTTACTTTGGCCCTCCGTTATAGTTTTTCTGAGGCTCCTTCCTCACTCGAGGAGCTCTCAAATCTCACAGAAAAAGTTGACAGAGAAGAATGGTAGATCAAGATGAACAATCCCACGCATGGCCCACAGTATAGATATAGATACGATATTGTTGGCCCTGTGCTCTCAGCGCTCCTCAGCGTTTCTTGGACGTACTTTTTTGCGTTGTTCGTGCTTGCGTTGCGCGAGATGAGGTTCACCTCACGGGACGAAACTGCCTCATCGTGATCCCCGAGCCCCACTGTGTCGGGGGCGGCCTCGGGCGTGCTTGCGCCGTGCCCTGGCTGCCGGCTGGCTGGGTGTGAATACGTCAGCTGTGAGTTGGACCAGTTGAGTGGTCGATACTTGATTTATGACAGTCTCGTCGCCAAAGAATTTGGTTGTCGGCCTACTTTTGCCCGGTGAGGCCTACTCTTGGTTCCTGCTACTACCGCTACTCTGCTGCTGCTAGGGGCAGCTGCTCTGTTTTTCTGCTGTTGCTGCCGCTGCTGCTGCTCACGCAGGCCCCCTCACGGAATAAGTCGGCCCGAGATATATTATTTCGCCTTTCCTCCTCGTGCGCCACCGGGCGCTCCCCTGCCCCGACTGTTGTGCCAGGGGCAGCCTCGGGCGTGTATGATGTGCTACTGCTGCTGCTGCTGCTGCCGCTGTTCATCCGCTGCCCTGGTGCTACTGCTATGTATGTCATGTTGCTATTCTGTTCTGCTATTAATAGTGCTGCTGCTTTGTCTGCGATATGTTTTTGCTGGTGATCCCCGTGTGAGCATGGTTAATGCGCAAGTCAACTCTACTCGGTGGTGTATCTCCGCATCTCAAGGCTGAAAGACGGATCCATCTTTTTCGAAAGCTGTACGAGTGCCGTCTCGCAATTGATATGGCGTTCCGGAGGGGGGTCTCGTGCCAGCGTAATTTTCGTGTTATATGTACCTGTACGCTATGCTGCTGCTTGCTGCTGCTGAACCTGCTGCACCAACGTCATCGCTGGCGCTTCGTACTGCCGATTTACTCGATCGACTGCTGCTCAACTAATTGTTTTGTATCTATCTGTACAGGAAGTATACATTACGGACGCCGAGCGTCTCGCACGTAGTTCTTTGTAGTGCTGCTTGCTGCTGTATACGACCGAGTAATGCGTTGTTGGGCCGGACGGCGGATGGCAATATTTATTTTTATCGTGTTTGCAGCGTTTTCTTTTTCATCACTCAAAATATATATATTTTTTAATGCACCCCTTGGCAGTACTGTCGCACTACGAGTAAGAACCTCGAGCTGCACACCGGTACGCCCTTAGCCATTACCGGCGAAGCCCCCCTTGTATATAGTAGGTATATTTACCACTATGTCCGGGAATATAAGAATCGTTTCATGTTCGGATAGGTTGACCTCAGCGTCCAAACGGGGATTATATTCACAGAGTGGTACACCAAAATCAACATATATATATATATATGTAAAACATAAATGGTAATACAACGATGTTGGGTACTCTCCTCTCCTTCACTCTTCTCTCTCTCTTACCATCTTGTCGTCCCTTGCGCTTAGGCGCCCTGCGCAGAAGGTGTCGATAGCAGCTTCGATCTTCGACTGGTTCTTGCGGTCCTCCGGCGCCAGCAACTCGTTGACCTGGTTGAGCACACTCACGCAAACTGCACAGAGGGAACGGCCGAGGGAGGGAAGGAGGGAGGGAGGCGCAACGCTATCGTGAGTCAAGGCATACAAACATGTTATTAATAATACCTTTTGGGATTCCACAGGGAATAACTGTTCAGAAAAAATGACAATTACAACATCGGCCACCGCTTGGTTGGAGAAGGAGGGGGAGTACTCATGTCATACACGGCCGGCCGTAGTCGTATGGGTGTAGACCCTCGCATCTCTACAATGCCGGCACGGAGCACGTCGGATTTTCAAAGATCAGGCCAGGCATTGCTTGCACCCAGCGCGAAGCCCCGTGAGGTGTTTGGCGAGTCGCATGAAGGGTGAGCTTAATCCTACTATTAACAAGAACCGCTCGTAAGGCGAACTTTCTTGCATACGGATGGCAGCATCGAATCAATTGATTTGTTTCGGGGGGTGATCAATCTGGTGTCGGCACCAGTCAATGCAGGGAATCCGGTGCGACACAGGCGCAGCATGGTCCTGCGCGTAGTGCTTGCGTGCCAGCACTACTCGTACTCGTAAGCGGTTGACAACCATAGATATCATGTGCTCGGTCGCTTAAACTGGGTCCCAAATGGGATTAATCGCTGTCTACGGTGGGTATTAGCCACGTCGGGTTAAAGTTCAGGGCAATCAGCCCATAGCTACGCCGCAGCAAACATGCGGGTCAGTGGTTGAAACCACGAGACGGCCGCTTGGTAGCTTCAGCTTGGCAGCGAGATGCGCCGTTGCACTGAACCTTGATCAACAATCAGCAGAATTTATGAGAACAACATGGACACAGCTGCCTGGCGCAAATCCTTGATGCAAAATCGGGAAAGGCAGTCAGCGCTATGTAAACGCGCGCAGCTGATCAATAAGGTGCATCATGGCCACAGGCCAGAAACGTTTGTTGGGCTACGTACTTGATTGAGTGCGAGAGACTCGCGGACGTCGGGCACTGTACTCGCCGCGTATGTATGATACTCCTGTACAACGCGAACATTTTTCGCGTGTCTCGTACAGAGTGTCGTGCACTCTGATCCGATTCGACGTCTTCTGATCTTCTGGGACTCGTGCCTACGAAAAGGAGGCGTGGTCACCCCTTGATATCGAATAATCACGGAGGTTTTGTGCTTGGCGCCTAAATTCGACCGTCCGACCAGAACCCGAGTAAGGACAGGGACCATAAGCCGGTGATCAGTTTCGGGATGCTGTGCTTGGTAAGACTCTCGGTTGATTCCGCCCGCTCGGGACGCCGTGGCTTGGAAATACTCTACCTGTAGGTTGATTGAGCCGCTGGTAATATACCTGGTACCCCTTAGCCAACCAGAGCAACCAGAGTGCGCTAATAGCTACCTTAGGAAGGTTCACTATCAGCAGGTGACCACTACTCACGGAGGGTGTAAAACAATCGGTAGGCACCGGCGGTCATTGCCGGAAACAGCCGGCAACATGGCGGACCGAAGACGCAAGATCGCCTTCATTTCGTTGTTGCACCGCAAGTATACGGAGTACTGCTGTTGTGCCGATTTCCTTCCGCTTCCGCTTGTCGTCCTTCTGTTTTTTCGGACCGTGTAGTGTGAGCTGTGTGGTGTATATACCTCATTAATTTCAACGGCTGATGGGCCTTTCGTTTTTTCATCGGCTGCACAAAACGTCATCGGACTCTACCTCGCCTCATCTCACGTCCGAACGGCCCCGAACGCCAAAACCTTCTAATAATGTAAGAGTCCAATGGCATAAAGGGTGAGTACGACTATGGTCCTGAGGCCGACTGTTCTGGGAGACGAAACCAGAACCCAGAACAGTTTTTCCCCTTTGTGGTGGCGAAACCCGCCACCAGGATCTGCCTTCTTTTTTTATGTTCATGTTCCAAAACCTGCCCGAGGCAGCAAAAAATGCCTGCTTTTAAAGCACGTCACTAACCGCCGCCACGGCGTGCTCTCCTCACAGAGCGCGCGTAGCTACAGCACCTCTCGTACTTGGAGGGTGTATAGTCCACTGAGCAGAGAGTGGTATGTGGCAAGTTTGAGGACCGTAGGTGGTCTGCGTCTGGAGTTATCGCTTGGGGCGTGAAGTCTGGTCCATTTATGTCTTGTAACTTTTATCTGGACAGAACAGGTGGTCATTTCCGATCAGAAAAAAAAAAACTTGATC
Organism: Macrocystis pyrifera; assembly: GCA_031763025.1. Classification (NCBI taxonomy): domain Eukaryota; class Phaeophyceae; order Laminariales; family Laminariaceae; genus Macrocystis; species Macrocystis pyrifera. The sequence goes on along the minus strand of JASSKH010000007.1, from coordinate 7,706,633 downwards.
CAGAAATGGGCCATGCTCTCACGTCCCACGCGACAACTCCAGACACAGGGCCACCTATGTACGACACTAAACCTTGGCGGCGAGGTTGCTCGGATAAAAAAAAAACTACATCTTGGGGAAGGTTATAGCGTGAATCGTGCACTCTGAGGCCAGGACTCGTGGCGGCGGTGGGTACTGTGTGCGAAAACCACGTTTTTTTTTTTTCTGTGGGCACCGTCTAAAAATGACGCATCACTACCGACGGCACAGCTCGCGGGTTTCTACATGACGAAGGGAAAAAACTGTTTGTATTAATTACTTTCTGGTTTCGTCTCTTTTTAGGATGTATCCTATGCGGTTTGATTTCGAGCTTCAGATTCTCATTTTTCGATCCGAGGAATGAAAGCATCTGCTTACGTATGCAGTCCGAATATGCGAAGTCTGACCGGATTTTTTTCGATCTGAGAATCCGATGGCCCAAGTCGTCAGATTTTGGCCCAAGATCCGACGACTTGGGTCATCAGATTTTCAAATCGAAAAAAATCCGGTCAGATTTTGCATATTCGGACTGCATAATTTTAGACGTGCTCTCTAAATTCAAGATGTTATCCAAGACAGCAAGCACCAGGAGAACGCTCAATGAGTTCGATTGTGACACAGCCGTATAGCGACGTTGCTCCGCGCCCGACGCGCGGTCGGCGCACCTCTCCGTGGCCAGACTACAGTCGCCTGGCGCGGGCTCGGGCCTACTGTAGAGACCAAGAGAAGAAGCGCACTCGGCGCGCACCTCTCCGTGGTTACGTACTCGTAGACTCGCCCAGCAGCAGCAACAGCAGTCAGTCACATTGCGAAATACAAAATACGAAGACAGGTTGACGTTAGCACACTAGGCGCGTCTCTTCGCCGCCAGACCAAAGGCAGTCAGCGTTGGCTCGGATCCTTGGGTCCTACGCCGAGTGCAGCGCACCCAGCGCGTCTCTTCGCGGCGCCCGACCACAACAACAGCAGTTGGTCTCGGCATTTGCTCGAATCTCTGCACGCACAACAAATCCGAATTTTTCGCATAGATAGGAAGACTGCTGGTTCGATTTGCGAAAAGGCACAGCTGACAATACGATCGGGTCAAAATCTGAAGCTCAAAAATTGAACCGCATTGGGAACAACCAAACAGTCGGCCTGAAACACTTTTTGCCGTCCAAACACGCTTCTTCGTCGAAAACACTCCTGTATCACAGAGCGAGGTGCTTTACGAAGACTTTGGGCCGACGACCGCTGTTACTACCATTGCCACTACTGCTGTATGCACTGTTATAAGAGCTGAACCCGACGGCCACATCCTCCCTGTACACGCGCCCCACGGCGGTGCGAATGGCAGTGGCCAATTGAGCGTGGAAGGCCGGGGGAGGGGCTTGGCTTCGGATGGAAGCCGCTTCTGATCCAGACGAAAACAGAAAAGGATTTTCGCCAAAACCACAAAGAACACTTCCAGATATTTTTCGTGAAAAATAAACGTACGTTAAGACTCAAGAGTCTACATACAGTCAGTTGTCTACTGGCACAGCAGAAACAAGATATTTCGTCTAACTAATACGTGGCCGCCCGAGAGAAGGGCAATTTTCTAGTAGTGGGGCCTGGGAGAGGCGAAAAAAAGGAGAGGGAAACATTTCCAAGGCTTGCGCAGGCATTCTCGATACGGGTCGCTCAAGTTTTCGAGTTTTGTGTTGTTGCCCGTGCCATGTATGTGCTCTCTGCTGCGACGCCACCACGAGAGCGCTGTAGTTGGAACCTCGCCATGACAATAGCCACATTCGAAAGATCTTGTGTAGAGCTACATCATAGGCATTCAAACCACCTCAATTCGTCGGAGCATGGGGGATATTTATAAATGGCCCCAGCCATCCACGACGCTGATGCGCCATTCTGACGCAATAATGTAACGACCGTTTGGTCTTCATATTTATGCCCCAACGGTCCTTACAATTCCGCCACGCTCTTCCCAAGCCCCTCCCTCGTCTCTTCTCACGTTCGGATTTGGGGGAGTAGGCGCTCTCTCTCTACGACAATAACAAACAGCTGCTGCCACACGCTGCAATAACAGCAGCAACGACATAGCTAGTCCCTGTGATCGTACGAGTTCCAACAACAGATGTATATGCTTGCTGTCGGGGTGTCGAGGTGGCTCTGCCTCTCGTTTATACGTTTGGATTTTTTGGTTCTCATTCGCAACCGCTTGTCAAGCTTTGCCATCGCTCTACTGGGCATGCTGCTGCTTTGATCTGTGTCTCCGGTCTCGGGGTTGTCCGGTGGCATCACACGATTGTGGGCGGCGTGCTTGCTGCGTGTCGCAGCTGCTAGCTGCTTGCTGCGCGGTCGTCAGATGCTCCCTCCATCGAGCAGAGCTTTCTATCTGTCATGAGGCGCTTCTCCTGCAGACACTGCTGCTGTGGCAGATGTGCCGTGCTGCGATGGGCGGCGGGATTGACAAGCTAGGTTCTTCAAGTCATCATCCAATCAGCGTACGAATTCTGTCACAATTTGGTTGGTTTTAGTGTGTGTGATTGGCCTACGTTACAAAGGTTTCAGGCCCCAACACTGCGAAATTGCCTCTACCAGTGAGACGTGGGCTTCGATCCCGACGGGGCAATGCAATCAAGAAATACAAAACCGCGGATCAAGCGCTATCATACGGCCGTGTACCTACCGCGATGGCGTCGAGAGTACAACGGTCCGACTCTGCGTACACGAGCTATACGTACAGAAGCTGACGTTTATGAGTCCGTACACAACAGTATCGGGTGTCAACCCTCACCCTGACTCTAACCCTCCGCTCTGCTCCGCCCAACAGCGCACCTTCACACTCCTTAGGGTCTGCTCGCGGTGCGGCTGCTGACAACGTGCACAGCACCGCCACGATCGCAGATACCAGTTGGAACTTCATCGTGCGATCACTGCTGCGCTCCTCGGCGAGCCCTGCGGAAAAAACCGAAGATGGATCGGAGGCAAGGAAGAAAAAACAGAAAGACGTGAAGGGAGAGGAAAAGGGGAGGAGGGGGGAAGGGAGAGGAGCGAGAAGGCAGGGAGGACGAGAATGAGGAGAAGGACGACGAGGACGTACGGAGGCAAAGATAGGCACGGAGAGACTGCCGTGTCATCGATACGGTACAGCCAGAGCACCGGTCAACAGAGTCCGGTGCTGAGACGAATTCTTTGAACGGTCGAAAGGCCGTACGAATGTGCTACCCAACGCCAGCGGGTCATTTTTCGAGGCTTGCATTGGTGAACCAATTCCAACAAGTCTCGACGGCCATTGCTAGCGCAGAGCTACGGTCTACCTGGTAGTGCCTAAGCAGGCGCGCAGCAAGTGCGGCCTAAAACCGTGTGGTGTTGGTGTAGTTAGCGCATACGTAACATACCAACCGTTCAAAGGCGAAGCAGTTCACCTGTTCTGGGTTGCTTTCCGACGACCGCAGTGAAGGCTGTTAGGCGGAGAGAACAGGCAGTCAGATATCTCTCTTACTCGTTCGTGTACTCAAGCCGTTGTACTGTGGGACTCTGGAAGGTGGATAGAAAGTCGACGCAGGGTAGGGTTCGCAATGGACGGAGTCGGCCAATCAGGTGCCGCCTCGAGTCAACCAAAAAAATCGGTTTTCTACATCATGTTGGTAGCCTTGTTTCACCGGGAAACTGCTTTCTCCAATTTTCGCAAATTTGACCGATTTCCCGCTCTGCAAGGCCGGTCTGTGTGCGCTTGGCTTTTGCTGAAGCCTTCGGCCCACCGCCTCAGATAAGTTTGTCACGGTGGAGCTTTTACAATGAAGAACGTAAAAAACGAAGAAAATATGGCTGCAAGCGAAGAGAAGCAGCTGGCAGCTAAGGGCAATGACGCGATAGGCGCGAGCCACAAGAGACAAATTGACAGCAGCAACAGCAGCAGCAGTGATGAACCCCGAGTCAACGGACTGTCGAGCGATGGCTCGCACATGTTCGTCTTCACGAACGAGAAGGCTGGGATGAAAAGCGTCGACAAGGAGCGTGCCAATCGCATCATCTATGAGATGAGCAAGAACTCGTCCTACTTCAAGCAGGCAGAACTTCAGGATCAGAGAGTTGATGTCAAGGTGAGATGTACAGCGGCATTACAACTTGTACCACGTCTCAGAGCAGTAGCTACAAGCAGTCACGTGATCCCAGTTTGGCGGTTTAAAATTGTTTTGCGCCGCACGTCGTCGAAACGATACGTAAATAGGTCACATAGGATCGTGGGGCGTGGGATCGTGGGAGCTCACGCATCATAGTTGTGCTACACTACGAGTGCTGCTATTTGATATCTTGTTGGTTGTTTCAAGGTTGCTCCGCTATTTAGTCTTGGGTGGAGCGCACGTGATATCGTTTGCCTGTCGCCTGCCGGTCGATGCCTGCGCTATTGTAGACGTGATGATTTTCTAGTTTGCGATGGAAACGTATGAGCTCATGTGAGGGTCATCCGTGGCTGCCTCTGCCAGGTATCATACGTTACTATTACGGGAGACCATAGTAAATAGGACGTACGGTGCAGACAAAAACCTATATATTTCACTATTTTTCCTAACAATATTTGGTCCTATTTACTATGGTCCCCCGTAATATTAATATCAAGGGTTTTAGCCAAAATCAGGTATACCTGGCCACTTTTCGGCCAAAATCAGTTACATGCTAAAAACAAGTACAAAACACACCCCTGGAGCCCTGCTATTGGCCAGGCTGACATCGTAGATTTTGGCTCGAAAAAGCCAAGGTATACCTGATTTTTTCTACTGTCTTTCAACTGATTTTGGGCAACTTTGAACCAATCATAGAGGCCATACGTACACTATGTGTTTTCTCTCCGTATGCGTCTGCCCTCCCTCGGTTGAAATTCTTCTGTATTGACGTATAAACTCTGTACTCGTACATCGTACGTAAAAGTACGTATGTATTGCAACTCCCCCTCTACTCGCCAGCATCCGCTGACACCCGCGACGGTGCCGGGTTCGCCCGCGCAACCGTGCTCGGAGTACACGCACGCACACGAAACGAAAGAAGAAAAAAAGAAAGATGGACTGAAAGTACGACGAGCAATGGAGAAAACAAAGACTCGCTGGAACGGTCCGGCAAGTAATAAACGGAGGCGATTCCCAAGTGGGAGCTCTGAGAGGCCAGGGATGTACCAACCGAGCACGCTCAGAGATCGAGATGTAAGTAAGTATATCTATACATGCATACATGCGTACGCTGGTTTCACTTTTTCTCATTTGGGGTGTGCGATGTGCTTCAGTTATTAATAGTTGTTGTGTGTACTGTGTTGTTTTCTATGTTCACAGCAGTCTTTACAACACCATGGCCACACGGCATTTCGTCTGCACCTCCCCGCGTCGAGGTGGTCTCAGGTTTGGTATGGCAAGATAATTTCGTGCCGAGCAGGCGGTTCCGCGAGGACGGTCTGGAAGCTTTAAAGCTGTCAACGGGGGGGGGGCGCCAGAGTAAATACTCTTGGCGCTCCCGCCGTGGCGAAACAAACGAAGCATATTACTAGTGACTCTCTGCATGTCCAAGTGGAGCCCGTGGTACCTACAACCTGAAGAAAACAAAACAATTCAGATTTTTGGAAGCCATGTGGCACGCTTAGTGCTTTAGGCGCATTCTTTTTTTACCGGATTGTCATGGGCATCACACCGCTCGTGGCGCGTACTTGGTTTTAGCATGTACCTGATTCTGGCATTTGCCCTAATATTAATATTATCCGTACAGTACCCTACTAATAGTTGTACGAGTAGGTGGAAAAAAGCACGTCTGTATCGCGCGCAGAGCGCAGAGCGGTCAATGCATCACTATCAATAGTCAATACTCGCCATCGCTTCGTATTACCTAACTCATGGCTCGTGGCTCGTGGCAGCACTCGGCCCTGTAACGATGCACCCCTCTGCGATACGTTTCTACTGCTGTACACCAGGCACCAGGTATAGTCTACCGTGAATATCATACCTTCGCCTTCAGGGCATGGGTGGAAAGCTCTACACCGAATGAGCACCGCGTTCACACTCAAGAAGCGAACAAGCTATTTCACAACGTGACGATGTCGCACGTCGGAACGCCAGAGAGAGGCTCACTAGAAAGAAGCCTTTGCTTCCAACGAGTACGTGCTCAGATCGAGAACGCACACACAACTCCCCAGTCCAGCTCTTGATAAAATCTCGTGTTTAACATGTTTTCGTGTGTGAGGCCCCTTCTCTTCTATTGTCGTATGTATCCATACCGGTGTACTCCTCTATTTGGAACACAGTCATCAGGACCCTATATGCTTTTAAAAAGTACTGAAATATACCTGGTATGGGTTTTTGTATATATGATGGGTTCTGATTCCTATGCCCCCCCCGTATAAATAGGTGGCGGAAATGAAGGCTAAGCTCCGAGCTCTGGACGGCCCGCGGAAGGCTCAGCTCACGCGACAGGCCGACAGGATGGCCACCGATTTCGAGGCACAGCGAGAGCTCGACGAAGTGTGCTTAGTGGTAGACATGGTGCGACAGTCAGTCTGTTCGGTCGTTTTGAAAGGGATGGGTTGGGCAGTCCTGTTTTTTTATACATGGCGTCGTAGTTGATACGACAACAACTTCCGGTCGTGTCTATTCTTTTTTTTGGGGGGGCAGGCAAGCAGGCGCCTTTTTTGAGCTCTCAACGACGCGGGAAAGAAGTTGAAAAAATGATCATTTGAAAGGTCTGAAACTTCGAAGTTTTTGGGTTTGTGGCAGACGTTGTAGCGGACTGGCTACCTACGCTGTGTTCGGAGTGCCGTGGCCTTCCTTTTCCAGGCCGTGTTTACGTATTTGTGTCGCCCTTTCAGTCCGCTTATACGCCGACACCCCGAGAGACCCGACCTCTTACCATCCCCGCCGTGGTTGTCCACGCGCGTCTGGGCCAAATCTGCCCCCCGCTCATCGACTCCCGTCAGCGCGACCCGCTCTGATTCAGCAAGAAACTTGCGAACATGCCACACGAATCTATAAAGCCCAACTGCTGAGTTGAGCCGATCATAGGCACAGTTAGTTTCGCTCGTGACGGTGTTTTTGTCAACGTTGCGAAATCCTTTTTTCTATGATTTCTTGACCCCCCTCACCGTGCCGGTTGAACGTAAGCACAAACATCGCGCGTCACAAAATGAGGGCGGAAAACTGGCCCCGCCCCCTCCCCCGTCTCCTATCTCCCACCCGCTTTTGCCTAATATCCCCTGCGCTCCGCCACGGGCACGCCGCCGAACGTTTCGCCTCCGTCTGTTGCTGTCTTTGTTTTTGTCCTACAACGGAACCGCGTGGCGCGTTGCTGCAGGACATGTTCTACGCTGCCGTGGAGATCAGGTAAGCGACCACACTATACCGCCTTTACAGCATTCGACTTTTGAGTTGTCAGGTGGCAGGTTTTGTTGTCGATGTTGTACAGCATGATGGCCGTTTCAAATAATTCGGAAAGCCCCCGTGTACTTCGGCGGAGGCATCCTCATGACATTGCGGCATCGTTTGCAACATTGTATGACATCTTGGCATTGGCGGGGCTCATGATATACACCCCATCTCGATAGACGCGGTCGAACAGCGCAGTCACGCGGTGAAACCACCTATTTTCGTGTCAGGCGCTGTTTTTGCGGAGGATGGTGAGTCATGTTTCGGTGCGGTGGCAATGCAGATACCGGACGGACTACTATAGGCAGTACGTATCCGATAGAAAAAAAAATGTTGTATCACACTTTTCAAGAGGGCCTTCCACAGTCCTCAGCTCTCTGCGCCCCTTTTTATTTTTGTTGTGTTCGGTCGACGAATCATCCTCTCAGGGATCGGCCGGAGCTTGCGGACAAGCCGGTGGCCGTCGGCGGCGAGAGCATGATCTCCACGACGAACTACCACGCGCGGCTCAAGGGGGTCAGGAGCGCTATGCCTGGATTCATTGGGAGAAAACTGTGTCCGGAGCTGGTGTTTGTGAAGCCCGACTACGATAAGTGAGTAAAAGCGGAGCGCGTACCAAGCTGGCGCCGGGCGATTGCTCGCTCGCTCGCTCGCTCGTGCCGTCTGCTATGAAGCAGGTTGTCACGCACCTCTACTCCCCTTTTGACAGCCATGTATAGTACAACGTTTTGTAACAAACTCCCCCACCCTCTCCTCTCCCAAACGCCTTCATTGGTGTGTCGTGAATAACCCCGGCGATGTCTCGCGCTTGCTTTTTGATCGCTGCTGATTAACGCGGCGTGCATTTCACATTTTTTGTTGAGCTACCGTATGATCTAATTGTACAGCGTAGTTTGATGCAAGGATGGGGCTAAATTTCTCGGAAGGGGGTTTGTGTCAGAGGAGGCGGAAATGGTGAGAGAGGGCACCGATTCCGCGTGGCTCCGGCGTACGTGGGTGGCCATTGGTTCCCAGCGGGCTTTGCTTGTTCGTTGCCGGTATCGCTACCGGCCCTGGTGTACGCCGTGGTCGGACATTCACGCCAAGTCCGCCATGATTTCGCGCTCGCGAATGCCTTGGCCACATTTATCCCCCCCCCTTTGCCCGACGGTTACATACGTGCTCAAAAGGCAGACAAGTATTTTTCCAGTGCAAGTTCGATTGCTGGCCGGACGAGGGAGCGGATTGTTTTGGCGAAGGCAATGTTTCGAAGTTCGAGACTCCTGTGTACACGACTTTGACTCATATAGGTGCTGTCGATCGCTTTTTTTTTCCGCGCAAGCTTCCCTGCTGATCGTGGACACTCTGTGTATGCAGTAGTGGCACCGTGCCCCACTTACCGACGACGGGGGAAAGTCCTTCCGTCGGCCGAGAAATATGCTTCGTAACAGTCTCGCGTGTCCTGTGTACGCTCTTTGTTCCCTCAAAGGTACACCCAGGTGGCGGAAACAATCCGGGCTATCTTCCGCGAGTACGATCCCCGCATGCGCTCGTACAGCCTGGATGAGGCCTACCTCAACGTAACGCAGGCGCTGGTCAACAGGTTACAGGAGTCTGCGGCTGCGCCGGGAGCGCCTGCGCCTGCGCCGACGGTGGCGGTGGAAGCACCGCCCGGAACTAAACAGGATGGTTCGGGGAGGTCGGTGCAAAGGGTTGGTTTCGGTCGCCCAGCCGCCGCGTCAGCCGCGTCAGGTGGCAAAAACTTGTCGGCCAGGGTGGATACGAGCCTTCGGCGAAGGGGGGAGGGATCGAGTGTGACTGGGCCAGCCACGGCGGCTGGTGAGGAGGACGAGGAAGGGGAAGATGGGGAAGGGGGGCGGGAGGGTTACGGTGGCGAAGGCGAGAGGCCGGGGAGGAATTCGCGGGAGGAGCACCGGGTGCGCGTTTTCGAGGCCGCGCGATGTCTTGCAGAGGAGATCAGGGGACGGATAAAGAAGGCCACGAAGCTGACAGCGAGCGTCGGTATCGGCCCCAACTTTATGCTAGCAAAGGTAGGGTTGTGCGCTCGGCCATCTGCACGTGGTTGTGCGTTCAAAACCCCCAAGACAAGCAGGAGCTACATTGGTTATAGCGCGCTGGGTGTTTTTTTTGTCTGTCGTAGCCGAGGAGGCCACGGTTTCCAGGCGCTTCTCGGTGCTGATTGGCTGCGGGGTTCCCGTGAGGGACGTTCCGAACGTCTGCATGCCACCACCTCCCCGGTATTTTCCACTGCAAAAAGTACCCCGCTCTAATTCCATGTAGGTTTGCCAAGAAAAAAGCGCGCGCAGTTCTGAAGGAATATGCGGTTTTTGTCTCTGTAAACCGGCTGTTAGATTGGCGATCATTTTGGTGTCAATCGTTTGGTGCAAAAGCTCGCTGCAGGCCACGGCTCTGCCTATTCTCAATCGCCGCCGCTCCCTGCTCTTGACATCGGGGCACCCGTGACGATCATCGCAGATAGCCTCGGACTGGAACAAGCCCGACGGTCAGATGTGCATAGGGGGTGACCGTGCCGAAGTTTTGCGTTTTCTTCACGATTTACCCGTTCGAAAGGTGAGAAAGGGCGTGAGACGCGATGTGCGTGAAGTGAGGTGAAACTTGGGCGTTACAATGAGGAGGGCGTTTGCGCCTCGGCTAAAATATGTAGCAGGCCAAGCACAGGGGTGTTTGCTTGCGGTGGAGTCGACTTCAGTGGAATAATGTCTATTTTGGAAACGTGGTTCATGTGTTTTGTTTGCTCGAAGGTTCTGCGGTGAGAAGGGCTTTCTGTCGGGGGCGTCATTCATTCGTATGCGCGACTCGCCGCTCGCTTAAGTTTAGTACGTGTGTGGGTTGCTCCGCTCTGCTCCTGTATCGCGTCGGAGGCTTCGGCCCCCCGAGGTAAGCTCTACAGCGGGGCGGCCAGAGGGGCGTGTGCTCGTGAGAGTTACCGCGCTCAGTCGTTCACCAAACAACTTTTGAGACAAAGCACTCCCCGGATTTTTTACTGCACGTAGCTTACAGCCTCGCGGCGCTCAGTAGCTACCGCACCGCCCTCGCCAACGCTACGCAAGCAAGAATACGCCCACAACTTGACTCTACGCGCGTCTCTGCATGCCCCCCCCCCCGCAGATCGGCGGCGTGGGCAAAGTGACCGAGAAATGCCTGAGGGAGGCGATTGGCGTCGTCACCTGCGGGGACCTGTTCCGCGAGCGAGCTGCCTGCCTGCACGTCATGACCCCCCACACATCTCGGTGGCTGATCAAGGTGCGCCTCGACCGTCTGGCTTGCCTCCCTGGCTTGCCCCTCTAAACTTGAAGTCTCTGACTCGCAGTGCGGGCGTGAGAACGGGAGCTTTTTTGTGCTGTGTAGGGCTCCGGTTGCTTCCCGCGAGACCCGACCGTTACAGCCGTTTCGCCGTTCGTGCCCCCCCCCTCCATCACGGTTCGCCACGTTTGCGTCATATGTATATGTATCTCCCTCGCTGCACGGCCCCCTGGTCACGATAACCAGGTGTCGCTCGGCGTTGGAAGCTCTGACCACGACGTCGCTACAGAACAGGCCGAGGCAGCGGGCGCCATCACTCGGAAGCAAATCAGGCAAGCCTGTTTGTTGGTCGGATGGAAAGAGAACATTGCCCCACCCGCGGCTACTTCCATATCATACTCCCTGAGCGGAGAATGGTGCCCTTTTTTTTGGGTGTTGCCATCCATTTCATTTCCTGGTCATCGCTCGGCCACTATGGTACATCTCTCTAAAGGAGTGCTGAGCGCGCTTGCGCCTTTCGCTGGAGATTGCTATGTGTCAGCGGTTATAGGCCTCCTACGGCGTTGGTCGGGCGCAGGCACTTTTGAACTTGGTTCCAGGCCAAGAGAGAGCGCGGCCGCACGGCGGGAAAGGTCATATCATGCATGGCCGTACAAGGACTTAGGATTGATCCTCCAGAGGTCGGGCTGCTTGTTGTTCACGATTCTGGGGCTAGGAAGCACTTCCGACGGTGGAATCAAGGCACGGTACGGGCGTAGACCCAACCCAACCCCTAACCCTGACCCCCACCCGGCCCCAAAATGGACCAGAGACGGGCCAGAAACACTTTTTGCACCGGTTTCGTTTTTTTTTTTTTGGAACTGTGGCCCATGATTTGTTCACCCCATTTGTCCTCCTCTTTTATCCTCTCTCGTCCGTCGTCACCTCTCCGTGATTTCCCACCGTGGCAGCAAGGAGCGGACCTTCGGTGAGCTGTGCCGGCCCCAGGACCTTCTGGCGAAGTGCCAAGAGATATGCTGCTCTCTCGCGGCAGGTGCTTGACTCTCCTCCTGTTAGTCGGCTGTTGTACCCCTTTGGGACTGTACCCCCTTTTTTCAGTACAAACTTACTTGTATTTAGTGTGGGATTTTGTTTCCCCCCTATAGTATTAGGATTAATTTCCGCTTGAACTAGCGGTTCCCGGAACGGTTTTCGGCGCTGTCCCGTTCGCGCCGATCCGCCGCATTTTTTTTACCCGTGTGGTTCCTATACATAGCGTTTTGAGGTGTTAGGGTACGCTTCGGGCTTGCAGCCTGCGTTCCCAAAAGCCCTCCCTCTAGAATATAGCAGTCACTGCACCAACTGCAGGGTGCAGCTACAGGTCGAATAACAGTGACATGCGCTAGAGCTTGTGGTTGGTATTACAGTCGCTTCTTTAGTGTTCCGATGTATCTGAGTTGCGTCTACTCGTGCGCAACAGCGTAGTGATGACCCGCCGATTTCGGCGCGTTGACGGGCTTCGGCTAACGCATCGCGCGAACCAGACGTTTCTCCTCGTGCATCAGGTATAACGTGTGCCTCGGAGATGTCAACTACAAAGTATTTGATGTCCTGAATTAGTATGATTCAACTCATCTCACACTAGCTCAAGTCTTTAATTTATAAACTGGAGTATAATAGTGGTGCACAAACAATGTATGATTTTTCAGTTATTTTTTTGTCTATAGAGCCGATCATTGTTTATCAACAGTTAGTAAATTTGCCCGATTTCTTCCGGACACGCGTCCAGGGGTGTAGATGTATCTCCGGCTTCATTTTGTTGGCGTTTGACTTTGATGCTCACTCGCGATTGTGATTGTTCGGCCGCCGTCGATGAAAAACTTTTTTTGTTTCACAGAGATGGCGACGAAGGGGCTCGAGGCGAAAACGGTCGGCCTCAAGATCAAGACCACCAAGTTCCACGTCCGCACGCTCGACAGCACCGGCCAGGCCTACATCTGCTCGGCGGAAGACCTATTCGCCGCCGCCTCGGCCCTTCTCCACCGCGAGATAAGAGCCGCGGCGGCCTCCTCCCCTGGAGGAAAGCTGCGCCTTCGCTTGATGGGGGTCAAGGCTTCCAGCTTTCGTGGACAGGCGAGATACCCAACATTGCCTGGACAGGGGACCCTTGACGGGTTCCTCGCGTCGACCCCGACGGCGGCAGCGGCGCAAGATGTGACCGCGACTGGAAGCGTCGTCACGGTCACCGCAGAAGGAGCTTCGGGACGTGTAGGCCGCGGGAAAGGGTTGGAGGTCGGGGCGGCAGGCGCGGCGGAAGAGATGGAGGACCCGGAAGCGCGTCTGGCGGCCACAAGTAGCGCAGGCAGCTTGTGGATGGGGTGTGATGCTCATGAGATATCAGATAGTTCGCCCTCGGGCTTAACGCCGGTGGCGGCCGAGCGGTTGACCGCTGCGCCAGGCCAGCCACGTGGTGGAGTATTGCCCGCAGCTCCGCGAAATCGACGGGGAGCGGGGGGGGCGCGGGTTCGGCAACGACTGCTCGGGGAGCTGTTGACGGACAGACCGCAAGGTGCATCAGCCGCAGCAGTGACGGCAGTAGGAGCGGCGGAGGGTGGTAGTGGTGGCGACGGCGGCGGTGGTAGAAGCAGCAAGCTTGACTTGCCCTGTGTGCTTGGAAGAGTTGGGCGCCGTGTCGAATATGGCGCTCAATCGTCACGTAGATGCATGCGTGGGGGTGTGTGTGGTTGACGACGAGGGCGGCTGTGGGCAGGTGGTAACGAAGCGGTCAGGCGCCGGAGGGTCCGGTCCTCGGCGATCGAAAGTCGTGTCCGCGAGAAAGCGCGCCAAGGCATCGGGGGCAGGGATTGAAAGGTTTTTAAGTCCCAGGGGACGAACATAAGACTTCCGACCTGGTACGAGCATAGTGTACCGCGTGTATTAATAGTTTCCGTATGGGTGCGATCGGTGGATCGTTGTTGCTGTCGTGATATTTGTTATTGTTGGCCTGTTTTCGTGCTTTACATTCCGCGCCTGCATGCGCTTTGGCCAGGCGGCGACGGTTTGCTGTTGTTGATAGTGTTGGCTATTTTTGTGTAGGCTACGTTAGGTTTCCGAGATGTTGTGTCATACGTACGATTAGTGTTTCGATATTGCCGCGGATCGCAGCTCCAGCCCGACGTTTATGGCTTTCTCTGGGTTGTGGATTTAGTCCGGACCGATGTCGGAGACATGGTGATTTCGGGCCGTTAGATAGTGGCACCGATATGGAGGGCAATGCGCGGCCTGTACGGAGTGCACTTTTCCCCCGGACACACCTGTGGTAAAAGCAGTCGTATGCCCCCGACCTCTCAGAGTCTCCTTTTTGGCAAAGTTGACTAATAGGCAAGGTTGTCGGCATGATGAGCTCGGGGTGCTTTTCCAGAGCTTTACGTAAAAAATTGTTGGCGGTTGACATGCATCAGATGGGTTGAAATACTTTTTGCGCCAATTTTAATGATCAATGAACGCATTTTTCCGGGGGGTTCGCTGTCGCCCGTCGGCGTTCTACAATAGACACCACATGTTGAAGTTTCATCACAATTCAGTCGTCGCAACCTTGGCCAACCGCTGGGTTAGCTGGCGATTCGCCCGCGCTCTAGGAAACGCTATCGCTTAGGGAGCTTTATACTCCCACCCGTGCCCTACAAGGTGGTCCATCCTCTCGCGTAATCGCAAGCGGTGAACCTCTCGGGTAGCCCCCGTGTGTCCCAGCTCCGCCGCCCGCTCGAACATCCGCAAGGCTCGTGGCCGATCCCCCCACAGGTTCCTCGAGTCGCCGCCCCTGCTTTGAGTCCGCAACTTCTTCCGCATTGCGTCAGCCGCGCTCGGCAGGTCTCCTTCGGGGGCGTCGGTTTGTTGCTCGTCGTCCTTGCCCCGACGCTGAAAGTCGGCGGCGCTTTGGCCGTCGTCGTCGTCGACGCCAATGTCGTCGCGTTGCCGTCGTTGGTAGTGCTGAGAGTTGCGATGCCGAGAGCTGTTGGCACCGTTGCTGCCGCCGCCGGTGGCAGTTGGAGCAGGAGCGATGGACGCGCTTTCCCCTGGCCCCAAAGGAAGCGTGGAAGACCTTAAGGGGAGCTGTGAAGAGGAGGAGGCGTGATGACGCGTCGAGGTTATTGGCAGCCCTGCCGCTGATGCAACCGCCGAAAAAGGATCTCCTCGCTCTAGGAGGAGGGCGGCATTGAACGCCCCGTCAGCTGATCTAAATGTAGGAAAGTATAGGGGGGGTGTGGGGGGGGGGGGGGGGGGAATAGGTTGGGTGTCGAAAGTGGAGGGCTCGCCGCAAAGCTCGAGCAGTGTAGTTACGTGTAGCGGCGATATTGGCTTTTATGTTAGCTCATTGGCGACTTGGGAAGGGTTGGCCGTGAGAAGAAGGTATAGGCAGCAGGTGTTGCGATATAACATTGTATGTTATGTGGACTGGTGTGGCCTATAGTGGGCGCGCCCCATCGTTGCTGGCCTCAATATGCTAAAACGACTTGTGCGGGGCGGAGCCCCGGGCAGGTTCTCTTTTGTGTGGTTATGGTGTAGAGGACACACCGAGGTGGGTTGGTGCCTCGGGTCTTCACGGAACAGAGTAAAGTACCTCTGTTGACCTTGAACCTGTGTGTAATGAGGCGGTACAATCTAGGGGGAAGGGGACTAGGTATCCACACTCGACCTGAAGATAATTCTACATTCCATATTGACTGCTTCGCGGAACCAGAGCGCGCTCACCTCGTCCCACTCTGAAACATTTTTCGTTTCCGCCCCGGCTCTTGGCTCCTGAGCTACTACTGTACATACCTACACGTTGGCTACGACACTTGGTTTTCTCGGCCACACCAGCGCTAGCAAAGGCCAACCTTCTCTCGAAATACCCCGACCCTATAATCTAGTTACCGTGGGGCGGCTCTACTATCATGGAGCAACATACAAATAGTAGTATTTTGGACCAAATGTGCTTGTGTGTTCGGGCTTATTACGAGGTGTGGGGGAATCTATAGCCTCATTTCTTTCGTTTCGAATAGCCGCATCTTCGACATTCTGGTCGTTTGGGATGAACTTTGTCATCACCCTTTGACCGTCGTGCGGTTTGCATATAAGACTATTCAGGGTGGGCTAATGTGATATGAGTGAATTACCCATGGACTATTTATACATAATATAGTCTGCAGTTTCGTGGTCTCAGGACTACGGGAATAATCCAAAGAATGGACTATCCCGGCGGATATTCCGCTAGTCGAGAGTAACGTCCTTTTAGGAATGTTCTCTATGTGGAATTAGCCCGTTAGACGAGAGAAATGTTCCTTAACGGGGATAGGACCATACAATGACAAGTTGTTACATTACCAGGAGAACGATCAGTAGGGGATCCCAGGAAAGTTCTAAAGGAGTACATCAGATAAGAGGAATTTAGGAGAGCTTGTGGCGTGGGGTGGGACGAGTATATCTGGGTGTCGAGTCCCCCCCCCCCTACCTTTCACTTCTCTACCAGAGCACCTCCTTAACTCTAGCCATTACTAAAGAAG
This sequence comes from Macrocystis pyrifera, assembly GCA_031763025.1. Classification (NCBI taxonomy): domain Eukaryota; class Phaeophyceae; order Laminariales; family Laminariaceae; genus Macrocystis; species Macrocystis pyrifera. The sequence continues at coordinate 7,690,453 of JASSKH010000007.1, read as the reverse complement.
ATCTTAACCAGAAGAAGCGAAGCACTGCTTTTCAGCTGCCAGATACACCTGCGTCCCTTACCCTTACCTCAGCCTCACTTCACACATAGTAAAAATGCTGTAGTATATAAACTTTTGTGTGTATGATGGGCCTTGATTACTATTGTCCCCTGAACTATTATTTTCGAGAATCGTGGAGGAGCATACACTTTTTATCAGAGTACGGCCCGCAGTCGTCGGGTTGGGATTCTAGAGACAAGTGACGAAAGGCGTAATGATTTAACATCATCGCCCGTACATGGGATACCAGTACGTAGCAAACCGGCGATGTTGGATGGGTTGTCAGGGGGTGGCATTGCCAGAACTACGCTGTGAACTATTACTTGGTCATTTAGCACTACCAACTGGTCTACGTCACGCGACTCGGTGGACCAGTGGATGACAGAGTAGGCCGGTGGGTAGTGCTACTTAGCCTACATAGTTGTATATCTGGTATGCGTATGTACAACATAGCAGGAGATCGATCACCCTTGACAGCTGCCGAGATCGCGTTTCTCGCTACGTTTTGTCGTTGTATCTGGGTCGCTCAAGGGTTATAGACTGATCGTCAGTAGATCTGCAAATAAGCGTTATCAATCTCACCCTAGGTCCGCGGCCCTCTCGTACCACTCCCGGGCGGCCTCCAAGTTTCTGACGGCCCCTCGTCCGAGCTCGTGCATCAACCCAACGGCGTTCGCGGAGGCGGCTTCTCCCGCGTGAGCCGCGCGGAGGTAATACCGCATGGCTTCGCCGTAGTCTCGCAGGCAGCCAACGCCTCCGTAGAGCATGTCGCCCACGCAGGCAGCTGCCATGCAACGAAACACCCCGGTATCAAGTATCAAGCGATCGAGCAAATGAATGTTTTGCGCGCGAACGGTGGAGGGGACATAAATGTCGTAGCTGTGAGCACTTCTTCCAACTTGAAACGATCTCCCCCCCCCCGCTCCCGAGGTTCGATTCATGGTGCTTGTGGTTGGTCATTATCATCGCACAGCAGTACACGAGCTGCTTTTAGCGCAATTGCAGTCTTACGCCTATGTACCAAAACTGAGGCTGGTGATCAATGATGTTTCCATCGCGCAGGTAACCCAAGCACGCGGCACCTTCTGAGCGACGCTTCAAAGCAAATAATAACTCCAGTCGATGCCACCTTTGATGAGATCAGAATGGGAGCATGTGAGTACGTAGTCGGCCCTGTCTTGCTCCACCGCAACCCCAGCCCTCAACCCCAAAACGTCACCCCCCCGCCGTCGCTAACCTGCGGTTGCATGGACCACCAAGCCGTCCGCAGCCGCCAAGAAATTTTCGAAGGCGGCCACCGGATCGAGAGGTATCCCCAACCCCTGCTGATACAGCCGCCCTAATTGATACGAGGCGTCGGCGATGCCGTGGTCCGCGGCACGTCGAAAAAGGTCCGCCGCCTCCCTCAGCTGCGACGTAGTTTCGCGCCACATCTGCATGCCTCGTGCGGCGGCATTGCAAATGACGAGGACAAGGCGGTATGAGTGATAGAGGAATGTTTGTATGTGATAGGTTCAGAGGTTCGACGCGAGTCGCTGTTAGGCGGGCTCGTGAGCTTCGCCCAGAAGAAATATATGATGTTTAAAGTCGGAGCTGTTTGGTCCAAGGTGAGGAAGACGAAAGAAAGGGCGGGAGCCGACAGGCGACGAAAGTACAAGAACGAGAAAACAAGAAGAGAAGTGGACGAGGTGGGCGCAATCATCCACGACCGAATCGGCAAGATACATACCCTAAGGCTAGACGTACCGTACGTGCCATTGCCATTGTACTGACCGACCGCTGTATTAATGTCCCTTGATGCTTGCTCGTGGAAATCGCTACTTCGTGGAAAATCAGGTGCGTATCTCCGTGCTATGGCCAATGTCCCGATTACAGACGACCGACGACCAAGACTCTTTCATTGTAACGTTTTTAATAAAGCTACTGCACATATTCTTTACGAATATCAACCAAGTTATATAGATAGACTACTTAATGCTCTCGGTCGCGTTTTACATACCTACTGCAGTACCAAACATGCGTATATAAACACTTTAATATTGCAAACCTAGTATTAATAGTACTCCATGCTAGTGAACATTGACTAGAGTTGCCTAACGCGCCTACCTGTCACGTATAGACGACTTTGTTATCGACCAGCGACTCGGTAGGCTACTGGCTACTGCTGCTGTAGTAAAACACCTATATCAACACGACCCCTCGATGGAAGTGCCAAAGCGAAATGAGCTGTTATCAACATCGACGCGGCTACGCAAGCGGGAGAGGTGTGCCCTCCAGAGCACGGGAGAGGAAGAAAGCCCTGGTAAGCATTCAGGAAGTTGTCTGGACGGTGTGTGTAATGGGTGTGGTTTCGCGTATCATTCGTCCCTCGAGCGAGTAGGTACCGCAAAGGATAAGCACTCTTCGATAATGTCCAAAATAAGGAGCACATCTAGCATCTAGAGTACAACACGTAGTGCGCTGTAAATCAAGCGACGCTAACACGGTCCAAAAAAGGGAACACGTGTATTTTACCAGACTACAATCGCGCAATGTCACTCCAGACGTGAGTGAAGCCTGGGTTCATAACTCGATCATAAATTTGGCCTCTCCTGCGGCAAAACAACGCGGTTCTCCCTTACTTGACGCGCGTGCGTTGTCCATAGCGTAGGGCTGGCACCATCACCGCGAAAGTAGCATATACCCTGCGGAAATTACCTCTGTTTCGTGTATCGAAAGTTTACGATCGAGACGCTGCTGGACGGCCACCTTTTTTCTTCCCCAACCAAAAATGTAAACCCAGCCGTTGATTTGATCAGTATATACAGGGTTTCCATACCTTTGTTACCCCGAACTGACTCGCCAAATCAGATGAAGGAAAAAAATCGCCAGTTACCTAAAAACAAGTAATGCCCAGTGCACCATAATATGAAGCCATGTCCCGGCTGGTACCGCCACGAGTCACCTATTTAGCCTACGCGACGTGACTCACGGTAAGGTGGTACTATAGGGTATCACATCCATTGCGGTGTTTGATCCTCGCACGTGTTCACTCTACTACTTTACATCTCGAACATGTACTCGTGTACGGCGGAGGAAAGCTTACTTGACTCGAAGCCTCCAAAGATGGCTCTCCGATTTTCATCATCCCGCGAGAAGGGTCCTCAAATTTAAGTCCGGTGCCGGCGACACCAGGAGGCGCTTGGCGGGCAGTGGTAGCCAGCGTGTGGAGCGCGTCTCTCGCCAAAAGGTATGCAAGATTGTTCGCAGCTGATATGCTGTCGAGTGGAAAGGGGGAACATGAGGTCCATTTGTTGGTTGGCTGAGAAAGTGACCGGCTACGTGAACAACAATGTTCGCGGAAACACCGACTCCCGAGGAGAAGAATATTTCGATACTATCATATATCCCTGTCGATGCCATGCAGTGGTGTACCGCAGACGATTACTTTTTTAACAGCCGCCAGCAGCCTCGTTCTTCCACTCAACTTACTCGTATAGAGACCGAAAGTTGTGCGCTCAACCTCGCATCATTCAAAACTAGGACCGCGGCGCCCCCCCATACCCGCGACATCTGCCCAAAATATATCGCTCTTAGGATACCACACGGGGAAATGCTTCCCTACCTCCCAGCCTCCACCGCCTGGCGAAAGAGTTCCACAGCCTTGGGCAGGTCCTTTGCTACCCCCGTCCCTGTCTGGTAGCAGATGCCAAGGTTCTGGCACGCCTGGGGGTTTCCCTGTCGGGCGCCTCGTCGGAACCATTTCACCGCCTCGTCGCGGTCTCGCGTGACGCCCCGACCTTCATAGAAGAGCGTTCCGAGGTAGGTTTGAGCTCGCGGATTGTTGGCCGACTCTGAAGGTTCTGCCGCCAGACTTTTGGTTTGCGGTTCGGCGTATTTGATACCGACCCGCCCACGTGGGCACGTGAGATAATGTAACGCGTGCGTTCAGGGGTTGGGAAGGAGGTAGGGTTCAAGGTCATAGCATATCAATGCATAAAACCAGGTGCACGACCCACCCTGGGGATTAGAGTGGCGAGGAGCGGGCTGTAGCTGTCATACACCGGCAACCGCTGAGTGAAACACTCAAACAGAAACCTGCCAACGTTTGTGGCTACCCTGCTCTTCATCTGAGAAAAGTGGAGCGCTTTTACTAGCATGGTCTAGTCCTGCATTGCTCTGTTTCGCTCGCTATATAGCCTTACCGGTACCAATTCCGAGCGTCCTCGAAGTATCCCATGGCCTCCTGCATGTTGCCTAGGTTCGTCATAGCATCCGTGTGGCCCGTCTTGGCGGCCTCCTGCAACAGTTTCATGGCTCTTTTCCGCTTTTCCATGACATTTTCGAACACTTGAGCCTGCTCTGGCGACAAGCTCGCCTCTTCCGAAGTGCCCGATGCGTTCCCCCGTCCTTGCCCTCCTCGCAACTCCTCTCCCTCGTCTTCTTCTTTTCTCTCCGCCTCCACCCGTCTATCTTTCATGCCCTCCCTCCCTGACCCCTCGCGCCAGTTCTCACCGTCCCGTTTCTCCCCAGGTAACCTCACCGGGTCACCCTCGTTTATGTCAGGACCTCTTAGCGTGGAGTCGGCATTCATCTGCGGATGGGACTCGTCGAGGCGGTCCGCCTCGCCGAGGAGAATAACCGCTAGGTCGTTCATGGCCGGGGCGTAGCCTTTGTCGACCGCCCGCTGCAGCCACAGCTGCCGCCTTTCCGGGTCCGTCTCGACGTAGGACCCCACCCCGTACATCCACGCCGACATGTACATCGCCTCCGCACACCCGCGTTCGGCGGACCAGGAGTAAGCTTCAAACGCCTTTCGGAGACTTGGCTTCTCACCGCGCCCGAAGAAATACTGAATGAGACGACAGCGTCCGATCACGGATTCGTGCCCATCGCCGACGGGGACGGGACGGAGGGGAAAAGGGGTCGAGCCTATCATAATTAAGAAAAGACGCTTCTCGACAGTAGTGTCAGGAGCAAAACAAACGACAATAGTATTGCCATCATCACCATCGTTATCATCATCAACACCGCTCCGTTTGATACACGAAGTGTTCAGATACCAGGTACAGCAGTACCACTCCAGTACCTTTTTTCTCAAAGCCTTTTAGCACTGCAAACTGTATCCCACACTTTTTTTCCAGGTATATAGATTGCGGCGCGTGCTATATATAGCGTACGATAGGGTGGCATTTTTTTGCCTAAAATGATTTTGACTGACGAGGCTCGTCAATGAGGAAACTACTCGAACATCGCTGGAACTTACTTGTTTTTCACATCTATAGCCATGGGATTGTCGAACGAGTCGCACTGCTTTGTTGTCTTCTAAGGGTTAGTTTTTCGGTGGTTTGTAGAGCTCCTGAAGTTAGCCTAAGTCTCAGAAAATATTAGGCTCACCCCTGTTGGTAGCATGCATCTTGCCTCCCCAAACACGTGGGTGGAGGGGTTGAAGGCTGGCTGGTCGTTATATCTGCTCGTCGACGCACCTTGTCTCCCTCGATGCACTTCCTGATCAGTTCTTCAAGCTGAGGAGCTGGCGGCTCGCCTGTTCCAGGGTTGGTCATGTACAACACGTTCGGTCTGTGCTCTCGAGGGTGGTTTCGTTGACGGTTTGAGGTCGGCACGAACAAGGCGAGGAGACGAGGAGAAGGAGGAGCGCGATGTTCGTTTGTGTTTGCTGGCGTGGCGGGCTGCAAACAGCCATACCATACCCCGAACAAGGCGCATGCATGAAGTCGGGAAACTAGTGAATCACTTAATTCAAGTTATGGTTCTAGTGATACGGAGGGCAAGGGTGGCCATGCTTGGCAATAGGCGGTACGGCAGAGGATGTGCCGAGTTTAGAACGTATCGGCCGTTCTATGAAATTGGAACAGTCACGAGCGAACAAATTATGCAGTGTTCATACCCCTCACGACGGACGCCTATTGCCACTGCAGCACACGGACAAGGGGTTACCAACGCACAAATTTTCCAGAGGGTGTATTACTGCAGAATAGTACGCAAGTTCTGACGTATTGTAAAGGGCCTGTGACAACGGTACACCGCTGACTTGCTCCCGTGGTACTTTTGTACCTGTCGGCGATCGCTAGAGATGTGGCGGCCAGGAGAGAGTTGGCGTGGGTCCCGATGCCGTGCACCAGAGCGCTAACCCTCTTGCCGAACCCTTTTTTCCTGCCGAACATAATCGCCGTCGCTTCGATGTCGCCGAGCAAATCGTAAACCTCTTTTAGTGTCTCTCCGAGACGATCGCCCGCGCGCGAACTTCTCGCGTGTCGTAGACGGCGAGAATTTTGTCGTGCTGCCGGCCCAGGTCGATGGTAACGTTCCGCAGTTGGTTGATCATGTGCTTCCCGTCACGCACCCTCAATACTTTAGGGGCCTGGACGGAGGCGTACGTCTGCGCGGCTTTACAGACCATGATGAGGTATTCGACCTATCCAACATTGAAAGGAGAGAGGATGCAGTGAATGTTGTGGGGTATGCCGAGCAAAACAGTATTGATAGTTCATTTACGAAGTTGTACGTAGTACACGCCCCCGTGATTGCGCTATCGAAGCGTGTGACACGTTATATGTATACCCACTCAAGCTTGCACGCAAGCTTCAGGCTTGCGTCGCTCGGATGCGGACTATTAACTATTTACCCTTCACCGCATCAAGACGTACGTACAGCATTAGCACTACGTGTATATTGCGACATTGAGAGTGTGATACTTTCGGATTTCATCTCAAACGCTCAGGGGTATGAGAGGATCCCACCTGATGCATAGCAGACTCGCCCAACAAGGAGGGAGAGAGGTTAGGTTCAGATGCCTGGTCGAACAAATACACTACCTGGTACGTACTTACTACATACGCCAGGAGTGCGTCCATTCGTAGTCTAATATCTAACCTTGTCGCTCGCGTCTTGCGGACGCGGTAAGAGGCCAATGCCACCTCCAAGCGTCGTTTTCCCTGTCGCTTTTATCGCCTTCTCCCTGGCAAGGGTAGAGGTCATCAGGGTCGACGCCCACCTGGAGCGAGGGGTGGCAGCTTGTCCCTTGTCGTCATTGGCGGTGGAGATCCTGCTTCCTTCGGAATTCGCACCATCTGTTGTCTCTCTACTATTAGTATCGTCGTAAAGCTCTGAGAGCTTGGTTCTGTCGCCATCTCGGACGATCCCTTCAATCGAGGTTGGAGTACTACCCATAGCGGATATGATGCTGCAGCTGCTGATGCTGCGCTCTTGGGAGTGTTCTTCGCTCGTTTTTGCACGCGCATGATCTGGAGGCGATGATATTTGCAGGGAAGGACGGGGGGAAGCGCGGGTCTCGTCGCCGCCTCTCGTTTTCAACGACGACGCCGGCGATAAGCTTCTGACCACTGTGACCGAGCGTGGTTGTAGCACTTGCCCGCTGCTCCCCGACCGAATGGTCACACCCTTGACCCGCAATAAGGCGGCAGACGTAGCTGACAACAGTCGCTTGCTCATGTTTGTTTCGTCATTGGCTGCACCAGTATCTTCGGAGCGATCGAGAAGTTTTGCCTTCGCTCTTTGACTCGTGGTACGAACCTTGCCGAAGAATGCAGCTCTGCCACCGCCGCTACCGCCTTCCTTTGTTTTCGTGTTTTTTGGTGTGTCGAGTTCGAGTTCGACGTCTGTCTCGGTCGAGGGATCACGATGGTGGTGGTGGGCGCCGCCATCCTCGGGCTGCGTATCATCGACGCGATGCGCTTGCAACGGACTCGTCATCGTTGCGCGCTACTCAGACTTACTTTCATCGACGAGTCACGCGCTGCAGAGCTTTTGCTGCCCGTCTGCCCTTCCTTACATGAACATCGCGACAAACTGCCAAACCCACAAACGAACACGCAACAAAAAGTTTCCGTTTCACGCGGCCGAATCCAGCACGTTCCAGAGAAAGAGTTATCCTTGGTATTCACGCCGATCCAGGTACCGTTGAACTCCAACAAAATTCCGAGTGAGCGAGTGCTTACTCAGTGAGCGGAGAGCGGAGTACCCGCTATTCAGTCCAAGTACCTGAACGTCAGGCAAGGCAACCAGAGAAGTGAAGGTATGTCATGATAGGATGGAAGTCTTGCGCCACGGAGCGAGGTATAATCTATGTCATATTCCAAAGCAGCCGTTAGCACAAGACCGAGCCCGTGTAGGTATTCTCAAAATATGTCACATTCGTCGAATCGTCGATCGAGCTCATACTCGGAAGTTGGCAGCCTCAAGAGCATCAGTGCAAGGGAGCAACTGCCGCCGTCTAAAGCTTCTGGCTCGCGCCTCGACGGCTGGGACTGCTGGTAAGAGCCCTATCCCTTGCCTGGCCTTGGTGATCTTGGTGTGTGGCGCGAGGTCTCCTCGTGTTGTGGCGGTGCAGCATCAAAGCTGGTTCCGTCCGTTTGTCGTTTGACACTTGACTTGATTTGGTGTGACACCGCAGGCAAGCTGCCCGCAGACCGCGCGCAGCAGAAGAAAGAATACCCGACTGCAACTCGCACAGCACGCCACAAGCGAACACCAGCAGCAGCAGCAGCAGTATTATTGCTTTTGCGTTCGTTCCCGTTCCTGGCACGCCTCGGCCCTTCCCGCTTTGTGTGGTTACCCGCTGGCATGCTGTTATGTACGACAGTAGTAGTATCGTACGCGCGCTCTGCTTGCTGCTGTTGTAGCACTCAGTTTTGTGTACATCGATACATCTTCGTACGTATTAATAGGAGCGGGGTCTGGAGTCTGGATTCTGCAGCACCTCGTACACAGCACCTTCGTTCCGCCACCCACAACCAGGCTGCGCAAAGGCAAAAAGCCTTTGGGGGTCTGCCGCCACTTGAAGCTGGAAGGCGATTACCGGTACCTGGTATGTCATATCATACGTACCATACATGTGTACCTGTTGTGTGTAGTACCTGGTACCAGCTTTGAACGATGAGCGAATAGGCGATGAACGATGTTGCTATTAATAGACATACATAAAACTCAACAGAGGGTGATATTTCGACTCTTTGCACCGGATTCAATATCGCGATTTTCGTACACGCAAATCCCTCGATATAAAACTCAATATACATACATATCGGGTTTCTTGCCAGAACAACGTGAGATAAAACATGGGTGAAATAAAAATAGGCGGCAAGTGCACAAACACGTAGAACATCGCATGGGCTGGAGGACGTCGCTGCTGCTGCTGCAGCTGCTTCTCTACGTAGCTCGGCAGGCTACAGCGCCCGCGTACACCATGGATTTGGCTCTTGGCATAGGCGATGGCGCGTCGTGCTCGTGCTGAGACGTGTCCGCCAAAAACTAAAGGTCGGGTTATGGCGCTATCCGCTTGTTCCCGGATGAGGTGGGGCGTGCACATGGGTTTGGGGCAACTCCGGCAGAAAGACGCCCAGCCAGAGCACTGGGTGCTGTGCTGGTGCCGCTGAACCGGGGCATCCCGTGCATCCGCCTCTCCCCGACCAAGGGAGCACCCGTCTGCCGTACTCATTCAATCAAGTCGTGGCGGCCACCACTGCTGCTGCTGTTGTGGTGCTTGCTGGCAGGGTAATGATAGGATGACCGAGTAGAGGGGACAGGCTGTTTCCAATTTTGTCTGCCAAATTCGGCTCTACCAACAAAAACGAGAACACAAATACATGCTTGGGGTATTTTTATCCCAAGCATATATTTGTGTGTTGCGGACCACGTATGGCGAAAATATCGCTATACCCGACGTCCGTATAAAACTCGTGAGGCACATCATTTGGCTCTAAATGTCAAATATCGCGATATTCTTGAGTTTTATATATATCTAATACTACTGCTGCTGTTGCTGCTGCTGGTGAGCAGTTCCAGCTCGTTCTTTTCAAGTGGCTGCCACATCCCCTGCGGGGGAGGCGCCACAGATTGTCTCTATTTTTTTTTTTCTTGCTTCTTTTTCTCTTTTGATTTTGTATTCTTTGTTTTTGTTTTTTTTTCTTTGGTTCGTTTCGTTTCTCTATTTCATGGAATGCGTATGAAGTGCCTGTCGTATTCAGTATGATAACCTATGGCATTGCATTGCTCACTGCCCACTACTGGTGCTTAGGGGGTGTCTTAACTCCCTCCAAAGAGCATGGGAACGAGCGGAACGGAACGAGGCTGTTCGTGGTCATTCGTTCCGTGCCTGTGTAAAAAAACGTGTTTGGGTCCATGCAGAATCCTGGGCCTCGCCAGCTGAATCAGTACGAACGGTATCTTTTGAACATGCCAGAGCACATTGGTGTCCACATCCATCTTCGGTGGTGTCCATCTACATCAATTAAGATCCTGTATGTTCCCGTTCGGTCGGGCCGTTCGGTCCTCCCAAACAAGAAAAAGGGGTGCAACACTGCTTCTTCCTCTTCCTAGATATACAGTTTTTCTCGGGCTGCATCTGAGCCACAAAAAGGTATTACGTATGAAACCAAGTAAAAAGCACATGCCACGATCGGTGTTTTTGGTCATGAGAAATCATAAACATGTTTTCTTTTTGCGTCTATTAATAGCAACAATAGTGAGCGTGCGGCCTCCAAAATCTGAATAAAATGCGTGAGGGTACATACAGTCACCACAGGCTCCACTCGGACCTGCGGGGGGTCACCAGGCTTTGTTTTCATCCCCACGGCGGGCGCGGCAAGAGCACTTCTTCTGGCGCCCCCCACCGTTGACAGCTTTGAAGCCTCGATCATCCTCGAGGAACCGCGTGCTCGGCACGAAGTTATTTTGCCGTTCTAAAAACCGAGCCCGCCTCGACGTGGGGTGGGGCAGACGAACTGCCGTCTGTGTCCATAGTGGTGCTGTGTATCACTATTAACAGTGCTGTGACCTGAACAGTCAGTATACACATATCATGCATCGCACACGTCATAGCTGAAGCACGTAATTCACCTCGAACACGAAGAGAAAAAGTGAAATCAGCGTATGCATGTACCAGTACGAGATACGTATGATATGTATGCGTACAGACAGAGTAAAACAAGCAATGTGTGACCTCTGATTGGCCCAAAATCAGGCAAAAAATGGTTGAAAGCTTTTATTAATAATATACGAAGTCGTACACAAAATCAAGGCGTATAATACCTGGCCCATTCCAACCAAAAAACAGGTACGATGTGTGGCTGGCCAATCAATCGCAGGGCTCCTTGCGTGTGTTTTCTACTTGGTTCTACGAGTGTGTACTGCTGTACGTACATACCAGGTATATACACACAAACTTACAGAACAGCTCGAAAAAAGCAGCTGGAAAAAAGGCACCCTACGCCACGCTCGTACAATCCGTTATAAAGACTTTTTTTTTTTTTTTTTCCCTTGGCAAGTCGAGCAGAGAAAAAAGACTCGCGCTTCGCGCTCGCGCGCCTCATATTAATGCTGCTGTGAACAAAGAGTACAGGGTTCCCCTTCGGGATGTGGTTGACGTGAAACCTCGGGTCTGTCGCAAGTTGAAAAGAGGGAGCATCATCATCATCAGGCGTCCCTATTTACTCCGAGTACTGATGTACGCTTTTATGGTACTTACTGTGGTATGACAGGATGAGCATCGACGACGTTTGAAAATCGTCACGTGGAAATGTGCACCGTCTTTCCTGGTGAACGCTGCAAAACACATAGAAACATGAAGCAAGGCTAGAGTGTGAAGTGCTGGTGCTGTTTGCTGCACGTACCGCTGCCGATCGTAGTGTGCACCGCCGTGGCTGCGCGGTTCCTTTTGAAATCCCGAGGAAGTGTGAGTGTCGTCCTGCCCCCTGCGCAGCATTCAATCGATTGCACCGTTAGTCGACAGGAAACCTGGCACTCACACGCACACACAGAAGCACCATCCGTGGCCGTCACAAGGGGAAGAGCTTGATTTGCGACTGATGTACCGTGGCTCCCACAAAGTAGAGAGCTCGAGGGCTTGATGGATGGTGTGGTGCAGATCAAGATAAAGCAGCATCAGAGCCAAAAACTAGAGAAAAAAAAACAACGATTTGTGGGGTTTCCATGGCCCTGCGAGGCTCGGCGAGGCGGAATGAAACTGAAACCAGCTCGCGCGACTTTGGACGCCCAGAGCGCGCGCCACGAAGCCTGGCCGAGGCCCAAATGCACGCCGCCTGTGTACGGGCGGGGCTCCTGCGTGCCCCCGCAGCAGGAAGCGCGAGAAAAGACCCGCGGCCGGCGGAGAGGTGCATGCAAACGTGCAAAGAATGGTGCATCTGGCACTTGGACGTATCGCTGGCACCAGCCATGAAGCACCATCGTATCATAGCAAACGTACAGCAGACAGGTGGCTGCTGTCCGATGTTTTTTTTTTCGCCATGCTGGTTGTATTGAAATACCTGGTACTGCTACATACCGGTGGAGTCTATGCATCTCACCAGATGTGTTGTACGGTACGGTGCGTTCCATGTACATGTTGTTCACGTATCGCACGATCGTGTTCAACCTTGGGTATAATCGAAACACATAAAGTACAGCGATAGTGCAGTACAGTGGTAGTGCACACATCCTTTGAAAAAGACTCGTGTGTGTACGATACTTATGCGTCCTTCAATGTTTCCTCCGTCTCCTCTACTACGGCAGGAGGACCAAGGTTCTAGGAGAAAATAGGAGCTCGAATACGTCACATCACGCCCTGTAGATACGGGAAGGAGATCTGGGTTACATCTGAGACCTAGAGAGAGGCGCAAACCGAGCCGGAAAGAACGGAAAACACCGCCGTCGCTGCTCTGACTTGACATCTGACACGGACGGTCCGCTGCTGCTCCCTGTGACAGTCAATCAGCCTGAGACCTGTCCTGCTCCTTGCTGGTGTCGGGACACACACGCGGAGACACGGAGCAATACCCATTGGCCCTTCACGTTAGTATCAATAGCGACGCCTCCAATCTATGCACAGCCTTACTGCTAAGGAACGGTAACGCCCCACATCAAATAGAGGGGATACCGAGATACCGTAACAATACGACACCTTAGTTGGGAGAGGTGGGAGCGGCTTTGGCGGCGGCGGTAGAAGTCGCAGCAGTGCTCTCGTGCGGGGGGGGGGGGGGGGGGCGCAGGCGCAGCTAAGGACCAGTCAGGCGATATGGACGCGGAACAACAGCAGCAACGCTTTTTGGCGGAATGGCTAGGAGTAGACGAGGACTCTGGACTGTACGTGTTGGTTGCTGGAATTGTGCTTCTGGGTTTGACTTTTTTGGCCTGTTTCTACTGCAAGGTGTACGACCCGATAAAGCTTTGGTGCATCAAGATGCACAAGAAGCACTGCACGAAAAAGCCCAAGGCAGTCGCTGCGGTGCCGCCAGGAACGCCTCCAACACCAGAGGTGAAATCCCTTTCTTTTTTCCTTTTTTTTTTTTTGCGTGGCTGAAAAAAACGAAAGGCACACCAGCCTTTGATTTTTTTCAAGTGTGTACAGCTCCAAAAACGAGAGGCATAGCGACCAGAAAAAATAAATCGATACGTACACGTATGCTTCACCCCCCCCCCTCTCGAATCTCTAAAGTAATAACCACCCCCCCCACCCTCGCCCGGGGCTGCTGAACGATCGTCCCCCCCCCCCTCCGCCAACACGTGCAGCGCCAGCACTGGTATCTTAACAAAACCCTGAAGATTGATCGCCAAGACCGAGATGAGCTAGGGCCGAGAGGCGACATCAAGGGGTTGCAGGGCGGCTGGTACGGGGCGCGAAATGGGGGTTTCGATGTGTGAGGCATCATCATCATCGCACACAGCGTTGCCTGACGCAGACAACTTTTACATGGGACGGGGAGGGGAGGCGGGGGGGGTGGAGGGTGGGAGGGAAGGGAGTGGGAAAGGGAGAGGGGGGGAGGGGAGGCAGGGAGGGAAGGGGGAGCGGTCGGGGGTGGGGTGGGGGGATGGTGGGGGAGTGTACGTAGTCATGTCATGCGTGGCCGTAGTCGTATAACCATACACCTTCGCATCCCTCAGTATGGGGAAGGGTGGAGAGGAGGTGGGGGTGGAGGTTAAGGAGAGGGGGGAGTGTTTGCCAGGATGCAGTAAAACACGTCGCAGCTCTCATGTTGACAGCGCTCACGACGAGCGGGCTGCCATCATCGCTTTTTTATCACGTTGTCTCGCCTTCTTTCTGCGGAGAGGAGGAAGAGGAGAGGAGAACGGCTTTGTTGTGGCGGCACGCGGTAACTTCGTCGCAGCAGCCGATGCTCGTCGTAGCTTGTCCCAGCTAGCAGTCGAACTACAGTAGTCAGTGTAGCAATGAACGACACCCAAGCGTGGTGGCGCATCCAACGCAATCCTCGTGTTCAGATACATAGGTATGCTACTGTAGGGTGACCGCGAATCTACGCGTATAGGCACCGGTAGTGCCTTCGGGTGTTTTGGCTTCCCGTTAGTTCGCCTGGCTCCTGCAAACGCCGCGCCGACCGGTGATTTGTATCCGACCATCCATATGTTTTCCTCGTGAGAGCCCTTTAGAGTGTTTAGGGGCGTTGCTGAGCTTTACCAACTTCGTTTTTAAGCTCTTACGTGTCGTGCGGACGGGCGTTGTTTTTTTTAGCTCTGCGGACTGGGACATCGAGACGGAGCGCATGATTTTTTCGATCACTACGTGATTTTTTCTTGTGTGTGTGTGTGTTTTTTTTTGTGCAGTCTGCGTGTTCGCCCCTCGGACCGAATTGGGCCGGTACATTTTCTTTCGCGTTTTTTTTTTAGGTTACTCGCATCCGGTTACTCGCGTCGAGCGAGGTCTGGAGAGCGTCTTTTATTGGTAAACTCGGAAATAACTTGTAGACTACTCGTAGACTCGACCAAAACCAACCGGCACATACAGGAAACTGCCATTCAATGCGTCGAATAATACATTGTGCAGCGTGCAGGCGGCATGAGCACAGGTGGACCGGTGGACTTGGTGTGTTGTTCACTGGATGCTAGTTACTCGCCATGGAGCATGGTCTAAACGAAGCGTCAGTTCTTCGTTTATTTCCTGGTATACTCGTAAAACTCGACTCAACCGGTACATGAAACTGCCATGCAGCACGGCCAATACATTGTGCAGCGTGTCCAAACGTGGACCCCGGTGGACTCATCTATTTTTTCATTGCGGTTACACGCGTGTAGCGTGATCAGGACGCAAGTGTCAGCTCTTCTTGGCCAACCCTCGACTCAATCGTCACACGAAACTGTCGTTCAGCGCGGCTAACAAATTGTGCAGCATGTACCAAAGTTGACCGGTGGACTTTCTCTCTCTCTCTTTTTCAGCAGCGGTTGCTTCCGTGGAGCGTGTGGGCGTGACAACGAAGTGTCAATTCTTGGGGGTAAACCACGTACATATAAGCAAACTCGTGAAGTCGACCCAACTCACATGCAGACATACGGCCTGAAACTGGAAATTCAGCACGGCGAACGAAAAATATTGCTCAGGGTGTCCGTGCTCTTTGTGCGCTCTTGCCAGAAGCTGAATCGCGGCACAGCGCACGCATCGCCCTTGAGGCTCGAATATTTCTACTTAGTTTCACGATTATAAGTCGCAAATATGCTCCCGATACGTATTACGGGGGGCCATAGTAAACAGGACCTAAGGTACACACAAAAAAACTATATAATTCCATATTTTTACCAACAAAATTTGGTCCTATTTACTATGGTCCCCCGTAATAGCATGTTCGGCGACAGCGACCGTTTCGTAAGCTCACCTTGGAGAAGGCGTTGCCGCTAATGAGATGCGGGCACCACAGGTACAGAGGTGAGGCATGTACAGCCCCTCCTGTTATGTACGCGGGTGGTATACTGTTCGCACTTCCAGCGGGTGACACATTCACACGCGGCGTGTGCGTTGATTCAAGTAAGTGCACACGGACGCTCACGGTTTTTTTGGGTCTACCTGCCATATACGTGCATGTACTGCGTGGGTCGAGCCTCGGGCCTACTGTCCGCGTTTGCTGTTGCCGCACCCCGTGGTGAATGAATGTTGCGGGTGGACAGGAGTGGGTGTCCTCCTTGTCGTCCTGCATGACCTGGCACACGAAGTATTTACCGCTTTGGCACAATGTATTACCACTTTGGACGAAAATATAAGCAACTTTTAATCAATAACATGAAGACCAAGCGGTCCTTGTGTTTTATAAATATATCGACTGAGAAATGGAAACGGACCGCACGCACATCCGTTGATTCGAAACAACAGCATCATGCCGAATGAACAACAGCAGTAAAGGCGGCCGAACCTGCACAAGAGGTACACACATACGAAATAGCAAAATCTGAAACAGCATATATATATGCATGTGTCTAGATTAACTCTACCCGGGGTACCTGTGGTAGCCATTATTACGGGGGACCATCTTAGATAGGACCTACGGTACACGCAAAAAAACTATACATGTCGCTATTTTCACCAACAATAGTTGATCCTATTTACTATGGTCTCCCGTAATATAAGCTTCTTGTTCTATCTGTGCGGCCCCTCTGGCATCATACGCCAGCCACAGGCCAATCGACATCTCTTCAACAGTTTCGTGCCTCCTACTCGGCACCTACATACCACCCATCATTCCATGGGCAGCAGTAGCACCCTCCAGCCTCCTTCCCTCCCTCTCCTCTCCTCCCCTTCGCGGCCCCTTAGGAGAGAAAAAGGTTAACCCTACCTACCCATATATATGTCTAGTCTACACGCGCGGCTATTGTTCATGCACCACAACCACCGACTGGCTTGGCTGTGGACAATCTCATACGGTAGTCGTCATGGTCTGTTCCGTCCCAGGGCGCCATGAGAAACGGGGGGCATCCGGGTCGCTCTCGTGTGCGGCCTCAGCGGCAGCTTCTGCAAAACCTTGCGCTGCTGCAAGAGCTTCTTCTCTTGTTCGTCTTTGCCCCGTCGAATCTGGAGAGAGAGAGAAAGAGAGAGAGAGAGAGAGAGAGAGAGAGAGAGAGAGAGAGAGAGAGAGATGTGAATTAGGCGATGGCATGCTCAGCACAGCACAGCAAGATGGACAGCGCAAGAATGCGGGTCGGGGAGGGGGGGGGGGGGGGAGGGTACTCCTTTGTTGCTTGTCCTTGTGATTTGGCTATTGACGACGCATCCCTTTCGAGATGGAGGGAGGGCGGTGGCGGGGGGGAGGGGGGTGTACTCGATGTCATGCATGGCCGTAGTCGTTTGACCGTAGACCCTCGCATCCCTACAATGCCGAGACGGAACACGCCGGGTTCTCATCAACCAGGAAGACTTTGCTTGCACCAAGCGCGAAGCACCGCTAGGTGTTCGGCGAGTCGCATGAAGGGTGTTGGGGTGGGGTTCCGCGTATAGTGAGAGTTTTTTGTTTTGCGAGTGAGCGAGCGAGGGGGGGGGGGGGGGAGGGTTACTCACTATCATGGATGGCCGTAGTCGTATGAGCAAGCAAGAGGGGGGGGGGCGGGGACTCGTTAGGGGGTGTGGACTTTGTGGGCTACCACTTTCAACGGAAATACAGTAAATGCCGTTGGTGTATAGGGGGTGGTGGGGATGGTGGGGGGGGGCTATACTACGTAGAATTTAGCGACATGGGGCTTTTCTGCTCGGTTGCACTTTAGACTCATCCCGCGGTGGGGGCTCCACTTTTTTTTTTTTTGCTTTCTGAGGCAATATTTTCTCGCCGGTGAGCAACCACTACAGCAGTATACCGGTTAGTATAAGACTGCTGTCATAAGTATATTTGTTTTAGGACTACCGTAGTACGCAGCGTATCGAGCAAAAACGTTGGCTGGGTTTTTGACCCTAACAAAGTTTCTTCGAAGAAGTCACGTTTTTTGTTTTGGGTAATATATCGAGCTCCTCCGTGGGAGGAGCTTTCAGAAAACAACGAACCACCCTTCGACCGTGAGATTGTTTTGCTCGTCGCGGCGTGTTGTAGCTACTACGGAGAAAATGTACTTATAGCCTCAGGGCATAGCTCGTTCTGGCGTATTATTTACTGGTGCCACGGAGAAAATGTGCGTATAGTGTTATAAGGCATAGGTTGGGCAGGTGATCGGTTTAACTTTTTTTTTTATCAATAGTTCAACCGACGAAGAGATCTTCACAAATGGCGTCGACGGCAGGCAGGACATGGGCCGTTGGGCGTGAGTTTCGAATTTCACGTCCACCGCTGTGAAAAAAACGCTTCTTGAAAAGAAAAACGTGAGTTTCCGCATGCCAGTTCTCTGAAATGCTTCTGGATCCCCAAAAATTGGAACCGCGTGTGGGTGGCACGCGTCGCGACCCGTGTATCCGGTCCGTTGCAGGAGGGGGGGGGGAGAGTGTGTTGCAAAGGTTACGGTAGTTTGGGTACGCGATGGGTTTTTTTTTTTTTGTTAGCCCAACGGACTACAGTATCACCTTCAAAACAGTCCTGGGGCATAGGTACACAATGATTAAGGTCATGCTTCATTGTAAAACGTTAGAATATGGTGCCGTTCCAACGAGATTGGGTGACTGCTCTTTCCGGAGCACTCGCTGGAACTCCCAAAATACCGTTACACACATGTATCCCTGCACCCGACTACGTGAGCACCCCGAACATCCTCAGCAGTTGACTCCTTTGGGACCCCCCCCCCCCCCCCCTTTTGAGGGGTAGCGACAGAGACAACGACAAACTTTGGCCTCGTCAACCGTCTACGATTCGCAGCGTGAGCAGCGCCCAGAAGGCAGCACACGGGTATGGGAAGGACCAATGTTGCGTTCTGTGCCGTGCCGTCCCGTCCCGTCCCGGGCCGTGCGACTCTTTGCATTGAAAAACTCGGACACCAATCTGTATCAACCCTATCATACCCCCAAAATCACCACCCCTTAGCCTGAAAGTCCGACTGCTGAAGGCCGAGGTGATTGAGACCCTGCTGTGCGTGCGGGTGTGCGACGTGGACCCTCAGAGCGAGCGGAACACTTTGCCAAGCTTCGAACGGCTCACCACCAAGCAAGTCCTTTTGCGAGTCATTGGCTTCCAACCGCCGACTCCGTGCTGACCACGCCACTCTCTCGTACGCGAAGGCCCCCAAATCACCACCACGGCAGTGGTCGTTGCTGTAATTGCCACTTTTTACCGTTAATTTTTTTTTCCCCCTTTGAAGTCTCAAGAGGATTAAAAACCCATTCAGGACAGCAGTACCCTTTTTTTTTCCCCTTTGAAGTCTCAAGAGGATTAAAAACCCATCCAGGACAGCAGTACCCTTTTCGGGGGGGGACAAACCACTCAAATTCCAAGTAATTTGTTCCCAAAACGAGACTGCAGTCCTAAAAATCTATTCTCTAAAAAACGCTACAGTTGTAGATATCTAGCGAAGCACGGGGTCAGCAGGTGGTGTCGACGACCTCAAGGGGGTGTTCCACGTACCCATTTGGAATTTGGGGGAGAGAGGGGGGGGGGGGGGGGGGGGGCGCCCTCACCTTGGCAATCGTTGCAACGTCCGCCGCAACCTTTTGCCGACACCTCTGCCGCCTGCTCAGGGAAAGCCGCCTCAGCTGTTTCCTCGGCTTATCCGCACGTAATACGTGCTCCAGTAAGTGGGAGTCCTACAGTGTGTATATTGAAAGCGGGGTATACACAACACAAGAATGAGTGCCAGGTAGCCACAAAAAAAAAAAAAAACGTTTGTACACGAATTTTATGCTTGCGGTCGGCTCGTTGTGAATCTCGAGATAAGCACCGAAAAGACTTGAGCACGGACAGAAATGAGCTGGACATGCGAGTATCATACGTGTATATAATAGCGTCATCGACAACTACCTACCTACCTACCTGCTGCTGCTGCTGCTGCTGCTGCTGCTGCTGCTGCTGTGTGTGGTGATCGAGGCGAAAGAAAACAATTTTTCAGGCTTGAGGTCTACTGTAATATAGATGGGAGCTGGGGCCGTCGAAACATCAGCATTGCAGATAAACCAACAGCATGATACGTAACCGACGTGAGTTTGGCAAAATGACGATGGTCGCGCCATCATCCTGAAAATGCTTGAGGTGCAATCTGGTTTTCCTCGGAATACCTCATGGGAATATCCCGTGGGATCCCACGGGACATTAATCGACCCCACGAAATATCCCATGGGGTCCCACGGGACATTTAGTTTATCCCATGGTATCCCACGGGACATTTAGTTTATCCCATGGTATCCCACGGGATGTTGTATGATCCCATGAAATATCCCATGGGATCTTGTTGGAGGTCCTACGATGTGACTCCCATGGGCCCCCATGGGATGCCGTAACGCTAACCCTACCCCTAATCCATTAGGTTTCCCATTGAGTTCATATGGGATCCCCATGATAATCCCATGATATCCCCATAGGCAGTTCTCGTCGGGTTGCCTATGGGAACATATTTCCTTTGGGATTAGCCCATGGGATGTCCCATGGAACCATATGGGGCTCCCCACGAAAAAATTTCCTCATGCAGTTGTCATGAAATTGCCTGCGGGAAGTCTTTTCCTGTGGAATCATACGGGAAGTTCAGATGGGAGTAAGCCATGGGGTTTCCCATGGAATTCCTATGGATTGAATCCCCACGAGAAATTTCCACGGGATTTTTTTTGTGGGCAGTCATCATGAGATTGCCTCCGTATGGGTACTCATTTCCTACGAGATCTCATGGGAAATTCCGATGGGATTATATTCGATTTCCATGGGGTGTGTGTACTGTTGTAACATAGCGTCGTAGGTTAATTCGTATATAGTTTGGGATCAATGAGGCCTCCTGCTGCGATCAGCCGGAGACTCTCACCCGGGGTTACTACCCCCGCGTTGATTCTCTGGCAATCAACGCGGCACGTCGTCGCAGAGAGTAGCTACCCCGGTAAAATACACACTAAAACAACTGATGTCGTTGTTGACGGTACACCTCGCTACCAACGACGGGCGGGCGGGATGGTCTGTTTTCCCTAGCCTTTCTACTTTGTCGTGCTGTTGTCGAGCTGCGGTGTCGACCACGGAGTGGGCTTTAACCACTGCCTCCCAGTACAACAAGAGGATTTTCCCGAAAAGGGATCCACCCTGCTGGCGTCCCCTCTCTTCTTCCTTCGAGATTACTGTTGTAACATAGCATCGTAGGTTAATTCGTACATAGTTTGGGATCAATGAGGCCTCTCTGCTGCGGCATGAGATCACACCCGTACTTGCTTCCCTTTTCTTATCTCAGTGTCGCCGCTCGATCATCTCTTATCCTTTCCCATGCGGGTACCTTTCCTTTATCATCATTCCCAAACTTCTAGCCTAGTCTTTCCCTGGGTTCTGCGACCGCCGGCTGTCCCGTGGGAATGCCGCGTATGATTTCCCGAACCCCTCCGACAGTGGTAAAGCGTCTGCCTGGATGAAGGCCGTGTCTCGCGAACGTTTCGCTCCGTTCGACGCCGACGCGGATGCTGTCATCCCTACGTGTCTGCTGGCTGGCTACGGCCGCGGACCTCCATCCAACGTATTCCATGAGGACGTCCATGGCCGTCCCATCCATGTGGTGACTCTCCGCCCCCCCTACCCGAAAAGAGTGCAGCGAGTACCGCTTGTGCTCCATACCCGCTGCTCTCAAGTGGACCTGGAGGTTCGAGGTCATCTGCGCCGGCGTTAGCGCCATCTTCCCCTTGTCTCCGCTCTCGAGGACGCTCGGGAAAAGGAACCCTGAGTCCTCCGCGAGTGCCCACTGCATGGACTCCGCCGCCTGCCGGTACTCGATCATGGCCGCCACGGCACAGATTTCACGGTATTCCACGTTCCTTCGTACCACTACCGCTTGGGACGACTCCCTCAGCGTTTTACCGAAAAATAAATTGAAAATGAACCCCTCGCCTCTAGGCATCTGCAACACCTGGGACGCCAGTGCTACTGACAATTCGAAGCCACGCTTCATCGTGTGGAAAGCGACGCAGAAAATCGCCACGTCCCGTACCATCGCGAATCGTTCGGCCGCCGTTGGCAGGGCAGGCACGCGACGGCGCATGTCGCCGACCAGCTCTTGCAGCTGACTCGCCACCAATGGGGGTGCTTGCTTCACCGACACCCCCCCTCGCCGCTGTTCTTCTTGCGCGTTAGCCAAGTATCCCCGTACTAGCGGGCTCGCTACGGGGTTCCCTCGTTGCTCGACGGGTTCCCAGTCGCTCGAGATTACCCTTGGATATTTTGTCCCGTGGGATCTCACAGGAAACGCCAAGGGAGGGTTGCCATGAAACGCCCGTGGAAAAATTGACCGATCAAGAACACAAAGTCGCAAGGTGGTGGGCGCCTAGTCCTGAATGGAAAGAAGGCACGGCGGGGGCGGCGTCTACCGAAAAGCACGGCCGATTCGTCTTCCGTGACGTCCGTCGTCTCGTCGGCGTTCGTTGTGCCGCGAGTACCTCTCACGGCCCCCGGCGGCGTCGGCCAGAAAGTCGTTTCCCTCCGCGCCCGCTCCGCTCCTTACTCCCACGGCTCCCGTCGGCGTAGTCTTCGATATCTTAACAGGGTGTCCCGCCGCGGGATATATCCCACGGGATCCCACACGAGAGTATTTTTATTAACGTAAATGATCGCGTAGAGCGGGCCGATACGTAGATGACGCTACTACTTGCTGCCGTTTAGACATGAGTCTCAAGCATCAATAGATGACGCTTGATACGGCAAGTAGGCACAGAGTAGTCCGTATCATAATACAGTCAGTCGTGATACACCCGGTAATCTCCATACGAACCAAATATCAAGAGGACAGATTGCGAGCCAGACGAACAGACCGGGCCTTCTGCACGCGCTGCGCGTGCACGGCGAAGGTCACTGCGCCCGTACGACGAAGGTTGCGAAATGGTCAACGATTCTCCTCATCATGTCCATTCAACAATCAGCGGTCCTGCTCTTTTCTTGTTTCCGGACGAGACAAAAAGGGTACTGACACTCCCCCTCTCTCTCCCACGTAGAACCCTTCTGCGAACGAACAAATGCAAAAATGACCCCCCAGCTACAAAAATTTCCAAACACAGAGCGTATCTCCCGAAAAACGCGGGTGGGGTGGTGCGGTTCTATAAAAGGAAAAAAAAGTATGTGGATCCTGGGGCCACTTTTCACTGGTTCTTTCTTGTTGGAGAGCTTTTTTTCCAGATTTTCCACAACTTAGGCTCATTCTTATCGGAGAGCTTTTTTTCCAGAATTTCCAAAGTTTGGAAATAATTGGAGATTTGTATCAAGATACGGAGGCGTTCTGTCACTATTCGTGAAATTCTCAAGAAGCTAAAAATCGTGTTTGTTAAATTTCACATACTTCGAAAAAAAAAACAGGAAAATCTGGGAGATAAAAAAATTGCGCGAAAAAAAACATGGAAATTATGGAAAAAAACTTTCCGGTAAGAATGAGCCTTGGAATGTTTTGAAAACTGTATCAAGATACGGAGGCGTTCTGTCACAATTTGTGAAGTTATTTAGAAGGTAAAAAAAAATCAGGAAGAATAAAATTCACATACCTGGTATTTGAAAAAAAAAAAAAAACAGGAAAATCTGGAAGATTAAAAAAATTGTGCGAAATAAAAGTATGGAAATTTTTTGGGAAAAAAAAAAACTCTCCGACGAGAAAGGTCCTCACCAACTGCGCCTGGAAGCCTGGATTATTAATGTCGGCCGTTCCATTTCGGGCGTCGTGCCCCTTCCGCTTGGACGCCCCCCTCGCACCGTGGCTTTTGCCGGGCAGAGGCTTGAGGTTGAGCGCGAAGGTGCTCATGGGAAGGGCCTGCACCAGGCACTTGAACTGCTCCTGGAGCCCCCCTCCCCCGACTGCTTCATATGCTCGAATTTCTGGTGCAGAAAGTGCCTTCGGTACATCACGAGGTTCTGGCAGAGGGTCAGCCCCAGGGAGTTGAAGGCCTGCGCGACCAAAAAACAAGGAAAGCAAGAGGAAAGCGAAAGCGAAACCGAAAGCAAAAGCAAAACAAACAAAACAAAACAAAACAAAAAAACACAAGACAAAACAAAACAAAACGAAAAAAAAACCATCCTTTATTTCTTCCTTTACTTCTTTCCCTTGCTTCTTCGTGTATTTCGGGAAGTGACAAGTGCAACAATGGTTTGAAGCTCAAGATGCTGCATATTGTCGGATGACTAACTGAAATACTATAGAAATGTGAAAATGTAC
The DNA here is from genome assembly GCA_031763025.1 of Macrocystis pyrifera. Taxonomy (NCBI): domain Eukaryota; class Phaeophyceae; order Laminariales; family Laminariaceae; genus Macrocystis; species Macrocystis pyrifera. Next base: position 7,666,408 of record JASSKH010000007.1, on the reverse strand, counting down.
CGAGATGTCGTCGTAGACTGTTCATGGCGAGGTGGCACAGGGACGAGGCGGAGAGGAGCTGGCTACACATCACGCAGCTAGGACGCCAAGAGCGGCGGCAAGGGGAGGGACGGGGGGGGGGAGCAGGCGTACTTATACAGCTGTCGAAGAATGCAGAAACGAAATGATCGATCGGGTGGCTAGGTATCGATTCGACTAGCCCTTGAATTCCAGCAGTTTTTTGCTTGTTTCTTGCTGAGTTGTCCAATCGGGGGGGGGGGGGGGGGGGGGGGGGGGGGGGCAGTGGTAGTAGTGACACTTGACACAGCTATTGGCGAGAGTAGGATGGAGACGGCGAATGGTGTGGCAAGGTTCCTGTATCTGCTTTTTAGCAGAGATGGGAACCCATCCATGTCACTGTCACTGCCTGCAGTACGATTACCTCTGTTATCTTTTGTCTCTTGCTTCTTGCTTTTGGTTTGTCTCTCTCTCTGTTTCCTTTCCCCTCCCCGCCGTCCTTATGCCGGTACCTTCGTGTTGCCTTTGCCCGTGCATAAAAAGCTATCTGTCCTTCTTGAGTACGCATGATTTTCCTCTGTCAATAGTCGCCTTCCTGACCTCTTCGCGTCATTTGTATTAATTTCATTTAATGATTTGTTTTGTTGCATTTTCGTACTACTTTCTGGTCTTGCTTGTTGTGTTGTTCTGTTCTCGTGCCCGGTACGCTGGCATTTCACTTGCTTTACCTCATGACTTTGCGATTATTTTTTTGGTGTTGTTTTTTTTCTCTGTCTCGCAGTCTATGAACCACATAATTTGTGTCTCTCTGGGATGGGATGAGGAATCAGGGCGGACACTGGGTGTGCTGATGAAGCCGGGTAGAAACAACGAATTAATGTGAAGACAGCACACACATGGAGAGGTCCACCGAGGCAGACAGATCAACAAGCCTGCCGAAACCGCTCGGTGGGGTGCAGGCGGCGAAACTCGACAGGGGAAAAAAAAAAAAAAAAAAACGTCGCATCGCACCTGTTGGTGCTGATAGTTTCGAAAGTCGATCTCTCCGTGGCCTAGCGCTGCGCGGAACTCCGCGATGGTTACCTCGCCTGGCAGTGGGCGCGGGTGTTACTTACCACGCATATGTTTGAGCAGCAAAAACTTGTGTTTTCAAACCAGGTTGGAGTCAAATCATGATCAGATTTTTTATTCCATTTTGCCACCTGACAACGTGCAGCGGCACAATCCAATGATACCATCCACATATACACGGGTAACTAGAATCCAACAACGTAAAACACGGAAGGTGTTTTTCGAATCAGACCTGAATAGCTGACAAACTTACTTCAGTAACGCAGTCTAGATAAAACAATCGACGGGTGAGTGTGAGTGAGCTTAACAGCGGTGAATGGAGCAGCCACATATACCAGTATATATATACGATATACATACATATATGAACTTTCTCCGTTGTAATATGATAATGTACTATAACGGGGGACCACAGTAAATAGGACCTACGGTACACACTAAAAACTATATATATTTTCTGATTTTTACCAACAATACTTGGTCCTATTTACTATGGTCCCCCGTAATACCCAGTTAACTGACTTGCATCAATGTGTACGCTATCAGTAATTTCCAAGTTTCGGGTACTGCTCTGAACGCAAGCAACGAAGGATACCGGCACGCCTAACGGGGCGGCCCGAGCCAGGCCAGCTGCAAATTGTTGCCTGCGCACGGAAAAAGTGCCGTACTCCTCAAAACGTGCTATTAATCGTCCGAAAAGTCGTGCTTTTGGGCGGCCAAGAAAACCAGGGCTGTTCACGAGTCATGTCAAACCTCGCGGGTTAGGAAGGGTCGGGTCTGGTCGGGTCGGGTCGGGTCGGGTCGAGCAAGGGTGACCCGACCCAATCCTCGAAAGGTTGAAACCCTCCTGGCCGTCCTGACCCGACCCAATCCGACCCGATCGGACCCGGCCCGACCCTTCTGACCCTTCTGACCCGACCCGACCTGACCCGACCCAGCCTGACCCGACCCGACCCAACCCGACCCGACTCGATCCGTGAGGTTTCAATAACCTCCTGAACCGACCCGCAGGTCGGGTCATGACCCGTGCAGAGTCTTGGTCAAAGCCAAAACCACAATCGGTCAGTGACTACATACGAGGTACCTGGTTCTTTGTAACATACGGTACCAGCTTCGTGTCACTCTGTACGGGAAATAAATGAAAGCACCGCGTTTCGGTATATATACATGAATGTCAAAACGGTGCTCATCAAGCTTCCGGAGGAAGGGAGTGATATATATATATATGCACTGTCACTAGTTGTTCATGGTGATGTTACTCCAGAAATCGCTACGTACAGATATCATTCCGTTCGGAAACGGTCCGTAAGTTTCCGTTGGAAGGGAGTGACACACACATGCAACGTGCGTTGTGGTGCTGTCACCGAGAAATCCCTACGTACGTACATTATCTTTCTTCCGTTCGTCGATGAAACCACCGATCAACGACTACGTATTCTTTTAAGTACGAGTGAGTACAGTTATGGTCGCCTTACAATAGCCGGCATGCGCCAGTCAGGTAGCGAAAACCGGCACTAACTACTCAGCATACTGCCGCGCTGGTTACTCTCTTATCGGTGCCATGTGCCAAGTGCCGAGCGATTCCGCAAGCACCACTGCTGTATAGCGGGCAGCCGGCGCTGCCCAACCGGCCCTACGTATAGAGGGACCACTCCTGTACTGCACCCTCTTTTAGATGTCCTCCTCGGCTGCTGAAAGTAGATACGGCAAGGACAAACAGCAGTCCTGCACATAATCTTATGCGCTCGCCGTGCAATGCACACGCACACGCTGGCCATGGTTTTATCACGCAATACATACCGCTATATATACCCACCACGCAAGGACTGTTTGGATATAATGTTCACACGAAAAACGATCATTATTTTCTTCGGGGAATATAAACGGGGGGCCATACGTAGTAAATAGGACCTACGGTACACACAAAAACCCGTGTATTTACCTATTTTTACCAACAATATTTTGGTCCTATTTACTATGATCCCCCGTAACAGTGGTACACCAGTGTCACGGTACACCCTACTGTAGTAATTAATGTAAAGGCCCAAAAAACGGGGAGAGAGAGAGAGCTTCCCAATGTATTCCTGAATGATATGAATGCAGCATCGATGGGAAGCCTACCAATCAGCCGCGTTTTTTAAACAGACGACTTATTTTTGCGATTCACGCAGTAGATAGGTATATGTATGGAGACAAAACGCACCAAAGTGGGTGCTTTGGGCTTGTTTTGGGCCTATTTACTATGCCCCCCTCCGTGATAGAGCACGCACCTGAGCCGTCGCTGTCCATAAAGTCGAAGTGCGCCTTGAGTTGAGCCCGCGTCTCATCCGTGAGCTTGCCCGTCGTTTTGAAGGCCCTGGCAATCTCGTCAAGCTCTATCTCTCCCGACCCGTCCCGGTCGAACATGTTGAACAGGTCCGTCGCGATCTGCTTTCTCGGGCTGCTCGTGGGCGGCGCCGCGTCCCTGCCTCAACCGCATAAAGTTCACAGAGATTCGTGGAAAAGCGGTCGTACTATTCATGGTGACGGACGGTGACGACGTTTCGCGATAAGTGACACGACGCGCTTTCTTCCCTTTTTTGAGTCGCTTCCTTCCGTCATGTTTTCCCCCTTTTGGTGCGTACAAACTCTAACCCCTTCGTATATTTATACGGACCGTTCGGATTTTAAATGCTCATGTAAAAAAAGCTCCACGTATATATATATATATATATATATATATGATGCCGTGGTGTACCCAAGGGTTGCACCTATGATTCGTTCGGAGTATTTTCGGATTCTTGGCTTTGCTCGGAATCTTAGACCCCCCTGCCCCGCCCCCGCCCCCCCGCGCGCGCGAATCAGTTCATTGACGCTGTCATCCAAATGCTGCAAGAAAATCCGCCTCACAAGCGGTTCTTGGCGGGATGAAGCTCACCCTTCATGCGACTCGCCCAACATCTCACGTTTCGCTTCGCGCTTGGTGCAAGCAATGTCTGCCTGGTCGGTGGAAACCCGACGTGCTCCATCCCGGCTTTGTAGGGATGCGAGGGTCCATGGTCGTACGACTAGGGCCATGCATGATAATGAGTACACCCCCCCCCCCCACGCGAGCGCGCGCGCAACGCAAAATAATGTCAGGAGTAGACGGCAGTTTTGTCGGCATCATCCGTCGCACCATTTAGAGCCCACAACAGAATGTACTCCGTGAGTATAAATTGAAAATTCGCAACTACTGGATTTTCGTTTTCTTACCTTTTGTAATGTCCTCATCTACCAGAAAATGCAACAGATAACAAATGAGGACAATCCCCATGCATGGTGTAGGTAGGTATACAAGGGGAAATACACTGTGAATAGTGTAAAAACATGAATGGCTTTGTCAACTACACCCATCCGACCGAGAATATAAGCTCCGTTAGATATCAATATCATATTTATAACGGTTTTAATATTGGCGGCCAGAGCGGCATTGAATAAGCTCATCAGTTTACCCTATAGGACCGCAGTCTCGTTTCGAGTTTCGGGGGCAAACCAATCAAATATGAAGTACAGTAGTTCGTCCCCAAAACGGGACTGCAGTGCTGAAAGGAGTTCAGGTACACTGTCAGTCAGAAATTACGTTTTTCGCCCCAAATCGCCACCTCCAACGTAGCACGGGTCGTTTAATCCGGGGACAGAGTTTGAGCGGTACGTGTTATAAGCATTACCCTGGGCTGGGTAATCGATCGGTCTTTTACTCCTATAATAGCTCAGTAGGTAACACTTTTTCACATTTGGCGTCGTCGAGGACAGGGGTCCGAATCTCACTTCGAACGTTTCCTTTTATAGAAACGCTTGCGCGTGCGGTCCGTACAAACATATCTCCCTGGTCCACCGGGTATTGACACGAAGCGGGTAGATCAGCGTACGGCCGTATACGGTACCGACGCCCCAAAGTTCCCGCCGTTCAGAGGGCGGGAGAGTGTTACCCTGGGCTGGGTAATCAATGGGTCTTTTACCCCTATATAGCTCAGTAGGTGACACCTTCACGTACGTACCATTCTGTTCGGAAAGGAAAAGCGAGAGGACCACAGGTTTGTTTGGGGAATAGTTTTCTCGGGTATATGGCACATCCCCTTCTTCAACCAAAGGTAGGTAGATAGAGAGTGTTGGGTACTGATGGTGGTGGTAGCGGTGGTGGCGATGTTGCACAAGACCAAAACACGCGCTCTTCCTTTTCACTTCTGTGTTTTGTTATGGTACTGCTTTGAATGAGGCTGAAAGAAGTCCGGTAGTTACCTGGGTTCAGACATTGGGATCGTATTTGCAGTACTTGGGAGGCGTATCTTAGATGGAAAACCAGGGGTTTGTTTTTCAGCGAGGCACGAGCTTGGGTCCCAGTTTCCTCGTGCACGAAAGGAATAATTCTGCTCTTCTTCTATCTCTAAGCAAACAACACACGTGAGTACCAACGAGTACCGGCTTAATACGCAAACCTGTGTCCAGGGATACAAGTGTCCCGACCTTGATCTTAACAGTTCATCCTCTCTCCTTGGCGTATTGCTGTCTGGACTGCTTCGAGTGTTCGTGTGTGGAACTTATGAAACGATTACTTGGAAAAAAAATTAATAGTAGAATACTGATTTAAAAGGAAGGATATTTGTTTTATATAGGAACGGCATCTACGCTATTTTGTCAGAAGGCAAGCATAATAATGATACTCGAAATTGGTATTTAGTACGTATATACTACCCAATGGCGTCATCATCACACCCAGCGTGTCGGTCCTGATTCATCCTATTAACACTACTACGTATGATACTCATACGTAGAGAGGTACCGGTACTACTGCTGTAACTATGTGGTCACAGACTGCTGTGTAGTATTCATGTTACTGCTGCTGTAGCACGAGTACCCCGACGGCCCTTACAAACAGTTCCGAACAGAATGGGCCCATGCGAAAACAATCGACGTGCCGGACAGCCGGTAGAAAAATGAATCGCAGTGCGCATTTAGCGCATGTAGCGCATGTAGCGCATGTACGAGAAGTAGCTAAATACTCGTACCGCAGATCAGCTATTTAACATACAACATTTTACGTGCAGCGCGAACGAACACACCTGGCCGGTGTTGGGAGGATCATGCTCCTACTGTTAGTAGAAGTGGGGCCGCCCGTCCTGCTGCCGACGAAGTGGACCATGTCACGGTTCCTCACGACAAGCCTTCGCTACGCACCCGTAGCAGCAGCCTGCTCTCCCACTTCTTGTGCCACCGACGAACGAGTCAACAACCACGACAACAATAGCCGACGAACAGGAAACGGGTAACCCGCCGGTCGAAACAGCACGAAAAATAAAACACGCAGCACAAAATGCGCAACGCGAGACACGAGTCGTGAACGGAAGGAGGAGGAGACGAGGGCCCTCTTATTATCTGCTGCTGCTGCTGCTGCTGCTGCTGCTCGAGAACCACCGGCGATGAGGTTACGGGTACGGTAGCGGTGGCAAGCGACCCGTCGGGATTAGGAAGCGGAGCAAAGCTCCCGACTCCTCCTCCTCCTGATGGCATCGAATACTGCTGTTGCAGTGCTGCGACTACTACTGTACTAGTGCTCTGCTTGCCACTGTATACGACGAGCGGAGACCGTTACGATTGTTCCTCTTTGTTGTTGTTGTTGTTGAAGTCCTGACATCGTTCGATTACCCTCTTCTCCGCTACACGTAATTACTTATGGTAATAATACTCGCCGCACATTCATACCATGTACGAACATCTTGCATCGTCTACTATAATATCTGATTCAGCTGTGCTCTCCTTCCGTGCATACCTTTCCTCGTTGTTGTGTTCTGGCACGTCGTACGTACAAGTAACGTCTTTTTTGTCTGGTTGTTGAAACGTTTCACACGAAAGGAAACATTTAAAATGTCTACCGTGTACAGCAGCAAGCAGTAAAAATATTTTTTTGTTTGGTACCACTGCTGTAGTATTTTTATAAATTTTGAAATACGTCAGCTGTGAGTTCGACTGATTAAATAGCTGTAGTATTTTATAAATTTTGAAATACGTCAGCTGTGAGTTCGACTGATTAAATAGTTGATTATAGTACTTACTCTTCAAAAACTATTAAAATAATCCCATCATCTGGCACGCGGCAAACGACCAGTCAGTGTTGATGTCAAGGTCGGGACACTTGGCTTTGTATTTACTGACAGGTTTGCAGTAGTATGAACACCATAACACCAGCACAAGACCCCTTTTTTTCCGCGAAGGTTCCCGCGCATGGAGGATACGGGTTTCTCCGTATACCGCCGCAACCAGCGGAAATCCCGACGGTAAATAATGATAATAGTACCGTTTTTCTGGCTGTTTTTTTCGAGTCTGGCGGACACATCTATGTTAAGATCAAGGTTGGGACACTTTGTGTCCCTGGACAGGTTTGCCTATTGAGCCGGTACTCGTTGGTACTCACGTGTTTGGGCAGAGATTAAAATTGTCCTGTTGACCCGGGCAGCATCCAGGGGAGCCGCTGGCCTATATCTTTGACAAGGAATTACATAAAGAATACGCGCGTTCGGTTTATCACAACAAATTCGGTAAAAATGGAATATAGACGAGACGTATTACTACGCAGCTTGCAAAGTTGAGTATCAACTATTTAATCAGTCGAACTCACAGCTGACGTATTTCAAAATTTATATAAAAAAAAGAGCAGCAGTTTTTTTTTCTCATTTATTTCGTGCACGCTGAGACTAAGAGCCGAGCTCGTGCCTCGCTGGGAAAACCCCTGGTATTGTATCTACGAAACGCCTCCCAAGTACTACGAATACGATCCCAATACTTGAACCCCTGGGTAATTGCCGGGCTTTCAGCCTCATTCAAGGGAGTATCACAACACTAGTCCACTCTGACCAGCCGTATAATATGCAGAATTATGGGAAATTCGTGGAACCCTAAGGGGCAGAGGAATAAATCGTCAACGAAAGCGATCGCCATGCCACCCGCTACGGGGGGGAGGGCGACGAAGTTTCATGGAAAAGCGAAAAATGAATACCAGGTACCAAAAACGAGAATATTTTTTTTCTTGGAGTTTCGGTTGTACTTGTTAGGATCAAGGTTGCGGGACACTTCGTATCCCCGGACAGGTCTGCCTTTTAAGTCGGTAATCGTTGGTACTCACGTGTGTTGCTTGCTTAGCAACAGAAGAAGGTAGTTTTATTCCTTTCGTGCACGCGGAGACTGAGATCAAGCTCGTGCGTCTCTGGAAAACCCCTGGTTTTCCATCTAAGATACGCCTTCCAAGTATTACAAATACGTCCCCAGTGACTGAACCTAGGTAATTACCGGGCTTTCAACCTCATACAAGGCAGTATCATAACACTAACCCACTCTGATGAGCCGTATATGCAAAATTATGGGAAATTCGTGGAAACCCCGATTCCACGAACTAGAACATGAGTCGAAGATGCGGCTCCTCAAAACCCAATCCCACACCTCTAAACGGCGAGGCAACGAAGCCGGCAGAGTACGTAAAAAATAAAGGGAAGACCTAGCCTTAAGGGGAAGGAAGAAATCGTCAATGAAAGCCATCGCCATGCCGCCCGCACGGGGGGGGAGGCGAGGAAGATGCATGGAAAAGCAAAAAGTGAGTACAGGAACGAAAAGAAAAATAACACGGAAGACGGCAAGAACCACCTAAACCCAGTCCACAACTCTGAAAGTGCGTCCTGGGCCGCAATTGAGCGGCCGAGTGCCCAGACCAGTCCCGACACTGAGCGGGGGGGGTAGGCAGGACAAAATACGCAAAAACACATCCCCAACCCAACCCAAACAAAAGGAAAACACACCAGAAACATATCGGGCAGACAAAAAATCATCCCCAAAGTCCAGGAAAACGACAAAAAAAATAAATATATCGAGTGCAGTCAAGAAGCGAAAGCCAGCTATCCACGGCGGCACCTCGAGATTCATTTACGTTACGCTGGACCCCCCGTGCAAACGCACTAGCCAAGTGAATTTGCAGACACCAAGAACCTCGTACAGCTCTCGTCGAAGTCGAGTAGCGCGCCGGAGAAGGAGGAAGCTTGATTGGTCCCGGGTCGTCCAAAAATCGAACCAAATATACTCCATCCGTTGGTGCAGTTGCGCTGATTTTCCCGAGCCACCACAGACCGTCGTTGCCCTTGTACAAAAGTGGGCCCCGTTGAGAATTACAGTGTTGCTGTATCGGCGGAGCCAATCGGCGTGCGATACCCAGCCATAGCCGGGTGCCAGAAACCGCTCGCCGTTACTCCGAGAAAAGCTCCCGTTGTGCCGCGCCAATCCGCATTCGGTGGTACAGGCGGTTGGTTTGGCGGTGTTGGTTCGGGGTGCCGGCCCAGTAGCGCAAAATTGCGTGGCGAGAAAGCCGAAGGTCCATTTCCCGTTAACAGGATGGCCGGGAGAGTCCTGTCCAGTGCGTCTCGTACATCACCTCGATGACGCCACCTCGATCTCTAATCGATTGATGTCCAGTAATCTTTTCCACTTCGAGTCGTTCAAGAGGGGTCGAAACGTTGTCCTCGGTGACGTGGTACGGAGGGGATTTCTTGGAGAAATTGTTGAGCACGTATTGCGTCAACCCCGCCGGCAAATACTTCGGCATGTCGCCACGGTCGTGGGGGTTGGCACAGGGCTTGCAGCGTTGAACAGATACGCGCCGGCGAGCCTCAGCGCCGGGCATATCGGAAGGAAGATCCAAATACAGGAGCTTTGCTCCGAGAGGAGATCCATCCGGGGTGTCCGCTGAGGATCAGGGGCCAACTGTGAGAACTTTGTAGGGGCCCGTCCAGTTGAGTGAGAGTTTGGCCTTGAGGACCTTGGCGTCCGTGTCTGGTTTCGCGCCCTGGCGGATGGTGGCCGCCGTATTGTACACCCACACCCAACCACCAACGTGAAATTCGGGGACCGGACGCAGAGCGTCGGAGAGGGCGGAGTTTCGGCGGTTCACGCGAGCGACAGTGAGGGCGTGGTGTTCTCGAACGATATCGTACGCACGCTGCTGGCGGTCCGTCGCCAAGTCGCAGTAGGCGAGGTGGTCGCGGGCCAAGCTCTGGTGGCCGGCGACTCCAGCACGCTCGAAAATCGTGAGAGGGAGGCGTGGGAGCCGACCCATATGTACCTCGTTGGGAGCCAGACCCGTGGCGGCATTGACGGACTTGTTGTACGCAAATTCGACGTGAGGGAGCTGTTCATCCCAGTTGTTTTGGAGCTCGTCGACGACCATTGACAACATCTGGGCCATCGTGTGGTTTACACGTTCCACCCCACCGTTGCCGTTTGGGTGGTAGGAGCTGGTGGCAATTTTTCGAACCCCGAGAAGCTGATATACAGCGTGCGAAAGCTTGGAGCAGAACTGGAGGCCGTTGTCCGAGAGGATGCTGCGCGGGCACCCCCAAAGAGGGATATACCGGTTGATGAGAATGTTAGCCGTGCCCTCAGCGGTGAACTCTGCCGCCGTGACGGCGTACATGTCAGCTCGGCGGCTGAAACGATCAGTGAAAAGCAAGATGTAGGTATTACCCCGAGGCGTCACCGGGAGGGGGCCGAAATAGTCGATGCTGACGGCGATGCCGGGCCCTTCTGGCAAGGGCAACGTGATGGAGGGCCACCGGACCGTCTGCCGCGACGTTTTCCGTGCTTGGCACTTCAAGCAGTTGCGTAGCCACCACCGGGTGCAGATGCTCATGCCGATCCACCAGTAGAAACGTTTGAGCATACGTAATGTGCGCGCGGTTCCTATTTGGCAGGAAGCCGTGGAATAGCAAGCCTGCATGACCCAGGGGCGCATGAGCAGCGGAACATAAATGCGAATAGGCTCGTCGTTCAATAAGCAGGCCGTACGACCCACCGGGCGTGGCGCATTCAACGCAGGGGGGGGGGGACGGCTGTCGAACAAGTAGAACGATGCCCGCGTCGGTGGTGTGCAAGCGGCCTTTGTTGGCCAGCTCCTGAACCTCCGGAAAGGGAGGGCGTTGGTGGGAAGGGAAACCCGATAAAAAGTCGTCTGGCAAAACTTCCGGTCGGCCAAGGGCTATGTAGCGCATGGCGGCGTAACACGCGGGCTCAGCCTGTTGTTCCCGAGCCCAGTCGGCGTGTGAATAGCGCGCTGCGGAATCACCGAGCTAAAACTCGGCAGCTGCGCCGAGGGCGTCCAAGTCGGTCGAGGTGACGGGAAGTGCGTCAGTTGGCGGCGGAAGTCGTAAAAGAGGAGTTCCCACGGGCTCGGTGCGGTCGCGGCCGGACGGGATGGGTACCGTCGGGACGCATGAGGCGGCAGGAGTCGGGGCCAAAACGACGGGTGCGGGCGGTCGCGGCCGTGGGGCTCGCGGCGGGGTGATAGCACGCCGGGCTGATGGTCTAGGGGCCCCGCCGGGCCCGAAGCCATAAGCAACAGCAGGCGGCACGGTGCCAGCGGCGGCTGTTCGTCGGCGCGTCCGAGTTGAGATGCGGCCTGAAGAGGGCAAAACGTTAGGAGGCGCCGGGTTGCCAGGCGGCGATGGGGTAGACGCGGCCGGATCAGTGATCACAGCGGAATCTTCGACCTGTAAAGTGCTCGTCGGGGAGGAGCGCGCTGGGCGACAATCGTCGCTGCAGCGGGGGCTTCTGCAGAGCCCTGGCATGAAAGGGAAGACGCGGCCGGAGCGGTGCTCACGACGGAATCTTCGACCTGTAGAGTGCTCGTCGGGGGAGGAGCGCGCTGGGCGACAATCATCGCTGCAGCGGGGGCTTCTGCAGAGCCCTGGCCTGAGAGGGAAGACGCGGTCGGAGCAGTGCTCACGACGGAATCTTCGACCTGTAGAGTGCTCGTCGGGGGAGGAGCGCGCTGGGCGACAATCATCGCTGCAGCGGGGGCTTTTGCAGAGCCCTGGTCGCCCCCGGAGGGAACGACAAAAACCGAAGCGAAAGCGGCGTTGGCGGGGGGTGAAAAAGCCCCCAAGCCAGGACGGCGGTCGACGGTGGCGATGGAAGCAGATACACGAGCGACGAATCTCCCCGAAGGAGCAGAGAGGTCGTCAATCCTCATACGTGGCCCGTGTGTGCGAAAATCGCGAAAATCCGAAGAGGCGAAAGGTAGTCCACCCAAGACGGCACTTTCACTGCGGGACACCAGCCCACCCAAAACCGACACCAGGGGTCGGCGAAGAGCGAGTGCGAAGCCCGCAGGCTCGGGTGAGGAAGATACCACCGTCCTCGACGGGGTTGAGGCAGCTAGACCCACTGCGGTCGTGTTCTGTGGCGGGCTCCGGCAAGCGGGAGAGAAAGTCAGCATTTCCGTTGGCGCTGCCCTTGCGGTACTCGAGGGTGTAGTCGAACGCGGTGAGGAACTCGAGCCACCGCTGGACTCGCGCGTTGTGGTCCCCTGCTTTGCCGATACTCTCAAGTGCTTTGTGGTCTGAAAATATTCGAAACTTCGTGCCCCACATGTAACCTCGGAGTCGTTTGATGGCCCAGACAATGCTGCCAGCTTCCAGGTCCAACGGTGTCCAGTGCCTTTCGGAATCGAGGGTAGCGCGGCTGATATAAGCAATGGGCCGTACCGAGCCGTCCAGATGTTCTTGTTCGAGCGCGGCATCAAAACCGTCGATGCAAGCGTCGCGGTACACGTGGAAGGGGCGGGAGCCGTCGGCTACGGCGTCCCAGTCAGGGAAGACCAAAATCGGTGGGGCACGAGCTCGGCGAGGATCTGGCGGACGACAACTTCCATAGCCGGCGTGAAGACGTACTTGACCCCCTTCCGGAGAAGGGCGGTGAGAGGACCTATCCGTTCAGACAGGTCGGGGCAGGAATTTGAGATAATATCCTACGCCGCCCATCAGGGCGCGGACCTGCTTGAGGTTCTTGGGCATGGGCATTTTCATCAAAGCCGAAACTTTTTCCGCATTCGGGCTTATACCCGCGGGCGAAATGGAGTGGCCCAAAAAATTGGCGTCCGTGACGCCGAGGCGAGCCTTCGCGGGAGAGAGCTTGAGGTTGTGTTTTGCGCAGGCGTTCGAAGAGGGCTCATATCGTCCTGCCGTCGACGCCACTTGTTAGGATCAAGGTTGCGGGACACTTCGTATCCCCGGACAGGTCTGCCTATTAAGTCGGTAATCGTTGGTACTCACGTGTGTTGCTTGCTTAGCTATAGTGGAAGAGCAGTTTTATTCCTTTCGTGCACGCGGAGACTGAGCCCAAGCTCGTGCGCCCCTGGAAAACCCCTGGTTTTCCATCTAAGATACGCCTTCCAAGTACTACAAATACGTTCCTAGTGATTGAACCCAGGTAATTACCGGGCTTTCAACCTCATACAAAGCAGTATCATAACAACATACTGCTACAGTAGAGCAGCGCACGCAGTACACTGGGAAGGGGCGATATGTACCACAGCACCACCACCTACTATAAAAATATATAAATACGCAACTACTGGAATACGTAGTAAAAGGTTTACATCGGGCAGCGCAACTCCTCACTAACGGAGCATATCGCACCCGGGGTAAAATTCAACAACATAATAATACCTGGTAGGCGAGATTGGTGCTGCGGGGACCGAGATTGGTGCTGCGGAGTCTCTGCGTCCACGCCACCGACCGTCGCAACGACCAAACTGACTAACGAGGGTGGCATCCTCGTGTTTGATTAACCCTTCTTTGTGGCATCCTGCTGCTTTGATGTTGTTGTAGCAATTCGACGCGAGTCGACGAGGGGAAAAAAGGGCTGAAGTCTTCTTCTCGCGATAATAATGCAAGGCGCGAAGCATAGTGGGGAGAGGGGAGGAGAGCCTGCTACGTGATCCCAGATCTGAGTTACACGAGTATTACTACTGCTGCTGTATGTGGAGGGAGAGAGAAAAGAAGGGCGAAGATAGTAAATAGATAGAACGAGAAAAGAATACCAAAAGTCATGATGGCAATTACTATTAATATACATAGTGACATCAAAATGCGACAAGCAAAAGCGCGGTCTCATTAACCGTTTATTTTAGGAAAGAGCGCGTGTATCAGCAGCAAGCAGTAGTGCTAGCAGTCTCTCCCGTCATCGCGCTGGTACATATCCACTGTATCTCCTTCCCTGCCCCGGCAGCTCGGTCGGGCTCTCTTGCTGATGATGTGGCCGAAAACGGCTTTTTTTATGCAAAACCTGGTATGTATTATGTACGTAATCGTCGATGTTTTTCAACACCTTTTCCCCCTGTATATAACTCAAGTTAATCAACTCCAAAAAAAGGGGAAAGCAAAGTACTATGGTACTACAGCTGTATCCCAGTGTTCCCTTTGGGACCCCGAGAGGCAAACGGACAGGAGGATCAAGCTGCACCCGCCGCCCGTGTGCCGTATACGACTCCTTGCATTGTAACTCGGAATCACCTTGTATCACTCTTTATATTATCCGCCACTCATGCGGCGGGCTTTGCTGTAACATAGTCAATGTGTATCGTCAATTTTTCCCTCTGAAGTCTCTCGACTGTTGCAGCGGAATCCGAGAATCGTGGTAAGGGAAAATGGAATGCAGGCACGTACTATCGGAACTGGCCAGGAAGGCAGCTTCTCTTGTTCAGGAGACGTCTTGTTGTGTTGTCGTATAATTCCTCTTCATGATGAGAGAAGGGAGCTGTTGAGAGAGTGATTATATAGGGGGTTGATTCAAGGCATCAAGCCCACTCTGCTCTCCTATTAACCCGCTAGACGGGTGAAGACACTTGCTGTCTGAGGAACTTTCCTCGGGCACTTGTTGTCCACTCTTCTCCTATCGGCTATCTTAACCCTTGTACTGCAAAGGAAACTTCAGAGCCCCGGGAATAACTCTTAGGGTATTCAGGGCTTTGATACTTCGGGCTATATATCATAGCCACTGCTATAGCCCGATACTATATTACATCACACTAGCCCACCCTGAATAGTCGTATATGCAGACCACAGGACGGTCAACGGATGATACCGGAATCATCTGAAAAGACCGGAAAAAAAGGAGGTCGAAGATGGCGGCTATTCGAAACAACGTAATGAGGCTATAGATTCACCCACACCTCGTAGTGAGGTCTAGGCGTACCACGATACTCGGGTTCTACTACAATAACCCTTTTAGTACTGCTGTCTCGTCTTGGGGACAAACCAGTCAAATTTCAAGTAGTTTGTCCCCAAAACGGGACTGCAGTCCTAAAGAGGTGTACGCGAGAGGTCGAGGAGCCACAATACGTTTTTTGTTTAGTTTCTGCTTTTTCTTGGAAACAAAGTACTTGGAATAAAAGTGTACTGCAGTAGCAGTGGGGATCTCGTAGATTTTGTAGCTCAGCTTACGCTTTTTTTTGCGTTGTTATTCGTCTTACTCAAAAGTCCGAAAGGCGGACGATACTGCTTGCTGTAATCACAGAGAAGAATGGTTTTCATATGTACGTACGGGCAAATGGTGTGTGGGACCACGGGGCGCCGCCTCAAACCAAAGTACATCCGTAAACAATAAATAGATTACTTTGTTGGATGCCTTTGATATTTCTCCGGATATTGCTACGCGTACCTTGATTGGAAAATAAATCAATGTGTGGAGATAGATCTAGAACCGCGAGGCACCAAAACACTACTCGTAATACAAAGTACCCCAGAAGAACCCATTACTATTGCATATTATTGAGTGCTACACCAACCAGAGATTTTGGTGTGCCCATCACCGCAACACGGCAACTCGGCGACTCCCCGTACCGCACTACGTACTCTGCCGCAAGCAACTACAAAATTTTAATGACGTGTGTCGCAAACATTAAAACCAATTTGCCAGCAAAAACATCAAACGGCAACAACGCCCGCGCGGGGAAAAAAAAAGGAAATTAACGAGGAGGCATTTTTTTACTTCTGAGAACAACGCCACCAAACCAGATCGAACCGAACCGAACCGTACGGACCGACCAATCGATCGACCATGAAAAAATCATCTGTGGCGCCCTTCTTCGTCGTTACGCAACCCAACCTCCATAACGACACTTAATTGATTGATTGCCGCAAAACCAGCATCGACGTTTTCTTGTTCTCGCCCATCGCTCCTTGCACCATGCACTACCCGCACACCAACCATCGTCGCGTGTAAGATCCCATACTATGCCGCTCGTCGCGCAACCGAAAGAGTTGCTCACGCGGCCGCGGCCGCGAAAATAATAATGTCCGCCAAAATTCCAATTTGAGTCTATATATCATGTGCCCACGCTCCCCTTTCCTTCTTTTAGTGGCGTGGGACTATAAACCTTGCACATCCGATCCGCATTTCATGAGCCATGTATAGATCAGTATGGGCCGACAGATCCCTGATCTGTACAATCTACTGTAGATAGATCATGTTTTTCGGGTGGAATCTGTACGGCAAAATCTCTTGTTGTGCACACAGTTACCGGCTGTGGGATCTGCCTTCTGACCAGGCCCTTGGGCAGCGTATCCCTAAAAACCGGCAAGCTTCAGGGTCTTCTAGATGATCTGTAGATAGAAAGATCGTGATCTGTCTGATAGCTAGATCGTGAACCGTCTGCCTCAAGGCACACACTCGCTCACACGGGATTGTTTACAAGGAGACAAAAAGTTCCAACGACAGGCGGTGGAACATTAAAAGACTCTATTGCCCCGCTTCCCCCCCCCCCCCCCCCCCCCCCCCCTCCTCATTCGACGCTGTCATCCATATGCTTAACAAAGTACGCACGAGGTGCCTAAACAGGGACTCCCAAGCAGTTCTTCGTAGGATGCAGCCAATCACACCCTTGACGCGACTCGCCCTGACACACCTCACGACTTTCGCTTCGCCAGTTTGGTGCAAGCAAATTATTGTCTTGCCTGGTCGTGAAAACCCGACGCGCTCTCCATCCTGGCATTGTATGTATAGGAATGCGAGGGTCTACGGTCATACGACTACGGCCATGCATGACATGAGCACCCCCCCCTCCCCCCCCTCCCCCCCCTCTCGCCTGCCTCGGTTTCGCCCCTCCCAGAAGAAACGACGCGCACCCAGATGCCACATTCTTGAAGCGGTCGCTACCGCTCTAAAGGCGGAATACCTCCACATTCTTGGGGGCCAGGGCCTAACGTGTTGCTCAAGCCTACCTCGCCACGTCACGGCAGGGCCAGGGTCTGCGCTCTGCCTAGACCTACCTCGCCACGTCACAGCATGACAACTCGTGCCGTGCAGGCTATACAAGGGTACAGCAGTACACTCCCATTAGCCGCGACTGAACGAAAAAACAGAAGACATTTTTCTTTTTCCCAAAACATCTCTGAATTCAATTTCGATTCGGACCCGACCACTACCACAATGGCGACACGTGCCTCTCGGGAGACTGATAGTTCACGATTGGGGTGCCCAAACCGAGTAAAAAACACACACACAAAAGGCACCTCAAAATGTGTGTTCTACCTACCTCCACAGCAGGCCACTTGCAAAAGAAAAAAAGAGTAAATACGGGAACCGTCACAGGTTTTACTTCGGGACTGTTGAGCTTCGGTTCGGTTGGGCCTGAGGGGCTTGGTTCCTGCCGTGCACCGTTCTCTCTCCAAAGCCTCTACCGAGTTGTGGCACCAGCTGCATGCACGCCGTGATAACAAGTAGCGGTCGCCTTTTACGACTTCCTTGCCTTCTTCTTCTTCGACCGCTTCTTCGCCTGCGAGACAGCAGGTACAGATGGGTATGTTTCGTTAATTAACTCCAACGCTCTCTCATATTTTGGGACAGAGCAGTACCACGTACCACTTTCGACGGAAATGTAAGGGTGGCCGTTTCGTTTCTTTCTCCTTGAATCAAAGCTTTCTCCTTGAATCAAAGGGGGTGTTCCGCGCCGCGCAGGGGATACCTACACAAATTCTTTTGTCAGGGGCTGTTCTTCGGTGGTTGGTGGTTGCTGCGCTCATGTATGGAAACGTTGCATACATAACATACGGCACGCACACACACATGCACGCTTAATTAACCCCTCTCGTCACTTCAGAGGGGGGGGGGGGGGGGGGGGGGGGGGGCAAAATGACGGACAAAAAAAGTGACGGATTTACACCGAAACGGTTCGGTCACTGCAAGGTTATGGGGGGAGGGGTACACATATTGGGTGTCCGAGTTTACAATGGTTGAAAGGAAGGCGTCGCGCATGCAGCACGGGAGCTGCAGCATGATCCTCCCTACACGTACAGTGCTGCTGGGCGCTCACACTGCTCCTACAGCAGACAGAAGATGGTTGGTAACACCAGAAGAGCTATGGACCATTGTGTTGGTCGCTATCAAAAGGGGGTTCGAAGAGGGGGGTTTTAATTCGACACCGGTGGTGCTTGATTCTGGAACTTTGCTTTGATCTCAACAAGAGAAACATCTTCAGACCTGCTGCTACGTTGGGGCGGAACACACTATTATTTCATACTTAGTGGTTGGAAATACAGTAGTGGGATGCGATAGGACGAGAGTAGTGAATATTGTCGTCTTCTCTCGGCCAGCTCGCACAAACGGGAAGTGTGTGCGTGAGCGTATACGATGACCGCAGGTATCTTACGACAAATTCAACACCCCAAAACTGGAATTCGATTACTGCGCGCGACAGCAGAAAGTATGCTACAAGGCAAAGATAAGGCAAGGCAAGACAGGAGACAAGACAAGACAAGATAAGACAAGAACGAGAGAAGACGAACAAGGCAAAACGAGACGAGAAAAGACAAGAAACAAGACAAGACAAGACAAAACAGAACAAGATAATACAAGACACGACATCACAAGACGAGAGACAAGACAAGAAAAGACAAGAGACAAGACAAGAGAAGACAAGACAAAACAAGACGAGATAAAACGAGACAAGACAAGACAAGGCTCAAGACAAGGAAAAAACCAACACGAAAACCAACACGAAAACCAAAACTATTAACAATGCCAAACCAAAACCATAAAAAACCCAAAAAAAAAACCAAAAACCAAAACCGAAAACAACATCCAAAACGAAACGCATCGATCTCGGTTCGATATGTACACCCGCTAAGGCATACCAACCTTCTTGGAGGACGACGCTTGTGCTTTCGAGGGCTCAGCAGCGGTCCTCGCTTTCGCCGCTGGGGCCTGTCGTACCTTCGTCTTCGGTTCCGCGACTACAGCCGCTGGCGAACCGTCCTCTTGCACAATCTCCCCATCCACTTCCGCATCCACAGCCACCGGAGCAAAGCCTTTCGTCTCAACGACAGCGCTAACGTGTGTGTGCGTGGGTGGGGGGGGGGGGGGGGGGGGGGGGGGGGTACTCATTTGTTGCTCGCCTTAGTCATTTGACCATTGACCACGCATCCCTTTCGAGACGGTGGGGGGGGGGGGGGGGGGAGGAGGGAGAAGGAAGGCCGCCAGAACAAGCGACCACCACAAAGAGCAGAAAAATCGATGTGTACGCAAACACACACAAACCCGATGCCGGCGGCTAATTACCAATAATATGCGTTAAGCGTAAGGGTACCACAGAAACCATCACCACAAAAAAAAGAGAAAAATTATTAGGGATCGGGAACCGATATGATAACAAATCTGCAGTTTGTTGATGTAGAGAGAAGTAGGCGTTACGGTTCATACTCTCTGGCTGGGTACGTATCGGTAGTACGCAGCTCACTTCGACAGCAGCAGCTGGCAGTGTTTGGTTGATCGCGCTTGGGGGGGTACCAAGTGGATACTGCACGGAACGGTGCTGGCAGACTGGTAGAACACGTGCGAACAGACAGGGCTACCGTGGCCTGCACGTGGACAGCGGTCGCTCGCTGGGCCAGGTATTGGTGAATTCTGATTCGCCTCTAGGCGGCGAATCGTGAAAAATGAAAAAGCAACATCGAAGGTGGAGCCATTCATACACGGGGTTCATGCGTGGCACAGGCAGCAAGCGCGGAAGCAGGGACGCCGTGCATCGCACCGACCGGTATGTTAATATGGGCAGGTACGGGTGGTTACCTATCTCCCTAACCCCGGCGCTTGTGGGCCGAGGGCGTGCGCGTTTGGAAATGGCTTGAGCGAGTTGTGTGCATGTGCAGAAACAAAAAGCGGCGCAATAGCAACGATTGAACCTCATGATCAACCACACGAAAAATATACTATTAATACCATACTTCGTAATCGAGAGAGTGATCGCGTAGGGGGCACAAAAGTTGATTCTTCCAGAAAAAACAATTAAAAAAAACTTTATGACGGCGGTTAAATGTTACGCAATGTTGAAAGTTATGCAATGCTACGATGCAGAAACAAAAACTACCACTTGTTTTTTCAAGGCGAACAAAATACGTTTACGTTTGTTTTATTTACGTCGGTGGAGCTGATGCTACCAGGTATGCTTCCTTCATGGAAAAATGTGTGAGGTGACCTACCGTGCTCCGAGAATCAGAGCAGACTCACGGGAGGGAGGGAGGGAAGCAGGGATGGAGGGGGGCACGGGGGGGGGTGTACTCGATATCATGCACGGCGGGGGGGGGGGGGGGCGAGTCGTCGCGAAAAACGAGGAAAGTATGAGAGCGCTCGTCTCGCCGAGCCTCAACTCGACTCGACGTGGTGTCCCTTTCCCTCCTCCCCTTAGGGAGTCAGCACGGACGCATGCCGAGGTGGTGATTGCTTGGGCTTATTATTGAGGCTGAAAAAATCAAACAAAAACGAAAACGAAAACGACAAACATAAAGTGTACATACGATACGTACGGCTCCTTTAGTTCTCAAGAGCCGCCTGCTCACGCGCGCGGGTGCAGGCGCAAGAAACTGTACGGCCTTTTTTTCGTGCTAAGAGCCGACTGTTCACGAGCGAAAAGGCGCGGAAGGGGGAGCGGTGCAGGAGGTACGTTTCCACCGCAGGAGCGCAGTGCGCAAGTTGCAGCGGCGGTAGCGGTCACATGCCTTCGGTGCGTGCGGCCCGAACTAAGCGCGTGGGTCGGGGCTTCTTTCTCCCCGTCCCGTTAATGTATGCGGGGGCTGATACAAGCGCCGGCTATGGTGCACGAACATGCGTGCACAAAAGCTGGGTTGTGTTGACGTCGAAAACACATGAACGCGGCGAAGAACAAAATAGAAAAAAACATCCTTATCTCACGCGAAACCCGCCAAAAAAAAAAGGCAAGTAAACCCTACTGTTGCAACATAACTATATACCAGGTACAACCATATATATATATATGCACAAGGCGCTTCGCTCCGCGGGCGGCCTGCGCCGCCCGCTACGCTCGCTCAGGAAGGAAAAGTACATTAAATTATGCGAAGCGGACGGAGGTCCATGATTGAATATTGTTTTTTTCATGACTATATACAGCAGCAGTTGAGTTGCAAACTGGCGACTGGATAATGCCAAGAGTCCCGCCGCCATGCTTCAGGAGAAAACAGCTCGGACGCCACATACTCGTCGCGTCGCGGGTGGTTTCCCGCTACGCTTGCTCACATATCGTACGTACATAACCCAGGTAGGGTACTTACTTTCTTCTTTCGATGTGTTCTGTGTCTGTATACTCGTATGTGTACGAAATATAAAGCACAGCACGGCAGAGCAGCACAGCGAAAACAATGAAAATGAAACCGAAAAATTCTGAAAGAAAAAACCCCCCCGTCCCCTTTCGTGTAATAAGTTACTGCCTGATTGGAACACCTTACACCCGTCAAGAAGAAAAAAGAAAAAAATCTAACAGCAGAGCTTCTCTCTCAGCCTCGTCGGCCGCCCGCCCCTCTCGCGACCATCTCGCTACCGATTCGGTCCGGGTAAAGCTTTCCTCCCTCTCCTTCACAGTGAGCCCCGTCGCCCGCCTCGCGTGAAGCCCGGTGCTCACCGTGGCCGTCGTTCGCCAGCTCGACAATGTTGGTGCTCAGCATGGGTACCTCCCAGTGTGGTTTTCAGCCCGGTCGCAAAAATAAGCACTGCTTGAATATTATCTTACTATCCCGAACGACCCTTGAATACTCGTACGTACTCTTATCAAAAATCACAAACGGAGGCCAGACAGAGCCCATTCATGCTTCTCTCGTGTCTCGAGGCACACACGATGCCCAGCCACGAAAACGGCGACCGTGCTCCTTGCAACTCTCCGTCTACCCGCCAGCACCCGCTGAAACCCGCGACGGTGCCGCGCTCGCCCGCGGAACCGTGCTCGGAGTACACGCACGCACACGAAACGAAAGAAGAAAAAAGGAAAGAAGGGCTGAAAGTGCCAAGAGAAATGGAGAAAGCAAAGACCCCCTGGAAAGGTCCGGCAAGATATAAAAGGAGGCGATTTCCAAGTGGGAGCTCTGAGAGGCCAGGGATGTACCAACCGAGCACGCTCAGAGATCGAGATATCTATAAGTAGTTCTATATGCCCCGATGCGGCCGGACCACACCCCACAGCTTCGCCACAGTTTTCATAGAACTTCGTACAGACAAACAAACAAACAAAACTACAAGTTACGTACTACAGTGCATACAGAAGTACGCAGCATGAAAACGACACAGCACACAGAGAAATCGCGCAACAAGAAACAAAAACAAACACACAGACAGACAGACAGACAGAAACGCCCACAACAACAGAGAAAAACAACCCCAAACTATCAGGTGACGGTTACTTGTACCATGTAACGACGAGCCCTGTACTACATACCTCCTTCATGAGGTCACACAAAACCCGAAGTACACGCGATGGAAGCAGTCACACAAAGCTTGCACAGATGACCCTCGAAGAAATCTCCAAGCACATAGCTGATGCTGACGCTGATGTTTTTTATATATCCATTCATCTTCATTACAGAGCAATACTACTGCGGCAAAACTTAAGAAGACATTCGATTGAAGAAAAAAGTCTGTGGATGGAATGCGTACGATAAATCGTCGGAGGGAAAGAAACAAAACAAGAACAAAACTGAAAAAACAATAGCACCACATATACCTGTCCGCAAGCGCATCTCGGGGGATGGGCATCGTCACCACCTCGGGCTCCTCCTCCATAAACGGCAAGGTGATCTTAGGCGCCTTCGCGTTCGGGTCGCCGGTCTCGGTCGCGATCTTAAGAAACCAAACGAAACGAAACGAAACGAAAAAAGGCGAGAGAAAGTCACCAATATTCGAAAAAAAAAAAAAAAAAACGCCTCTCCCCTCCCCCCCGCCCCCGACAATGCAAGGGTATTCGGGGGGGGGGGGGGAATACATACGAGTGTCATACGACAGTCCAGGACAAACCATTTTTTTTATTTCTTGAGTCCCAGGAAAGGATCCGACCGGACCCGACCCGACCCGTGGATACAACATTGTGTTTGTAGAACGAGAATGGGTGAATTGGCACTAACATTCAGGAGATAAATACTCGTACGGCATAACAAGAACGTCTGGCGGCCGCTCTCACTGCGTTACGCAAGCTACGCAAACAACGCGCGAGCGTTGCCGCGCAACAGAAAACGACCTGCCGCCCACCCCCCCGCTCCCCCTCCGCCACTGGTGCAAGTAAGCAATGCCTGCCTGGTCGGTGCAAAAACCCGACGTGCTCCGTCCCGGCATTGTAGGGATGCGAGGGTCTACGGTCATAATAATACCACCCTTCATGACGCGACGAGAACCCCCCCTCGTCCCCTCCCCCCTCCCGCCCCCCGCCTACACACACACCTGGTTGCGGATGAACACAGAGGTCGCGGTGGAGATGAAGTTGTTGAGGATCCAGTAGAGCCCGAGAGCCGAAGGAACGCTCAGGGAGAACCAGCCGATCATCAGGGGCAAAAACTTGAGAACCTGGGTTGACGTCGATCATGTTGAACAAACCGAGGGAGGCGAAGGGGGAGGCGGAGGGAGGGGGGGGGGGGCGTACTCAGTTGTTGCTGGCCTTAGTCATGTATTTGGCCATTGACCACGCATCCCTTTCGAGACGGAGCACGGAGAGGGAGGGGGGGGGGGGGGGGGGGGGGGGGGGGGGGGGGAGGGGCAGCAATAGAGGGTGAACACTAAACTCTCGTCGAAAAATTTCAATATGCCTTTTGCGCATATGCATGTTATGCATAGCTGAAGAAGCCAAAGAAGCACAACGCTAGGTGTATAAACCCGGGGTCCGTGAGCGCATGCTTGCGTCTACCATCGAAGAGCGGGAGGATGCCCAGTCAAAACGGCAGGGTGAGAGAGGCGCGCACGAGAGAGCACCGTCCGTCCCCACAGACGAAAGTTGCGCACGCGACGGGTTTCCGCAAGATAAGGGAGGGATGCTTCTAACACTGCAAGGAGGTGTTCGACGAAAAGCGTAACTGTTTGATGGCAGGCTCCGACGGCTCTCCCTCCTGAGGGTCTATGGTCAAACGACTACGGGCATGAACGGTGTATATCGAGTACACCCCCTCCTTCCCCCCTTGACAGCGCCTATCTCGGCCAACCAACCCTCTAACTGACGGACGGACCAACCGACTGACGCACCAACCAACCGACCGACTTACCAACCAACAGACCGACAGATCAACCAACATAACGATCAAGGGACCAACCAACCGACCGATCGATCGATCGACAAACCAACCAGCCCACGGACCGACCAATACACCGGACCAACCAACCAGTCAACCGACGGACCCCGACCAACCTACCGACCGACCGACCAACAGACCAGCGGAAAACCAGCCAACCAACCTACGGACAGACCAACCAACCAATCAACCACGGACGTACAGACGGACCAACCGACCGGCCGATCGACCGACCGACGGACGGACCGACCAACCAACCGACGAAACCGCCGGTGTGTAACCAATCAATCGCTTGAATAAAACTTGCATTTTGAGACGCCTGCTGCGATTCGTCGACAGGCGCGCTGGGGTCCTTGGCGGGCTGCATGATCTTCATGGAGACGGACTGCGTCACGATCAGGATCACGGGGATCGTAAGGTACGCGATGGTGTCGTGCCATCCCAGCTTCGGCGCACCGTCTTTAAATATTTTTTTATCGTGACAGCAACGAAAACATTAGCCCGTGAATGAACGCCGCCGTCAACCAGAGTCACCCGTTCCGTTCCATTCCAATCCATGCATAGCGCCGGACGGAGCAGAGACGCGCGCGAGAGAGCGCGTGGTAACACGGGAGGGCGGGGAGCAAGACGCAAAAAAAAAAAAAAAAGGTGGACAAAAAAAAACAGGGGGGGGGGGGGGGGCAGGGCAAGGCAGGCAGACAAACGGGGAATGGCAGCGAGACGTCAAACAAAACAAAAAAACAAAACGAAGAAGGGGGCAGACATGGCAAGGAGGAGCGATACCTACGCCAAAAAAAACGCCGACAAACATAGAAAACGCTGCACAAAAGAGAGGAAAAGCAGACGCGGGAAGGGGCTGAGGAAGGAGCCAGACACCCCACAAAAATGTCGACCAGAAAAACAAACGAAGGGGAGCAGAGAGAAAGAAGGACAGGAAAGGTACATATATACATACATATTAGTGGTGAGGAGGTTAGAAGCACCAAAACGGGATTACATTTAAATATATATATATATCTATATATTGGGGCGGCAAATCTATAAAAGACCGGTTAAAAAAATCTCATGTACATAAACTAGAGAAATTCGCCGATAGGGCATCATCATTCATTTGCCTTTCTTGGTGTCCCCGCAGATAATGGTGGCGTTTCCATTGCGGGTTATAGGGTGAAAAACCTTCAGTTAGTTCGCATTCTACGTCGGACGGCTGGCTGGCTGTCGTTATGCTGCTTTCGTAAAAAAAGATAGGACAGGTCAGACACAGATCATTCCCACGTGACGGTGACCTAGATAGATCTTTCAAAGCAGATATATCATATATTCCCGATCGCGTATGATCTACCTGGTACCTGGTACAGCAGCAGCTCATGTTGCCGGGTGGAAACCGTACAAACCGCACTCAAGGTCTACAACAAGTAGCGCATGTTTCCCGGCCTGGATGTGTACTATTACGGGGGGCCATAGTAAATAGGACCAAACATTGTTAGTAAAAAAAGGTAAATATATAGGTTTTTGTCTATACCATAGGTCCTATTTTCTATGGTCTCCCGTAATACTAGACAGATCGTCCACATCTTCACAGCGGCAAGTGAGGAACTAGATGATCTTTATGTAGATAGATAGATAGATCATGAACTATGGTTCCCCGTAATACTATACAGATCTTGCACATCTTCTTCATATGTAGATAGATAGATCATGATCTGTCTGTCCGAGCTGTGGGCAGGTAAGGTCCTCAGCCGAGTAGCGCCCGACCACCCGTCAAAAACACTTGGGGGCCCAAAACGAAAAAGGTACCGACGCTGTATCTACGTATGTAATCTTCTGTGCGAGTATACATGATTGATAGCACGGCATGGCTCGGCGGGGTTCTTTCGCCCGTTTCCTCACCCGTCCACTCCTTGATCCAGCTCATCATCTCCGTGGGCGGAGAGTCGAACGTGGGCCCCTCGAGGCTGGGTATCCATAGGAAGCTCTCCGTCAGCTTGTTTTCCTTCGCCAGGTTCAACAGCGACCTGGCCGATTCACGAGGCGTACGTACAGCATCATCGCCGGAGGGGGTGCGGGTGTACTCGATGTTATGCATGGCCGTAGTAGTCGTATGGCCGGCCATAGATGGACCCTCGCATCCCTACAATGCCGGGACGGAGCAGAACACCGCGTTTCCACCGACCAGGCGGACATCGATGTGCTTGCACCAAAAGCTTTGCGAAGCCAAATGTGAGGAGTCCCGAAGGGCGAGCAGTCGCATGAAGGGTGAGCTAGCTGCATCCTATCTGCCAAGAACCGCTCGTGAGGCGGACTTTCTCGCATACGGACGACAGCTTCAACGAGTTGACTTATTTTCCGGTGTGGCCGCTTCCACAGATAGAGCGGTGGGAGTACTGCTATTTAACTGCCTCGTGGGTGCCTTATTGCGAGGAGGCATGGTAATAAGACCCCACGATCGGACCCAAAAATCATGTTCTCCCCGAAGTTTACACACTCTATTAGGTTCTGATAACCACCATCAATACGTTCCACAACAAAATACAGTGTAGATAGACAGACAAAAACAGACTGCATGCAAGGCGAGGGAACAGACGTTTTTCGCGACGTAGAGATAAATTTGCCACTCTGTCCCATAATATAAGAACCGGTTTTACATAAATTATTAAACCAAACGGTTCTTATACTTCGGTACAGAGTGGTACATTTACGTGTGATACGTACAGCAGTGATGTGCACATGGTCCATAACGTCGTAATATTTTGGATCATCCGTATCGTTCTTCAATTCGTTTTTGCGCCACTCCCCTAGGCACGGACCTTGTAATACATATAATATAATATAATATAATATAGTATGATATATAATATATAACATACATAGTACATAATATATATAACATGATATATGTATACGTATGTTTATCAAATTTTCGTACTTTTGCCAACTTTTCTCTTCGCACGAGCACTTTTCGGCAAAACAGCAAGTACTTCGACACGGGAAACCCGGCCGGACACATTGGTCTAGGTCTCGGCGGGATCTGTGCACTCTGAAGCTCGTGGCAGGGCGCTCAAAGTTTTTTTTCCGGCGGGAGTAGATAAGACGATTTCCCTGGATTCAGTACGAGAGCCCTTATTTAGTACGTACGTACCTCTGAAATGTCGCATCTTTTTGGTTTCATGTGCTGTTGGAGTATGTACCAGTAACATAATATATATTTATATCCCTAGCATGAGAAAAGGGCGCGACAACTACACACTACATGTACCTACACATATATACTGGCGTGAAAAAAATACTGCGATAACGTCAAGTTAATTAGTATACCGGGTACGTGACGAAAGACGTGTGCTGCCGTAGAAGGGCGGGAGCACCTACAGCAGTATCGCACAGTTTTCTTAGACTCTTCACTCGAGGATCTACACGCATGTATGTATACGTATGTATACAGTATTTGTCAAATTTTCGTACTTTTGCCAATGTTTTTAGACTCTTCGCACAAGGAGAGCTCTCTCTCTATACATATTTATGAAACAAAAAATACCAGCTGTGAGATCGAGGATCTACACGCATATATATATATACCTGGTATATCATTTTCACATAAAACGGGGATCTCGAACGTCGTTGGCATATTATCTACCGGTACATACACTGTCCTCTTGAGTGTATTGACAAAAAACAAAAACGGGGATCAACGATAAGGCATGCCTTGCAGTATTTTCTCAGAATACTCACTGCTAGCGCTACCGCCGCCGCCGCCGCTGCTGCTCTTACTACTGCTGTTCCTGCCGCTGCTGCTTGGTACTGCTGCCGCCGCTGCTACTGCTACTTACCGCTGACGCTACTGCCGCCGCTGCTGGTACGTGGAAAAAAAGCGACTGCTTGAACGCACCGGTAAAGGGAGATGAAGATCGGGATCTGAGCGAGGGCGGGCAGGCAGCCGGCCAGCGGGTTGACGTTCTCCGTCTGGTACAGCTGCTGGACCGCCTGGTTAGCCGCCTCGGGGTTGTTCGCGTACCGCGCCTGCAGCTCCTTCACCTGTAGCAGGCGTCAATATACGTTCGCGCGCACCCGGACCACACGCGGGACTGTCTGACCAACCAAAACCAAACCACAAAAAAAGGACTGTGAGGCCGACCAATCAGGACGCGGGACTGTGAAACCAAGGGCTGTATAGACCTTGGTCCAGCTTCGAAAAAAAGGTTGAAACGTACAAGATTTCCCCGTTCGGCGGCATTCGGACGTGGGGTGACCGGGTGACGCCATGTAAACTCCGAGGACGTTTTATGCGGCTGAAAAAAATGAAAGGTCCACCAGCTGTTGAAGTTTCCAAGTCTACACAGCCCCAAAACGAAAGGGATAACGACCAGCGGAAGGAAAAAATCGGTACATACTTAACATGTCCTTGGCCTGTAAAACCTAACGCTAACCCCGACCGCTTCCTGAGCTACTTCTCCGAATGGACACGTAAATGACCAGCTGGTATAAGACCATCAGCATTTGTTTATCGAACCTTACGCCAAACTCGTGAACAAAAAGGTGAGATTGAGATCGACCGCGCGCGGGCGGGACTGTCAGACCAACCATACGCGGGAGGGACTCTTGAGAACAAAACTTAACCCCGAACCGACGACAAGCGGGGAGAGGCAGACCAAGAGCGCTTAGCGTAGTAGCCCGCGGGGACGGTACTTGTAGCAATAAACTAAACAGGAACACCACACAAGTAGGGTGAAAGGAATTCCTCCCTCCCTCGCGGATGTCTTTCAAGTTCCCTACCCTGCCTCTGACTCCCCCCCCCCTGGCTACTCGCCACCTCGCCCTTGGTGCAAGCAAGAAAATGCCTGCCTGATCGACTAAAACCCGACATGCTCAGTCCCGGCATTGTAGGGATGCGAGGGTCTATGGTCGTACGACTACGCACATGCACGATAATGAGTACACCCCCTCCTGGCCCTGCTAACCACCACCCCACCCCCTCCTCCGAGTCCCGCTCACCCATCGCCAGCGTCCCCCCCCCCTCCCCAGCAACGCCAGTCACACCCCCCGACCCCCCCCCCCCCCCCCCCCCCCCCCCCCCCCCTCCGTTCCTCGCCGAGAAAAAAAAAATGGAGAGGACTCCACCCAACCAACTAACCAACCAACCAACCGACCGACCGACCGACCGACCGACCGACCAACCCAAAGAGAGTGGGTGGTCGCACCTTAGGTCCGAGCGTTTGCATCTTGGTCGTGCTCGAGAGCTGCTGGTACGTCAGGGGGAAGGTGACCCCCTTCACGAACAGCGTGAAAAAAATGATGGAGATGCCGTACGCCGAGGGCACGCCGAGGCTCTGCAACACATCGTGCAGCCCCGTGATCGCGGTCTCCGTCGCGGCGGTGAGAAACTCCACGGGGTTGAGACTCAACCCGGTCCCGAACAGACCCCCCTTGGACTGCTCCACCACCGCGGCCGCGGCCCCTCCTCCGTCCATCACCGCGTCAGAGGCATCGGCAATTCCTGGCAGCCACATGACAAAAGAGATATCCCAGGTTGGTTCAAAACAACAGCATATATATATATATTTAGTCAGATCGTCGGACAGTTCGTCGATTCCCACTTCATGATGTACATACTTTAGTGCTGATAACATTTCTCCTCCTGGTCTGTATATTGGGATCTACGAGTGCGTTGAGTAGCTCTCGATGTTGCCGGGAAGGAGAGCCGTAAAACCCGCATGAACTAAGAGGGGACAGTTTTTTCCTGAGTTTGGGTCTGCGCCCTACCTATCCCGCAAGACCTCTCTCGATACGGCGGGTGAGGATCTACGTAGACGATCTGTGTGATTTATCTGTAGATCATCACCAGTCCTATCTGTGAAACTGCTACATAGGAAGTTTAACCCCTTTAGTACTGCAGTCCCGTTTTGGACACACACCACTCAGATTCTGAGTGGTTAGTCCCCAAAACGGGACTGCAGCCCTAAAAGGCTTAGCTTATACCAGGTACCTGGTAAGGACTACGATAAGGGCGGCTGTGAGTTTGACTAACAATAAGTCTAATTCAAGACCAACTTCCGAAAATACCCGTCTGCATGCGGGCGATCGCTTCTCAGCGCTCGACTGTTCCAGGACGGGGAAGGTTAAGGTTGCCAACACCGAAACAAGTAAGCGTGTTTTCGGAAAAGAATCTGCTCGAGCGAGAGATCGAGAGAGCCTTCCGAACATACGAACAACGTTCGACTTTTAGACAGCACCCATGTTACCGTTGTCGAGAAAAAAAACTATACGAGCGCTGAGGAACAATCGACCACCGTGCGAACCCAACGTTCTCTACGTGACCGGTGACCGGCTTCAACGTCGCCAACCAGCAAATACGTGGATGGGTGGAGAAGTAAGCCAACTAGGTGGCGGAAGCACGCCAACTGACTTCAATTACAGCAGACTTTCACTACAAAAAAGCACGATTCGAGCCACCACTGAAGAATAGACGCAGAAAATACAGTTCGAAGCAGCATGTTTGTCCAAAATCCGGCTACGTAAGCCGTCAAGTCTGGCCTCTCACCTGTGAAGACCTGGTGTAACCAGACCGGGTCCACCCCGTGGACCATCCCCGGGTCCACCAGCGCTTGGAGTCCGCGTACCCCTGAACGGACGGACAGGTGGAGCGGTGGTGTTACGGTACATGTATAGCCTAACAAATAGTAACGCCTCCACAACAATAGAGGGGGAAACAGGGATACCAAGACAGTGATGCAAGGACAACGAACGGAGCAGCACCACGACACGAGGATAACACATGATTTCATCCACCATTTTGTTTGGGACTACTGTAAGTGCACCCACGCTGCTGGGGACGACCAACCTCTTGGAAATAGTTCAGGATTTTTTTTTTTTTTCCAGCACAACCAAAAAAAAACAAGTTTTGAAGATTTTTTTTTTTTCAATTTCTGAAGAAAAAATGTTTTTTGATTCGATACACCCCTTGGGTACATACTATCAATAATAAAAACAGGCCCAGAAAACCTTTTAACTAAAATTTGAAAAGGCTTCACTTGACGACCTTGTTTCCAGTGGTGATTGAGTTAATCAGCCAACCGACATGGGGCGGCAAACGCACCAAGACACGGGACAAGCACAAGGCACGGGATATGCTGTTGCCAACGATGCGAATGCCTCATTAAGGTGATACGTTATTTCCAGGCACGTATTTTCAGGGCTCCCCACGGGTCATGACCCGACCCGTGGGTCGGGTTCAGGAGGTATTCAAACTCTCACGGGTCCGGTCGGGTCGGGTCGAATCAGGTCAGGAGCTTTTCAGAATATCACGGGTTGGGTAAGGCAGACCTGACCCGACCCGACCCGCGAGGTTTTACCTGACCCGTGAACAGTCCTGGTTAAGAACGCCTCCGACAATATATCGTACACGTCAAGCTCTATAGAGCACTACTCTGACCCGCAACATAAGGACAGTTTTTACACGAAATGTTTAATTCAAAAGACCCTTCGGTTTTATTCAGGACAGAGCGGTTGCGCCTGTATTTTTTTTTTCTTCATTTTTTTTCTTTTTATTTTATCTTCCGGCGGATTGGTAAAAAAATCAAGCTTAAGCTCACCACACTCGCACGTTCAGATTTTTGTGCCGCGTGTCAATTTACATAGCGCAGGCTCCGCAGACCGCTGCGACTGATGAAAGTCAACCGGTTGTGACTCCGGGGGGGCTTGGCTTCCTCACACGGCCTAACAGCAACAGCCTCAGTCCCAGCCACGACGCGAAAAATAAATAAAATAAATACCTCCGATCCAGTAAAAAAAAAAACGCGATAACGATCTGATTTCATCGGCACCAGCCTGCAACGGAGACACAAACGGAACGAAAAAAATGAGAAGAAAAACACCGGCGCATGCTCGCCGAACAGGACAAAATTCTACCGTTTTGCGTTCGCGTTTACGGGACCGGGAAACTAAAACAAGAGTGAATCGCGCGTTTAGCATGCGTGCGACGCGTCTTCTGTTCTCGTTTTTGCCTGGTTTTGTTGGAGCGGATCGAGTTTTTTTTACTGCCGACTCCAAACGACTAGAAAAGGCCTGGCTTCGTCAAAAGGTCTACAGCTTCGGCACGTTCATCAGGGCATGCGCACATATTTCTTCTTCTTTTTCAAATGGTTTTGCTCGCGCGAACTGAGGTTCAATGCCGAGTAAGTTTCAGTTCGTACGAGCAAATTAGACCCGGAAAAGGAGAAGAACTGCTCAGGCATGACGAGCGTCATGAAATTCGGCGGTTTCGCGTTTGTACGGGATCGGCAGAAAAGCCTCCGCTCGCAAGAGCAAAACCACTCGAAGAAGAAGAACAGGCACTTACTTACTTGGAACGTGATAAAAATGTAGTGGTCCCGACTCCGTAAAAAACGCGAAACGGTCGAATTTTGTGACGTTCAGGGTGGTTCAGTAGGTATTCTTGGAGTAATTCTGTTCGTGCGAACTAAGGTTTTAACACCACGCAGACAAAAAAAAAAAAAAAGATGGAACGAGAACAAACAAAAAAAGAAAGACACAAGACGAAACAACAGGAAGAAACACAACAAGAGCCACGTCCGTTTCCGGTCCGTCCATCCGTTTCTTACAACACTTCCAGCAAAAACCGAAAAAGGCGTCCGGTCCAACAGCTACACGCCAGTAGATCATCTAGTTCCTCATCTGCCGTTGTGAGAGGTTGTGCAGGATCTGTCTACCTGCATCTACTGTAAAACAGATCCAACACAGGAAACGTGCGCTATAGATGATGCAAGTATACGGCTCCCACCCCGGCAACATGAGCTACAATAGATCATACAGTTTAGAAAATGATCTGCCCTGAAAGATGTGCAGATGATGGATGCACTGGGAATGATCTGTGGATGGGGGCGGGGGCGACCCCTCCCACTTTGCTCGTCTCGTTTTCCCAACTGCTCCCATTGACCGTTCCTGTTCTATCCGTGTTTATGGGAAGAGCTTATCTACCTCCTGCTACCGGTTGACCAACGTCCCTCCCGTGCCGAGAGGCAGAACAAGAGCAGTACGTTTAGACTTCCAAACACCATCTGCCGACCGTCGCAAGTTACGCTGATCCGCAGGTTTGCTAAAATGGCCCATACCGTACAGGACGCAGAAAAAAAAAAACCGTAACACGCACCCCCCGGAGGTGATTTTCAGAGCCGATTTTATCGCAACCTACACAAGGCGGCACTCACAACGGAAAATGGTTTGCTTTGGAAAGAGCCCGTCGAAGACGTTTTCATATTGGACGCATCGCTCGGCGTTGTCGATAAAAAGCGAAATTGGAAATTAGCCCCAAGGGGGTTGGTTATTCTTGCGTCCTACACGACATGCACCTCGTACAAGGTTGCTTGAACTCTTTTAGGACTGTGGTCCCGTTTCGGGGACAGACCACTCAATTTCTAGGTACTACGGGGGACCACAGTAAATGGGACCAAATTTTGTTAGTAAAAATAGGGAAAGGTATAGTTTTTTGTGTGTACCGTAGGTCCTATTTACTATGGTCCTCCGTAATAGTTGTCCACAGAACAAGGCTGCAGGACTACAAGGGTACAAGGGTTGAACGGGTGTTGCCGCGGAAAAAGTATTCGAGGTTTGACCGGTCAAAACGTTATCGCGGGAAAAAAAGTATAAACTGCGGTGCACAAACCCACAGCAGTACCATTAATAGCAGAAAGTAGAAAGAGTACAGGGGTCGTTCAAAGCGGCGGCTGCGTACCCCCCCCCCACAAGACGCGACAACACAACACGGCGCCGACACGGCCCTGAAGCAATATGGGCTTGCGGCACCTTTCGTTGTGTTATACTTGTCCTGCGCCGCAGCGTCGCATATGTGTATGCCAATACCTGGGAGGGCGCTACGCCATACGTGCTGCACGCAGCTGCAGCGAGACAGCTCGAAATACATGCTGGAAGAGAGAGATCAAAACGATTGCTGCAGAAATAAGAGAACGCTCAGACTAAACGATACGTTTTGTCAGTACATACAAGGGACTACGCCGACGGCCTGGACGGCTGCCGGTCGCAGATTTGCGTGATGGGCGTAGAATGTAGAGGAGGAGGAGGCTGAGACTCGACTCGATGCCAAGAGATTCAGAGATGAGAGCGTGCGCTCCACACTCTATAGACATATATAAAACTCAAGAGAGGGCGATATTTCGAATCTTTACGTCAAATTCAATATCGCGATTTCCGTATTGGCAAATCCCTCGATATAAAACTCAATATCGCCTTTTTTGCCAGAAGCACCTGAGATATAAAACTAGGGTGTATTATGAAGAGTCTGATTAATTAGGTGACAGACCACGTCATCCTCCAGCAAGTCAAGCACGTATGTACATCACATGGGCTAGAGGACGTGGCTGCTGCTGCTGCTGCTGTGGTAGGTAGAGTTCACACCAGAACCCATGTTACGGCGATGGCGCCGACATGAAGTGGCCGCCAAGCGGCTCCTCCTCCTGTCCGGGCATCCGGCGCGCCGACCGCTACCCGCTTGTTGCCGGATAGGGTGGGTGGCACGGCTTGTTGGGGGCATGGATTTGGGGCGACTCCATCGTCGAGACGCCTAGCCGGAACACTGGATTCTGGACTGGTGTCGCTAAACCCGGGCATCCCGGGCATCCGCCCGTCCCCGACCACGGGAGAACCTGTCTGCCCTATGCATTCAACCAAGTCGTCGCGTCCACCGCCGCTATT
Source organism: Macrocystis pyrifera (assembly GCA_031763025.1). Lineage (NCBI taxonomy): Eukaryota > Phaeophyceae > Laminariales > Laminariaceae > Macrocystis > Macrocystis pyrifera. Next base: position 7,631,258 of record JASSKH010000007.1, on the reverse strand, counting down.
GTTGCTCATGGCGGCGTCGTGATGATCGGATGACCGAGTACAGGAGACAGGCTATGTCTGAGGTGTGTCCAATCTTGTCTACAAAATTCGGCTCTACCAACAAAAAAGAGAACACAAATATATGCTTGGGGTAAAAATACCCCAAGCATATATTTGTGTGTTGCGGACCACGTATAGCGAAAATATCGCCTACACCCGACGTCCGTATAAAACTCGTCAGGCACATAATTTGGCTCTAAAGGTCAAATATCGCGATATTCTCGAGTTTTATATGTGTCTTATGAACGTTGGAAAAGGCGGCAGAATGCTGACGATTACTTGCCGATTAACCGAAAAGCGGCGGAATCCTAGAAGGTGGTGTAACTTCTAACTCATGGAGTACGCGATGGCCGACAGCGCAGCTCCGTAGAAAGGTGCCGTCACAGCAGCTGCTGTAGCTGTACATCTCCGCAGCCACGTAGTGCAGCTCCACCGCAGCTGCCGCTGTACCATAGCGTACACACCAAAAGTGCTGCTGGCCGTCATAAGTGCTGCTGGCTGTAGGTGACATGCGATTCTCTCTCATAAATCCCGGCATAATTTTTAATGGATGGCAGTTCTCCACTTAGCCTGGGTGGCATGTGCTATAGGGGCGTTCCATCGATGCCCCAGATACAGCCACCCACGCAGGCCCCCACAATGGCCACGCCGGCCGGGTAGCTGACCCTCCCCATGGGTCAGAATTCGGAGAGGACGTTCCGGAAAAAACCACGCGAATGCATACACCCTGTCGAGAGACCATGGGAAAAAACACTGACAGGGTAGGGACTTTCGGAGATTCCTTCGTAGATCTCAACGTCAAGGCTTTCCGCAGGCGCAACGACGCTGAGCGGGCGGATCCTCCGACGCCGGGCGTTTCAGGCGTGGAGGGGGCACGCCCCGGCAAAGAGACCACGCGGGAAGACGGTCACATGCGGGAGAGATTCGCCGACCACAAACGGATCGGATCAGGCTGAGGATCATCATAGGTATATTTATACAGACGCAGTTACGGCCTCCGCGGATGCGGTACGGGAAAAAAAAATGAGGTAGAAGCTGCTGTACGAAAACGCTGTAAATTAAATAGCTGCTGTGAAACACAGAGCTCAAAATGCATAACGTAGTTATTTGAACCAACCAATCAGCACCACAGCGCAGTGCAAGCCCAGCTTTTACCCTCTCTCCCTCCTCCTTTAGTTCCCTCTCATTTCCCCCTTCTGACCCCCCCGCTCGACCGAGAGGCGGGAGGCGGGTGGGCGCACTCGCGGTGACATGAGACCAGCTCGACAAAGGCTACAGAATGCTGGAGTGCAGAAAAATATGCGCTAGTGAAGGCCAGCTCTGCACGATTACAGCAGTGCGGGTACTCTACATGGCTGCGGGAAACTGCTCGGCGAGCGTTGGTCGCGCTCGGACGCCACAGGTACGTTCCACTTTTTATGTACTACTAACATCGTGCAGTACTGTAGTAATGCAGGTACCGAGGTCGCGCCTCATTACCACCGATTACTACTGTAGTATAAAACAGTCCTTATATAATTCGGGACAGAGTCGTACTTTCACACGTCTCACAGCAGTAACGTTACCCGTTACCTGGTACTGCTGTATATCGGTACCAGGTGCCAGGTGGTGGCTGAAATATGCAGAGGGGTGCAGCAGTATGGATATCAACTCGGAATGCAACAGTAAGTAAGCCGTGGGGCCTGGGGGGGTGACTTACTGGGGGAGGACAGTTGGCGGGGCGGGGGCGGGGGGGGGGGGGGGGGGGTCTGCTGCTGTAAGACATCGATTCGCTTGGGAGAACACGAGAATACGCGTTTGTCCGTAACAGCTCAGACCAGCACACACTCGTCACATCTTTCCTTGAGCAAAGTACAACAACAATGATGTTTCGAGTCAGACAGCAGACAGCAGTATCAATCAACAGCAGCAGTATCAAGGTACGATATCATCGCAGCAAAACAATAGCAGCAGTACTACTCCTGTCTGTTCGTACTGCTGTAATTGACATGTTGCTTCGGCCTACAGCAGCAGTACTGGTGTACATTCATGCTACTTGAGCAGGATTGGCGGCCAGTGTGCAGAGCCTAGCGGGACAGGGAAGATAGCACAGTTCCGTACCTGACGGGCGTGCTGCGCTTGTCACCGTTGTGTAAGACCGGGGAGGAACGAACCTCGAGCGAGCTGTGTGGGGCGCCGCGTGTTGGCGAGGGCGGGGGGGGGAAACAGGCGACACACAACACAAACAACAAACATCAGCATGACATATACTCTGTCTGGTAGGTAAAAAATGAGACAAAACAAAGTGGAGAAAGGAAAACTTTTACGCGTAAACCGATTCAAAAACATGAGCACGACGCACGCGGGCAACTGCTTTTGGCGTTGCTGTGACAAATGAGAGGGGGGTCCGGGCGAGACGATTCGACGTCGTGGGCAGCAGAGGCAAGCGCGGGCTCGATGGGCTCATACCTGATGCAGCCAGACCCGAGGGGGCAACGAAAGCTGACACGGTCGCTGCGTTGGCCTGCTCAACACCACAGCAGCGGCAGCAGCAGGAGAGCAGAAACGGGAGACGGGAAACGTGAACCGAGGCGGTGCTGAGTGAGTTTTCTCTGACACTTGCCTATCTGGCTTGAAGCAAAGCAACCAAACTCGCAGACCGCCGGAGCGCTCTGCCTCGTCAGACAAACAGCATGAACGTCAACCCTGAGCCAACAACCTCTCTCCTCGGTCAACTGGGGCCGGTGTTTTGTATGCCCGCAAAGACACGAGCGGTTGCGAGACCCACCATGGCGCAGGCTGCGACCAACGAAGTCAATGTCGGCCCCATGGTATCCGCACTCCGGCTCTTGCTGCCGCGGGAGTTGAGGGGGTGGTGGTGGTGCGGCGACAAGGCAAGAGAGTAAATGCCGGTGTTTCGAAAAACACCTCGTTGCTCGGCGCTTGAAGCTCGAGTCGATTTTACGGGTTTCCAAAGCGGTTCCAAAAGCTTTCTCCGCGTCATTTATTGGTCGATACAACCCGATCGGAATATTTCAATCAATTATATGCCACAAAATGCCTTTAACCTTCGCAGATCTTTGTTCCCCTCCGAACAGACAGCAGCATCGGCAGAGGTACTCCTACTCTGTAGTTCGAGTATACGTAGTGGCCCGTCTGTAGTCGCTGATGGCACAGCCTCCCTGGCATGGGGGCCGCGGAGGAGGAAGGGGAAAAAAATCCCAGTGGAGCAGTGGTACGGTTCGGCGTGACCTTCCATCTGGTGGTGGCCGTGGTCCTGGGTTTGGTCGTTCGGAGGTGCGGGCTAATGTTTGGACACCTGCGATAGCAGCCGCAGCAGCAGCATCTTCCGGACAGCAGCCTCCTGTTCGTGGAGGCGCTGTTGTTGTTGCTGGTAATGGTGGCGCTATCATACCCGGCAGAGCGTCCCGCAGCTTCGGCATTGATGAAAACGGCCACCCCGGCTTCTATGCCACCAGCCGTCAAGGCTCGAATGAGGTATGTAAGCGTCGCGTACTTGCAAGTTGATGTGCGTAGTGTTGTACCTGGTGTTTCAAATCACGACGATCTCCGTCTGATATACGTCCTCGTTCGTACCTGGTACGTACTTATTTGTCCGAAATTGTAAGGAACGTTTGTTATTCTAAAATTATATCAAAACGCTCCTTACATTTACGGACGTAGTGGGATCACGCGCGAACGAGTTTTGACCGCTGCAGGGAATGCGGGTGGAAGGAGGTGGTGTGTACGTATCATACGTGCCGGTACGCTCGCATGCTGAGCAAGCACTCTGCACCGGGTGAACGCGCCTATCTCTGCGTCGCCCGTGGTTGATGCTATTTCCTTTTGCTCTTCTATTTTTCGTCGCACATGCGGCATGTACACGACCTATAATAGCTGTCGCTGATACCAGGTCCGGCACAGCAGTTTAGTAGTACCCACGGACATATCTGGTAAACGAACACTCGTCGTTTTCTTACTTACTCCAAGTAGAAAAGGGGCCGTCCGGATTGTCGTGCCGGCAAGTTGTATACGACCAGTCCGCGAGAGCAAAGTTACCCTCAGCAATGCCTCCGTCTTCCGCAAGTGAAGCTCCACAGATCGTGTCAATCTGAAGGTGGAGTTCTAGAGACTAGAGGCACCATTACTCCAACGCGGCGTTTTCGTATTACTGCTGTACACACTCGTACCTACCTCGCTTTGCCTGGCATCTCAAACCTGGTATATACGGATGCAGTCGTACTGAAAAGAATGCCCCCCTTACTTCCCCCTTGTTGTTTGACCGTGTGCTTCTGTCTGACCTGCTGCAGCACTCGGCAAGCGGCCGAGATCGCGGAGGCCGCGTCGAAGCAATCGACGGCACAAATCGAAGCCCATCTTGAACGTGAGCTCACAGCAGGAACGTGCACAGTATTAGACTGCTGTATGCGTGGACACAAAATCTTTCCAGAAGTACCACTCTGATCGCATTTATTAGGACCGTTGACGTATTATTGTTAATACCCCAACGGTCCTAATAAACGCGTCCAGAGTCCAGGGTTGTACCAGGTATACCGGTATTTGTCCCCCCAAATACCTGAACCTCTCCTCTCCTCTCTTCTCTATTTACTTACACTCTTTGGCTACGTGTACGTAAACACGTAAACCTGACGACAACAGGAGTTCGTAGAGACCCGGAAGCTGGAGGCACCCAATGGTTTTCGGGCGCGCGCGCCATTTCGGAACGGCACAAAATAACGTCGATGTTGCTCCTCTATTCTCTATCAGGGTGTGTATCTTTGTTTGCAAGGGGTTCGGTTGCTTCTAAAAACAGCTGGCAGTGCTTCTCTTCTCGCACTTCAGTGCGCCCGATTGCGCAGCTCGGTGCTCTACTCGCCTGACCCCTATGCAGTAACTGAAACTGGGCTGTTTTTTTTCCCCAAAAAGCACAACGCCAACGGTTCGCTCTGTTCTCGTCGCTTTCGGGCAAAACTGCGCGCTGCCCCAAGCCCACCCCCCCCCCCCCCGCCCCCCGGTCTATGGTCATGCGACTACGGCCATGTATGAGATCGCGTACGTCTCTCCTATCGAGTACACCCCCCCACCCCCAGCCGCCGGCGTGAAGTCAAGTAACACTCACCAAAGGTTTCGGCTGACGGTCTTGACAGTATTCTTGACCCGTCAAGGTATATTTTTGAGTATTGTGGGGATTTCCTTGACGACTGTCCGTCGCGTCAAGGGGCAAGAGTGCCGTCAACCGACATGTTTTGACGCTACGAATAAAACACTGTTTTTTTCAACCTGACTTTTTCCGTCGCTCACAGTTTTGTTGTATGTTGTATTTCGGCGCTTTTGTTGCTGCAGAGGTTGAGAAGCGGCTGGCGGTGGTGATAGCTCAGGAAGAGGAAGTTAGAGCCATCGCCAACGAGCACCTGGAAAGGGAGGTCGCCCTTAAGACGCTTCTCGAGGACCTGTACCAGGAGAGCCAGGTGAGGGAGGCGGCCCTAATGTCGGCCAACACTCTTGGCCAAGCCTAGCCAAGCCGAGTCAAGTCAAGACACGTGAAAACCTTTCACACTTCAGACAGATCATCTACAGATCACACAGATCATGATCTAGATCTTTCAATGCTGATAGATCTATTCCTGTTTTGTACGATCTAGTTCGTGTTGCCGGGTGGGACCCGTTCAGTCCGCATGGTATAGCACATGTTTTCCCTGGGTTGGATCTGTGCTGTGCAGATCCTGCTCTCACAACGGCACTTGAGGAACTAGATGATCTATGGGTCGTGATCTATCTGTAGATGATCTGTGTGTCGGAGGCGTGATTTTTTTTCGCTGCTATGCGTTTAAGTCAAGGCCATCGACTTCTGCTTGAGGTCGGTGTGAGCGCGTATCATATTTACATAAGTAGCGAGAGAAAACAGAGGAAACCCGCTTTAAACTGTTATCATGCCGCCGTCAAAGGGGACTACTGACTGTTGCGCAAGTATTGTGTCAGTAAAATTGGCCTGCCGTGTTAGAGCTGGAGGTGTCTTGTCTTCGAGATGGAAACGAGGAGGAGGATTTGTCCTCGTGGCGCATCCGATGCCTTAGACCAATGCCAGCGGTTGGAAAAGAAGAGGAGCTGGCGGGAGTGAGCGACGGACACCACACCCGGTGGAGCCGAAGCAGAGGGGAAGCGTCGCAGCTTCGGCTGATGGGACAGCAGTCGGTTCGACACGCTTCCCTCTCTCCATGGGTACTACGCACGGCACGCTCTGCTGCGTGCGAATCGAGTGCTATAATATAACGCGCGCGCGTGCTGCGACATAACTCTTGACTACGGGAACGATGGGGCTATATCGAAGTACCGCGGGAAACGCTGGGGGAGGCAATCAACAGCGGCATGGTTGGATCCACCACATCGTGGGAACGCGACAGAGCATCGTCCACCAACACCATATATACAGGCCATGCATGTATGCATGCAGCAACATTTCTTGCGCGCCGACCGGCGTCCGCCTCGTCCGCCTCGTCTTCCGATTTCGTTCCCCGCCCACGCCCCCCTTGCCCCCCCCGCCGCCCCACCCCCACCCCCCCCCCCCCCCCCCACGCGCACCCTTCGCGCTTCGCTCTGCCCTTTTCTTGACGCCGATGTGCGCGTTCAGGAAGAGCAAGAACCCGCGCCATCCCAAGTTGCATCGTCTCCCTCCGAGGCTAGCCCCTCTGTAGCTTCGGCGACGACGGCCACACCCGATGGTGGCAGTCCGGGCGCGGGAGAAGTAGCAGCGGGTAGTCCGAATGGCGGCGAACCGACCAATAAGGTACGTACGCGAAAAACACGAATGTGTTGGGTTTCCGCGTCTTGCGAGGGGCCAGATGCGTGAAGTGATGGCAAGATTTTGTGATGGGGGGGGGAGGGCTGTCTCCTCCAAAAGGCGGCGCTTTGCCGCAGGGGACGCATGGAACGCGTCGTGCGATAGCCGTACCTATCTAGACACGGTGAGCGTGATTACGGGGCAATTTTGCTTGCGAAACTATTGCTCAAATGCCAACAGACCTGTGTACAGAGGCACATGAACGCGTATTATACCACACGTGCTGCAGTTGTTGTGCTCGTTTCTTTTTCGGAGGGGGGGGGGGGGGGGAACGCAGCAGTGACCAGCCCCGACTTCCTCCTGTTCACCCGGCAGCGGTCCAGATTTTTTCCTCATCGCTATAGCTGTTGTTGTGCTGTTGCTGTTGCTTTTGCTGTAGGTTTCACGGCTGGACTCCGGAGCCCCGCCGCAACCGGCCGAGAAGACACCAGCGGCGGCAGCCGCGCACCCTGCGAGGCGCGAGGACGGCCAAGGCGGAACCGGCGGGAAGCGGAGCTCGCGCGGTAGCTCGCGCAGCAGCCAGCGGGGGACTGGGGCGGCGGGTGCCGCCTCGTCATCGGCATCTACGACGAGCGGGAGGGGGGCCAGCCTGGGCTTGCTCCTGGCGATGGCAGCGGGGGGTCCGGCGGACAGCCTCTTGACCCGCGACGGCCGACACGGTAGCGGAGTACATACGCTTGATGTCCGACGAGGCGCTGCTGAAAGACCGCGACTCGGCGTCCTCGAAGCGATGGAGCCAGGTTAGGGTGGGCGTGTGTTTTTTTTTTTCTCGCTCGAAGTTCGCGTGCCCGCGTAAGGGTATCGAATGGTGACGCCGTGTTTTATGGTTTGGACGCTCAGACTAGGCCGTACCTTCATAAACACGCGCGGTCGCAGGGTGGCGAGGTTAAGAGCGGGTGCCGGGAATGATGGATGTTTTGTTTTTTTTCTTGATTTTCGGGATGGAAGCGCGGTTTGCAGTTCTCAAGTCTCAACCAAGCGTTGCGCGTTCGTGCAAGATTTCCTCTCCTTGACTCTCTCGCCTCACCCACCCTGACGTCAAACAGCTACGCCTAGCTCTCCCGTGTGTTCTCTCCGTGCCTGCTTTGCACACCTCATTCCCCCCCCCCCTTTATTTCTCTCCGCCGTCTCCCTCCCCCTCCCCCCTCTCTCCCTCGCGTCGTTTTGTTTTTTACTCGCTGTTGGCGACGACAAGCCCGGGCTTTCTCTCTCGGAGGCGTTAGACCGGATGGAGGCGAACGCTTGGTGCCCGCCTCGTACGCCGAACCTGCTGGCTCTAGCCGCGTTAATTCGACCCTCCTTGACGGTCGGCCGTGGTGGGAGAGCCCCTTCTCCAAACCCCGGCGTCGGCAAACGGAGGAGGGAAGACGCCCAGGGGGGCGCGGCGGCTGTGGCTGGGAGGGGTGCCCTGAGATCTCCGTCGGCCGAGAGCGATTCGTCGGCAGCCGCCGTGACAGCGACGGCGACGGCGATTGAGGGGGTGGGAGAAGCGGGTGCGGACGGGGTTGACCGGGGAGCGAAACGGAGGTGCATCGATCCTAACGCGATCATGTGCCCATTCGAGCTGAACGGCCGATGCAACGACGACGACTGTCGGTGAGAGAAGGGGGGGGCTCGTTCTGGTTAGTTTTCTCTTCCTGCTCCCTTTTCTCTGTTTTCTTGTCGCTTGCTTTTTTTTATTATCGTCTTCAGGTGAGAGAGGTTGGGGGGGTGGGAGAGGGGCCACCTGGAGGAGTACAAGTGGTGTGGAGCAGTTGTGAGGGGAGGTAAAGGGGGTCGTTTCGTCCGGAACCACTGCAGGAAGCTGCCGTCGAATCGTAAGGTTGGGGGGTACCTCAACACGCAGAGAAGTTACGAGCACCGTCGCGACGGTGCGATCGCTCGGATAACGTAGTGCAGCGACGATGCGCTTGTGCACCACAGACCAACCGTTCGTGCGGCTTCTCGGTCGCGCCTGTTTTTTTTACTTTCCCCCTACGACTATATTGTTTCGAAAAAACGTCGGCAAGTGTCGCAAGTCTTTTACAGCAGTTTTGGCGTTCATTGACCCGCTCGCTCCTCGACCCGACCAAGGACTCTGACCATGCCTCCCTCCCCCCTTTCCCGCTGCCCCTTCCCGCCTTCCCCGCTCCCCCTTCCCCTCTTCCGCCTGTTTTATCCTTCGCTTCGTTTTTGCATTTCGTAATTTGTTTTCGCGGCGTTTGCTTGCTCCACTTTCGTGCTATGCATCTCACCGCCGCCACCGCACGGCCGCCCTTCTTTCCGCACAGATACCAGCACCTCGATGTCTACCTGTCACCCCCCCCCGTCACCCGCCGACACCTTAGCCCCCACCGCCGTCGCCCTCACCGCCGTCGCTGCCTCCGCCGCTGGAACTCCAGTGACGGGTGCAGTCGCTCGTCCGGCCTCGTCGGTGTCAAGACCCAGCGGGAGGGGTCCCGGTGAGGAGCCGAGGGCGGGGTCGGCGGCAGCGCAGGCGGGGGCGGGAGCGGGGTCACAGGCCGCGGGAGGAGCGCTGCTGCCGGCAGCTGGCAAGCGCCCCGCCAGGAGATTAGTGGGACCCCCGCCCGAGCAGGGGCTTCCCGCGATCGAGTTCGGGGAGCCCGAGGGTGACCCGCGCAAAATTCCGAGGAGTAAAGCGCAGCGGACCAAGCGCTCGCGGCCCCGTGATGCGGACGTGTCCCAGCCGGGAGTCGAGACTGCCGGTATAGGAGATAGCGGCGGCGATGGTGGTGGTGGTGGTGGTGACGGCGGTGAAAAGGCGACGGCGTTGGACGGCGAAAACGAGGACGAAGACGGGGATGATTTCATGGCGCTACCGACGGGCGGTGTAGGTTTAAGCCGCAGCGGTAGCAACAGTGGTAGTGGCGGCGTCTTCGACGACGAGGTGATGCGTGCAGGCTACCTGGAACACGGTAGCCGGTACATACAGTTTGTCGTGGGTTGTCCGGTAATGGTTTGCCACGAGGCCACTGGTAGCTTGCCTGCGGTTTTGTTTCTCTCAAGATAAGTCGGAAGCGCCGATGATGATCGTGTTTTTGTTTCTGGTTGTGTCCTTGGCGGCCGGCCGCTGTTTGCGCGCGGCTGTCACTTTCATTTTTCTTCACGCCCACGCATGAGACGCCGTTAGCCAACTCGGCTACTGGGGGGAGGAGCGGGTGGGCTCGCCCAAGGCGGTTCAAGCATACTTTTCCCGTGATGCAGCTGTTGGCGGCAGCCTAACTGTGCACCTGAACGCGTACCACCTAGATTCTCGTAGGTATTGTGTGGGCAACAGCGCGCCTATAGTACCATCGCGCTGATCGTGGACCGTACAATTTGTTTTCCCCCTTGTCTCGACAGCGATCCGGCCCCACCATTAACGTTGCTGGGGCGAACGAGGTCCCGGCGGCGGCTGCTGCTGCCCTCGCCGAACGGACGAGCCCTGCCGCATTCGCGAGGGCTTTCGCTCAAGCCGCCTCGGGGGCAGCCACAGGCGGCCGCGGGAGCAGCGGCGGGGGCGTCGGTGGGAAAGGGAGGGGTGCGGGGGGTGGGCGAGAGGAGCGGTACTACAAGGACGGGGATGAGATAGGTCGCCCTGCTGCGGCTGCTCTGACAGAGGCCCAGGTATGATTTTACGTGTTTAATCAAGGGGGGGGGGTTGCTTGCACGTTACTTTTTTTTGTTTGTTTATGGAGGGGAGAGAAGGGGGGATGAAGGTGTGAAGAAGGTCCGAGACCGAGTTTTACGGTCGTGTCCGAAAAGAGTTGCGTTAGGCCACCTTGTTTGGAGCGACGACAAGGGCGCCCTTGGTGCTGTCAGCGCTTGTGTCAGAAAAGAGTTGCGTTAGGCCACATTGTTTGGAGCGACGACAAGAGCGCCCTTGGTGCTGTCAGCGCTTGTATGAACGACGGGTGGTCGTGGACTGGGGACCTGTTGTATGTGTGTCCGACCTCCAGATGCGTAGGGTGGGTGGATGACGCTCAGCGCGTGAGGGTAGTTAGGGGCGACGTACGACAACGTGCGGAAGAGTGCCGTGGACGGTCATGCCGCCCCCGGCATGCTGCCGAGTAGGGTGGTCGCTTGCGGCAGAGGCAAACGTTGTGGCCAGCGTAGGGCCTGCGAACGAAAGCTCAAGATGGACGGGTACGATGGTGGCTAGATTATGTCTGTTGGATGCTGGGCGTTTTTGGTTTCGGTCGGGGCTCAACTTTCGGCGTGGCGCATCGTAGCAGCGACAATCGCCCCAAGGTAGGGTAGGTGTAGGCCCTGAGGGGTTGCAGGAAGGTCTTCGGACGGACGACGTCTCTCACCTTAGCTATTTTTCTCGATTTTCCAAGGCTTGTTTGTCGACAAAATCTCCGTTATACGTTGGCCCCGTGCCAGCTGAGCTTTTCAACAAGAGCTTCCTGTGGCACGAAGCACGCGTGAACATTCCAGCGTCAACCGCGGTTGTCGTCGAGCCCCATGCCCTATGAAAAAAATATATTCTTCCATGCACAACGCGCTACAGAGGGCACCCCCCACCCCCGCTGCCGTGACCTTTATTTGTCCCCGCTTCGCCACCTTTCTCCGCGCTCCCTGCGTCTGCAAGCTTGATCATCTCGAGGCTCAGCTTGGCGAGGGTGACTGTGACGTTGAGGGCTGGCTACTTCTCGCAATGCACCGCCTTCCTCGCAGAGAGAACTCCGCGGAGGCGGTGTTGAATACGGTTGAGGTGAGTTGAGGTAAATTATACTGTAGGGTGTAAATGCCCCTTCCCCCTTCCCCCTCCCCCCCCCCCCCCCCCCCCCGCCTTATACTATATGTAGGTTGGGTTGGTGTCGGTTGGCAACGATACTGTAAAGCATGCCGTTCATTACTTGAGCTGGACAACCAGGGTACCGCTTTTTTTTTTTTTTTTGGCGGTCGGTCACAGCTGGCGGTCGAGTTAGATCATTTGTGCGAGGTGAAGAACCTTTGCTCCGCACGAGGGGAATGATCGTATCACGTAGTGTTTATGTTGAAGCACCCACGAGGCAGTTGCGTAGTACGCACTCGCTGTCTCTGGAAGTGGCTACACCGGAAAATAAATCAACTCTTTGAAGCTGTCATCCATATGCAAGTCCACGTCACAAGCGATTATTAGTAGGATGCAACTCACCCTTCATGCGACTCGCCGGATACCTCACGGCGCTTCGCGCTTGATGCAAGCAATGTCTGCGTAGTCGGTGAAAACCCGACATGCTCCGTCCCGGCATTGTAGGGATGCGAGGGTCTTATGATCATACGACTACAGCAATGCATGAGATCGAGTACATCTCTCCTATCGAGTTCACCCCCTCCCCGCCCCTGCTTGTGGCACTACTGCGGAGCGTTCTTGGCACCAGCGTGCGCTACGTATCAATGCGTCGTTCTGATACATTTGATGAAAATTATACCTTTTGTGTGTGTTGAGCGCTTGATACCCTGCTTGTTGAGCGATAGTTACTGTGTGTTGAACGATAACTGCTGTGCTTGTGGAGCGATACGGTGCTTGTCGAGCGATGGTGTCGCTAACCATCCTGAGTGAGCGAGCAAACTCCTGACCAAAGTCAAGGTTTTTGTGTTGGGCGTGCATCCTTGCCCCTCCCTTCCGCCTGACTGCTTGTCCGTCGCAGTGCGGCGAGGAAGGAAGACCGACAGTCCTTTTGCATCGCCTCCAACACCTTGAAACCACAAGCCGTGCTATCTGAAGCTCGCGGACGTGCCATGAGCTTGTGTACCTCTGACCGCACCCGTGCACACACGCCATCCGCATCACCTTCTGGACGCCTCCGTTTCCGTGCTTTGCACCTCACATCCCAACCCGCCCCGCCCCCTTCTCCCCCGCCCCTGCCCCGCCACGACACACCCACGTGTATACACCAACTAAACCGATGTCATGCCTTGAAAGGCCGTTGCCCGCGGGGCCGGGGGTGCTCTTGAGGGCGTCGAAGACGCCGCGCTCAAACCTGCGCTGCGGACTTTTGTTCGAGCGTTGGAGCGGGCGGCGCGGGGACAGGGGGAGGCGCTGTGGCTGCTGTATCTCAGGCTGTTTGCGCTTCTCCCCGGCAAGAACGAAGACGCCGTCAGCATGGTTGAGCACGCCCTCGAGTGAGTATGTGGGCAGGCAGAGAAGAGACGGGACGTGCAACGGTGTAGAAGCGCCTCAACTGTTATGGGGCGGGGGGAGGGGGAAATCGGTGGGTCGGGGTAAGGCGACTCGAAGTGAATGATAACACCTTTTAGTAGCATCCACTATCGGGGTGATCCCGTCCATGGTACGCAACATATGGGAGCTTTCGAGTGTACACGGAGATTTCCGTGAGAATTTCTTCCGGAAGTCGTCGCGGGGGTGCTGTAATGTACGTCGGCTGGAGTTTTTCTATGCCGCCTGATTTCGAACAGGGGTGTTGCTGCCGGGCATGTGTACCAGTCACCGTCCCACTCTCTTCCCTGGCCACAAACGCGATTTTGTCCGACTTTGCGTGTTTTTTGTGCAATTTATCCCCGTGCCTGAAAAACACTCAAGTACCTGCCACGCTTCTATATGTATGAAACTCGCATTCACAAACGTACCCAATGCGCGCCATGGTCCGTCGTCCATTACAGGATTTTCCCGACGTCCAGAAGAATCTGGAGGCTCTACCGCTACATGCTACGGCGGTCCGATCACCGGCAGTCCCTGTCAAATGTCATCAAGACGTACCGCAGGCAAATAGCTGCGCTTCTCCTTCTCCGAGGCCCGGCGGCGGCGGCAGCTGCCGCCGCATCCCCTACCCCCGCGCAGGCTTCGCCACGTGCCGGGGTAGGAACGGGAACGGAAGCCGCCGATAGCGCCTCGAAAGGTTTACGAACTCCCGGCGCACCTGGCGGTGGGGGCGACGGTGGCAGTGGCGGCGGCGGCGGTGGCAATCACGCGGATGCAACGGTGGGGATGATCGCGTACCTTGTCCTCGAGTGCTGCGCGGCGCTGGCCGAAGCCGGGTACACGCTTCAGGCGGCGGCGGAGGTTCTGGATGCTCTTGGGGATGGCAAGCCACTCCGAGGGTGGGACGCTGCAGAGGGGCACGAAAGCAGTTCGCTGCTACGACTTCCCTTAGACCAAAGCGAGGCAGGGGACGGTGGTGGCGGCGGCGATGGTGGTGACCGCGAACTGTTTCCTGAGGTATAAGCAGCGACTCCTGCCATTATTTTGCATGCGTGGAATATCGACTGGTCGCATTTTTGCGCCCGGCGCATGCTTGGTGCTTTCAACTATAGAGTGCGTGGACAACCTGGCCTTGGCGCCGGACGCTGGACACCTTGTCGGCTGGTGATGGCACGGTCCTCTTTTATGTTTGGCCCTCGAAGACGCCCGGCTTCGCGTCTTGCTGCTGGAGAAGTCGGGTTTGTGGCCCGCATTGGGACGCGTTGCGAGTTTACCCTTGCACTTGTTTAGTTTTCGTTTGACTGACCCCCCCCCCCCCCCCCCCCCCCCTCCGTCCTCTTTTGGCCGCTTTTGGGTTGTTGTTTCTTCATGCCGTCTCCCCCGGTCAACGTTGCGCCCGCGGTATGGTGCGTTGCGCGGTGGCCTGCAGGGTGTTGCGGGCGCGCTGAAGCGTGCGCGGCGCGACTTGCGCTGTCTGCTCTGGCTGGCCGCTCTCCATCTGCTGGTCATGGGTGTCTTCCCCCAACACGTGCTTTCGTTGGCTGCCGCCGCCGCAACCACGGACGACGACAACGACGCCGACAACAACAACGCCGAAAACGACAAGGAAACCCGCGACGATTGCGGCTGGCGTAGGCCAGATCTTCTCCTGTGGCCGAAGGAGTGGCTGTCGCCGGAGGGCGACGCTGGCGCCAGGCTCTCGGCGAGCGCTGAGCTATTCGAGGTGATCTCCAAGACGTTCATGAGCGCTCTGCTGGACGCCGGGCTGCTGCCGCCGGAGAAAGGCGCGGGCAAGGGGTGGGCGCCCCCCCTGCGCGTCCGCGACGCCGTCTTCCCCAGTGCGGTGGAGGCCGCGGCGGCGCGGATCGCCGGGACGGCCCCCGACGTCTCGGCGCTGGAGGGCCCTCCCCTCGCGCTCGCCCTGAACTGGCTGACGTTTTGCTCGCGGGGAAGGGTCGGCGCGAAGGGGGTGCGCATGGTGGCGCTCGCGTGCTGCCGGCGTTTTCAGCTCGCCCGGCCCGACCACCCGGCGATGCTCGAGCACCTCTTGCTGGAGCACGGCGTTTCGAAGGCACGTCCCCTTGGAGACGTCTACCGCGAGATCTCGAGCGCGTTCGATAAGGGCGGGGCGGCGGCGGCAGCTCTACGAGAGAGGGGGGAAGAAGCACCGGGGGGCGCCGGGGACGGCAGCAGCGATAAGAGACACCCTCCTCAGTCGTCGTCGTCTTCGTCGTCGTTCCCGACGGGGGCGCGGCTCCAGGCCGTCTATGCTTTTTTGCGCGTCGTGGAGATGCGCTTGAAGGCGGCGGCGGATGCGCCGTCGCTGCCGCCGCCGCCTCCTGCGAAGACGGGCGGCGACGATGCTGTCGTCGGCGGTAGCGTGAAAGTTTCGGCTTCTACTGCCGCAGGCGCCGAAGAAGAAGGGGCAGACATCGAGGTGGCAAGAGACGCGCTGCAAGTGGCTCTGGTGGGCATGTGGGCGCCAGCCCCAGCGACAACCGCCGTTCTCCACCGCTGGCTCCAAGAGGACGGCGAATCGCAGCGTCTGGCTGTCGAAGGCGCCAGGACTTCCTTGTTCCGGTGGGCGGATGTCGCCGCTCACGGTGGCGCCGGCGTTGTCAGCGGCGAGGCGGGGCCCTCCGGGGGCAGCTTATCGAGCCGCTACGACGCCCTCAGCGCGGAGCGTCAGCTGTCGACGATAGTGTTTGGGCTGTGGGTGCTGGGGGGGGCGTCCGCGGCGACCGATGCTCTCGACCACCTGCTGAGCGCCGAGTCGTTCTCGACCATATCGCCCGAGCTGAGGAGGCTTGCGTGGCTGCAGAGGCTTGAGACTGCCGTGGTTCTTTCGACTCAGCAGGTACGGCCCTTGCTAAACCCTCTTGAGCCTGACAGGTCTTTTGCCAGCGTTGTTTGTTGTGTGTTTCGAGCGGCATAGCCTGAGGCTGTGAGGATAGGGCAGGATTGGGTTTGTGATTCTGGGTTGAAGATGGTGTAGCTCGCGTTCAAACCGGAAACCATTGCTGCACCGTGGCGAGATGGCGTGTCCACGAGTTTATAGTGGCACCCGGAGGTCAGCCTAGAGTGTGTTGGGCACGATACTCTGACTGAGCCGGACGAAACCACAGTGTCTCCGTCCGAACAGCGCGCTTCATAGTGGTGCCATTTATTTCGTCACTATGTTAAATCGTACCCACAGGTACTTGAATTGATCGTAACCACCCTTACAGGGGGGGAGGCTACCCTCGGTTTGTCTTCGCACTTTCGGCCTTGAGGTGATGCCCACATGAAATTCTGAACCTATACCGAGATTTTGGCGGGCGCAAACACTTGCTGTCTACCTCTGACGTACCGAGAAACAGTTGATCGCTCCCCTTGTGGTAATACTCGCGCTTTATTTAGATGCTACCTTCGTATGAGATTGGCCAATGCAAGCCGCCCCCCCCCCCCGCTCCCGCGCTCTCCCACTTTGTCCTGCTGCAAGGTGCCCGGGGAACACGCCGTGCAGGGGGTGAGAGAAGTGGCCCTCCGAGCCTTAGCGGACCACCGCACACAACGAAGGTGCGGTACGAGTTCGGGTTACTGCTTGTCCGATCCCCCGATCCTCCTTTTTTTCAACGCTTCCAGAACTGGAGACGGCAATGGCGCACTCCTGCTGCTGGCGTCACCGCTTCGCATTTTTTTTCAATATTGATTTACTTATTTTTGTATTTTTCCTGAGCGTGCTCGGTTGGTACATCCCTGGCATCTCAGAGCTCCCACTTGGACACCGCCTCCCTCCTTCTATTACTCGCCGGCGGAGCCTTTTTTGTTTTTTTTTTTTTTTGTGTGCGTGTACCCAAAGCACGGCAACGCGGGCGAGCCCGGCGCCATCGCGAGTGTCAGCAGGTGCTGGCGGGTTGAGGGGGATTGGAAGGAGCGCGTTTGCCGTTTTCGTCGCTAGGCGTTGCGTGTCCTTCGAGACATGAGGGAAGCATAAATGGGCTCTGTCTGGCCTCCTGATGTCGGGTTGAACATCATATATACGAGTCTATGAGGGTCGTTTGGGTATGCAACATAATATTCAAGCCCTGCTTATTTTTGCGAACAAGCTGAAGTCCACAGAGAAAGCTCCGCAGTCTAAACACCAACATTGTCGAGCTGGCGAACGAGGGCTACGGTGAGTACCGGGCCTCACGCGAGGCGGTCGACGGGGCTCACTGGGGCAGAGAGGAAGGAAAGCTTCCCCGCACCGAATCGGTGGCGAGGTGGTCACGATAGGGGCGGGCAGCGTACGAGGCTGAGAGAAGCTCTGCTGTTCGATTTTTTTTTAGACCGGCGCAAGGTGTTCCAATCAGGCGGGAAATATTTTCATGAGAGGGGACGAGGATTTTTTTTTAATTTCAATTGTTCATTTTCATTTTATTTTATTTTTTGCGGTATTGTGTGTGCATCCCTTTCGTACATATAAAAAAGTACGTGGTATGCATGCATCATACGTACATGCATGCGACGTCCGGCTTGTCTTCCTCGATAGAGTATGGAGCTCTTGACATTTTCAAGTCGCCTGTTTGCACCTAACCTTTTGGATCATCTGTTCCGTTCCATTCTTTCTCGTGAGCGAGCGTAGCGGGTGGAACCGCCCGCTAAGCGAAGCGCCTTGTATACCTTATCCTGGTTTTAGGTGTCGCGCTTTAGAATGGCTTCTTCTCCCAACACGCGCAGTACGCCCCCCTCTCCCCCCCCGCCCCCGCGCCTGCCTCCACGGATCGCCCCGCTTCTACACCCAACCCTCGCCCGCCCATCTCGACTTCTCGTGTTTCCCCCCCAATTTTGCCGCACATTTCTCTCACATGCTCGCGGCAGACCGGAGTACCGCACCCTCTCACACTTCGTGGCGTCAACTCTCGATCTTTCAGTGAGCGGGTTGACTAACTCCGGCGATGGCTCCAGCGGCGACGGCGGCGGTGGAAAAAACGGAAATTGCCTCCGCTTTTCCTTTCTCGGCGACAGCTTCGGTATCGTCGTCGTCGTCTTTCGCGCGCGACGTCCTGACCGTGTACGCGAACCGCTTTCGGGAAGTTAGGGGGGGCATCGATTGGGTCGTGGTCGCGGAGGCTCTCGGTAGCAGCGAGAGCAGCGCGGCGGTGGCCGCGGCGGCGAGTCGCTCGTCCTACCCCCCGCCTACGGACCAAGCGACGGCGGAAACGACATGCGCGTTGCTCCGTTGGGTGAGCTGGGCCGACGAGCCCGCCGCAGCTGCGGGGCCATCGGGTGAACCGATATCAGAGGGGACAGCGGCAACGGCGGCGGCAGTGGGAGCGGCAGCGGCAGCGGCGGAGAGCGCCTCAGCGCTGAGGAGGAACGCCCGCCCTTACGCGGAGAAGGCGCTGGCGAAGCACCCGCGAGATACAGGGCTTGCTTGCGCCGTGGCCGCGCTGGAGGCGTCTACGAACCGCCCGGACCGCGCGCAGCGGATTCTGGAGGCGGCGCTTCGCGTGAGCCCGCACTGCTCGACGTTGTGGGAGCAAAGGGTCGCCCTGGAAGCAGGGTTCGGGGCGGGCTCGAAGGAGCGGGCAGACTCTACCGCGTCGGCTGCGGCGTCGACGGAGGTGCTTCTGAGGCTGTTCTACGGTGGAGGCCGTGGGCGGGTCGAGCTAGGGTCAGCTGCTCCACGCGGTGGTTCGTCGTCGGCACCCTCACCACCGCCGCCGCACCCGAGCGCTTTGCAGGCGCGAACGGCCTGCCGAGTCTTTGCGGCGGCGACCAACCCGTTGTCCCGACGACAGACAAAGTCGCTCTCGCTCCAGGGGGCGCTGCAATCGCCTGAGAAACCCGCTGGCGCTGCCGCTGCTGCCACCGCCACCACAGCTGGGAGTGAAGCAGGCGCAAGGTGCGAAGGGGGAGGACACCTTCTAATACCTGCACCCGTGGAGGTTCCCCGGAGCGTCTTTCTCCTGACGGGTCTCGTGAGCCTCTCTCTAGCGAATAACGGTCTTGCCGCCGTCCCGCCCGCCATTGGACGCCTGCTCTGCCTGCGGTCGCTGGACGTTTCGGGAAACGCGCTCACCGCGCTCCCACCTTCGCTGTCGAGGCTGTCGGGGTCGTTGAGGGTGCTGCGCGTGGCCCGCAACCGGCTGGCGTCGCCCCTTCCCGCGGCCCCTTTGACCGGCCTCGTCAGCCTCCGCGTGCTGGACCTGGAGCAAAACGCGCTGTCGGAGTTTCCGGAAGCGGTGGTGCTGACGCTGACGGAGCTCCGATCGCTCAAGCTCGCCGGCAACGGCTTCCCCTCGAGGGCGCCGACGGGCTTGTCTGACGCCCTCCCCCACCTGGAAGACCTATCCCTACCCTGACCCCGGTCGCAGGCAGGTCACAGGGGGTGCCATAGGCAAACATGAACAAACAGCCGAACAACAGAAGTTGGCCGCGTACCACGCGGTCCAGCCTCGGAAGGCTGGGGCACAGGCGAAGACCTCGCCGGATTTTTGAGTCCGAAGGGTGACCGAAGCCATTCGTCGCGGTTTACCGCAACCGCAGTTTCTACGTTTCGTCGTAGCGCAAGGTTTTCGCCTTGTAGTATATAGGGCACGGATTTTGTGTGTGAAATTATGACCAGAGTCGGGTCTTCCTGGCGCCTATGTTGTTTCCGTTTGTGTGGTCGAGACGGACCTGTGGCATCCGTGCGTGCTGCGGCTAATTAAAGGCTGCCGATAACGGCGCGCCGTCGACCCAGTCCGTTTGGCGTTGCTACTGCCCGCGGGCGTTATATTTTCCGCACAAGCGCGGCAAGTTAAAGCGTGGCGGCATTGCAGCACCAGCCAGCTGATGTTGGCGGAGTCATCCCGTGCAATGCGCGCTCCTTCGTGATGTCTTGAAAAAAAATGCAGCAGTGCAACACTCGTTATAGTGACAAGTGAGGGCAGCCTGGAAGCCGTGTACGTTCGTACGGTAGCGCTATGGAGGTTTTCTCGCTTTTGCTGTGCGCAACCCCCTTCCCATCAGGTTCGCGCGAATATGGAAAAAATGCCGCGTATCGGTGTCTTGGGTCTTCGGGTGACACACCGCGTACGTACGCCGTGACTATCTTATAGAAATCCCTCCCTCGCGGTTATCCATCTACCAGGTATCCGATGATGATGTTCTCACGTTACGTTACTTCTTATTTCCCTGAAATCTAGCCCACGGTCACAGAACAGGCAAAACAATATAGCGTATCGACGGAAGAAAACAAACAAGTACAAAAAATATGTGCACCGCAGTACCAGTGCGCAAGGGAACGGTACAAACGCCAGACGGAAAGTATATGCACTCAGGAAGGACATATCTGCTGCGCGCAAGAAGAAACACGAAAGAGAGGAACTACTGTGGTACACCATTCCGCGTCACTTGCAACCAAATAATACCCGGAGCGTATCCATCCACCCATGGTATGTGCAGCGTGATAACCTGACACAAAACATGTTGTAGTATTATTGTACGCCAGCTGTGTAACATGCGTTGGTGCGCCTGACTTTCGCGTGCGAAAAAAACAAAACGGCAATGATGTAGTACGAGGTGTGAGAGTGCCGGAGCGAGGACGTGAGTCTTGTTGGAGGGATGGGGGGATCGGCTTTCAGGGTCAAGCTCAACCCGAGGCTCGGATGGCTTCGCTTATTCTGCTCCACAGCAACAATTAATTGTAACACGCGGAGGGCGATGTCTTCGTGGTGGAAGCGCAATCCGTCCGCGGTGTTGAACTTGTGCATCTCTGTATTGGGAGCTGTGAACGGCGGTTATCGGGTGATGACAGCCGCTCGGATGGCTTCGCTTATCCTGCTCTGCAACAACAGTTGTATCACGCGGAGAGCGATGTCTTCGTTCGTTGTAGAGGAGCGAATCCGACCGCCGTGCTGGAGTTAGTTGTTTCTCTGTTGTGTAACAGTTGTGTACGGCTACTATTACAGAAGTAACAGCCATTCCAGGTAAATAACTCCCAACACAACGGACATGAAAAACAGCCGTATAAATACACAACTCCAACAACGTGACATACCCAACCTATGCATGGCAGCCGGATTGCGCTTCTACAACTCTTACATATATAATAACAGCGATGCACGGACACGGGTTGTGCAGGATGTCGACGGGCAGAAAAAACGGTTTAATGTGAAGAACACACACACACAATAGAGATACACAACTGCAACACGGCGGTCGGAATGCGCTTCTACAACCAAGACATGGGCCGCGAGGACACGGAATAGCCACCGCAAGTTGTAGTTGTACCTACACACACGCTGGGAGAAGGGCACCCGCTCAGCGCCGCGAGCGTGTGGGCTCGCGCATCGTACAGAGGCTACACTCACCCCTCCAGCGCTTCGAGAAAGCGTGGGATTTCCCAAACACACGCTCAAATTTTTGAAGACGCATGCTGCCGAACACCCAGCTCGCTGTTTTTTCCCTGTCTCCCCCATGTGGCAAGACGACGAAGAGCGGACGACCAGTCACTCCCCTGTGAAATATTCCAGATTATTTTTTGTTATTTTTTTTCGCTCAGTCGGTGCTAGAGTAGCACCAAGTTCACGCGACCTTCGCGTCCCCTCCTCGCCCCACCCCCTCGCCCCGCCTCGACCTTCATACCTCATACCCACAAGCCAAACACTGAGTAGAACAAAACGTCGTGTTCTGCTCCCCCCCACCCCACCCCCCACGCAACACTCCACGAGACGGGGCACAACGAACAGTCTGCCTCTGCGGCAGAAAAAACAATTCAACACAATGCTGGCGTGCCGCCAATTGGATCACGTGCTCACCCTACCTCCTTGGGTCCTACACTACTGTATGTGATCCAGACATTGCACACAACGCTGTGACACAAAAAAAATACCAATATATCTCCTCCGTCCTCGCGTACGTAGTTTTTTCAAGTCTAAAAAATCGTGCTATCCCGGTTTGATATATATGTATATATATATAACGCCTGCCCCATGGTTTTTGGTTCCTCGCCCCCGCCCTCCCCCACCGCTCGACCGTTTTTTTTTATGCTATCCCTCTACCCCACATCCGTGCCCGCCGCCCCCGTCGCCTTCTCTCTCTGGGCAACGCCACGCCCACCGCCGCCGCCGCAATACCATCGCATGCGTTCCACAACGGTGTGTGCGCGTCGTTTTGTGGAGCGCAACAAAAAAAAAAAAACAGGCGGGTTTTCACGCGGTGAAAGTGCGGTCGATCATGGGGGGCAGCGTCTTCAGGTCCACCGAGAAAGTTCCTATCTTCTTCCGGGCGGCTCCCGCGGCCCCGACGAGCTCCTCTTTGCTCCCGGCCACGAATATGCTGCCCTCGTTCGCGAACTGGATCGAGTTGGCGTGGTATCGCCCCGCGGCGACGGGGATCTGCTCGGCACACGCACGCACAAAGCGGGCGGAAAAAAAGAGAGAGCGCGGGGGGGCGGGGGGGGCGGGCGTACTCATTTGTTGCTTACCTTAGTCATCATTTGATTGAATTGACCTCGCATCTCTTTCGAAAAGGGAGCACCGTGAGAGCGGGCGGGGGGGTGGGGGGGGGTACAGTAAAAAACGTTGGTTGGTTGGATGATTGATACCGACGAAAAGGTGAGAAGACAGAAAAGAGGTATACAGACATCGGGGTTGACTTTGAGACCCCACCACCTCCCCCCCCCCCCCCCCCCCCCCCCCCCCCCCCCCCCCCCCCCCCCCCCCCCCCCCCCTCCCCCCCCCCCCCCCCCCCCCCCCCCCCCCCCCCCCCCCCCCCCCCCCCCCCCCCCCCCCCCCCCCCCCCCCCCCCCCCCCCCCCCCCCCCCCCCCCCCCCCCCCCCCCCCCCCCCCCCCCCACCCCCCCCCCCCCCCCCCCCCCCCCCCCCCCCCCCCCCCCCCCCCCACCCCCCCCCCCCCCCCCCCCCCCCCCCCCCCCCCCCCCCCCCCCCCCCCCCCCCCCCCCCCCCCCCCCCCCCCCCCCCCCCCCACCCCCCCCCCCCCCCCCCCCCCCCCCCCCCCCCACCCCCCCCCCCCCCCCCCCCCCCCCCCCCCCCCCCCCCCCCCCCCCCCCCACCCCCCCCCCCCCCCCCCCCCCTTCGAAGGTTTCTGGGTGTTTTCTTTCTTCTTTGAGGATGTTATTGTGCTTCCTACGTATCATGTGTGTTTGGAGGAATTGTGGTACCCACGAGAGGGGGGGTGCCAGGTATATCGTTCCGCATGGGGTAGTCATATAGCACAAAAGAAAGGAGGTTCGTATGATCTGTAACAAAAAGGAAAGTCGTGTAGCGTCCATCTGCCGTATATACCAGCGTATGAGACCCCGTCCTGTCAGCCGCCGCGGCTGTAACGGGCGAGAACCGACTGAACACATCTCCCCCGCAAGTCCCTCAAACACAGACATATGATTGCAGCATCCCACGTTTCGCTCCGTCGCAAACAACAGCGGCGGGGCAAGGCAATCGTCACGAATAATCTGAAGGTAACGCCTCACAAAACGGCAGCGGGGGCTCATCCTCGTGAAGGCCAGCCGTGCAGCAATCCGGTGCCACCGCTAACAGCAACGAACCTCAACCGGGTGTTCTTGCAAGAGGGGCGGACTGCGGCGATAACCCGCGGCCATTATCGTCACATTATGTGCGCCTCACCCCCCCCCTCTCTCTCTTTTCCCCGTCTCTCTAAATGTGCACCCCCCCCCCCCCCCGATTCGTGCGCGTTTCTCCCTTCTCTGCCCTTATCGTGATCTGTAGCATAGGCGCGCCCATTTCTGAAGCCTCGCCCACCCATCAAGAGGAAAAGGGTCGAGACATTGACGAACGAAAATGATTGCCACCGCGGCAACAGCAACGATTGTCTCATCTAGGTGTGCCCCGCCAATAGCAAAAAAGGTTGCTGCCGTGACAAGCAACCCGGGTCAGGCTACCCCTGCTGCCCTGCCACCCCTGCCAACTCCTGCCACTGCGGCCGCTGCTGCTTCTGTTGTTGCTGTTCCCACTGCTACCGCTGCTGCTGGTGCTGGTGCTGCTGCTGCCGCCCTTCCCCCTCGCGGGCTCTCGCTCGCCGCCACCGCCACCGCCATCATAATCCCCAGCCTGTTTGCCTCACCCCTTCACCAAAAACTAAACTAACAAACAAAGCGACGAATACTAAAGGAATAACCCCTGACAAGAGCACAGGCAAGGATCACACCTCATAAGAAACGATGAGGTCCTTGTTGTCCCCCTGCTCGGGTACATCGAGCACGAGAACGTCCATCCCGCCGCGGATGGACAACTTCCGTTTCGCCCCCGGGACGCTGCGCCGCTCCACCTTCCAGTATCCCACTTCGCCCGAGCTGGCAAACTCGGCCAATCGGTTGTCTTTCATGGCCACGTTGTCCATCCCGTTGCGAATCTTTCACCAATGGGCGAGTGCGAGCGAAAGGTAACGGACGTGGGCGGGGGGAGGTGGTGGTGGTGGGGGCGGTGGAAGAGGCGTGGCCACTCAAGCCTTCGGGATTTACTCCTGTCGTGGAGATAGTCCAACACACTTTGTACAACACTTGTGGAAAAATGGCGGTACTGGTACGTGCTAGTCTTCATCGACAAAATTTCCACAACATGGGTACAACGTGAACGCAGTTCGTCCCGGCATACACCAGGCATATTTTAGCTTCCTTTGAAGCGAACTTTTAGCCCCATTTCTGCCACCGGCCCCACTCAGCGACACAAGAAAAAACAAAAAAACAAAAAAAAGACGCGCCCTTGCGAAACCGAAAGTCGAGCAACCACACCTGATCCCGCTTGAAGAAAAACTCGCGCTTGAATATCCACTTGCTCCGGACGAACAACCCCTCCTGCGTGCACGGCGCCGGGGCGGCGGAATACCGCAGAGCGAAAAAAAAAAAAGCAAAATCGTTAAAAAACCGTTACCAATGGAACTACCGGGTACACGTCTATCCGAAAGTGCAAGGGCCATTTAGGTGTTGAAAATGCTAACACCAAAGCGTTCCTTTACACGAACGGACGCAATGTTGTAGCGGTGCGAAATTTCGACGGGAGAATGCACCAGTGGCATGATCGGCACACGCATGACAGGGGTCAGCAACCCGCACCAACCAACACCACGTGCGCTCCGGCCCTACGCTCCGGGGCTACAGGTATAAGGCGCTAGGCAGCTACAGGGCGTCCAAAACTGAAAGCAAGCTTTGAGGTGTGTACTCTGTGGTTGATCCACGCTACGCACGGTCCGAGGTGCGCTCCATGGTCTGCACGAACCAAAATATGGTGCGCAAGCATAGATGGATAGATGTTTTTGGGGGTGCATCGTGGGTTTTGAATACTACTACTACTACGGGGGACCAAAGTAAATAGGACCTACGGTACACACAAAAACCTAAATATTTCCCTATTTTTACTAACGATATTTGGTCCCATTTACTATGGTCCCCCGGAATAGTAGTGCTGTATTCCTCCCCCCCCCCCCCGAAAACAGCAGAAATGCTGTAGCCCACATGCGGGGGAGACAAAACGCCTATAAGTAGAAACAATTAGTAGTGGGATAGAGTTTTGGAGTACGAAACGGGCTACAAGGGTTTGGCTCGAATGCTAAGCCGGAGAGAGCCGAGAGACGAAAACAAGCTCGGGAAAGCTACGGACGAACTCAAAGGCGCGGCTACGCACGTCGCGTTCCCTTCGCGTACACTGGGCACCATGGCCGTTTTTCCGCCCCATTATTTCCGACTTTCACAGCAGTAAATACTCGGTACGTAGCAGTATGATACAACATCAATACTCCAAAGGTGTGCTTAGTAGGTGTATATTCTGGATATATCCGGGTATCTACCCGGGTATGCCCCCCCCCCGGTATTGACGCGGGTCTGGCCACCGGGGTATTTTCACGGATGTGACCAACACAACCAGTTTTGGTGCTCGGGCACCGCAGCGTAAATACCGTACCAAGCACCCTCTCCAAACGTTTTATAGAAACTTCGCCGGCCTATATCCTTCACGAAGCGACCGACGTATGATACGACGCAGCCGTTTTTTATTTCGAACATATTCGCCGATCCAGTGGAACTCCCAGCTGACCACGTGTCAACCCCTTCTTTGGGACACGGGGACGGGAGACAAAAAAAAAGGCAAGTGTGCGGTCTTACGGAAACCGATTGAACCGTACATAGGCATACTGCACGCCCGTGTGAGCGCTGCAAGCAGGAGTACATGCGAGTAGTGTCCCATCACGCTGAGCGCACGATGCCGTCCAGCTCCTCAAACGTTGTCTAGTTCCAAGTTTATTGGGCACTAACTTTTACAAGTATCCCAGAATCTGTACGTACCTGTATAGCCTGGGCTGCTGCTTCTTGTGGCCGACGCCGCGATCGTCATGTTCTATTTACGTAGCCACTTCCCCCCCTCTCAAGTCCCAAGATAAAGTCAAAAGGGTTAATTCCTCTACTTCATATTAATAGTATATAATAGCACCGCAAAAATGAGCCAACTCATATTCTCGCAACATTGTCCCCGAGACGAGGGCACAGCTCTACAAGTGTAATGGTCAAGACTGCTGCTGCTGCTGCTGCAAAGTATCCCTCCTGCTGTATGAGCGAGGCGGGAAGATACCACGTTTTTTGCCGGACCAAAACACCAACCAATATCTGTAGTGGTAGGGTGGGGGTGCCTGCGGAGCTTCGGAGCTCTCGCACGACAGAGCTCCCGACCGCTCGCTATTTTACCAAGGCTCTCCATTGCCAAACGACGAGTGAATCTCGACTGCGGTTTTCACATGGATCGATTTTGAGAAAAAAAAAAAAAAAAGCGTGGTGCACGACATGCACTGCTGCCGAGTTGCGAGTTTCAGCTCACGCTACTGCCATGGCATTGGGCTGTGATGCCACACTATTAGTACTATTATTAATAATACACTCTTGAGCTGCGCTTCATCACCAAATATACAAAATAGGAACAGCACTTGATGTTGGCACCGTAAACGTTGCGTGAGGTTATTGTTGAAATAACAGTCCGCACCGGCAGCAGCAGCAGCCAAAGCTCCCGACAGTCCCCATCGGAAGTACCACCACGTCCCAAAAAATACTGATCGTACTCATTAAAAACTAATATACAAAATGTTCTAGTATTTCCGGACAGAATATTATTTCTTTTCTCGCCACCCGCAACGTCACGCATCGACACTGCATGCCGTAGAGACGAGGGCCGTTTACTACTTGGCCCCACCTCGCCAAAAATGGTTTCACACCACGGACAGATCATACACACCACACAGATCATGATCTATCTATCTATCTACAGTAGATCATCTAGTCCCTTACCTGCCGGCTGCGAGAGGTTGTGCAGGATTGGCATAGTATTACGGGGGTCCATAGTTAATAGGACCTATGGTGGACATAAAAACCTATATATTTACCTATTTTTACTAACAAAATTTAGTCCCGTTAACTATGGACCCCCGTAATAGTACTGATCCAGCCCAGGAAACACGTGCCAGATCATGCAGACTACATATACGGCTCCCGACGCGATCTACGATAGAGGTGTTAATAGCACTTTTCCGCTAAAAAACGTTTTTCTGGATGACGGGGCTCCTTAACCCAAAATCGTTCGAATGCTCATCTTGTTCCGAAAAATGACGTAATTGTATACCTGGGCCATGGGGTTATTTATTCACCGCAATGCGATTAATAATTTCTGCTGAAGTCAGTTCTCGGATGAGGTGTGGAGCTCCTTAAGATCAAGTGAGGAGCCTCAGAAAAATTGGGGTGTACATCTATCGTAGAACGCCTCTCGAACCACTCCGGCCGACAACACGAACTACTGCTGTAGGTCATGCAGACCAGGGATACATCCGTCTGACCCGAGATATCTCGAACTAGATCATGCATGCACGCATGCTGTGGGAATCGATCATCCGTCTGAGGCGTGACACGTGATTTGAAATGCACTTCGCCTTTGAAGCTTTTATCCCAAACCCCTACCTCGCGTACCGTTCGAGAAATTTCTCCCACCGAGCGATGGTTGATGTAACGAAGAGTCCGTTTCGACCTTTTTTTGTCGGAGCTCGTACGAGGCTCAAAATCGTTGTCACACTACTGGCACATACGTAACAAGAGCGATTGCTTGCACGCGATGGGCGGTAATAGTTTTTTTTCAAAAGCTTCAGCAAATTCGACACACAGCAGCGAGCGCCGGCGAAGAAAAAAAAAAAGCCTAACAAGCAGCAGCAATATCAATATTTTGACTCCAGCTTCTCTGCGATTTCCGCATCAACCCCATTACGTAAGAGTTGCAGTCCCGTCTAGGGGACAACCTTCTGTGGTTAGAATTCGAAGGGTGTGTCCTCAAAATCGGACTGCCATTCTAAAGGGGTTGACTCGTCCGGAGTAGTTCGTTGTTGTCGTTGTTGTCGTTTTTTTTCCATCCTATGTCTGATCTGTTGTCCTTCTATTCCAGCTCTTCCCTCTCAAGGCGTAACTCATCTCCGGGGTCGCTAGGCAGGCTCTTCTCCCCCCTCCCCTCTCCACGACGACGGTACGGCATGTGCCCTGTCGCGTTTATATCGCGAAGAAAGAGTTCAGCCGTTTCTTCCCTCGTCCGATTCGCGTCGCGGGACTTCTCGAACTTGGCGTCGGTTTGCTACACACAAGTGGTCGTACTGCGGACGAGGCACGCTTGCTTCGCTTACGTTCTCTGCCCTGATCACAAAGGTTCCCCATCAGATAAGCGTACATGTGACCCATACGAAGACTATAACAAAAAAGTGTGTGAAAGCCGTCCTCCTGCGGTTCTGTTCCCCGGGCTTCTACTCATCACTGCTGAATATCAAGCCGTCTTTTTTCGGCTGGAGGTCAAGTTAGATCACTTTTGTGCGGGGAGAACCTATACTCCCGCACAAGGGGGACGATCGTATCACGTAGTGTGTATATGGTGTGGCACCCAAGAGGCAGTTACATGGTAAACCCAGTGCTGTCTCTGGAAGTGGCCACACTAGAAATTATTTCAAGTCATTGATGATGTCATCTATATGCAAAAAAATCCGCCTCTAAAGCGGTTCTTAGTAGGATAAAGCTCACCCTTCATGCGACTCGCCCAACACCTTTACGGCCCTTCGCGCTTGGTGCACGGCCCTTCGCGCTTGGTGCAAGCAATGTCTGCCTGGTCGGTGAAACCCGACCCGACGTGTTCCGTCCCGGCATTGTAGGGGTGCGAGGGTCTACGGTCATACGACTGCGGCCATGCATGATAATGAGTACACCCCCCCCCCCCCACTGCGCCCTGACTGTATGAAGGGTCTCGCAGACAAGGTGTTCCTATCGTATATACGTGCAGTGCAGCAGTATAGGCCCACGAACAAAACGAGCAAGAACATAAGGCTGTTTCTTATGCGGTTCAGATTTGGAGCTTCAGATTTTTTACCCGATCGCATTTTCGGATGTGAAGTTCGCAAAATCGAAACAGTCTTCCTATGCAAAACAATAGGATTTATTTTTGCGCGCAGAGATTTCGAACAAACGCCGAGACCAACTGCTGTTGTTGCGGTATAGCGCCGCGAAGAGACGCGCCGAGTGCGCTGCAATGCGCATAGGACCCAAGCGTCCGAGCCAACGCTGTCTGCTTCTGATCTGGCGGCGAAGAGACGTGCCGAGTGCGCTAGAGTCAACCTGTCTTGATATTTTGTATTTGACAATGTGACTGACTGCTGCTGCTGTGCGAGACTACAAGTACGTGTCCAGTGAAAGGTGCGCGCCGAGTGCGCTTCTCTTGGTCTCTAGGTCCGAGCCCGCGACAGCCGACCGTCGTCCGGCCACGGAGAGAAGTGCCGCCCGCCGACTGCGCATCAAGCGCGAAGCAACGCCGCTATGCAGCTGTGTCACCATCCAACTCATCGATCGTTCTGCTGCTGCTTGCTGTCGTGGATAACATCTTGAATTTCAGAGACTGATGCAATTTTTCGATAAGAACATCTGGTGGCCCAAGTCGTCAGATTTTGGGCCAAAGTCAGCCTTGGGCCATCGGATTCTCAAATCGATTTTTTTTTTTTTGTCAGATCTTGAATATCGGGACTGCCTAAGGCCAGTTCTTATGCAGTCGGAAACATGGATTGAAAACGCCGCTTCGCGATCGAAGACAAAAAAATCGGCTTTCTTATGCACTTGAAAAAGCGCCTTTTCTTTCCAATATTTTTCGATTATTTCTTTCTAGCTGGAAGAACCAGACAGTCCAGAAAACTGAGATTATCGATCTAACACGCCAGTCGGATTCATGCTTCGGAAAAGTTTGAAAATCCCGCCGCATACGACAGGCACGACCCCACACCACAACATCGGCGACGCTCGCGTGGCTGCTGTCACTTCTGCTGCTGCTCGCCGCGAGTCAGCGTGATACCTGGTACATCATTATCTACTCCCGTCAGCAGCACGTGTCAGCACCCGACGGCCACAGTGCGCGGTATCGATGACCTTTTGCCAACTGCTGCGCTGGCTGCAGCTTTGGCGGCTCTCGAAGAAGTCCAGCGCCGCGATGGCCTCGAGGACGAGATGGAGGAGAACGCCCCGCGTGTGAAGCTCACACGCTGCTCGAGGAAGAAGCGAGACATCAGCATGTATGTGTGGTTGGGCGCAGCTGCTGCTGAAAGATGAAGACCTCTCTGACCCCACGAGCATTACGGTGAAGCAGTTTCGAACCGACTTCCGCCTACCCTGTGCCCTTTTTTTTGGAGCTAGTCAAGCTATTAACAGTCACTTCCTTACACCAAAACGCCTCCAAAAAACATAAAAAAAACTGTATATTCGATCCGACGGACGGTAAGAAGGGTAGCGATTCACAATCCAGTCGGAAAAATAACCGATCGGAAACCGGCTTTTTCAATCCACGTTTCCGACCGCATAAAGAATTGGCCTAATAAGCAGATGCTTTCATTTTTGGGATCGAAATACAAGTCTGAAGCTCGAAATCGAACCGCGCAGGAAACAGCCTATTATAAAAGGCCTCGCTTTTTGGGGGACACCACGTAAGAAAATTGGATTTATCGTTAATCCTCTTAAGGCTGCAGTCGCGATTTGGGCACAAATTACAAAGTACTCAGAATTTGACTGGTTCGTCCCCAAAACGGCACTGGAGCTCTGAAAGGGTTAATAGCGTCGAGCCCTTACGTACACTGCTGTAACTATTACCAGGTACCTGGTACAACATACCAGGTACCAGGTACATGAGGACAGCTCTGGACGGAAATATAAGGACCGATTGGTGTTCATATTATTGATTGAACGCTCCTCATATTTCCGCCCAAAGTGGTATGCTTAGGGTGGCGTCATGGCGTCACAATAAGGTCATGAAGGGCTTGCCAAGGCTTGCTCAGGTTTCGTAGGTGTCTCTTGATGGCGGGCCTGTACTGCTGTAGCAGCTTAGACACTGTGAGTGCTTCGGCTGCCTGCAGCTGTCATATCGGCATGATGTGGCGGATGAACGCCGCGTGTTCGTTTCCGGTGACCAGAGTGTGTCACCCTGTGATCAAGTGCAAGCTGAGAGTCAAACACGATTGCAACATGTTTCTCCAGCAGGAGACAATACTTTCCCACTGCAACCCGCACCGACGTCACACAAAGTTGCCGTGAACGTACACACACACAAACCCGACGCAGCCGACTCTCACCGGTACCACCGGCCCAGGTACGATTCCAGCTCCTGAGGCAAGACCAATGACGGCCGAGAGTGCCAGGAACAGCACGCCAACAGCCGCACGCGATGCAGCAACGACTCTCCAACTCCTTCTATGCTGCATCATGTCGGCCGATTGATGAGTTTCTGCAGGGGGAAAGTTGGAGATGGGACGAGTTGTCGAAACGATAACAAGAGCTACCAGAGAACCAGTCCACGACTCGCTCTAGTTGTTGTGTGGTTGTCTCCTGATGGTGCTGTGTGATGAGGGTTTCTCGGCATGTGGGAGAGTTGTACATGAATGGCGAAGCGTTGCTTGTGGCAGTTTTTGGCAGTTTCATTTATTTGTTGCAAGTTGCGAGAACAGAAGCGACGAACCTCGGGTACGAGAGACGATGGTTGTGAGTTTTGAGAGTTACGAGGTGCAGCAAAAGTACGGATGACGAGAGTTTCGAGAGATACAAGCTACGTGCGTGCTGGGCTATGACAGCTGCGGGCTGGGCTATGACAGCTGCCATCTATCACAGCCCGTAGGGTGTAAGTCTTCGGTACATTTACGAGGTTATTTAGAAATAACTTCTTGTCGTAAGGTACGGTACAGGGTCCTTGCAAAACGCTCTTCTTATCGTACACATATAAACTGATCTCGTGGGTGCTTTTGCCACGACAAACTCTTCTCATGCCTACGGATTATTGCCATCCAACTCTTTTTGGGCGTGCGATAAAGGTTCCGGCTATATTCGTATCTCGCGCTTTCTTTCGCGACTTACGCACGCGTCGCAGGCTGCCGTATCGTAGTAGTATCGTAAATATTACCCGGTATTACGAATACTGGTAGTACGAATATAGGCCATGACTACCGTAACATCGACCGTTTTATGAAAGCCGTTCCGTTAGTGGTATATAAGGATTACCCTGGGCTGGGTAATCGATCGATATTTTACCCCTATAGCTCAGTAGGTAACACCTTCACACTAGACGTCGTCAAGGATACGGCGGGTTCGAATCTCACTTCGAACGTTTCTTTTACAGAAACGCTTGCACGTGCGCCCCTAAAAACATGCCCCCCTGGTCCCCCGGGTATTATTGAAACGAAGCGGGTAGGGAAGCGTACCGCAGTATACGGTACCGACGCCCCAAAGATCCCGCCGTTCAGAGGGGGTGGGGGTGTTGTAAGGATTGCCCTGGGCTGGGTAATCGATCGATCTTTTACCCCTATAGCTCAGTAGGTGACATCTTCACATTAGGCCGATATATATTTTGTGTCCTTCAGAGAATTTTACGCACGTGATCCCAGGTACGTACCTGGACCGCCAAAACTTTCTTCCTTCAGCCTTACCATCTCGGACACTTTTGTTGCCACGAATTTAAAATTCGTACCTTCGCCATGGTTAGTTATAGTAGTTCGGCAAGGGTCGGCTACGCTACACGCTCCCCCCATGTCCTCGCACTCGTTTTTTGTGCAGACGGGCCTAATAACCGTCGGGGGCCGTCTATGCCTCATCATCACGAGTAAGGGTGCCCATGTCCCCCGAAAAAAATCGCGATTGTATGTCAAGATTGTTTGTTGTGTGCGCGAAGCAGAAGTGGCTCGTGCCCACGCCCACGCCTATCGGTACTCGGCCATGTATTGGTCGGTCATTTCTCAGTGAAAATAATACCTCTTAGGAACACATACATGCATGCCTCTCTGTTATGATCGACATTGTCATGTTGTTACGCGTGCTTGGTGGGGGCCGTATCTGGGCAAGACACTGCACATATATAATATACGTAATCGCGGATTAATTAATTGGCACTACCAAGGACACCAAAACATAACCCACGGGACTGACTTTACTACATCATTAAAAAAGGGCAAAAGCCGAAAACAACAGATATACCTGTTCCATCTGAGTCAGAACCAAGTTCATGCTGAAACCAAGGAAAAATCACATGCCACGAGCGGTGTTTTCGGTCATGAGAGATCACAATCATCTTTTTTTTCGCGCCTGGCAGCAGTGACCGTGCGGAATATTTTTTATTTCGTGAGGGTACAGGCACCATAGGCTCCACTCGGACCTGCGGGGGGTCACCAGGCTTTGCTTTAATTGCCACGGCGGGCGCGCCAAGAGTACTTCTTCTGCCTGCCCCCCCCCCCCCCCCGTTGATAGCTATGAAGCCTCGACCACCCTCTGGGAATCGCTCGGTCGGCACTAAGGTATTTTGCCCTACTAAAAACTGAGCCCACCTCGACGCGGGGTGGCCCAGACGAGCTGCCGCCTGTGTCCATGGTGCTGTGTATAACGACTGCTGCTGTCACCACACGCAACAAGAGGCAGTACCAATTACATATCATACGTAGTACCAAGTGCACGTCGTAACTGAGGCACAACATCCACCTCGAACAAGAAAAAAAAAGAGAAAAGTGGAATCAGCGTATTGTATGTACGCACCAGATACGTGTGATACGTATACGTACAGACGTGCAGAGTGAAACAAGCAGCGTGTTGATTGGCCCAAAATCAGGCAAAAACAGTTGAGAGCTACAGCAGCACTGACTTGGACGAAGTAGACAAAATCAAGGTGTACCTGGCCCATTCCAATCCAAAAACAGGTACACGATATGAGGCTGGCCAATCGCAGGGCTCGCGAAGTGTGTTTTTTTTACTTGGTTCTAGTGTGTACCCGTCTTTTTGGTCCAAAAAGGACCAGATCATACCTGTTTTTGACTAAAACCCTTCGTACAAAAAAATGTGCATAGATATACGGACGCCCCGCAGAATACACATTGTATCATGACCAAAACACAACCCTTCCAATTTTACGCTTCGTCGCGGTATTTCCATTGGCGCTAAAATGTGCAAACCACCATCGCCATGGTACTCACTCCTGGCTACGGCAAACAGAGCATCAAATACCTTCTCTTCTCGTAGCGCTAGTCTTCTCTAGCCTTAGACCTTGATTAAGTCCGAGACAAGACTGGAACGATTGGATGCCGCCATCATTTCAGTTACGAGTAGTTTGAACTTCGCATATCCTACTGTGACAAACGTAGTTCTCGAGTTTTTTGTTATGTCCCATTAATTCGCCCATTCAGTCCGTGCACACAGCACGCCAAACCAGGTCTCTCAAAAATATATATAAATGTATACCAGATATAAACATAAAAAAATCGTTCTAATTTACCTCCTGATCCCGTGGGTGCTTGGATGCTTGGAGTCACGATCGCGAGTCGAGTCCAGTATTCCTTCCTATCGGCGACCTGGCGGCGACGATTGGTGCAACAGGTGTTCCGCGGCATAGTTGGCTTCGCCAGGTTTGCGTCCAGACGTCAAGAGACGGTAGTTGGCTTCACCAGGCTTGCGATAAGCCTTCCAGAGACGCGTCAATCCTTCAGCAGGTGCGTAAACCCTTCAAGAGACGCGTCAAGCCTTCCAGAGGCGCATCAAGTCATCAAGGGACGCGTCCAGACTTTTGAGACTCCCAAGACACAGACTAGTGTAATCGTGTCTCCACTCGCTCGAAGCTGCGGCTGTGGCCCTCGCCTTTACCACTCTATTGTCTCGCACGAAACAACCCGCTCTGTCCCGCTGAACTACCGTGTACCTGGTACGATACACCGTGCGAGTATACTAAACTCGTTTTCTCTCACGATGTGGATAGTGACAGCCGCCAACATAATAAAAAATCATTCAACACCAGTCATACAGACAAGGAAGAAAAAGAACACGTGTGTTTGCAACCGATCGATAACGCTGTCGGCACAAAGAGCGGTCGTTCGATGCACCCAACTATCCCCCCCCCCCCCCCCCCCCCCATCTTATATATGGGTTGGGTTGGCGTCGGTTGGCAACGATACTGTAAAACATGCCGCTCACTACGTGAGCTAGACGTCCAGGGTACCGTTTTTTTTTTTTTTTTTTTTTTTTTTTTTTTTTTTGGCGGTCGCCCACAGCTGGTTGTCTAGTTAGATCATTTGAGCGAAGTAAAGAACCTTTACTCTGCACGAGGGAATTGATCGTATCACGTAGTGTTCAAGGTAAGGCACCCAAGAGGCAGTTACATAGTACTCCCTTTGCTGTCTCTGGAAGTGGCCACACCGGAAATTAAACTAACTCATTGAAGCTGTCATCCTTATGCAAGTCCGCCTCACAAGCGGTTCTTAGTAGGATGCAGTTCACCCTTCATGCGACTCGCCGGACACCTCACGGCGCTTCGCGCTTGGTGCAAGCAATGTCTGCCTGGTCGGTGAAAACCCGACATGCTCCGTCCCGGCATTGTAGGGATGCGAGGGTCTATGGTCATACGACTACGGCCATGCATGAGATCGAGTACATCTCTCCTATCGAGTACACACCCCCCCCCCCCCCCCCCCCCCCCCCCCCCCCCCCCCCCCCCCCCCCCCCCCCCCCCCCCCCCCCCCCCCCCCCCCCCCCCCCCCCCCCCCCCCCCCCCCCCCCCCCCCCCCCCCCCCCCCCCCCCCCAAGAAAATCCTCTTCTAAAGCGGTTCTGAGTAGGATGCAGCTCACTCTTCATGCGACTCGCCCAAGACCTCACGGCGCTTCCCGCTTGGTGCAAGCAACGTCTGCCTGGTCGGTGAAAACCCGACGTGCTCCGTCCCGGCATTGCAGGGATGCGAGGGTCTATGGTCATACGACTACGGCCATGCACGATAATGAGTACCCCCCCCCCCCCCCCCCCCCGACGCCAGTTGCCGCGAAATTGACTTGGAACTGCCACGTAATTTCCAGAACGAAAAACTGGGTACACAACGAGCGCCCCAAAATAAAACTCCGTGCGCACGCGGTCTAGGGCCAGGAGAATAGGCACACAACTGACGGAACACACGTGCATATAGCACACCTCTTTAACGTTCAGCACGAATCTGTCAAACCTACAATAAAGCGAACCACACGTACATGATAAATCCAGGTAAATGGTCAGTCGTTGCTACGGAGGGCGGCGGCGGCGGCTTCCACGGCGGCTGCCTTCAAACCACGAGAGCACCAAACGCTCGCAACTGAAAAAAAAAATAATTACACGATGGTCGTTTTTTTTTGGGTAGTTGGCGAGAACGTCCACAACTGGCTGCAGAACGCGAGGGTTTTCAAAAGCGCCTGCCTGGCTTGCGCTCCATCGCGCCCCACACTTGCTGATTTCTCTGACCCAAGCAAAACAAAACACACACACACACAAACACGACACCGCCCTCTGCCCCCCCGTCTCCACGACAAGGGGTCAAGAGCGACCAGCACGACCTTCAACGTTGATACCGCATTTTCCTGGCGGACTTCCCTGCTCCTCCTCTTCCTCCTCCTCCTCCTCCTCTCCCCCTTCGTCGTCGTCGTCATCCTCCTCCTCCTCCTCCTCCTCCTCCTCCTCCTCCTCCTCCTCCTCCCTCCTCCTCCTCCTCCTGTCCATCCTTCGCGCCGTGTGTACCTTTCCCGACCGGTGCCACCGGGGTAACGTCTCCAAATAGCTCCCCTCGGCTAGCGGTGGCGGCGTCGGCGGCAGCTCCTACAGCGTCGGCAGCAGCTTCAGGCGCACCACCCGCAACAGCGGGAGCACGCCGCCGAGAGAGGAAAAAGGCTCGCCGTCTCGCGTGCGAAAGGAGCCTCCGAAGCGGACCCTGCGAGTGCGCCGCGCCACTATCACCTACACCCAACTTCATCCCGCGACCAAGCCCGACGCGGGCGGCGAACCGGTCTTGGGCTAAGCCTCCCTCGCCCGCCGGCAAGGGCGACGGCGAGCATCTCATATAATCCGGAATGATACGTCCCGACTCGTAGTACGTAGTGTTGAGGTCTACGGGAACCGAGAGCAAGGACTCCGGGAAGTACTCAAGAGCCACCTCTGCCCCCGACCTGGTCGTTACGCCGCGAGGGTTTCCACGGGCGGGGGGGGGGGGGTCCCACGGAGGGGGGGGGACGGAAGGGAAAGAGTTTCCACGGGGGGGGTTTCCCACGGAGGGGGGGGGGGCGGAAGGGAAAGGGGTCACGGGAGGAGAAGCTCAAGCTTTGCACGAGTGAGGATTGACGCGGGAGGAGGAAACGGCAAAGGAAACCTTGCCGTGGTCTCCTCGTCCAACGCCTTTTCACCTCTACTAAAACCCTATTGCTACGGCAAAAAATGATACCACACTAATTCAAAGTAGTAAATGCCCCAAAACGGTGGGTGCAGTTGCAGTGATGAAGGCGTTCATACTTATCTGCACGACCATTTGCTAAACACCGGTTCAGCGTACTGAAGCCGCTTCCAGGCACCACTACGGCTACCAACGTCCTCATACCTTGCCAGCGGCCCGATGGCCGCTATGTCGTAGCCACCCTCTGGCCCTGCTTCGATTCCATCTCCGGCATCCACTGCCGCAGCCGCCGCCGTCGCCGCAGATGTTGCCGAGCCCAGGAACAAATCGTAACAGGCTGCAAATCCGCTCCGGCAGCCCTGCAGGATGGTCTTCCGGTCCATCTCCAATTGGCTGACCTGCAAAAGTATACAAACGACCCCCCGAGTGTATTGGTACCTAACGAGATGTTGCGCCACGCCATCCTCTATTGAGCACAGTGCTTCAAGCGTGTGTTCAGATGGGTATCAGCAAATCATGTACTATGGGGGTACCCGGGTACATACCCTAGTATGACCAAAACAACTACAGTAGGTTTGGTACCCGGGTATCTCAGAGTATATACCCTCGGGGTTCTCGGAGTATGACACAAACAACTAGATTTGGAACCCCGCCGGTACACCAGAATATGTGTTTTGGGGGTACCCGGGTACCTACCCGAGTATGAAGAAAAAAGGTTCGGTACCCGGGTAACCCAGAGTATGCGTTCTGGGGACCCCGGTATCTATCCAAGTATGACCAAGACAACTAGGTTTAGTACCCGGGTACCCCAGAACATAAACTCTGGGGGTACCGGGTATCTACCCGAGTGAAAAAAAACACACCGCCACAAAACCAAAAAACAAGCACCACCGACCTCTTTGGATGATGCATCCGGAGCAACAGCCAGCAGGAACGCCTCGCGGCCGGCCCCGGGCCCCCCTTTCGGTGCCGCCTGCGGCATTCCCGTTCGAGATCCCGCTTCGAGGACCAGCGCATCCTCCGCGTACGTTCGAAGATGTTGTAGCTGGAATGCGTGCAGAATCAGGAAACGCGGTCATAAGTGTGTGTGTGTGTGGGGGGGGGGGGGGGGGGGGGGGTACGCATGTCATGCATGGCCGTAGTCGTTTGAAACCATGGGAGGTGGACATCGCGATGTGTAGTTTCAGCAAAGCCGTAAGGGGGGCGAGTGACAGTATTCGGTCAACAGCGCTAAGCGTGTTGACGCAACCGTGGGCCGAAAATGCTAACAACAACAGCGACACAACGACGACGGCAAAAAACAATGAAGGTAAATAAAAAAAAGAAGCAAGAAGTCAGTCACAGCCACGGCAACAGTATTACGGGGGACAATAGTAAATAGGACCTACTACGGTACACACAAAAACCTACATCCTTAACTATTTGTACTAACACTATTCGGTCCTATTTACTATGGTTCCCCTTGACCCCTTTAGTCCTGCACTCCCATTATGGGGACAGTCCAGTCTAATTCCAAGCGGTTGGTCCCCAAAACGGAACTGCAGTCCTAGAAGGGTAAACAGCAACAGCAACAATCAGCAAGCAACGAAACAAGCACCGAGACCTGGCAACAGCAACAGCAACAACAGCAAATATTTCAAGAAACGCAGGCATACCTACAGCAGCAGCAGCAGCAACAAAACTCGCACCATCACCACAAAACACCACCACCACCACCACCACCACCACCAGACACATGAAACTACCCGTATATCCACTCTTTTCATGCGATGCTCCAACCAATCAAGTCAACATTTTCGCACTCGGCCGACTGAAGCATCAAAAGACCGCAAAAAGAAAAAAGAAGCGGAAGGCACGCTCGCTCTCACCTTTTGCACGTAGCTACTAATGTCGGCAGTCTCTGCCGGATCCTCGTGCTGGTTGAAATATTTCTTCACCACGCGCGTTTCGTATATGCTCGGTTTCTTAAAAA
Source organism: Macrocystis pyrifera (assembly GCA_031763025.1). Classification (NCBI taxonomy): domain Eukaryota; class Phaeophyceae; order Laminariales; family Laminariaceae; genus Macrocystis; species Macrocystis pyrifera. The sequence goes on along the minus strand of JASSKH010000007.1, from coordinate 7,591,638 downwards.
AGAAAAACAACAAACAACAACAAACAACAACAAACACGAACAAGAATAAGAACAAGGCAGAAAAAAAATCACCAGGTCAAGGAAACCCCTCCGTAGAAAGAACGGATGACGGCGCCCGAGGATCGGGTTCGGGGATAGTGTCGGCAACGACGAGGCGCAAGGGCGCAAAAAAGTCATACGAGGACAGGAAGTTCCTGGCAATTTCATGGAAATATCCTGGAAACGTTCCTTCCGAAAGCGCTTCGAGGCAAGAAAGGTCGACGTACCGGACGAGGGGGGGGGGGGAGAGGGAATCGAGGGGAACGCCAACTGCTGCCGACCGCAAGGGCACACACACGGCCTGCGTTGCTGGGAGCGCCCGCGAAACGTTCGCCAGTCCGATGCAAAGCAAGCCACCGATCGGTAGCATTCAGAAAACAACCACAAAAACAACTGCCACGAAATTACAATTGATCCTGAAATATCATGTGTAAACCCTTTGCGAGAAACGCCAACGACAAAGCGGAACGACGGCGATCAGGGCGAAAAAAAAACAATATTACGGAGGACCATAGTAAATAACACCTGCGGTACACACAAAAACCTATATATTTACCTAATGTTACTAACGAAGTTTGGTCCCATTTACCAGGGTCCTCCGAAACAGAAAACAAACGTCCTGCCCAAAAACCTTACATGAGCTGACCTCACCTTGGCGCCTGATGGTTTAATGCTTCTTTTTTATAAAAACAAAACGTCCTATCATACGTACGAACACATACTCGCGACAAAGCATTGCGCACGGGGGAAAACACCAACCCATCCAGTTCTCGGCGTACATCGACATAAACAGCCGCGGGAGTGGGGGGGGGGGGGGGGGGGGGGGGGGGGGGGGGGGGGGGGGGGGGGGGGGGATGAGTGAATGTGTGCCGGCGAAAAGCGCACCCGGAGGTATCATGTAACTCGAAAAATTAAAGCCGCGGTTTTTACATAATATAGGTGGAATTTTGTCTCGCCTTGCCCAACACTTGGCTCCCCTGCGGTCTGGTGCAGAGCACAACCACGTCCGTGCATCCATCCTCGATCGCAGATCTGACACCATCGGAAAGTTAAGGTTTAGCGGACAGGCGTGAGAGCGCGGCTGGGTGTGATCAACATAATCGATGCCCATACCTCGCGGGTCCCCTGCAGCATCCGGTCTGTCGGCTCACTCCACGCGAATGGAAACAGCACGACTACCGCAGGACAAAAAAACAGCAGCCATGCTTCTTCAATGCCCCAAGCCTTCACTCGGTACATCAGGGTGAAGCCACACACAAGCGTGAAGCCTGCCTCCACAGCATTGCATCGGCTTCCAAGTGACATCTCAGGGACGATGCGGCATGCATACGCAAACTCGCAAAGAAATTCGAAGCGTCCCCCCCCCCACCTCCTCTCCCCCAAGGCCAAACCAACGCATACGATGCCACCGCAGCTCCCCGGGGGGGGAGATGACGGGGCCCAAAAACAACACGGCAAAACAATCACCGGTAGGGCAGCGGCTCGAACACCATGGCATCGACCAGAAGCTCCGGGGCAGCGGAAGAGGCAGCGGCAGCACCATCACCAGCTCCAGCGGCGGTGGCAATGCCCTCGGGAGCACTCCCGGCGGCAGAGGACGCTCCCCCCTCTGCCTGCCGCCCCCTTTTCCCGCCGTCCTTTCCGAGAGATCTCAACGATTGAGATCGTCGCCACTGGCCCGCCGCCCACGACGTGGCTCGAGACGATAACTTGACCTTGCCCCCTCCGTTTTCCTCGTATTCTTGCGAGTCAACAGTCGTAGCGGTGGTCTGTTGCTGCTGCTGACGTTCTCCCCACGCCGAATCGGCCAGCTCCCCCGTGGGCACGGAGAGCAGCGGGCCGGCCAGTCCCGGCACGAGCATCGAAGCGCGGATGCAAGCGGTGAGTTCGCTGAAAGTGGAAAAGTGACCTCGCCGAGAAGCCAGGGAGACACTCTTCATATACTGCTGACACCGCTAGCCTGACGGTAAAACCGCGGATGGGGGGCGAGGGGGGGGGGGGGCAACGTGCAACGTGTGCGTAGCGAATCGAGAAAACAAGAACACGAAAAGTATGTTAAGCGTCGGCACCGAAGGCGAGGACCATCAACGCTTCGTATATTGGTGAACACGGGGTGTATCTGTTGTACGGGATGGCAGGTGGGCCGAATAGGCGCTGCTCAACCTATTTACAACTCCACCCGGGTTTTGTGGAAAAGCTATTAATAGCAGGAATTAGAGTCGGATATTTTTTCAGTCGTGAACAGGTCAAGTGAGCAAGCACAAGACACCGTTGCGTTGCAAGAAAACCCAAGTATACGTCAAAAACAAAAGGCTTCGCCCCCGGGGAATGGGGGGGGGGGGGGATTGGAAGGCCTCGAGCCGCGCTCACGCTCACGCTCGCTCTGGCGCTCGAGCAAAAATTCTAGCTTGATATGCTTGCCGCGGTGCTTTTGCTGCGATACCGCCCGTATATACACGCTCGCTCACCACGACGTGCAGGGGCTGCAGCTTGTCGTTGGCCAGAAACGCACTGAAGTCCAGGGCGTGCACCCTGCCGATCACATCTTCGAGCAGGTAGTCCAGCCCAATCACTTTCGCAAACCTCGCCGCTGAATCGGGCTCTGAACGCGTCCCATCGCTCTCGGCCGCACCTTTCTTGGCAGTAGCAGTAGCGGCAGCAGTAGAGGCAGCAGCAGTAACCTTGGGCAACTCGAAACCCAGGGCCTGCGGGAACTTGGCCATATCTATGAACTTCGAGCCAGCCGATGGGAGGATGTCGTGGTACACCGCGGTTCCGTTCGACTGACGACTGACAAAGTAAGCGCCTATCAGGGTAGGTACGTTGAGCGGGGGGGCGGGGGGGGGGGGGCAGGAGGGGGGAGTAGGGGGGGAGAGGGAGAGGGGGGGGCGCGGAGTCCACCGTGCAAGTGAGTTTTTTGTGCTCACAACCTCGAAGTTTCGAATTTCCGAAAAATTCCACCAGCAGCTTTCAACCCCTTGAGCATTGTCAGGAGCGTAAAACTAATCGCAGCTTAGATCTGAGAGAGTACAAGGTCGCCAAGGACCGAACTTTCAGTCGCCGTGCCCAGGAGAGCCGACGTCTTTTACGCCGGGTTTCCTTTTGTACGGAGGCTGCTGCAGTCAAAAGCGTAGGACGGAGATCGCGTTATCTGGAACTCGCGCTGTTTCAACAGCACGGCTCGTACTGTAGGAGTTGCTTGGAGGCGATAGTCGACGCGACGGTTCTCTTCACGTAAGAGGGAATGACCGCAAAGCGCGTGTAGCCGCAGCAGCAGCAGCAGCAGCAGCAGCAGCAGCAGCAGCAGCAGCAACGCGCGCGATTCCTCCTGAGCCTTCGCACAAAGGATCAGTCCGAAGAATCCGCCCGAAGGTTCGCGCCGTACACCACCAGCGCGAGCGTCGTCTCTTCCTCACCGACTAGGCTCCCTGCCGAAGCACCGTAGACGCCGTCGAAACTGTCCGCCAAGCCCAAGAAATGGATGCACGAGGCCATGCCCGCACCAACGCACCCGCGCATCCCGCCACCCTGTGCCCACACAACAAACAAAAAAAATTAGCGTCCTCGTTAGCGTGTGATAAAAACTAACAAAGATAACGTATGTACTCATAGCCACTAGGTGTTTCGCGTCCTCGTGGGTCGGAAAATAAAAACTGTCTACTAATAGAATTTGTACCACTTCGAGATGAAATAAATGGAACTGAAGTTCAATTTAATTAATTCGTACCGAAAATAGTGTTAATTATTTATTTTCCGTCTTCGGGCACACGAAGTGCATGTACAAGGAACGTCTACATAGGCATCAATTACAAGACTAAACTATCCTCATGTCTTACGCCCGCAGTGGTATAATAATAATTATGGGAGTCGCGGTTTCCCCGTCACTTGATCCTTGATCGGAGCCAAATAGATAAAAATTAGCGCCCGAGAGGTGTTGAAAGCCAGGCGTAAGCCTTGTCTTCTTCAACGAGACAGCGCGAACCCCGCGCACATTGTTGACCGCCTGCGAAGCAGGAGGAAACCCTGTCTTCCGTTCCGTCCTGGCACGATTTTTCGAAAAAAAAACAGCCTCAGAATGGTGAAGTTCGTATGTACCCACGCCGACCGCGCACAGGCGCTTCGCGGACGAGAATGTCCGTGTTGCCTGTCTCGGTACGCCCGCCTTTTGAAGTTACCAGCAGCGACGATATCGAACACTTTCAGTCGAGAAAGCGCGTAGTGCCGCCGGCCCGTCACGCGTAAAGGTGGCAAAACAGGAAACGGTGCTTGACTTGTTATACATACTACTACGTTGTATCATCTTGCTGTTCAGCCTGTACAAGTTGAGGGTTAGAACGCTCCGATTGCGTTTGCATTGGCTGTGCTCACTGTAGGTCACTTGTCGGGAGCTTAACGCTGCGTGCGTAGACTGGACGTCCGGTGATACATGCAGTCTGGTCGTCACGTTTTCACGCGACTATACACCGCAATGGTTCCGAGGGAAAGGCAGAGCTGCCCGTGTCAACTCGGGAACAGTAAGCGACACACGATATCTAGTTGATGCTGACACCATAGGGCCGGTCGCTTCGCGATGAAAAAATCCCCTCCTCACCACCACCACCATCGCCACTACCACCCCCACCTCTATGGCGAGGCCGATGCGGCGTCCATCTCCGTGTCCCGACGGGCGCGTTCCCGCGGCCGCTCTCTCCAGCAGCACCTCCACCGTAGGATGCAGCACCTTCTCAACCTCCTCTCCACCACCCTCGCCAGCACCACCATCACCATCACCACCATCACCATCGCCAACACCAGCACCACCAACACCACTATTGATAGAAGCGCCAACATTACCACCGCTCTTCACCGACGCCAACCCTTCCGTAGGTTCGCCGAAAGCCGCGCTTTCGCCTCGCCACGTGAGCACCGACAAGTCTTCCAGCCCCCACTCTTCCGTTTCGACGAGCCGGTAGAGCTCGTTGATGGAGTGGACCTCAAGGAGAGGCCGAGGGCCGAACACGGACCGCCAGAGACCTCGTCCCTTCCCTCCTTTCACGATCTGCCGCCCCCTGATGGTGGAGTGCTTGCTCCGTCGGCGTTCAACTGTGGAGGCGAAAGTCGGGGACGTCGAAGACGGGGACGTCGTAGACGAGCGAGGCTTTGCAGAAGAACCGGATTGCAACGATTCGGCGAGCGTGTTTTCGTCTGTCTCGGAGACTGCCGCCACCGTTGTCAACTTTTCGTCGTCGTCCTCCTCCTCCTCCTCCTCCTCCCACGCTCTCGTAGTTGCTTCGGCTGTCGTCGTCTGCTGCTCCGCCACCGCTCGTCTTCGTGCTCGCCGGTCCCCGCGTGGAGGAAAGTAGGTGTTGTTCGCCACCGGCGATCCGTCGTCGTCGACTGCTTCCGGTGCGACGTCATTGACGATGGCCACTGCAGCACGCGCGAGAGCCTCTTGCTTCGACTTGTTCTTGCGGCGGACCCGCGCCAGCCTCCTCGCTCGGCGTCGGATGGCCCCCTTGACTCGTCGCTTCGACGACGGCGAAAGTTCACGGCGAGGGGAAGAAACTCTACCCTTCTCCTGCTCCGCAGCTTCTACCGTGGAGTAAAGACGGGCTAGCGCTTTGGACGCTCTTCGCCGATGCACTGCTGGTCCTGTACGTTTGTCGAGCTGAGGTCGACGAACGAAGGGCGGAAGCGCGCTATTCAGGCCGAACCCTTCGATCATGCTTGTCCCCAGCTTGACAGCAAAGGTGGCCACCACCAGAGTGCAACAGTAATACATGTTTCTCGGCATGCACACAGTATTTTCTGCACAGCAGTGGTGCTGGGCGTGCTGCAGGGCACAACCACACAACACACACTGGTGTGGTGCTGGGTCCAACGTATCGTCCAACATCGCGAAACGCGGGAGGGGAACCTTTTCCGTAACGCTTCCAAATATTTGGAACTCCCTTATTTTCAACGCGGGAAAGCTCCACGAACCCTACTCCCCTACTGGACACAGCAAACGAAGACTACTGTCCGTCCGATGGCGACGCAGGACGAGAAAATCAAATGGGTGGAGGGTAGCCCCTTCATGGTCGATGGCTTCCGCTTCACCAACACTCGCTGCAAGCACTACCTCCTCACGCACTTCCATTCAGGTTGAGCCCTATATACACCCTGCCTTTTTGTCGTTGTTTATTGATGTTATGCAATTCTCGCTGGTACAGCCAGCGCGCAGCTATTATGTACCAGAAGAAGTACATTTCGGTGCGTTGTATGTAGCTCACGCGCCGGCTGCGTTTCTCGCTCGGCCGGGTCGAATCCTCGGACCCTCATGACAGCTGCTATGTGCTGCTGTGTCTGGGCTTGGCACGGAGTTGATTTGACTCGTCGTGTGTGTCCAGCGCGTATCATTCATGGAGAGCAGAAAGACATTCTCATCACTCCTCGCGCTTTTTTGTTTCATATTGATCTGAGGCAAAGCCACTCCGGGCCTCAAAAACTCAACAGCGGTTAACGGCACCAGTCGCAAGTTATCAAGAATAACCTATGATTCATAATAGACCTTCGCAGCATAACAACCAACCAATGAAGCAACCAGCAGCAGCAGCAGCAGCAGCAGCAGTCACTACCTCGTGAACGAAATCGCAGTCCGTGCATTGTTTGACTTGAACATCGATCGATCAGTCGATGTCGCCTCATGCCTTGTTACGTCTCACGTCCCTTCCTCCTTGAGAAAGACCACAAAATATGAAAAAAAAAAAAACGGAGGTGTCAGTCACGCGTCACCTCCTATTACTCTGTTAATAGGTCGCAGGCAGCACAAGGAGGATGTGTCGTAATTTATCTTGAAGGACGAATGCTCGGCGTACCGCCCCCTCCTCGTTGCGCATCATACCATATATACGTACATCGTACTCGTATCGCATCATATTGTTGTTGATGTTATTCTGACCCCATCAACTCTGAACAGTACAATCAAGGAGTCCGTGGTCACACAAAGGTGCTGAAGCCCTAGGAAGATTCGAAAAACCATGAAAAATCAAAACTTCGCTCTACAATAGGAAGTCACAGCTGACGTATTTCAAAAGTTATAAAATAGGAAGAACGAGGCTTCCGACCTAAAAATACACGAGACGACGAAGAAGTCGTACACATGGAATGAAATAAATCATTGTGCAAACTGAACTACTATTAATAATATTAATATTATACCAGGTACCTGGTATTGAGTAATATGGCCGCACTGGTTCCACTCAACTGCAGGATAGAGTTCCTTCCCCCCGTTCCCTCAACTAACCAACTTGCGAACTGACTACTGACCAAGAGCGGTTGCTGACAGCGCTGTGTGCACAGCACGAAACGCACGGTGGTTCGCGAACACCGACATAGACACGCCTGCCGTCTGGGATGCTGTCAGAGTGACGACTCGCGGACATGCACTGGAAAAGAGCAATCGAACAAAAAACGACGATACATACATCAACGATCGTTATGTCTTCCCGGCGGACTCTCCGACAAAAGGTGCAGCACAGCTAATATAGCATGTCCCTGATAATTGCGGGGGTCGTTCCGCGTGAAGGGTATACAACACGCCAACTGCACTGCTGTAAGTAAGACCAGTGACGTAAATGACAGACATACTATACACTGCCTCGTAAAAAAAAAACAGAAAAAAAAAAAAAAAAAAAAACGATGACTTCTGCTCTCGTGTGGTGTGCATGCCGCTCGTGGTTCTTCGTGTGCCGCCCTGCTGCCGTTCTCCATGGCCGCCTCATCGCCTTACCCCAGTCGGCCCGCTCCTTGGCGCGTACTGTCGTTGCCACTCCCTTCCAGCCGGTTCACCTTCTCCCCCGTCCCAAAAACGAAATGCTTCTCGCTTTGTGGTTCTGATCTGAAAAACAATAATTCTGGCGCAGGGTGAGTCCAACCCGTCTCTTCCCCGCGCGTCGAGGCTCTGTCTCCCTCCTTCGTCGTCGAATCCAGCCCCCTGCCGGCGCAGTTAGACTGTTTGTGCCGTAGTTTGGCCTGTGGTGGCGCCTGCCTCCGCGCACGGACATACCGATTGAGCATCTTGCTCTGCCGCTGCTGCCTCAAAAAGACGCGCGAATCGCAGGTGTCCGTGCCTGACTCACCGCGTAGGACCTAACGCTACTGCTGTCACGTCTAAGCCTCGCGGCCTCACGCAACAGCAAGAAGGCATCAGCCCGCCCTCCCACCCGCCAGAAAGACCTACCTGGTACCCCACTCGCAGCATGCAGGGGAACGGAGGTACAGCAGTAGTTTTAAATGTATTTGATGTATCCCTTTTTGTGACTTCGTCTCCGAAGATTTTTCTTCCCCGCTCTTTCTCTTTCCTTTCCACACTCGCACTTCACTTCACCATCGACATGCAGGACAACCAGTGTCCGTGCCGATACTTCAATCTCAGAGAGATACAAGCTCTGTTGTCGCAAAACTACGACACAACTGACAGCAGTCAGTTGTCAGCAGTAGAGATACAACAGCAGTACGAAGCCTTCACCGTCATCTTGTGACCCACGAAACGTACCAGATAAAATACCAAGATATTGCGGTTTGTGTGGTGGTTGGTCCGCACGTTTTTTTCAGATCCTGAAATACATTGTACATAGTTGTGCAGTATATAATTATAAGCAGAGTAGATAAATGTCTTACGCTCTCAACGCGTGCTCGAGTAGAATGCGTATGTGGTGCCTGTCGCATCCAGTAGGATGACTTGTCTGCTCTGCTTACTGTGTACATATATTTATGGAAATTTGGACTTGCCATTTCATTTGGCTTTTAAAAAAAATATATATCCTCCGGCGGATTGGTAAAAATAAACCACACTTACTTCCACGTTTCAATTTCGTGTCGTTTGTCGATTTAGCCCACATCTCCCGTTGCAACATCAGAACAGGCTGCTGTTACCCTTGGAGTTTGGGCACGTTGACCCGACCTGACCTCCGAGAGGAGCAGGTGCGGTGGAGATAGCCATTTGGCAAGTTTTTTTTTTCCGATTTGGCAAGTTTTCACAGCAGTGTCGTTAAAAACGGCCCTATAGCAATGTAGCATCTCTGTGGTGTAGTTTTGTGACCACAGAGGTTGTACTCGTAGCATCAGCACGGACTGGGTGTGCTGGATGTCTACGAGTAGAATGAGCGGTTTAATCTGAGGAATACACAAATACAACCCTTGTGTACCAGGAACGAGTGTGTGTACACCAGACTCTGATTCATATTTTTATATTTTTCCTTTCTTTTCCTTTCTTTTCCTTTCTTTGCTTTTCTTTTCTTTTCCTTTCCTTTCCTTTCTTTTCTTTACTGTTCTTTCCGTCTGTGTTTCTTTTCCCTTCTTTCTTTTTTCTCTCCTTCTTCGATGTTTCTGGTTTACTGGCCAGTTCGCGTATGTCTGTCTATCTGCCCGCGCAGGCGAACTTCCTTACAGAGCAGATCCATCCGCATACACACCCGCACGTCAACCAACTATTGCTTCGTAAATAAGCCGTTTCCGAGCACAACGGCCGCCCGGCACCCCAACCAAACAGGCCTCTGGTTACGGTTAGATTTCCGGTGCGAGTTGGTGGCCGCCGTTTGCCGAGACCGAAAAGAAAAAGTTCAAGCGACACTCTGGCGGGACAAAAATCCTTACAGCCTCATGACAAAACCCTACAGCCTAGATGTACGAGCCTCGTTGAAACATCATATATATTTTTTTCGAACGTACTTCTGAGGGAAATTCGCCGGCGCGGGTAGATAGATGCTAGAATACCGCGACTGTTTGTGCTTGCTTGTGTACGTACGTTGTACGTGTCGTATCCAGGATATACGTGTGGCGGCGTGGCGACACTAGTCATAGTGTCTAGGGTGGATATATTCCTCCTCACGGTATCATGATTATGCTTATCGCATTATGCTCGTACGTATGCACTTCGTATGCGATGTAGTTTATCTGTCTCGTAGTTTGTGACTATTATCAATATATAGATACTTCTTACAGAGAGGTTGGGTCTCTCTACGAGTAGGATGAAAGCAATTAGCACGGACACTGGGTATGCTGGATGCCGAGGGGTACATCTTGTGTATGGAAAGAAAACGTTTTCACCCATTAGGCACCCCGCGAATTGAACCCAACACTGCCAACTGCGGTGCTATCTACCGCCCAAGATCACCGTGGGAGCTCAGCAGCACGGATAGTATCGCATTGCCACCCGCGCCCGTACGACTCCTTTCATTGCAAGTCGGACACCAAGTTAGATCACCCCCGGGCACCAAGTTAAATCACCAGCGGGTCTAATGAAGAAGGCAAGCAACAAATCAGTACCTGGTACGCTTGATTTACGCATTGTTCGTAGATGTTGCTGCAATCGTCACCGCTGTTAGGCTCTTCCTTATGGGAGAGCTTTTTTTTCCATAATTTCCAACGTTTGGAAGTAGTTGGAGATGTTATGTATCAAGATACGGAGACGTTCTGTCACTATTTCGTGAAATTCTCCAGAAGCAAAAAAATCATGTTTTTGTCAAGTTTCACATATTCGGAAAAAAAAATATCAGTAAAAGTCTCGAAGATGAAAAATAATCCGCGAAAAAACAGGGAAATTATCGAAAAAAAACTCTCCGATATGAACGACCCTTTTTCAATCGTCAAGTTTTCCCTCTAAATTCTGAAGTCCCAAGAGTTATGTCAAGAACGCACACACTTATTAATAGGACACATCCAATCAAGCGCACGCAGTCGATGGTGGTGGAGACGGGCGGGAGAGTGCACGTTGTGGACGTTTTTTCACCACGCTGGGGGCGCTTTCACTATTGATACCATCGTACCGCACCACAACAGACTGCTGTTTGTAGTATCAACAGTTGTACACACACAGGTATATTACCTGTGGTATATCGGTCGCGTGTTCGAATCCCACCGGCCGTGGTGAGATTTTGTTTTTGTTTGCACAACTAAAAAGGAGCCGACTGCCGAGGGCGCGCAGCGTAGGTAAGCGAAATTCGATGCCATTAATAATCGACAAGGGAAGAAAGGGCTGAAGTCTTCTCGCGATAGAAATGCAAGGCACCTGCCGCAGTCGGGGGGGGGGGGGGGGGGGGGGGAGAGCCTGCTATGAAAGTGACCCCGGATCTAAGTTACAACCGCGTCTTGAGTGTTGTTACTCTGCTTACGTTGTCGTGGTATTGTTTCTTTAGCTCGTTCTGTGTTATTGTAATGTCTGCCACATCCCCTATTTTTATTTTTTTTTTATTTATTTATTTTTTTTTTCATCATCACTTTTACTTTCCAGCCCACTCGTAGGAGGTTTTATCCTCGACGATCTTGTGGACAAGCCGTGGTCACAGGTGTCGTCCCTTCTCCCCCCAGGTACGTGCCTTTAGTTTTTATCGCGCATAGGGGGTTCAGCGTTCCCACTGCTCGTCGATTTTCATCGAATGTGTGTGTGTGTGTGTGTGTTCTTCACATTAAACCGTTCTTCTACTCGTCGACATCCAGCAAGCCCAGTGTCCGTGCTGATTCTTCACCCTAGAAAGATACGAGCTCTGTGGTCACAGACTACGACACAGAGATAACACACCGTAATGCATTAATAGCCTACGTAATACCATGCCTTCGCACTGGGTGCGGCCGACACAACATACATACATACGCCAGCAACCAAAATACACCATAAAGAAAGAGAAGCAACGAAAAAACCAAACCGAAAAAGAACAAGAAAAAGAAAAAGAAAGGAGAAGAATCCCAAATAAATAAATAAAATGGGAAGCCAAAGCTCAGACACATACATACTTACCCCGAGCATGAGCCAAAAGGGACGTGCAAGGGGAAAGATACGAGAAGGAAAAAGGGGACTATGCATCCCGGTCAGCTAACTCACGCTCTCGCGCTATCCGCTAATCAAGTTTATGCAAGAAAAAGTCCCTACGAGCATGCACTCGGTGAGACTCGAACTCACGAAATTGATCTTGATAGGCTCGCGGACCACCTACCAAGCCACCGGGGAGCATGACACTTTTTTCTTTCTTTCGATTCGTTTTCTTGTTTGTTTCGTTTTATCGTGATGTTGTATGTCTAGCCTGTCGTATCCAGTGTGTGTGTTCTTCACATTGAACCGTTCTTTCTATACCCGTCGACATCCAGCACAACCAGGGTCCATGCCGATCATGCGATTCTTCAAATCTAGAAGAGATCCAAGTTCTGTAGTCACAAACCTACGCCACAGAGATACTACGTTGCCACGTGTGCAGTAAGCACAGGTAGTGGGCAATGCAATGCCATGTTCATCATACTGGCATTTTTTATTTATGTTTTTTTTTCATCACTTTTGCTTTCCAGCCCACTCGTAGGAGGTTTTACCCTCGACGATCTTCTGGACAAGCCGTGGTCATAGGTGTCGTCCGTTCTCCCCCCCGGTACTTGCCTTTATTTTTGTCGCGCATAGGGTTCAGCATTCCCACTGCTCGTCGATGTTCATCGAATGTAGCTAACTCACGCTCTCGCGCTTTCCGCTTATCAATTTTTTATGCAAGAAAAAGTCCCTACGAGCATGCACTCGGTGAGATTTGAACCCACGAAATTCATCTTGATAGGCACGCGGACCACCTACCAGGCCACCGGGGACGCCAGCTTCCATGAAATACATAAACGAAGCGAAACAAAGAAAAAAAAAAACAACGAACACAATCGAAAGAGCAGAAAAGAAGCAAGAAAAAAATATAAACAAACTCTCGTGCCCCCCCCGCGAGGGATGTGGCAGACACTTGAAAAGAACGAGCTGGAAAAAAAATGGAAAAAGAAGAAAAACACCACTACTCGTCGTAAACAGAGCAAGACTATTAAGAACCAAGGGAAAGCAACAGGCAGCAATTTGTGGTACGAGTAGCATAGCCAGGTTCTCCCTGCTAGTCCGCCTGGTACCTTGCTACCCTGTCTGCCGCCTCCGTCCAGCGTTCGTCAACTGTGCCCGGCCCCTCGGCGTCAGACAATACGAAACAAGCAAAGCAGGATGGTCATCCACCCACGCCACAAGGCTTATCAATCGAAGAAAGGAAGAGATGAAATAAAATGAAAATCACAGAGGATAAGCGCAAGAAAATGAATAAAAAAGTACGATGACATGGCATTGCATTGTCTTCCTCTTATTACCGCATGCATGCACCTGGTACCTGGTAACAATGTAGTATCATTGATGTGGCGTAGTTTGGTGACCAAAGAGCTTGAATCTCTATTACAGGATTGATTTAGTCGGCACGGACACTGCTGTGTGCGCTGGATGTCGACGGGTAGAAAGAACGGTTTCATGTGAACAACACACGCACAGGAGGGAGCGAGAAAATATGGGCGAAGATGATGAACGGGGATGAAAAAGTATATAGATTTGAGATGTGAGTCCACTATTGTCGCCAAACCGTAAGGCCAGATCTTATGCAATATTTTTTGAGTGATTGAAAAAGGCAGGAAGTCGGATTTTCCTGCGGCAAAAAGCCACACCAGATCGGTGCGCCATGTGCCGTCTTATGGTGTTTTTGGTTTTATTTCATGGGAGAACAAAAAAAAAAAGAACAGAACCGAGATCTTGAAGTTTCCTTGAACTCTACGTACGTGGACCACGACACGAACGAGTCGTTCACGCCGGGTTGGGCGATCAACCTTCACCACCAGCTCCTCCAAGGAAGGAACGGAACGTGGAACCTCCTGGGGAGCTGCGTAAGGGGTCGCTGGACCAGCAAGGAGCTCTCGCTCTCGCGGAGCATGAGCTGCTTGCGGCCGTCGTAGTCAGAAACGAAGAACGTCAGATTGTTTTGATACTGCTGTAGTCTCGTCCTATTCGTATCCAAAGTTGTTTTGCCTAGAGCAGCTGCAGTTGGGCGGCCGCAAGGGACGCGATGGTGGCCAAGGTATTGATGCCCTCTCTCTCCGTAGTGGCCGATGCACAAGTGCTGGAGCCCAGCTGTGTACAAGAGTAACCAAGCATGTAGCGTCGTGACCCATCATGAGCCCTGTCTGTAACCTATACAAAATTGTACAATGCCTCCGAGGTCTTGTGCAAAAGCAAATTTTATCACTTTCAGAGTTGATCAGAAAAGGCTGTCAAAAAAAATCACTTCCTGGAATTTCAAGAGTGATAAAATCTCGGAGGAACATTTTTTCCACCAAACAGGCCCCATAAGACGTGATTTTGATAAAATCTGATCAGAAACGGGACTAGATACCCCGAAGCCTCCGTAAACAGCCATATAATCACCTCAAAAAAAATTGCATAAGATCTGGCCTAAGTAGTGCGTGCAGTGCTAAGTAAAGAGGGCTTGAATCTTTTAGTGCTGCGCTGCTTGTCAATGTGCGTGTGTTCTTCACATTAAACCGCTCCTTTCTGCTTGTCGACATCCAGCACACCCAGTGTCCGCGCTGATTCTTCGATCCTGGAGAGATGCAAGCGCTGTGGTCACAAACCTCCGCAGTAGATATATATATATATATAGATGCTCTCATTATTAATATTGGTACATAACCTGGTGCATTTTTATTCAGGAAGCAGCAGAGTTGACAATGCAATGCCATGTTCATCGTACTGGATACGACAGTTTCACGACGTACTCTACTTCAAGCTAAATCTGACTCTAATCCCTACTGCTGTAGTGTTTTGATCCCTGCATCGGGAGTACGGCAGTCTAATAAGAGGGTTTTTAACGAGTTCGCTCTTAAAAAATAGAGGCTCCTGTTCTCGCGGTACATAAGAATTTGACTTATGAAACTAGCCGTGCTCGGGGTCGGGTTCTTGCGCTCAATCCCATGTAAGGGCCATTGCAATATTAATATTCATATTAGCCTGTGCTCAATGGTGGTAACTACGAGTGCGGACCTAGGGTATTAAAAACTATGTATTTCGCTATTTTTACTATTACGGGGGTCCATAGTTAATAGGACCTATGGTACACATAAAAACCTATATATTTACATTTTTTTACTAACAAAATTTGGTCCCGTTAACTTGGACCCCCGTAATAACAATATTTGGTCCTTTTTACTATGGTCCCCTGTAATAAGAGTCTCCAAACTGTCGTTTACTGCTATTTACGGGGGACCATAGTAAATAGGACCACATATTGTTAGTAAAAATAGTTAAATATATAGGTTTTTATGTGTACCATTGGTCCTATTAACTCTGGACCCCCGTGATATTACACCTGGTATCATTTCGCGAACAGGTGGTTGTTGTGATGTTTTCTGTCGGGGGGTCCAAGCGTCGTTTGTTGGTCCTTTGCTTGGTTGTAAAACAAAAACGGAAAGAAAGACCGCCTGTCCCAAATTCTCTGCACTTCAAAATAACACGTAAGTAGTCGTGCCTCGCGTAGAAGCAATACTACTGCTGCTGCTGCTGCTGCTGCTGCTACTCATAGTACTGCTGTACAGCAGCAGCAGTACGTGTTGTCTACTTACTCTGCTCACTTATACTGGTTTATAATGTAGTATCTCTTGTGGCGTAGTTTCGTGACGACAGAAACTTACAACCCCTCTAGGGTTGAAGGATCGGCACGGACGCCGGTTGGTTGTTGTGCTGGATGTCGACGGGTAGAAATAACGGGTTAATGTGAAAAACACACAGACGAACACATCCGCACACGTCAGCAGTATCATACATACAACCTGCGTACTCGTCCATATACATATAGAAACGTGCGAGGTACATCTACTACAATAATATTCGGTGTTGACAGCAAAAGGAGCGAGAACAACATAGTTGGGCTCAACGACATGGGCTATATATAACAGCAGCAGTAGAAGTATCTGATTTTTTTTCCACGGCATTCGTAGCCCATGATTCATACCGGTATTCAATATAAATATTATATTAATAGTACTCTGTACAGAGTCCACAGCGTGCGGCAGGGCCCGCGGAGGTACCGATCATGTACTACGAAAGCGTCGAGAAAGGGCACGCCCATTCCGTCGCTGCTGCTGTGCTGTCTCCTTGGGATGAGATACTTGGTGTCGGTATGTAATTGGTGTCGGTAGGTGTAATGTTGTACATAAAACACCACCAACGACGCGGCTCGTCTTACGCCAGCAGCCAATACGATACCGTATACTATAATCAAGATAAAACACCCTCTGAGACGAATTTCGGACCCGGTTTCCTCCAACACATGCCTTAACCCCTTCAGTACCGCAGTCCCGATTTGGGGACAAACCAGTCTAATTCCAAGTGAATTGTCCCCACAACAGGACTGCGGTACTAACAGGGTTATAAAGGGGGGGCACACACAACGAAAATGGTGGCTTTGGAAATATTTCGTCGAGAAGGTTGCATAGACGCGTCGCTCGTCGTACTCGGTACGCCCTCCCCGTCGTCGAGAAACCCAGCTTTGAAAATCGTCCGGAGGGGGTGTGTTGTATTTTCACCAGGTGTGTTGTACGGTATGTACCATACATCTACGATGGTACCACCTGGCGTGAAAGAAACCGCTTGAATGCAGCCGGCGTCCCCGGTGGCTTGGTGCGTAGGTGGTCCGCGAGCCTATCAAGATCAATTTCGTGAGTTCGAGTCTCACTAAGTGCATGCTCGTAGGGACTTTTTCTTGCGTAAAATTGATTAGCGGAAAGCGCGAGAGCGTGAGTTAGCTGTACATTCGATGAAAATCGACGAGCAGTGGGAATGCTGAACCCTATGCGCGATAAAAACTAAAGGCACGTACCGGGGGGGAGAAGGGACGACACCTGTGACCACGGCTTGTCCAGAAGATCGTCGAGGGTAAAACCTCCTACGAGTGGGCTGGAAAGTGAAAGTGATGATGAAAAAAAAAAAAAAAAGTCGCTACCTACTCGTAAGTCTAAATATGGACTACTGCTGGAACTGCAGTGTGTACTTGCTGCTGTAGTTGAGATTTTTCGTAATGTACATATACCAGGTATATCTATGAATTATTAGTAGGCATGTTACCCTGGTAGTATGTGTATGCACGAAAGTTGAAGTTGGCTCCAGCGGTCATTTGCACCGACAGCAAACCAACCCGCCCCCGGTCGCTACGACGGGACTTGCGCAGCAGCGTTGTATATTCGCCACTTGCCCGTTGAGGAAGAAAAGGGAGAGTAAAGCACGAAGCTCATCATAAAGAAGGTGTCGTAATATATGAGGGATGTTATAATACGTTACAGCGTTTTCGAGCTGTGACGGACCGGTCATTGCCGATTTTGTCTGAATGCCATTACCGCTCGCCCTTACCGCTAACTGGCCTGGAATCTCGCAAGGCTTTTTCAGTCAGGGGCATTTTTATCATCCCCTCTACTCTCGAGGAGAATCGTCGAAATCACTACTGAACACGAGCAGAGAGCTTCAGTTGTGTCACCTGCACGAGGAAAATTGAAAATCACACCATGTCTAATTCTAAAACATGTACAGACAACTTCGCAGACTGCGTGGAGGCTGAAGGTGTTGGAGTCATGCAAGCAAAACGCAACATGCAACAAATATACCTGGTATTAATAGTAGAGAAACAGATGCTGAAAAGCGCGCTACTACTGTTGCTGCAGTCTAGCTAGAGTCTCCAGTGAAGGCAGTATTCCAGGGGTCTCCAATGCATATGGAGGCGTTTGTCACCAGGAATTTGCAGTTTTTTATTTTCGCAAAAGAAAAAGACGAAACCTCATACGATGTACGGGCTTCGTGACCGAAATTCCCTGGTACCGCTGTACCGGTAACGTACGTCCCTGTAAATTATCTTGGGAGCACGAATTGTCGGGGGCTGCCCTCCTCTCCTCTCGCGTACCTGGTATCTATTTGCAATTTGCAACTTGTAGTTGCTGCTCTCAACTTGTGTGCGTTGGTTGATTTGGAGAAATTGGAGAGTCACATATTGTCCGTATGAGTCTCGGTCGGCGCTCGGGCATGAGCCGTAGAGCCGGCTCGAGGCCAGCTTGAAAAGGGTCCCTGTTTTTTTTCTTTTTTTTTCGGGGCGTGGTGTAAATCAGAAAACTCGTAAGTCATGAGGATTGTATGTACACGTGCACAACAGCAGTATGATAGTGGGGGCTCCTCTTTCACCCATCTAGGACAGCAGTCCCGTTTTAAGGGACAAACCAGTCAAATTCCAAGTAATTTGTCCCCCAAAACGGGACTACGGTACAGAAGGGGTTTTGAGGATTGTTGAATTTAATAATTGCGGTGGGCCGCTATTATTATATGATACCGGGTGCAAGTCGCTTGGCACAAATCAGATGGGATAATGATGAACCAGTGTGGCAGCGTGCGGAATAATAATGCTAGCGTGTTGGCCTTGTGCCAAGCACCGGCATTATTATAATAGAGGGATCACGCCTTTTTTCTTCTTTTCTTTCCTTTTGTTGTTCTTCTCATTTATTACCTCCGCCCTTGTTTTGCTCTCTCTCCTATCATTTATATTACGGGGGACCATAGTAAATAGGACCTACGGTACACATAAAAACCTATATAT
Organism: Macrocystis pyrifera; assembly: GCA_031763025.1. Lineage (NCBI taxonomy): Eukaryota > Phaeophyceae > Laminariales > Laminariaceae > Macrocystis > Macrocystis pyrifera. The sequence continues at coordinate 7,573,189 of JASSKH010000007.1, read as the reverse complement.
TCTCGTATTTTTACTACTAATAACAATATTTGGTACCTGGTACTATTTACTATGGTCCCCCGTAATATTCATATTAGTCGTAACTCAGATCCGGGGTCACGTAGCATTCTCTTCTCGCCGCCGTGCCTTCATTTTTATCGCGAGCCCTTTCTGCTCTCCTCGACTCGCGCACTGCTGTACAAGCCGAACGAGGATTGTACACGCTTACTGTATGCCCATTCATATCCGAAAGCTTTTTCCCCAGAAGTTTCCAATTTTGGAAGTAGTTGGAAGTTTGTACCTGGTGTCAAGATACGGAGGCGTTCTGTCACAATTTGTGAAATTCTTGAGAAGGAAAAACACCAGGGAAGGTAAATTTTACATTTTTGGAAAAAAAGATCGGGAAAATCTGGGAGAATAAAAAACGTTGCGCGAAACAATATGGGGAAAAAAGCTTTCCGATAGGAATAACCCTTGGTATTTTAAACCAGCGTGAGGGTTGTGATTTTTACGAGTACATAGTATTAACACTTAGAATGTGATATTGGAATCGAGTTCGATACTATTAATATTACGGGGGTCCATAGTTAACGGGACCGAATTTTGTTAAAAATAGTCAAATATATAGGTTTTTATGTACACCATAGGTCCTGTTAACTATGGACCCCCGGTAATAGTAATGCGATATATCGACATACGAAAAAAAATGGCGTATTCGATACGATCTTGATTCTTGATATTTGATGGATCGAACCTTTCGTCCAACATCTATCTATTAGACACCGGGATGCCAGAGGAGGTGGAGTCAAAAAAACAAAAAATACTTTCGAAGTACGAGTATATACGTACATATCATACGATATACCGAAAAATTCGATTTTTCATATGATCGAAACATCCAACTGCTGTTAGGTGTGATCCCTCGTCTCTCTACGAACAAGGTGGCGCGCTATTTTGCAGACAAGTTGAGTGACGAAGCTTAGCACATCATTGTGCAGCGCTTGGGGAGGACAGGAAAAGAAGTAAGGAAGGCGGGACGAAGGTTGGGGGGGGCGGCTTTCGCATGCCCCCACGTTCATGGAGACAGTCGACGTACCAAAGGAAAGATCTTGGAATGTTGTTGGGTGGTTTGGTGTATGACACAACGTCACCATGGAAAAATCTTGTAATGTTTTGGGGTGGGTTGTGGTATGACAACAATCATTTCATACCCATTGCAAGGTCGATCTGCAATATGGGAAGTGTGCTGCGATGAGTTGTGGTGTACCACCTGGTATATGTAACTGTCTCTAAATATAAGGGCAAGTTTTATACTAATGTTCAACAAAAATGGTCCCCATTTTTAGGGGACAACAGAGGTGGCACGTACGAAGAAATAAAATAAACCGGAGCTGAGCAGAGATCGAAAAAATTCCTCAAAAGTCATGGTTGCAAGCTTCGTCTGGTGCTATTCATCAATATTTAGCAGCAGTTATGATACTGCTGTGTACGAGCAATTCGAAGCATTCTACGGTAGAAAATAACGTTTTTTGTATGAAGAAAACACCCACCCACACGGCGGTTTTTTTGTGTCGTGGTTTTGCAACCACAACGCTTGTATCTTTTTTTGTAAAACTATGAAATACGTCAGCTGTGCGTTCGACTGATCAAGTAGTTGATACTCAACTTTGCGAGCTGCGTAATACGTCTCGTCTATACTCCATTTTTACCGAATTTTACAAGTGTTCTCCGGAGGATTGATTGAAGAAGAATCGGCAAGGACACTGGTTGACGGGTGGAAAGAAAGGTTTATTAAATAGTAGCGTGAAGAACGGACAGGGGTGTTTGACGCGTGTTTTGACCCTTTTAGAACCGCAGTCCCGTTTTGGGGACAAATTACTTGAAATTTGACTGGTTTATCTCCAAAAACGCAACTGCGGATCTAAAAGGGTCAAGTGTCTGTCTGCTGCTGCAGAGCGAGGAGATCGTTCCGGGAACGTCGAGGTGACCTCTCTCCCCCCGAGACTGCTGCCTCTACGTACTACGCGGGGCCAGAGTTAATAGGACCTACGGTACACACAAAAAACTGTATATTTACCTATTTTTACAAGAATACTTTGGTCCTATTTACTATGGTCCCCCGTCTAGCAGAGCACACCAGGAACGTTCTCGTGGCTACCTACGTAGGGCTTTCCTGTATACCTGTTACGTGACACGAAAAGGTTGGTGTTTGATGGTTCGTAGCGCTGGGATCCACAACACAGACGGTCAGTCACTCGTACAGTAGTAAATACCCCCCTGGCAGGCTGACTGCTGCTTTAGTTGATTGAGTGCCGTTGTGTTATATGTAGCTCTACTCAGCGGGGGGCGCACTTTGAGACAAACAAATCCGATACCCCACAACGTCCTTTTTCAAGACCCAGACAGAGGGGGGGTATACCACCACCAAGTTCAATAAAAGGGTTTTCGTAAATCCGGGTCCAGAAATCCCACCTCACCGTTTTTTTTTTTTTCATGTACACTTGTATTGTGACCGTTTTTGGAGTGTGGTATCGTTTTGTCGATTTGTCGTGATACCCCGACTCTTAGCAACTCTTATCGATAGGCGTATCAATATGGTCTTTCATGTCGTAGGTGTATCAATATAGAGTTGACAGTTGACTCCCCCCGCGGTCATACTCTCCTACCGAAGCCTCCCTCCCCCGCGCTCCATCCCTTCCAACAATACACCAAAACCCCCCGCGTGATGTATGTGACGCTATGGTACAATTACGGGGGACCTAGAGTAAATAGGACCTACGTTACAGACAAAATATATACCATATACGTATATATATTTACCTGTTTTTACTATTACGGGGGTCCATAGTTAACGGGACCAAATTTTGTTAGTAAAAATACTCAAATATGTAGGTTTTTATCTACACCATAGGTCCTGTTAACTATGGACCCCCGTAATAACATTATTTCATCCCTTTGGCTATGGTCCCCCCGTAGTATGCGCGCGTTCGCTTCTACGGCATCATGCTCGCTCGCACAGCATATACTCGTACTGGGTATGAAATATGACTGCTGTATCTATATAATTGGAACGTGCAAGTGTGGTGAGCTTAAGCTTTATTTCTACCAATCCGCCAGAGGATTTAAAAAAAAAAAAAAAAAAAAAAGTATGTCTATCCGTAGATGGAAAAAAAAATAGTCCGCCAAATATTTTTCAAATATAGAAAAAATGATTAGAAAACCAAAAAAAAAAATCGGACCCAATGAGCTGCCTTCTTACAGCAAGCAGGTCTCACCCTATATGTCCATCCGACGCAAACCTACTGGTGCTACAGCATACTCTGGTAGTACTTACACTCCGGCAGCACTTGGCTTGAAATGAACACCCCCCCCCTCCCCTCCCGCCCCCCCCCCCCCCTTCTCTCGCCCCTGACGAACGAACGAACGAACGAACGAACGAACGCCGCCCGACAGACCACACGACCGGCCTGTACAAGTCCTTCTCGGCGGGCACCATCTACACCTCTCGGGGAACGGCCAACCTCATCACCGAGCTCATGGGGGTCAACCCCGAGCGCGTGGTGGCCCTTCCCATGAACAAGCCGGTCGTCGTGGCCGGCTTCGAGCTGACGCTGCTCAACGCCAACCACTGTCCCGCCGCCGTCATGTGAGACCCGCCCTGTCGTATCGTATGTTTATCGTATCTGGTCGGGTCGAGTCGGCGGGTCTCGTCGTGTCGGAGCGGGACGGGCCGGATGAGGGCGGGGCCGGGCCGGGCCGGGCCGGGCTGGGCTGGGCTGGGCTGGGTGGGGGGTGGGGCGGGTCGGTTCTTGCCGTGTTGTGTTGCCGTCAGTGTCATCGTTGTTGTTGTCTCTGTGCGGTGCCGTGCGGTGGTCGGCGCACGCGATCGGCGCCTGTGCGCCCGCCACCGCCCGCTGTCTGTTGCCGTTGTTTCTCATGTACCAGGTAGACGTTTACGATCACGTATCACTCCTGCAACGTTTGTTTGTGCTGCGCCGACCACGCGCAGTACTTCGCCCGGGCCGTTGTGGACGTATGCGCGCCCGCGGGAGGTGACGGGCAGAGGCCCAAAGCAGTCGACGCTAACGGTGATGCCGGGGCTGTGTAGTATCTTCAGGGGAAGGGTAGGTCAGCGGATTTGTTTTGGTGTGACGTCTAGTGCGCCTGGGCATTTGTGGTGGTGGTGGTGGAGCCAACAGCGGGTGAAGATTGTCCAATGCCGATCCACCGGTTTGACCGGTGTGTGCTTGCTTATCTCCCCCCCCCCCCCCGCTTCTTTTTTTCTATAGCAGTTCTTGAAAGAACCGGAGAGTAAAACGTACCGGATGCGACAGAAGCGCTTGCATCGGCTGCGTACTAATTTCGGAGTTTATCCTCCTACACTATCCACGGGGTGTATGTCGGTGCGAAGATCTGGCCTCCGTATGCAAAATACTCCCAACGTGTTCCAGTCCAATCAATGCACCTGCTTTATAATCCGTGTAGTAATAGCAGTCAGTTACACCTAACCCCCCCTCCCCCTGTAGTCTATAGCTGGCATATATGTAGGTTGGGTTGGCGTCGGTTGGCGATGACGCTGTACAACAAGCCTCTCACTGCGTGAGCTAGACACAACCAAGGTACCTTTTTTTTTTTAAAGGTTTTTTTTGGCGATCACCACGGCTGGCGGTCGAGTTCCAGTGCAGATATTTTTGTGCGGGGAGAACCTGAACTTCGCCCAAGGGGGATGATCTTATGACGTAGTGTGTATGTGGTATATAAGGCACCCGCGAGGCAGTTACATAATAAACCCACTGCTGTCTCTGGAAGTGGCCATGCCAGAAAAATAATACAATTCATTGACGCTATCATCCGAATGCTGCAAGAAAATCCGCCTCAAAATCGATTCTTAGTAAGATGCAGCTCACCCTTCATGCGACTTGCCCTACACCTTATGTTTCGCTTCGCGCTTGGTGCAAGCAATGTCTGCTCCCTGGTCGGTGTAAACCCGACGTGCTCCGTCCCGCCATTTTAGGGATGCGAGGGTCTATGGTCATACAACTACGGCCATGTATGATAATGAGTACAACCCCCCCCCCCCCCCCCCGCTCCCTCGCTACCCTGCCCCAACCACCCCCCTGCAACCACTTCCCCGCACCACCGCCACTCCTCCCCCCCCCCCGCATCCACCCCGCCACCGTACCATACGGCCGCAGGTTCGTCATTCGGGACCCTCGTCCCGGAGGTCGCACGACCTTACACACGGGTGATTTCCGCGCCGACACGTCGGTTTGCACGAATCCTATCGTTGCGTCGCTAAAGGGAAAGGTGGACTCGCTGTACCTCGACACCACCTACTGTAGCCCGCGGCATGCCTTTCCGGGCCAACGCGAGGCAAGCACGGTTCATGGCGATGAGGGGTGGCGGTGGTGGTGGTGGTGGTAGCGGGCGCTCGTTTCTGGTGTATAGGTGGTGTGGTGTATGGTCAGCTACAGTAGTAGATCGGACCCCGAAGCAGGGGCGGGGCGGGGCGGGGCGGGGCGGCGCTGCTGAACCGACGGTATCGTAGGTGCGAGTGTGGTATTAATTGGGGGAGGAGGAGGAGGAGGAGTAGTACAATAGTAGTGGTGCGGGCGGGCGTAGTAATCAGCGCTCACGACGGACCCCGAAAGCCATGTGCCCGCCTATGCTTACACATGGTATTTGGTTTACTATCATATGTTATTCCGTCATAGTAGTGGTAGAGGTAGTGGCAAAATGCAGCATAATACAGCAGCAGTACAGAACACCCAGTAAGAAAAGCAGGAAAGCTGGTCCGGGCTGGATTTCTTGTTTTTCGGAGTTGGTGCGTTCTTGCGCTGATCTTTTAAAGGATGGCGGCGTTTCCGAAATTTGTCTTTTTTTCGTTCTTCTTGTAATTTATTTTATGTCAGCCTGCCTTTTGTTGGGCGTCCTGTGCTCTGGAGTCGTTGTGTACTCGTTCGTAGCTGTGATGGTACTGCTGTAGTTGAAATTGCGCTGCGGCGTAATAGGGCGTATCACTGCCGTGGGCGTTCATACGTGGATATTAAGGTCCAACGATTGTCCGTATATATTTCCGCCTACTGCTGTATCGAGAGTGGTGGAAGCAGCAGCGATGGTTGTTGTGGCTGTAGTAGCGTTTGAAGTTGAAGTACCGTTGCCGAAGTATCGTTGTGCGGCAGACGCGCATGGCGTCTATCTGGGGCGTCTTCTTCTGCAAGCACTCCGCGGCCAGGGGGGTGTGTGTGTGTGTGTTGTTTTTTTTTTTTTTTTGGGCGGTCGCTATATGTTGTCTCGGACGAGTGAGTATCTCGCGCTTGTTTTTGCCGCGCGGGTGGGTCTAATGTTTCTATCTTGATATCCCAGGTGTTTTTTTTTTTTTGCGTTTCTGCTGTAGTCAATCAATACTACCATGCCCTTGACTTTTAGTGTAGTTTTCACAATATCTCCATCCTCACAATCCCTTTTCTTTTTCTCAGCCCTCAACTTTTTTTTTCCCCCCGCTGACTGCACACAGGTGCTCGCTCAGGCGGCGTGTTTCGTGCGGGCTGAAATGGAGCGGGACCCTAACACCCTCTTCCTCGTGGGAACGTACTCGATCGGAAAGGAAAGAGTGCTAGAGGCGGTGGCAAAGGCAGCCGGCAGCCGGTGGGTGCACGCACAGCTTCCACCCCCTCTCCCGGGCACCCCTTCCCCCCCCGTCCCGTCGCGTCCCCTATATCAGGCGCAGGGTATTAGCGATGAGAGCGCGCCGTTTTTGTGTTTTGTTATCGCAGGCCAGCTGGCGATACTCCTCTCTGCTTTTTGCATCTGATTTTGCAGGCCGGCGGACGGTGGTGGCGAGATACTCTAGGCTTCGAATTGATTGTTTGAACGCTTGTACAACGCACCCTGTATGTAGGAGCGTTGTGCGGCTCTAGCCGGTTTTGGGTGGTGTAGTTCGACCAACCAAGGCTTTTTGTTTTGTCGGACCGCTCACAGCTGCAGCACCTTCCCGCTGAAGAGGGGCTTGCGAGAGTGAATATTCTTCTTTCCGCTTGTAGAAAACAACGAACTTGATTTTATCTAGAGATTGGTACCGGAAACTCCCTACATGCTGTAAGTTTGAATATCTATACGTGTGTAGTCTGTCAATTAGTGTAATTTGTTAATTACCAGGTAAGTTTTTTTTTTTTTTTTTTTGGAGCCTATGTTGCCACTAAAAAACCACAACTCTCGAACAGGTCGTCACCGCGATACAAGTTGTTTTCGACGTTTCCAGAACTCTCGAACAGGTCGTCACCGCGATACAAATTGTTTCCGACGTTTCCACAACTCTCGAACAGGTCGTCACCGCGATACAAATTGTTTTCGACGTTTCAACGTTTGGCTGCCGTCCAGCGGCACAAACAGTACCCTTCGCGTAGTTGGCAGCGCCTACTCATGCTTGTACCCCCCCCCCCCCCTTCCCCCACTACAGCCGGAGAGATCAACGCCGAGGTCGTATTTTCTACTTTGTGAGCCACCGCGCCCCCCCCAGTGTCCCTTATGAATATCCGAAAACTAAACACTGCTGTGATCGCAGTTTTTTTGTTTTGAAGTTTGCTACCGGAACTTTCTAAATTTTACCGGTGTGCACGTTTTTGTTTTTGATTTTTTCTCAATACATTTTTCCCCCCAATTTTTGTATCAACACGGCAGGTGTCTCGTGAGCTCCCGCAAGGCCCGGATGATGCGCCTATCGGGCGCGTGGAACGAGTCGGCGTACACCACCCACGACGCCTCAACGGGCGGCGGCCTCGACGGCGGCAAGCATGCCCGCGTCCGCGCCGTCCCCCTCAACGAGACGAACTCCCCCAAGTCGCTCCAGCGCTTTCTCGAGGAGGCCAGAACGTCCGGCGCCCCGTTCACCAGCGTGGTGGGGGTCAGACCTACCGGTTGGACCCACGCCAATAACGCTACCACCACCTCGACGAAGGGAGGAGGGAAAATCGCGGCGGCTCCTGCTGGGGGGAGGGAGTTCAATGGAGAACTGATGCGGCGTCCGTCTCTAGGGGTGGGGGGGGGGGGGGATCGGGGTTCTTCTGCGGAAGAAGCGAGCGCGTCCTCCGTGGCAAGAGACGCGCGGCAGCGGCCATCGCCACCATCCCGGGAGGAACAGCTGGGAGTTTTCCGGAGCCGGCTTGAGGATGGGAGCGGGGAGTTTGAGGCGCGGTGGGACGACGATGATCAGGACGATGAGTCCGCCGCTTGGGGAGCAGCCGGTGGCGAGGAGGAGGAGACGGAGGGGAGGGAGGGGGGGGCAGGTGGGGGGTGGGGAGGGACGAGGAGGAGTGGTGGCAACGGGGGGGGTGAAGGGTGACGAGCCTGGGGGTTTTGCCTTCGCCATAGCTAACTGCTTCGCCTGTTTGGCGCCGGGGGAGGCGGAAGAAGCCAAGGATGGAGGGGGACGCCAGGGTGTACCCGCAGCCGACGGCGGGATCGAGGAAGAGGAGGGGGAGCGGGCGGTGGGGCGAGTTGTGACGGCTGTGGGGCGTGCGAGGCGTGCGGAGCGTCCGTCGCCTCTGCCGCCTGTTTCTCCCGCTGGAGGGCGGTGGACCGGGAAGAAGCCGTGGGTTGAGGGCAACGCGAGGGTGTACTCGCTGCCGTACTCCGAGCACAGCTCCTTCACGCAGCTGAGGGACTTCGTGCGAGCCGTCAGGCCGAAGTAAGTATTCTTAGCGCTGTCGTAGCGACGGGGCAGTCCAGAGTTAAGACAAAGGCGCTTCGGCGTTTATATGCATCCCCCCCCCCCCCTCTCCGTCTCGAAAGGGGTGCATGGTCAATGAATGGTCCAATGACTCGAGGAGCGCAATAAATGAGAAGGTTTTACCCCCCCCCCCCCCCCCCCCCCTCCGCTTTGCCTGGTCAGTGTAAACCCGACGCTCTCCGTCCCGGAATTGTAGGGATGCGAGGGTCTATGGGTATACGACTACGGCCATGCATTATAATGAGTACACCCCCCGTCCCCGAAAGCCGCACCGGGCGTACGCGTTTTATGGTGCAGCTGGTGAAACTGCTGTTGCTGCGCTTGTGTTCCCGCCCAACCACTGCCGTACGTACTCGGTCCGCCCGTTGCAAACAGTCATCGTCCCGCTCAACATACTCTAATGCCGCTGCTGTACGATTTATTTATTTTTTCGTGAAAAAAAAAAAAATCGCTCTCCCCTCATGGTAAAGGTTGTATATATAACCCCCGTTTAGCGCTGCCCTCCCGTTGTGTGGACAAAACTCCTGAAATTTAGAGTCAGATTTGGGTATACGTACAGTGCGGTACTATTACGGGGGGGGGCGTAGTAAACAGAATCTACGGTATACATAAAAACCTACATTTTTGCCTATTTTTACTAGCAACATTTGGTCCCATTTACTATGGTCCTCCGTGGTAAGAAGGGTTAAGGTTTCGCCCCTGGCAGGAAAAAAAACAAGTTTTCACGCTCTCGTTCTTTGTAGAGCCTATGACAATGGGAACGCAAATTTGTTTTTTGCTTTCTTTCAAGAATTTTGCTTTCGAGAAAGAGCCGAAGATATTTTTGTACCGCCGCTGTGAAGAAGAAAAATGACAGAAGGTGTTTTGATTTTTGATTTTTGATTTTTTACTGTTGGCTGCAAGCGGCGCATTTTTTTAAATTTTTTTTTCTCGTTGCAATTTGTCAACACGCTGATGAAAAGTCAGCTCGTGCGACGATAGACCTTCTGTCTCGACATCTATAGACTCAGCCCATGGCCAACCCGCTTGGTGTCGGGCAAGGCCAACGAGTGTAGGAGTGTAGATGACGGCCTCGAAGGTATGAGATAGATCCATTGTCTACGGGGCGAGGAGCTTGCCGGCGGCGTCCTACGGTCTTCTCCCAGACCTGCAAAAATGCCCTTTTTAGCCATTCGAGACGGATCGAGAAACTTTCTGTCATATGTTTTCTGCACACCAGCGGCCAATTGTTTTTCCATCATACGCCTGACCGGCGCCCGCCACGTATCACCGGCCATTGTGTCATCATGGTGACCCTAGGGTGGGTCGGAGCCCCTCACGAGCGCCCCCTGTTCAGAGCGCATGACGCAGTCGTTGGTTTTGTCGATCGATGTCTGTCGTAGACTCGGAATTTCGCCGCTTGGAACTACTGTAAGCATCCACCTGAGTTTTTTCGAAGCCGACCTTTGCCCAATATCTGCCCCAGAATTTTTTTTTCGGGGTTTTCCAAAAAGTTTTTTCATGCCGAGCTTGTTCTGAAAAATTCTGGCGGGTATCTTTGAAGTTCAGACTTTTTATGGAAAATTTGCGTTTCGATTGGCATAGGTACTGTCTCTGTTTTTTTTTTTCTCGGCGGGGGGGGGGGGGGTATCTTTAAAATTCAATATTTTTGTGAGAACGTTGCTTTTCCAATGGCATAGATCTTAACCTCTTTTTTTTTGCTTGTTTCTTTGTCGTCGCTGCTTTTTTTCTTCTTTCATTTTGCAGGAAAATAATCCCGACAGTCAACGCGTCCTCGGCGCCTGCAGTGGAGAAGATGCTTCTCCATTTCTTGGATTTCATGGACCTCTCCCTTGACCGCAGGCGTCTGGACTCTTACTTTAGCAAGAGAGCGACTAAGCCCGCCATCACCGGCGGCGGCGGCGGTGGTGGTGCACCGAGCGAAGAGTCAAGAAATTCCCCGCCGAAACGACCTAGAGTCACGGGCGCTTGCGTTAGGCTGCGCCCTCGCTCGGCTAAGAAGTCCTCGCATAAGGAGGCGCGAGAGACTGTCCAGCATCAGTCTGTGCAGGGACTCGCGGTGGGTCGACGTCAGCCCCCCCCCTCCCCGGTGACGGATCGTTTTGAGTTACGGAGCGCGAGGGAGGATGGGGAGGAGGGCATGCGCCGCGCGGTGGTAGAAGCGAACCCTCGCTTCGCGGGCATTTGGACCGAGGAAGAGTCAATGGCGCCCCCGCTGGCACCGATGGCTAGCGCTGCGAAAGACGCCGCCGCTGGTGTTGCTGATGGTAGTGCTAACTCTCACGCTAGCGCTGACGGTAACGCTAACGCCGCCGCTGCTGCCACCGATGCCAACGTCAATGTTAATGTCAATGCCAATGCCTCCGCGAATAGCCTCGCCACCACCCCGGCGGGCGCGGGCCCGGGCACAAAGGCGGGAGGAGTCGACCTCCACCTCGTTGACGTGGAGGCTCAAAAGGCGATCATGGAGGACATCGAGCGGCGGAAGAAGAGGAAGCCGAGACAGGGGCAGGACGGGCAGAAGGTAGCGGCGGCGGCGTCGGCGAGAGGGTTACTGCTGAGCCCGCGGCAGAGATTGATGGCGTCGAGTGCCGCGTCCGCCGGGGAGGGGACGGCGCCCAACACTCCCTTCGTGCGACTGGCCGTAGGAGGCGAGACCCCTAAAAAACCAAAGGTTGTAGTCCGGGTGGCCGGAGAACAGTCTGACGCTTTTGGGAATGGGTGCAACGCCGTCCGGAGTCCAACCAAGCAGGTGTTTGTGACTGGAAGCACACCGCAGGGAAAGAGTCCAACCAAGCTGGTGTTTGTAGCTGGAAGCACACCGCAGGAACAGAGTCCAACCAAGCGGGTGCTTGTAGCTGGAAGCACACCGCAGGGACAGAGTCCAACCAAGCGGGTGTTTGTAGCTGGAAGCACACCGCAGGGACGACAGAGTCCAACCAAGCAGGTGTGTGTAGCTGGAAGCACACGCCAGGGACAGAGTCCAACCAAGCAGGTGTTTGTGGCTGAAAGCGCACCGCAGGGGAGAGGGGGAGGGGCGGTGGGTAGCGTTGGGGGCGTGGCAGGGAAAAAAAAACGTGCCCCCTGGAGAAAGTCCTGGTGGGAGGCGAGGGAACGTCCGCGCTGGCGTCCACCGCTATGGACATCCGTGAGTTTTTCGGGCAGAGGCGTTGAGAGGCAAAAGCATGACATGACGCCCGCTTCTACAGGGACAACTTGTCGCGGTGGCGTCGTGGGCGGAGCCTCGCCTCGGCCTCGTGAACGCCGTTGGTGGGCCGGCCGCGGTTGTCGAAGGGGGGGCACAGCTGCTGCCGCGGGACGGGGAAGGCGTGGCGGCGGTGGCCTATGTTGTGTACAAACTGTGTGACATGCGTAACTATGCTGCAGTATGTACTACTTGGCACTGCTGTGTACACTGTCTATGGTGTAGATCTGCTGCTGCGCACAGAGCCCAGAGCTACATCTGGGGGTCTTTCGTGTGATTGCTGCGCGGGAAACATACTAGTAGTGCCAAGCAAATCTGCTGTGGGTGCAGAGCTACGTATATAGATATGGAGGGCTTTTCGTGTGGCTGCGGCGAGAGGTCAAACGAACCTATCGATAGCATACAAGTGTCGAGTAGATCTTCTGTACGTAAAGCTACGTCTGGAGGACTTTTCGCGTGGTTGCAAGCGCAGTCAACCTATATATCATGAAATAAAAATACATACGAAATGTCCAGTAGATCTACTGTCGTTCGGAGGACTTTCGTGTGTGGTTGCAACGCGGTAAACCCCTCCTCTCCTATCGGAGGAGAAAGCGGCTAATACTTTTACGCATGCTATATAGAACCACTCTGACCCAGGCACACGTTGCCTTCGCACCCACCCACATACTTGTACCGGCGGAAGTGTTTTTTTTTTTTTTTTTTTTCCCGCCGATGTATGAATTGTGGTGCGATCGATTTTTTTTTTTTTTTCCAGTAGTTTGAGAGGCAGGCAGGCAGGAAGGCAGACAGGCGTCGTACAGTATTAGGCAAAAGCGCCTTCATGTATAATACAAAACCCGGGCGAGTTTTCTAACTTGTTGCTGCTAGTAGTGGTGCTGCTGCAAGTACAATTGCGATGGTGGTGCGATCGGCAGTTTTTGTTTGTTGTATAGTTTTGGCAAGCTGGCAGACAGACGTACAGAACGTAGGCACAAAGTCGCCTTCCATGTATAGTGCAAAACCCGGGAGATTTATTTTAAGTTGTTTATCTACGTTGTTGCTGACATATAGTGCTGCTGCAAGAATATTACGACACTGTTGTTTTGCACGCGCAGGTTGTACGTACAGCAGTACCAAGGGTATAATATATACCAGGTACATAGATATATATATTATATATATATATATTGGGGTTGCTGGGTGCACAGGTGGCCGGGACGCCCCCCTTGCACGATGCGTACGCGTAACAAATCCCTCTCTGTGGAGACATTTGATATTGCAGCGAATCCGACAAGTTGTCGACAACCTCTCGATTCGGTGCGCCTAACGGTTTGCGGTATTGTGCAATGTCTCCACGAGGATTTTCAACGCCCTCGTTGTGCAAGGGCGGGGCGGGGGGGGGGGTGTACTCAATGGGGGGGGGGAGGGGCTGTGTGGCTTTTTGCTAAATAAGCCCGCCTTTTGCCCCGATCCGGGGGGACACTGCACGCTCCTCGCTCTGCGCAGCGGACATGTCGAACATGCGGGACTGGTCGTGAAACCGTAGAAATGTTTGGACGGGTGGTGATAAAACCGTTGGGGAGGGTGGAAATGTTTAGATGGCTGGTGGTAAAACCGTGGATGTGTTTGGACGGCTGATGGTAAAACGGCTTCCGACCGTCGGTTCCGTTTTTTTTTGTTTTCCGGTTTTCAGGTTCGTTTTTCCGTGTTCGGTTCCCGGTCTCGGTTACCGATTGCGCTTTCCGACTGCGGTTGCTGGTGACGGTTGCCAATTTCCGCTACTGTTTTGTTTTCGGCGACCGGTTTCGCCCACGTACCGGTTTCGGTTCCAGTTTCTGTTTCCGATTCCTGGGTGTCCGGTGTCGGTTTCGGTTCCAGTTTCTGTTTCCGGTTCTTGGGTGTCACGTACCGGTTTCGGTTCCAGTTTCTGTTTCCGATTCCTAGGTGTCCGGTGTCGGTTTTCGAGGTGTTTGGATGGCTGGTGGTGAAACCATGGAGGGGGTGTTTGGATGACTGGTGGTACAACCGTCGAGGATGGTGAAAAAAACCTTGAAGGTGGGTGTATGGAACGCTGGTGGTTAAACCATGGAGGTGTTTAGACGGCTGGTGGTATCGCCGTTGAGGTGTTTGGACGGCTTATGGCACAGCGATGGAGGTGTTCGGTTCCAGTTTCTGTTTCCGATTCCTGGGTGTCCGGGGTCGGTTTTCGAGGTGCTTGGATGGCTGGTGGTGAAACCATGGAGGGGGTGTTTGGATGACTGGTGGTACAACCGTCGAGGGTGGTGAGAAAAACCTTGGAGGTGGGTGTATGGAACGTCTGGTGGTTAAACCATGGAGGTGTTTAGACGGCTGGTGGTAAAGCCGTTGAGGTGTTTGGACGGCTGATGGTACAACCATGGAGGGGTGTTCGGATGGCTGATGGTACAACCATGGAGGTGTTCGGATGGCTGATGGTACAACCATGGAAGAGGTGTTTGGATGGCTGGTGGTAAACCCGTGGAGGGTGGAGATGTTTGGGCGGCTGGTGGAAAAAACGGTGGAGATGTTTGGACCGCTGGTGGTTATAAACCTTTTGGGAGGTGTTTTGACGGCTGGTGGTAAAATCCGTGGAGGCATTTTTTTAGGTTGAATTATTTATGGTACTTGTTTTGTTTACGTATGGTGGTTGTGTTTATCCAAACGGTTACAGGGACGGTTGGAAAAACGAATGCATCTATATATATCCGTATAGATAAGTTCTTTCGCTTCTGAGTCAGGGCTGTGGGGGGGGGCAGTTATTATTGCGGACGGATGGATACTCGCATATACGTTGGGGGTTCTCGAGACAGAAACCCTACGTGAAGCTAGCGAATGATGGCGACGAGCTTTTAGTGTGAGGTCAATAACGTACACGTGTGTGTGGTACTGTACTGCTGTGTATGTACCCAAAGAGCATGGGTGGGACTACATACTGCTACGTGCGAACGGTAACGTGGGTGGGACTACATACTGCTGCGTGCGAATGGTAAGAGCAGGCGGTTATTGTGGTTGCCGCCCAAAAAAAGTACCACCAGGTATAAGGCACCAACCAGCCTCTGGTACGTGGTATATATATAGATGAGCAAAAAAAAAAAGCGACACGGTTTTTTTGTTTCCCACATCGAACAGATGGATCACAATCTACAGATAGATAGCGGTCTACAGCAGTAGATCATCTACAGATATAGATCCTATACGTACTTATTTTTTGTCGTGGTGATGTGCTATGTTGTGCGAGATACGTGCGGAGTACGACGGTGCCACCCGACAAAAAAATGCGCGCTACAAGAAGCTGTGAAACATACACGCCACAGCCGTCCCCACCCGGCGCCGAAGATGAACTGTGTGCAACAAAAAGTTTTTGCAAACATAAATCAGGGATCTATTTACCTGTGCCACGAGAGATCTACACGTAGATCCTTCAGTCGAGGAGGATCTGATGTGTGATGTGTCCCATGTGTAGAAAATGAAAACCGGCGCCTCCTGGCCACTACTTGGGAAGTTTTCTCGTGCAGTACGCCATTCTCTAGAGCTGTTTGTGCTCGCCACCACCACCGCTGCTGCAGTCCCTCCCGACTCCCAGACCCCCTCCCTTTCTTTGGTGGCGTTATTCCACAGGAAGAGGAGGAAGAGGAGGAGAGGCCAGCTTCGAGTCATCCTCCGACGAGGTCTTACATGAGGTCTTACATTTACACAAAGGTGAAAGTCGAAGTTAAAGTTCGTACGGTATCGAGCCGCCGAATCATCTCGCACGCGCAAAAAAAAAACACACGCACACACGTAACACCTACTCGGAGGAAAAGTAGACCCCGCCGCCACTTGACCAACCCTTCTGCTACTGCAAAAAGTAAGCCACGCTACGGAGTACCTGGTACCACGTAAAAATTAACACCACATCTGCCCGCTGTCCTCGGCTGTGCAGGATCTATGTACACACCAAGGATAAGAGATCCAACCCAGGAAACATGTGCCACCGCTCTGACCGGAAGTATAAAAACCGTTTGATATCGGTCTCAGAATCCAAATGCGCCTTATACTTTCGGTCAGAGTGGTACTATACTACACCACGCAGGTTTTACGGGTCCCAACCGGCAACATGAGCTAGATCACACTGCAGGTCGATCGGAAATAGAAGATCTAGCTCGTTGACTGAGAACGATCTGTGGATGATCGGTTCGAGATGTGAACTGTTCTTTGTCCCTGACAAGCGTGGACGTGTCCTTCAAGGGGTTAATACGAAGAGCGCCCTGGGGGGGGGGGGGAAGACACGAGCATTGGTGCTAACGCTTCCAAGTTTTACAAAAAATCCTTAAAATTCCTCGAGAGTTTTACGCACGCTACCTACGCTCATGTAGAGCAAACGAGAACACATCAGAGTGCGCCGCGGTGGACGCACGTACGTACGGATGGAAAGGAGGGAGGGAGGGAGGGAGAACTCTGCCTCTCGCAGTAAAAACATATACTGGTACCAGATTTACAAAAAGCAAAACAAAAAAACGCGATACATTCGTATGATACGAAACGCTATACCAGGTACGTTTGTCCCATGAAAAACGCGATACGACAGCAGTACGTGTATGATGATGACATAGTTAATCTCCTCATGACATTTTGAGCCCCTGGTTCGGAAACGCTGCCTTTGTTCCCGTTCAAAACCCATCGCAGCTAACTCACACAATTCCGGACGTAAATCCAAGGACCGATTGATACTCATAACATATACCACAACAGTCCTTATTTTTCCGTCCAGAGCGCTACTCCCTAACGTTGGTGCGGAGCTTCACGAATACCATTCATCCCCTCACAACGTTCTGAACCCCCGCTTCCGAAACGCCACCCCTCTTCTCGTTCGACCCCGTCGCGGCCAACTCATACTCCCGAACACCCCCAACCCTATTCGGGTCGTTCTCTTCCAGCACCCCCCTCCCCCCGACAACCGCCACCGGCTCCGGGCGGGCCGCCAACTTATGAACACCCACGGCGGTGTGAGATTCTTCGGCGTCCTATTTACGGGCGGCAGTACAAGAAAAAAAAAACAGCGTCGCAAAGTGGCGGGGCAGCACGGCGGGGCAGGGTGGGGAGGAGGGTGGGGCGGGGAGGTGTACTCGATATCATGCGTGACCGTATCCGAATGGCCATATACCCTCGCATCCCTACAGTGACGGGACGGAGCACGTCGGGCTTTCACCGACCAGGCAGACATTGCTTGCACCAAGCGCGAAGCGCCGTGAGGTGGTCGGCGAGTCGCACGAAGGGTGAGCTGCATCCTACCTACAGTAGAACCGCTTGTGAGGCGGGTTTGGCATCTGGATGGCAGCTGCAATGAGATAATCTATTTTCCGTTGTGGCCACATTCAGAGACAGCAATGGATTTACTACGCAACTTCCTCGTGGGTGCCTCACCGTATACACACTACGTGATACGATCATTTCCCTTGTGCGGAGTCAAGGTTCTCCACCCCGCACAAATTGTCTACAACTCGACCGCCAGTTGTGATTGACCGCCAAAACCAAAAAACGGTACCCTGGTTGTCTAGCTCACGTTGTGAGCGACATGTTTTACAGTGCCGTTGCTAACCGAGGCCAACCCAACCTATATAAAATAATATATAGGGAGGGGGGGGGGGGGCATGGGGGAGAGGGTGGGAAAGGGAGGGTTGAGGCATACACACACAATCGATACGTGAAATAGCAAGCACTCGCTCGGAATCGGAGGTACATATGTAGAGCCGTTGAGAGTCGTTGGCCCAGCCCAACAGCGCACAGGAAGGCGGTGAAACGGGCACGAGGCAGAGGTAAAAAACACGCTCGCCATGAAATGAACGCGAAAACAGGCGGGGGTCTTTCAAGTAAAATAAAACAACGAAACAAAAAAATGGCGATAAGCTAGAATAGGAACCGCCACTGGAGGACAGGAGAAAAGGAACGTATATATCTACGCCGCTCTGGCCGGGAATATATATATATATACAGTACCAGGTATGTATCCACCGCAGAAAGAGCCTTGAGTTCGCACTGGGCTGCGATCGTTGTGCGGCGCTCGTTTTCGTTTCAAAAACGATGAAGGGTGCTAAAAGTCGAATAGTATATATTTTCGGAAGGCTGGCGCTCTCTCGACCGGATTTTTTCCGAAAACACCATGGTTGTTGATCGGTATCGGCAACCTTAACCTTCCCACTTCTGGGAAAATCGAGTGCTGAAAAACGATCGCACCACTCCTGTGCGCACTCGACACTCCTTACGATATTCCTATCCAAGATAAACGATAGTTATGTTATTGCCCAAAGTGGAAATATTCTGCCTTGGAAGGCGGGTTGGATTGGGGGGGGATGGTACTCATTATCATGCATGGCCGTAGTCGTATGACCATAGACCGTCGTACGGGGGGGGGGGGAGGCGTACTCATTTGTTGCTTGCCTTAGTCATTTGACCATTGACCACGCATCCCTTTCGAGACGGAGCACCGTTCCTACTCCTAGAGACACCTCCAACAATTGGGCGCTCATTACCTTGTTTCCATAAATTACATAGAAACTATTTGCCAATCTTATCCCCTTCCTGTTTGGCCTCCTGTGGCCACCATCTATCTCCTAGGATAGCGATCGTTTTCTCGCTGCTATTCATTGTATCAAACTCCTCCATGTCACATTCGTCTATTTTCCTCATCTCCTCTTTCAACACATCCCGTTCCTCCTTGTATATTTCACATTCTCCTACTATGTGCGTCGCACGGGGGGGGGGGGTGTACTCGATAGGAGAGATGTACTCGATCTCATGCATGGCCGTAGTCGTATGACCATAGACCCTCGCATCCCTACAATGCCGGGACGGAGCATGTCGGGTTTTCACCGACCAGGCAGACATTGCTTGCACCAAGCGCGAAGCGCCGTGAGGTGTCCGGCGAGTCGCATGAAGGGTGAGCTGCATCCTACGAAGAACCGCTTGTGAGGCGGACTTGCATATGGATGACAGCTTCAATGAGTTAGTTTAATTTCCGGTGGCCACTTCCAGATACAGCAATGGGAGTACTATGTAACTGCCTCTTGGGTGCCGTACCTTGAACACTACGTGATACGATCAATTCCCTTGTGCAGAGTAAAGGTTCTTTACTTCGCACAAATGATCTAACTCGACGACCAGCTGTGGGCGACCGCCAAAAAAAAAAAAAAAAAAAAAAAAAAAAAACGGTACCCTGGACGTCTAGCTCACGTAGTGAGCGGCATGTTTTACAGTGTTGTTGCCAACCGACGCCAACCCAACCCATATATAATATACATATATATATAATAGGGGGGTGGGTGTCGCACAGGGGGGGGGGGGGGGGAAGGGTACCCATGCCATGCGTGGCCGTAGTCGCATGACCACCTTCGCGTCCTCACGATGCCGGGACGGAGCACGTCGTCGGGTTTTCGCCGACCAGGAAGACGTTGCCTGCTTGGCACCAAAAGCGCGAAGCGTAACGGGAAGTTGCTGGGCGAGTCCCAGGAGAATATGAGCTGCATCTTACGGAGAACCGCTGTCTCGACTGCCGCCCGCGGGCATATTGTGTAATGTTCGACTTGGCGATGTCCGGCGGAGCAAGCCGTTGCGGGAGCGGGGCTGACACGAGGCGCACATGCATGGACCACGAAACACTTGCTATGATTCGCGCTGGCGTTTCATCAAGAACGCTGAGCACCAGTAGTGTCTTGGCCCGAGCTTTGACAAAAAAAATGGTTCATAAGTTCCACATGACATGTTCCTTCCGATAAATTTCCTGGGGCGGTCGGGGTTAGGCTTAGGCTTAAAAAATCAAGTACCACTCTGGCCGAAAATGTAACTGTTGTTTGATATTTACATCGGAGTCCAAACGGGTAATATATTCCCGCCCAGAATGATACATTTCAACCATGTGGTGGAAGCTGGACGCAAGTTCTACACAGCGGGCTCCCGGACGCGGTAAGAAGAGAAGAGAGAGGCACGGGCGTCGACAGCGACAGCGGCATCGGCATGACGGCGACAAGAAGAGCAACGGGCAACGACAACAGCAGCGACAACAGCAACAACAACTGCAGCAGTAGCAACAGCAGTAGCAACAGCAGCATCTACAACAGCAGCAGCAGCAGCAGCAGCACGAGCAATATTATAGCGACACCAGCAGCAGCGCAACCACTACCGATGACAACAGCATCAGCAGCAGCAACAACATCAGCAGCAACAGCAACACCACCAACAACCACAAAACACCACCACCACCACCACCACCACCACCACCGTCACCACCATCACCAACAACATCACCACCATCACCACCACCACCACCACCACACATCACCACCGCCAATACCGCAAGCGCCATCACCAACACCAACACCAACATCACCACCACCAATACCACAAGCGCCACCACCAACACCACAAAACCACAAAACACCACCACCACCACCACCACCACCGTCACCACCATCACCACACAACATCACCACCACCACACCACCACCACCACCACCACCACCACATCACCACCACCACCATACCCACCACAAGCGCTATCACCAACACCAACACCAACACACCACCACCAACCACCACATACCACAAGCGCCACCACCAACACCAATAGCAAAACCACAAAACACCACCACCACCACCACCACCACCACCACCGTCACCACCATCACCACCACAACATCACCACCACCACACCCACCACCACCACCACCAACATCACCACCACCAATACCGCAATCGCCATCACCAACACCAACATCAACATCACCACCACCAATACCACAAGCGCCACCACCAACACCAATAGCAAAACCACAAAACACCACCACCACCACCACCGTCACCACCATCACCAACAACATCACCACCATCACCACCACCACCACCACCAACATCACCACCACCAATACCGCAAGCGCCACCACCAACACCAATAGCAATGACACACCTGCCGCGCGGCCTCCAACACTTCGTCGGCCTTGAGAGATCGCGTCACGAATACCAGCAACTCCACCAGCATGATGAACACCGTCCCGACAAGCCCGATCACAATGCGCTACCGTTTTCACAAGAAGGGAAAAAAACACCCCAGGTTAGATACAAAGGAAATGCACAGCACGACATGCAGGGACGACCAAACCACGAAAAGGAAGCACGAAAACAAAAATCGGCAGGAGCGGGGTAGGGGGGTGCGGTGGGGGGTCGGGGGGAGGGGTGGGGTGGGGGGGGGTAAGCCTTTGCATTTTCGCTATCAATCAGCTAATTAAATACTTCATGTTAAGGTTGCTGGTTTAAGGCGTACGCAGAAACGAAAAGGCCAGGCGATGCGTGCGCAAAGAGTCGACCAGGCATTCAAAAGGAGACGGTTTCCAGGGGAAAAAAAACAGCCCCACTTATCCCATATTATCGATTATTTTTAACACATTCCCCGCCCCTCCCCCTCGCCCCCTTTGCTGCTCTCCTATACTAAGATTTATTGGTCTCGTCTTCTCTGCCTCTCTGCCTCTGACTTTCACTCTGACCTTCTCTCTCTCTCCATCTCTCTCAGTCTGTTCTTTTGTCACCCTTTCTCCATCTCTCTCCCTGTTTCTCACTGTCTCTCTCTTTCTCTTTCTCTCTCCCCCCCTCTTTCTCTGTCTCTCCCTCTCTCTCGCTGCTCTCCTCCCTCCCTCCCCCCCCTATCTCCCTCCATCCCTCACATGCGACGTGTTGTCCCCCACAATGTACTTGCTCGCCCAATAACTGATAATAAAAGTCGTGAACATGGCCACCACCATGTTCGCACCCATGCCGGCCTGAAACTTGAACGACTCCTGAATGTCGCGAACGGTTTCTCGCGGCGCCCTGAGAAGAAAATGAATGCAACGACAAGCAAGAAAAAAATAAATAAATAAAAATAAATAAAATAAAAACATGGAACACGGAACATTGAACATGGAACGAATCAAAACAACGAAAATCGTACAACAAACTGCTTACCAGGTATAGACACGAACGAACGAAGAACGAACGAAATAAATCAAGAAGAAACAAACAAACAAAAAAACAAAAAAACGCCCGTTCGAGACGATATGTCTATAACCAGCCGAACCACGCCTCGGGCAGCAGGCGCATTTTGTTTTTCATCTTTGCCCACCATAAAGGTAGCGTGTTTTTTCCTTGCGAGGCAAATGCTCACGACCAATCACGATAGGGGTAGCCCATTTTTGCCTAGCGAGACAAAATGCTTATGACTGACGGGGCTCCTTCAACAGAAAAAAACCACTCAAATATCGTCGCGGGAACACCATTTTTGACGTTTTTCGCAAGAAGAGCGCTACAGTAGGTTCGCACAATTGGGTCCGATCGCGTATTTCTTTTTCAGCGCCTCGCTTGATCGACAACGGGTTAAAAAAGGGTGGCTTAACGTCGAACATTTTACGTTTTCGGGATGGTCCCTCGACCAAATACTTCCCGAAAAACGCCATTGTTCTGTAGTATTGAAAACCTGTGTCTTTTTCTGAAAACAAAATCGTAATAAGCCCCGAATATAAACGATCGCACCCCCCCCCCTGTGCGGAGTCAACGCTGCTTTACGGTACCTATGGCCCATGGCATTGCTCATCGGGGTGCACTTTTTTCTCGAGGATCGGTTTTGGGTTATAACCCTTTCAGAGCAAACTGCAGTCCCGTTTTGGGGACAAACCACTCAAAATTAACCCTTTCAGATCAAATTACAGTCCCGTTTTGGGGACAAACCACTCAAAATTAACCCTTTCGGATCAAATTGCAGTCCCGTTTTGGGGACAAACCACTCAAAATTAACCCTTTCAGGTCAAGCTGCAGTCCCGTTTTGGGGACAAACCACTCAAAATTAACCCTTTCCGATCAAATTGCAGCCCCGTTTTGGGGACAAACCACTCAAAATTATAACCCTTTCGGATCAAATTGCAGCCCCGTTTTGGAGACAAACCACTCAAAATTAACCCTTTCAGATCGAAAACTGCAGTCCCGTTTTGGGGACAAACCACTCACAATTAACCCTTTCAGATCAAAAACTGCAGTCCCGTTTGGGGACAAACCACTCAAAATCAACCCTTTCAGATCAAAAACTGCAGTCCCGTTTTGGGAACAAACCACTCAAAATAAAACCAGTCCGTCCCCAAAACGGGACTGCAGCTTGCCCTAAAAGGCGTAAAAAGGGGGTGTATAGGGCTCCTCAAGCGAGGGAGCCTCAGAGGGCAAAAGTAGGAGGTGCACCTCTACCGTATGATACTACGGGGGTCCATAGGTCGGTCCATCGTAAAATAGGACCAAATATTGTGAGTAAAAATAGGTAAAATATACAGGTTTTTATGTATACCATAGGGTCCCATTAACTATGGACCCCCGGCCTGCTCGCGCTGTCCGCACCTCTGAATGTTGGAAATCATGCGGGCGTACTCCTTCTGCTCTCTCAGCACGAGAAGCCGATCTCGTCTCTCCTCGTACCGTCGCTTTTCCTGCGCTCGCAACAATTAGAACAACAAGATGAATAAAAATAAAACGAGAACGACAAAAAAAAAGAAAGAGGGGAGCATGTTTGGGGGCGCGGAAGAGAGGGGCGTATATAAGCCCCTGGTTTATATTATCACCCTGGGGGGGTCACCCTCCTACAGTAGTACCTGGTATATATTGTCACCCTGGGGGTTCACCGACCTACAGTAGTACCTGGTATGTATTATCACCCTGGGGAATCACCGATCTACAGTAGTACTTGGTATATATTATCACCCTGGGGGTACACCTACTTACAGTTGGCCCTGGTATATATTATTACCCTGGGGGGTCAACAACCTACATTACTTGGTACCTGGTATATATATTATCACCCCGGGGGGGTCATCCACCTGCACTACCTGGTATATATCATCACCCTGGGGGGTCACCGACCTACAGGAGTACCTGGTATATATTTATATTATCACCCTTGGGGGGGTTTTATGCCCTGTCTGGCATGTACTATCATGCCATACGTGCGACCGAAATACTACTCGCGCGCAGCTTGCAACTATGACGTTTCGAACAAAACGATCGATCCCGCCGGCAGCTGAGGTGTTTCTGGAGATACTACAGCAGTAGGGTACTGTACAAAACAAAAAATCACGTCCACGCAGTGGGTAGGGGAATCAGCTGGTTGAGTAGTAGTAGTAGTAGTAGTAGTAGTAGTAGTAGTAGTAGCAGTAGTAGTAGCAGTAGTAGTAGTAGTAGTAGGTAGATCGACTTCCCGACCTCAATGTTCGTGGCCACACACAACACAGGGATACGCCAGCCCATCCACTCACCAACTCACCCACCCACACCCACAATCACCCCCGCCCCCCCGCCCCCCGATCCTCCTACCCCCTTCGCCGTATGCATTCTTGACACTCCAGACCACTGCGCGACTAACGGCGACCACGGCCAGGCAGCACTCACATCCCAACATATTTTGTTAGCCCATCCAGATATTTTAAGTCCCTATTCTAAAAATGGAAAGATAAAATACGACCATTCTTAAAAACCCTGATCCCAATCCAAGACTTTACGGCAGCCCAAACTCGTATCAGCCTGGGGTTGGAGACTCACATCGCCTTGCTTCAGCGCCGCCCCCTTTCCAGGCGCGTCCGGGAACACCAATGCCCCTCCCTGGAGCAGCCCAAGCATCCCCCCCCCCTTCGCCATAGCCCCCTTGACGCCGCGCGGCATCAGTCTCTTCATGTGGGGGATAGCTTTCGCCAGCGTGGACGGGGGCAGCACTATCTCGCCCGCCCGCGCCGCTCCTCCCGCGCTCCCGCTTTCCCCACGTTCCACCGTTGCTGCCGCTGCCGCTGCGGCTGCGTCTGCATCTGCTGCTGTGGCTCTGGCCGCAGCTGCGGAGTGTTCTGCGGTTTGTTCTGAGGACTTTTCTTGGCCCTCCAAAGGAGGCAGATGGCGAGAAATTTTATCGCGTAGGTCAGAGTCGACGCCGTCCACATCCCTATAAAATGGCGGGAGGGCAGGGGGGGAGGGGCGGGGATGGGGGTGGGCACTCATTGTTTGCCTGCCTTACTGTTGACTACGCATCCCTTTCGACCCTAGCAATATGGGTGGGGGGGGGGGTACTCGATCTCATGCATGGCCGTAGTCGTATGACCATAGACACTCGCATCCCTACAACGCCGGGACGGAGCACGTCGGGCTTTTACCGACCAGGCAGACATTGCTTGCACCAAGCGCGAAGCGCCGTGAGGTGTCCGGCGAGTCGCACGAAGGGTGACCTGCATCCTGCTAAGACCCGCTTGTGAGGCGGACTTTCTTGCATATGAACTACAGCTCTAGTGAGTCAACCTAACTTCCGGTGTGGACACTTCCAGAGACGGCAATGGGAGTACTATGGAACTGGTTCGTGGGTGCCATACCATGAACACTATTACGGGGGACCATAGTAAGCAGGACCGAATATTCTTAGTAAAAATAGGGAAATGTGTAGGTTTTTGTCCATACCGTAGGTTCTATTTACTACGGTCCCCCGTCACGCGTGATACGATAATTCCCCCTGTGCGGAGTAAAAGGTTCTTCACCCCTCACAAATTATCTAACTTGACCGCCAGCCGAGGTAACCGCCCAAAAAAAACAGACGGTACCCTGGCTGTCCATTAATAGCTCGCGCAGTGAGAGGCGTGTTTTACAGCGTCGTCGCCAACCGACGCCAACCCAACCTATAATATATATACCAGGCATATAATATAGGGGGGCGGGGGGGGGGGGGGGTTATTACGCATGGCGGCAGTCGTATGACCATATATAGACCCTCGCACCCCTACAACGCTGGGAAGGAGCACGTCGGGTTTTCACCGACCAGGTCAACAGACAGTGCTTGCACCAGGCGCGAATCGCCGCGAGGTGTTCAGTGAGTTGCATGAAGGGAGAGCTGCATCCTCTATTGATACTAAGAACCGCTTGTGAGGCGGGTTTCGGCACCTTGTGCGTACTTTCTTGCGTAAGGATGGCAGCGTCGAGTGCACGCGTTCTACGATAGAGATAGCACATTTCCGCTGAACTGTTTTCTGAATGACGGGGTTCCTTAACCCAAAATCGTCGGAATGCCATTCATGTTTCGCGGTTTTGTATACTTTGGCTATGGGATTACTTATCGGGATGCAATTTTGATTTTGGCTGAAGTCAGTTTTCGGGTGAGGTTTGGAGCTCCTTAAGGTCAAGTGAGGAGAGCCTCAGAAATTTTAGGGTGAACCGCTATCGTAGAACGCCTCCGTGGCGGGAGGGGTGTACTCATGTCAAAATGGAGGGGAGGAGAGGGGGGGGGGCAGGGGGTGTACTCACTATCATGCATGGCCGTAGTCGTATGACCATAGGCCCTCGCATCCCTACAATGCCGGGACGGTGCGCGTCGTATTTTCCACTAGGGGGGGGGGGGGGGCGTACAAACGATTGACTTGAAGAGGGGGGCGGGGGGGGGGGGGCAGGCGTACTCTCATTTGTTGCTTGCCATAGTCATTTGACCATTGACCACGCATCCCTTTCGGGGGGGAGGGAGGGGGGGGGGTCACTCTGCATGGCCTACAGTAGCACATGTTTTCTGGGCAGGATCTGTACCATACAGATCCCCCGCCGCATCTCATGACGGTAGGTTAGGATCTATCTGTAGATGATCTACTCTACTGCAGATGACGATCTGTCCCGTGTGTACCAAATATGAAAGGACACGCTGCGTTAGGGTGGGGATCGGGGACGAGGAGCCTTTACCTTTCCCTTGCACGCTTCGTAACGGGCAGCCGATAGAGGGACTATCGGTACTGCTATCACACTGGTCGATATCGCCCTCACGTATATGTATATTATGTATGGGTTGGGTTGGCGTCGGTTGGCAACGATACTGTAAAACATGCCGCTCACTACGTGAGCTAGACATCCAGGGTACCGTTTTTTTTTTTTGGGGGGGGGGGGTTGGCGGTCGCCCACAGCTGGTCGTCGAGTTAGATCATTTGTGCGAGGTAAAAAAGTTTTACTCTGCAAAAGGGAATTGATCGTATCACGTAGTGTTCAGGGTAAGGCACCCAAGAGGCAGTCACATACTGTAGTACTCCCATCGCTGTCTCCGGAAGTGGCTACACCGGAAATTAAACTAAATCATTAAAGCTGTCATCCATATGCAAGTCCGCCTCGCAAGCAGTTATTAGTAGGATGCAGGTCACCCTTCATGCGACTCGACGGACACCTCACGGCGCTTCGCGCTTGGTGCAAGCAATATCTGCCTGGTCGGTGAAAACCCGACAAGCTCCGTCCCAGCATTGTAGGGAGGCGAGGGTCTATGGTCATACGACTACGGCCATGCATGAGATCGAGTACATCTCTTCTATCGAGTACACCCCCCCCCCCCCCCCCCCCCCCCCCGGTGATAAATACAGCATACAACGAACAACATATACATGTCCATGATCACCCGGATTTGTTGCATACCACCACGGCACACTGGGAAAGAAGAGAAAAGAGGCAAAGCGCGAAGTAA
This sequence comes from Macrocystis pyrifera, assembly GCA_031763025.1. Taxonomy (NCBI): domain Eukaryota; class Phaeophyceae; order Laminariales; family Laminariaceae; genus Macrocystis; species Macrocystis pyrifera. Next base: position 7,545,781 of record JASSKH010000007.1, on the reverse strand, counting down.
CTATCACCCAGGGTGGTTTCGTACGTCAAAAATCCGGCACTGCTCTTGTGTTTCGCATGTGGAAAAAAAGAAAAAAGCAGTCATCGATTGTCTCGGGGTTTTTTTTGTCGTCAAGGTACGGCCAGTAGACGACGGACCTATCGAAGGCACCGGACTGGCTGCTGCAGGAGCTGTCTCTGGAAACGCATTCACACATCGGACACACCAGATGACTACCAGTACAGATCAGATAGATCATGCTCACTACAGTATCTAGATGATCTGTGTGCTTGTACACATTTCAGCAGTATAATATATGGCGATCTTCTGGATGTTGGTATTACGGGGGACCATAGTAAATGGGACAAAATTTTGTTAGTAAAAATAGGGAAATATATAGGTTTTTGTGTGTACCGTAGGTGCCATTCACTATGGTCCTCCGTAAGAGTGTTGTACATGCGTATGCCCGGGTTTTGTACGCACATTGTACTCGGTTCCGTTCCGTAAAATACGGCTGATAATGAACCATATCACACGGGTGATAAGATGCCGTATCACACGGGTTGAGACGCATGCTACAGTACATAGTAGATAGAGGTGCACCATTTCTCACTTGAGGAGATCCACACACATCACGTTTAGTTTCGAGCTTAACTCGTAGAGGCTTTGCCCTCAACGATCTTCTGGGCAAGACGTTGGTCACAGGTGTCGTCCTCTCTCCCCTCCCCCCCCGGTACGTGCGTTCAGTTTTACCGCCCATCGGGGAATCAGCGTTCCCACTGCTCGTCGATTTTCATCGAGTGTTGCTTACTCGTGCTCTCGCGCTTTCCGCTGATCAATTTTTACACCAAAAAAAAATCCTTGCGAGTATGCACTCGGTGAGACTCGAACTCACGCAATCGATCTTAGAAGGCACGCGAACCACCTACCAAGCCACCGAGGACGCATCACGAAGAAAAATCCCATGGCCCGGGTTAAAGTATTCCGACGGTTTTGGCTTAAGAAGCCCCGCCTTTCAGAAAACAAAAATGGCGGAAATGTGCTACCTCTACTTTCATCGTAGCACGCGTCGTTGATAAGATACCGTGAAACATATGGGTCATCAAGACAACACCCCCTGGGACGAATTTCGGAACCGATTTTTTTTTCTCCAAAACATGGGAGGTATTATACGTACGCACAGTGAAATGGTGGCTTTCTCGGAAACATGTCGTCGAGATCTCTTTTCCATACGCAGACGCGTCCCTCGGCGTTTGTTCTGCACCCTTCACCCGTTGTCGAAAAAAAACACAGCTTTGAAATTCTTCCTCGGAGGCGTGTTTTGTCCTGTCACGTGTCGTACGGTACTTGCCCTGTTGTGGTGCTGCAAAGTACAGCGGTCTCTAGTATATCCTGCTCTATAGGTACTCGTATGAACCCCCCCCTTGACCTACCCACCGACCGCTGCCGTTGCCGCTACAAACGCTATCAAAATTAGCAGGTGCATGCGTACCCCGTACAATTTACGTGCGTACGTATCGGTGACGTTCTATCATACACCAGTACCTGTACCCGTATCGTACTCGCGCGGTTTAGCTGAACTCGCAAACATAGCGCAGAGAACCCTGGGAGCCAATTGCCCCGTTATTATACTTCTATTAACTTACCGGTATACTCCTATTAACAGCCAAACATGAAGTATGCCAGACACCACGCACGGTGTGACACAGAGATGCACCACGTATGGCTTGTCGCTTCTGCAGTACAGAACACATCCTACGCGGTATGCCCGCAGTGCTGCTCACACGCGTACGTACGAGCTACGTAACTGCACGTATAACGCCGCGAGTATGGATAGCAGCTGACGTCTAAAATAGAGCTATCTGCCTACAACAGCAAACAGCAAAGAGCGCGTTCATGTAGATATAGGGTGATAATATCGGAGAGAAACCCTGCCGACACACACAGCAGCAACGACACTCCGTGGTGCTCTCGAACAACAACCATCGACCATCCAGAGAGGAACTCTCCCGACTTGTGTTGCGGGGCGGACTTACCAGGTATCTGGTACCATGTACTATGTTCGTGAATGTAAGGGCCGTTCGGACATGAACATGAACATCAAACAAAGCGTTGCTTGCATTCCCGAACAGAGCAAATACCTACCCGTGCGCGTTAGCCTTAGCCTTAGCCTCGGACGGGGTGCTGAGGTCCAAGGCGGTGACCGAGCCCGCCGGAAGCGGAGCAGCGCCACCGCTCGTTCCTGGCGCGGTGCTCCGGCGGCGACGACAGCGCGAACACACATCGGCGGTGATGCACGCCCGCAGACCCCACGAGCAACCTCCGGCATGTTCGGCGGCTCTGCTGCTGCGCCGCTATGATACTACTGCGTGCGGTACTTCCGCTATTTATGTACGAGAGTACGTTGGTACTCTCGTCATGTGTATTTTCCACACCTCGGACAGAGATATCAGATAGATCAGATAGATCATCTAGATCCTAACCCGCCGTTACGAAATGTTAGGCAGGATCTGTACAGTACAGATCCAACTCAGGAACCATGTCCCAGATCATGCAGATTATACGGTTAGCTGCATACCGGTACAGCAATACTATGTACAGCTGCCGTAGATCATATATACCGCACACATCAGGAACATATCTATCTGCCCTGAATTATCTAAATCGTGGAAACGGGTATGATCTGTACTACAGCAGTAGATGATTTGTCCGATGCTGTGCATTTCGGTGTTCGCGTGTTTCGCGTTTCGTTTTGCGCGAGAGAAAGTGGGGAGCTTTCGTCCGCTTTTATTACCTACGGACATTGAGACATTTGAGGCCTTGAGGGACACCTATTAACTGTTAATACCTCGTACAGCAGTACTCTGTATAGTACAGGCAGCGCAACGTACATAGCCAGGACACAGATATGCATCCATCCATCCAGCCATCCAGCCAACCAACGTTGTGGAGGCCGTTACCCAATACGGAACATAACGCATGCGTACTGTTGCTGTGGCGAATGACTCTGTATTGCTCTGCATTCGCTCTCACCTCGACACTGCTCTCAAGGAACTCTCCAGCACCGCAGGCACCGAAATCAAAATCATGCTGTGCTTAAATTCGTCTGGTTTCGAGGCAGAACTAGAGTTAGTTTCGCGTTCCCACAACGGAAGAAGAGGCTCTTGATCTTCAGATAGCATTCAGGCGTGTCCCTCCGGGTGTACTACGCTCCCCTCCCTTGCTAACTCTGTCGCTCTTCAACGGTAAAGCCTCCACTCTCTTCTTGTCCAAATCACACCCTCTTTCTTGAAAAAAGGGAGTTCAAGTGATGTGGAAGCCTTGTTTGTTCGGGGTGTATCAGACATGTTGTTCATGCGTACCGTTCAGTTGTTCCGGTCTTGTGCTCTCGTTCTGTCGTCTCGTGTTGCTTGTTCTCGTGGTCGTTGGCTCTCGTAGAAAAAGCCTGCAGTCGCTGGTGTACCAGGGAGTCGTATTGTCGGTAAGGTATCTCTATCAAGAACAGCGTTGGTGGCTGGTGGCCCCCGAATTGCGGCTGAAAATGTGGAAAAAAAGACACCACACCGTGCACGTACGAACGTTGTTTCATGCCAGTAGGTGTTCCTCCTCTCCGTCCCCAGCAGGCCCTCCATCATCGCTGATGCACCTCCCGGCACGGCTTTCTGTCTGCCAAGCGAAGCCTAAATGGTACTAAAACAAAGCCGTTGGCTGTCATCCTACAAGGACCGAAAGGTGTCCTGTGGTATATATATATAAACATTTCACCACTCTGCACAGAAATGTAAGGACCGTTTTATATTAAATCAGGAAGACCGAACGGTCCTTATTATGTGCTTTCTTAGTTTCTTATAAAAAAATTATCTAAAATTACAATTTGCATGGTACCTTGCTTGGTACATGCCGGTACGCAGGAGGAGGATATGCCCGCCCGACTGGAACAGCAGATGGTGGCCTTGCACGAAGCGTGAGATCGGAGTTATCGGAGTCAATCTCGGAGAGGATGGCCTCCCTGAACTACAGTACGGGCGGGTATACAAATTGTCATCGGGGGATGTGTGTAGGGAATGTCAAAAGCCGAGGGGCTGAATGAAGCCCACGGAGCTTCTTAAGCTCTTACACTTCGAACTATTGCCATATTACGAGTATTTTGGCCTTGAGCTCACAAGGGTTTGGCATCCCCTTCTCCCTTCCCCCGCTCTCGTCACGCACGGCGCACGCGCTCTTGCTGCGACTACAGACAGCAGTCCTCTTGCAAAAATGATGCCTGCTGGGTAAGTATAGATTTACGAGTAGTCCAACCTTTTGTCGAGCTGCCGCCCGAGACCGTACGGCGACAGGCAGCATACGGGTAGTAGAGCCGACCAGTTGTTATGTTAAACCAGGCATGATACAGCAGTTCATACTTGGCACCAGGGTGCCTCGGGGTACATGTTGATAATTTATCTTGTGCATGGTTATGTGCAGTAAAATACCTGGCACCGACAAAGGGCACCAACAACCTAACCCCACGGCGTTCCGACAGAAAAAGAATGTTCAAGGTTGATTGCAGCGTATGGTTGGAAGAACGAGAACAATTATCGGGGGAGGGGGGGGGGGGGGGGGGGGGCGGTGGTGAGACAGAGAGGATATAATTATATGCAATACGTGCATGATGCATGGTTGGTAGTTTGAGTGGCAATGGAACATGTCCCTGGCCCGTTACTGAAGCAAATGATCGAGGCGGCTTCACAAAAATGAGAAAATAATGGGCTGCGGTTGAGCGGAGACAATATCGATTGGAAGGTCATCCTCGCACAAACCGTCTCCACCGATTATTCGCGAAACCTACTCTTGAACGCCATCACAGGTCGTGTAATCAGCGATTTCAAGACGCTGCACACGTTGCGATCACCAATGCTGTGTTCAAAGGGCATGACTTGGACTTAGATTGTAGGGCAAATATAGCTTGTGGTCGAAATTTCCCAGCATTGAAACGCAAGTCCTCGATTGTGATAGTAGAGGGGGCTATAGATGATCATTACAGGCAGTGGATTTTTTTATTGTGTGAGAAGGGTGCGATATCACATTTTTGTTGTGTTTTTCTCACGTTGACGATATCATGTTGCTATCCGGCGCTCTGCCTTCAACTCAAAAGTCCAAGAGATGTCGATCAGTGCGTCAAATGTCGACCAAGGAATTTCCACAAATATCAAAACCCCAGCTAGAAAATTGAGCAATCAGAAAACTGCGGGCACGAAATTGCCTTTCTCTCCGAGTGCCCCCCCCCCCCCCTCCCTCCCTCCCCGCCCAATGCTCGGACGGCCTGCAAATACGATATTTTAGTCAGGATATCAGCGAGGCGACTCGTACGCTGCGAAACGAGAAAGGCCTTCGAGGGTACCTGCCATATCGTGAGTCGCATTTTGGCGGTACGAATGGGGCATCTACATGCATTGACAGAACGGATATCTTTCTCTTCAAACGAGCACACACGCATTGCAATCATCAAGTGTTAGGCATACACCATGATCACTGAGCTAGCCTGCTGCTAGCTCGGTGGTTGTCGTGGGGGTCTCCCTGACAAAGAGCACAACCCGAGGCCCAGGCTGAACCCTTCACGGGCGCACCACTTCCACTTCATGAGCAGCAAGTTGGGCGTGCGCCAGGTTGCGCCATTTCTCCGACTGGGCCGGCTCGGGGCGCGGCGATCAAGCGGGAAGGCAGACAAGAGGAAACGAGGTTAGAGCAACGGAACTATGGTCTACGTAGCCAAGGGTGATACACAGCAATGCACGGCCACCGGGGCTATTAACGTGGGGTGGGTGCAGCTGCGATTGAAGCTGGTCTGGAGGCGGCAGTGGCCGTGGAGAGGGTTGCCGCCGCAGAAGCGCCGGCGGCCGTGGTTGAAGTCGCAGAGCTAGCAGACGCAGCTAGAAGAATCAGCTAGAGAGAGAGGAAACGAGAGAGAGAGATATATATTGATAAAAGTAGGGGGAGGTGAGAAAGAGATAACGAGAGAGACACACATAAAGAGACTCACAAAGAGATAGAGAGAGAGGGAGAGAGAAAAAGAAAAGCAGGCAGATACAACAAGGATGACCGAGGAGGTACTGAACGACAAAACCCGAGCCCCTGAGCGCGAGTGAAGGTGTTTTTTTTTTTTTTTTTTTTTTTTGTCGCAAGAAAAAACTCGGCAGCGCGCTTACCCGCCGCACCTGCCGCCCCAAACTCGAAGAAAAAATGCACCGGTAGTTCGACACAGGTGCGGACCCTCACTGAAGGTGTTACTTGTGCGATCAGATCGGCGACGTGGAAGACGAGTGTCGGGTCCAAGAGACGGGAAACGGCGATTCGAACTTTTCGGTATAGAAGTTCAGGCGTGGGAAGGCGGCAGCCGTGGTTGCACTATGGCCGTCTCGCTGCGAAGGCCGCGATTTGTGTCGGCAGCAACCACATCATCCCCTCATGGCGCGAAAGATGTAGCGCGGACAGCTGGTTAGATACGGTTTCAGCGCCACCTAAGTAAGGCAGGCTCATAGGTTGCCCCTTCCAACAACCCCGATCGGGGGAAAGATAACGTTGAGATGGGCAGCGGGGCGGTGTAAAGAAAAGAAGACCTGAATCAGAAACGAACGGTGTGACTGCATGTCGAAGTTCGTATATCATGCATGCATGCATGCATGCATTGACCACCTACTGCTGAAAAAACATTTCCGTTTGTTGGCTGGTGGCTTGATGGAAAGGGGGGTCTCTCGCTCTAGAAATGTTCGCGGATACGGTAGACTTGGTACTTTCAAACTTTCAGCAGCTAAAAGAAAAGGTGCAAAAAATTGACACCCTTTTTTTTGCGATGGTGGTATGCGTTCCCTTCCTCCCTTCCTGCTTCTTCGGAGGCGTCCTCCACCTTGTTGTTCTGCATGCTTACATGCATGCATGCGTGATGCCGTAGTTCCTTCCGTCTGAGCGACTTATTTGTATTGTCGTCGCGCGGAGGCAAGCCACGGTCGAGAACTGGCTCCTGCAAACAACTTTCTGGGTCTTCTCTCTCTCTCTCTCGCTTGAGAGGGCTCTATGTGTGTCTCAAAACAAAGCACTGACTTGACCTTCAGGAAAAATTCGCGCTTAGTAGTGACCCCGCAAGCAAACCAATCTCATGGCCAGTCGTAGGTCTGTTAGCGGAAGCATATTGTAACAACGTACCAGGCACGACATTGGCTAGTTTCTCAGTTGGGAAGCCCCACCATCAGTCAGGAACGTTTGCCCTGCAGGCCAAAAGGTGCTATATATCCCTGCAGTGCCGGGGCGCCCTCTCACGAGAAGCTTGAAGCCGGGCTCAGGCTGACTTTCTTACTATGGGGGCGCGCGCGAAAGCACACTTTCTTATTAAAGTTGTCCCTTGCTTTTTCGGGTCCCCGAGAATTGTACCTCTGGCCCAGGCCAACCACAGGAAGAGGGATGACTAGGCTCGGAGTTTTCTTTTCTCTTTTGCGAATTTTCAGGCTGATTTCTTCGTGGGTTACCTTTGTTTTTTTTTTTTTAGCGGGCCGATACTGAATCGTGTACCGCGTCCTGCACGATTTGGTTGCGGGAGTACTTACTACTTACCAGGTACAGGTATATGTGCGAAAATACGACAAGTAACTACCACCAAGTTTCCGACGTTCCCTCTTTCTCGCTGATGTACGTGCCCGCAACGTGCCGTCGGTCGTGACGTGCGGTTGGTCGCGACGTGTGTGAAAAATCCCTGATAACGACCCGGACTTTTAGTTCAGCGGCAACAGGGCTTCGTAAGAGCTCTGCGAGGAACGCAGATGATGCCGACACAGGCGTTTTCAGCGACCCGTACACACGCTCCAAGTCTACCTGGTGCTACTACTGTAATAGAGATGCTGACTCTCGCCGGTGGTTGTAAGAGTGCCGGCGAGAACGGCCGCGGTTGCTTCACGGCACAGGCGGGCGACCTCGCGCTGCTTTCTGAGCATAGGGCCGGTCCCTCATTCCACAACACGGCGTTTTTTATTTTATATTTTGGGGGGGGGATCTGCATCAGTCGCGGCAAAGTTATGTCGCAGTTTTGTAACGTGTTCCCTCAAGTATTGCTGTACTTGTGTGTCTTCGTGTCGACCCCCCTTCGAGAGATAGCGAACTTTACAATAGTTGGTAACTTTGATGTTGTCGACCGTTGCACCGTCTGCGAGTAGCGTGAGCGCCCGTCAGCACTATACGGGCGGGATCACGTTGCACCCGTGTGACGTACGACTCCTTGCATCGAAACTCGGACACAAAAACCTTGTATCAATCACATCCCGCGACCCGGGTGGCTCACGGTAGCAGCTGTTGTTCTTGTACGTGCGACTTTTTTTTCCCGTCAATCTTTCCCCTTTGAAATCCGAAGGGGGGCAAGCCATATTCGGTGAAGACGTCTAGGTTACCACGCTATTGTCACGCCCTGATGCGAGGGTCGCTCGCGGTGATCGACGAAGGTAACAGCACTTGCGTTGACTCCCACGTCGCGGGTATACTTTACTTCCCGTATGTGTTACGTACCTACCAGGTGTCTCGAAGCACTACGAGTGAATAAGGTGGATACGTTTCCCGCAGAAATCGTGAAAACAATAAGCACCGAGACACCCCCAAAAATCTGCCGAAGGTACATACGTATTCGCAAAAGAAATACATTTGAAAGAGAGAAAAAAAATCACCGTCGTGTCGGCACGAAAAAAAAAAACGTTTTGGTCTTTCGCCGACACCGTCGGGCGGGTGCATCTTACCCGTGGTCCCTCCGCTTCTTGAGCGTGACGTGTGAAGGAATCACGAAAAAGGGTACGTTGAAATCGAGCGTCTGTACTTCGAAGTACCTGGTGGGCTACAGAGAAGCAAGAAAAAAAAGGGGTGTTTGGAAGCAGGAAAACATCGTCGATCGCGAAACACCGCCGTCGTGCTCGATGGGATTGCCGTGCTTGCTCGATGTGTGCGTGTCTGCTGTGGACTCCGATCCACGGCTCGGAAAACGACGGCAGCTTCTGTTTTTCCCCCCAAGGGTAGGTAGTAGCAGAGGTCAATGGAGAAGGAACGAACACGCGAGCAGGCCTCAGAGACGACCGAGAAGCGGTTCGCTGTACGCGAACGTCAGAAGAGTGGCGAGCAAGTTGGATGACGGCGCGTGCTTGCCTTGTCTTGCGCGGGTGAAGCCTACTTTTTCTGCCTCATAGGGGTTTTGCCTACGTCTTCGCTGAGGCTTATCACTTGATTTCACTACAGTACTTACCTCACACAGCAACTGATTTTGAGAAAGAGCAAAACTGAAACAAAAACAAAAAAAAAAAAAAACGTGCATGTCGGACGCGTGGTACGATATGTGAGGGGTAGCACTTTCGGGTCCGAAAAAAATCTGATCGACCGGGTTCCTGGACCAAATATCGTTGGAATACCATCAGTATTTTACCTAATTTTTCGCGATATATACTGTGCCCACAGTGTGTATGTAGGCTTTGGGAGTGTTCATCGGTATGTACTTTCTTTTAGCGCTCCTCTGAAAATCGTTTTTTTTTGGGTGTGTGGTGGTGGAGACCTTCCAGAGCGAGGGAACCTCCGAAAATGTAGGTGTTGCCCCCCTCCCACCACCCCCACCGTAGCAGGCGTTCTTTTCGACGAACGTTGGTCGGGCTGCACGAAAAACAAATGATCTCCGAGGCCGTGCTCCGGGTGACCTGTCGAGCCCCTCTCGTGTTCGGAGGAGATCAGAAAAAACATAGTTGGGCCACACCACTCCTACACCCGACCCATGGTCTCCCTCGCTCGACAAAACAAATCCCCGAAGCCTTTTTTACCCACGGGGTGCATCACGAAATAAATAAAATAGTGCATAAAAGTCTCTACTGGTTTAGTCGTATTCCAACGAGACTGGGGGTTAAGGAGCCCGGTCGGTCAGAAACAGTTTTGGCCCCAAAAAAGTGCTACCGCTCCGGGGGGCCGAAAATGTGAGGGTTGTTTACACGTTAACGTGACTACTATTTACGGGGTCCATAGTTAATAGGACCTATGGTATACATAAAAGCCTGTATATTTACCTATTTTTACTAACAATATTTGGTCCTATTTACTATGGAACTCCGTAATATCACGGGGTAACACAGTTACTAGGACCGAATATTGTTGGTAAAAATAGGAGAATATATATAGGTGTTTGTGTGAAACGTGGGTCCTATTTACTATTGGTCCCCCGTAATATGCGGGTTCTTGTGTTTCCGGCCAGGGTGCGAGGTAAGGCAGAGATGCACCTGTCATTTTCTGAGGCTCCAACCGTGAGGAGATCTGTCTCAACACCCCCCCCCCCCCCCCCCCCCCCCCCCCCCCCCCCCCCCCCCCCCCCCCCCCCCCCCCCCCCCCCCCCCCCCCCCCCCCCCCCCCACCCCCCCCCCCCCCCCCCACCCCACCCCCCCCCACCCCCCCCCAACCCTTCCCCCCCCCCCCCCCCCCCCCCCCCCCGAAAAAAAAAAAAAAAACTTTGAATTTGTGACAAAACGAAAATGTGCGTCCGATGAATATACTGCTGGAGGATAGGTGCGTATGTATATGTCACACGAATAATACTCGTGTTTAGCGTAAAATATCATTTCTCGTGGTGGTATGTTCAACGAGATTGAGTCACGAGAAGCCGGTTTCAGTCAGAGAAGTGCTTTCGGCCTTTTTTTTTTTTCTTTTTTCTTTTTTTTCGGTGCTACTCTGTACCCCCCCTTATCGCGGCACGCGCCTCCGGACGGAAGATAATAAGGACCGCTTCGTCTTGATATTATTGTCTGAGCGATTCTTAATCTTCCGCCCATAGAGCCTTATCGCACGCATCTTGTGATTATGATGAGGGGGATCGAGATCAGGATAATGATGATGACGAATTTTATGACGACGACGATTATGATGATGATGATGATGATGATGATGATGATGATGATGATGACGACGATAAGGGCAGCGCGGTGGGTACGGATCGCCCAAAATAAGAAAAGTGTAACCGTTATTTATTACTCATGGTATCCCCCTATCCCCTCTCCACTGCTGTTCCGGCGTACCAAGGACCCCGCTGTTCCGAAGAAGGAGAGAGGGGAGGGGCGCAGAGTGTTTCAAGGCTCAACCCTTGTAGAAGTGCAGTCCCGTCTTCGAGACAAAACCACTCAAAATTATAACTAGTATTACGGGGGTCCATAGTTAATAGGACCTATGGTATACATAAAAACCTATATAGTTATATATTTCTACTAACAAAATTTGGTCCCGTTAACTATGGACCCCCGTAATAACTATTATTATGGGGGACCATCAGTAAACAGGATCTGCGGTACACACAAAAAAACCTGTGTATGTCCCTAATTTTAATGAAAATATTCAGTCCTATTAGCAGATACTATGGCCCCCCCCCCCCCCGTAATGGTTCGTCACCAAAACGGGACTGACTGAAGTATGCCGTAAAAAGACTAAATCGGGTAGGCAATTGATTCACCGTTCACCGGTGCGAGCCCGACAGACTTGGGCCTCAACATAGATTATAACAAAAGGTGTCTTCTCTGAGCGGTGCGCGGTATATTACAATGGGTGATACCCTGGTATGGCGGCATTTTTTTTTTTTTTTTTTTTTCGCTGAGATACCGGGGGCGGCATACATACCAAGCAAAAACGCCACAATTTGCCGCGAGTGAAGCATGCTCTATATACTACGGTATATACCTCTATATACTACGGGTATATAGCTCTATATACTACGGTATATAGCTCTATATACTGCGGTATATACCTCTATATACTACGGTATATACCTCTATATACTACGGTATATACCTCTATATACTACGGTATATACCTCTATATACTGTTACGGAGGACCATAGTAAATAGGACCAAATATTGTTAGTAAAAATAGGCAAATACGTAGGTTTTTATGTATACCATAGGTCCTATTAACTATGGACCCCCGTAAAAGATGAGTTTCGACATGTTCGATCTCGCAGTTTTATTTTTTGGGGGAATTTATGCAAAATGTAATGCATATATACCTGGTACAATATATATATATATATGTGTGTGTCGACCACGCACGCGTGCTACAGAAGGGGTGGCACATAAATTTGTTGACAAAAAAAAAACCCCGACTGAAATGGCTTCTTAACCCTATATTATTATTATTACCTAGTACAATATATATGTGTGTGTCGACTACACACGCGTGCTACAGAAGAGGTGGCACATAAATTTGTTGACCGAAAAAAAAAACCGACCGAAGTGGCTTCTTAACCCAATATCATTATTATTATTTTTATTATTCGTAGTATTATTAGGTTTGCCATCCGACAATTTGCAGCATGAATGAATGAGCTTCAACGTTGATCAGTCGAAACATTCCTGAAAGAAAAAATCCCCGAATACAAAGGAAACCTATGTGCAAGGTCTATCTGTATCTATCTTCTATGTCTACTTCCCTTTATGGTTTATCTACGATACCCTACTATGTGTTGTCTTTGCTCCCTCCTACATCATACTATTAATAATATGTATTATTATTTATTGTTGGAACGCCATCATCACGATAAACGTTTTTACGTTATATATATACGACTATTATTCGTGTGACATATACATGTATGTACCTATCGTACAGTATATATACTCATCGGACGCACTTTTTCGTTTTCTCAAAAAAACAAGTTTTTTTTTTGGCGATGTTGAACTCGAGCCTTCCTGCAAGACTACTATTATTACGGAAGACCATAGTAAATAGCACCTACGGTACACACAAAAACCTATATATTTCCCTATTTTTACCACAAATATTTTGGTCCCATTTACTACGGTCCCCCGTAATAGTCCCGTTTTGGGGAGTAACTGCTTGGAATTTTTGAGTGCTGTGCTTTGTCCCCAGAGCGGGGCTGCAGTTTCCCCTAGAAGAGTTGAGATTTCCTCACGTATACGTAGAGACTTGATAAAATTATAGGTGCACCTTTGCCGTAGGCTCATGAACATCAGTGTCACTACTTTTAAAAATTAGCCTCAACTATCAATAGTTAGGAGAGCGATAAAAAAAAATACAAAACAATTTCTTTTTTTTTTGTCCTCTCCTCATGGAAAGAAACTACGTACTATTAATACCTGATAAAGAAAAAAAAATCGCAGAGGCAGCCGTCGTAGCTGCCCGGTACATAATCAAGTACTACCGTACCTGGTACGTACTGCGAAACAAGTTTGACCATTAATAGGTACGTACGTACGGAAACATTTTCTGGATTGGGCTGGCCTGCCAATATCATGTCGTCGTACGTCACGCCCCTGCTGCGCAAGCAGTTGATTTGTTTGTGGCAGGCGACGACTAGTCAAAAAAATCACCCAGTCAAGCCGAGCGTCATACGACCGAACTAGCGCTTCGAGTCGGCAAAAAAAATATCATACGATAATGTATTATTTCCTCCCCCCCCCCCCCCCCCCCCCGATATTCTCCCATCCACGTTGAAAAGGCGTGAGAAGCCGGGACGGAGAGAGAAGAAAGAACGGAACCAGCCAAAAGCACATGCATGCACACATATTACACATGTATACGTGGCAGAAGCAAAACATCGCTTTCTAGCGCGTAGTAAGCAGCAGCCTTCTCACACACATACATACACAAACAAGAAAAAAAAAGAGGTTTGTTTCGCGCTTTGCTTTCTTCTTGTGATGACCTCCGAGGCCACCATCATCGCGTCGTGGTCATCTTGAAAAAATCACGCGAAATAATCGAAAGAGAAACATCATCACCATCATCATCATCATCGTGTACGAGTGCGTCGTATACCTTTTTTTTTTTCGCGCGCGCGTTTCTTGTTCCGCGAGCGCTTCGTGACGTTCTCCAGATGATCTTTGGAGAGTGACACAGCATACCTACGGCGAGAGATGAAACAACGTACCCATCACGTATGGCAGGGCCAATCGACGAAAGCGCGGGAAGGCCAGCGCTGGCACAGGGGGGTGGCTGGTAGGCAAGGGAAAAGCCCACCTCATATGACCCGGCCAGTATCAAATCAACAAAAAAAAACACGAACCACCCGAAATCACGCATACAGAGCAACACCGACGTCTCATCGAAGCGACACGGCGGTAGTACGAAGTAAGCTGGCTCGCCAAGAATCGTGTCATATCATCGAAGCAACACAGCAGCAGCGCGATGCATGCCGCAATACAGCAACGATGACCGGTCGACTCTGGGACAAACCTCGAGCACTACAAGAAAAAAAACCGATAGTCTTCGTACGGAACTGAACTAAGCGGCCCATAGATAGAAAAAAAACAACCGACCTCTCTCCTCTCCTTGCGTCAAAAACAGTTATCCCTCCCCTCCCCCCCCCCGCCCCCCCCGCCCCCCGCCCCCCGCCCCCGGCCCGGCTCGATGCGAGGAACCAAGTGATGCACGCGTCAGGCAGATCATGTACAGAACATTCCCACTGCATGCACCATCTATATACTGCAGATATCTCAGGGCAGATGGATCATTTTCTGATCTGTATTATCTTAACCCACACCATTCTGCCGGGCGAGAAGCGTACCATAAAATCTTCTCGATCTAGGACAGCTTTCCTGGGCTGAATCTGTACCGAACAGACCCTCCGCAACCTCTCACGGCGAACGGCAGGAGAGGAACTAGATGATTTATCTGCAGACAGATCAGATAGATAGATCGTGATCTGTCTGTCCGTGGAGGGAAAAAAAATGATACCCGGTACATCAAATTTCCGCCCACTTCCATGCCTTCTTTTTTTTTCTCTCTCACCTGGACCTAGCTTGGCCGTGGACAGAAAATTCCGCTCGTGCGGAGACGTGGTCGGTCACGTGGGGGGCTGAAAACAACAGAGCTAAACTTCAGCGTCTCTTCAACTGGTACACACGGTAGAACGCACGACCTCCATCGTGTCACAGCGGCACACAGTAAAACGCAAAACCCCGCGCAAGCGACACACGCGCATTCATGTTTTTTTTAATTTCTAAATGCCACTCACACTGCTAAACCGGGGCAAGATCCAACGCACATTTTTTTGTCGAAGCGCAAACTAACCATCGGTGTAGAGATCTAAAGGTAGGAGGCCGACAAACCAAACGAAAGAAAGTAATCAACGGTACACATGATCCCGGTACCTACAAAAACAGAATCCAAACCACGGGTACGGGGGATTCCGACAACCAACCACCCGAGACAATTAACACCGTCCGTCATCCGCTTCCCTATCGTGGACGTGTACATGTATGCAGCCCCCTTTCCAAAACGAAAACCGACGCAGAATTGCGTTGCACTTTTTTCTTTCTTTTTCTTTTTGCCAAACATTGCATGCAGATAGCAAACACACACATCAAAAATAATCACCGGCGCACATGCAGACCAAGTGCACCCACCAAAAGCAACCACGAGCATACGAAAAAAAAAAAAAAAAAATCCACGACCAAAAAAATCATACGTACCTGGTACCAAAACAAACAAAACAAAAAACACCCATCTACCCTCGCCCGCCGCCTCCCCTATAAGGTGGACGCATATATGTAGACAAAAACGAAGCGTTGTTGTTGCCTACGGTGTACTTTTAGCAGAAATACACGCGCGGCAAATACCACCACCATGAGAGAAAATGCACCCAACCGTGCGTTCATTCCCGACAGTTACCCTGCACCGTCTCGGCACTTCGGGCACACCCTCCCCACTGCCATTGTCGTCCAGAATGCAAGCCCGACGAAAAACGTGATTTTTTTTTAGAACTGCGGTCTTGTTTCGGGACAAAACTACTTAGAAATAGAGCGGTTCGCGCTCAAAAAGGGGACTGCGGTTGTGAAAGGGTCAAGCCGCGCAACGTAAAAAAGCACAATACAGCAGGGTGAAAACAGTAGGGAACCAGAAAAAAAAAAAAAAAAACGGGGAAAAAAAAAACTCTAGCTACGGCATCAATTATGCCTTTAATGACCAGCGCGAAATGTTTAATAACATCAAGTAAATTATGCAAAAAAAAATATTGGGAATATTTTTTTCGCGGGCTTCTTCTTCTTCTTCTTCTTCTTCTTCTTCTTGTTCCACCCTTGGACTATTCAAAAGGATCGGTCACCCTCTTCTTTTGCACTGCAGCTTATTTTTCGACTGGGACTACTCTACCTCTGCGGCGTTTGGCGTCGCCCTAAATCGCTTCCTGTCCCCTGACCCCACCCCCCCTACTATCTGCCCTTACGATAATGAGGGAATATCCGCTCCGTGTACTTGGGGGCTGGATTCCCCCGCCCGCGGTGATGATGTCTTACACGCGTGCGTACATTTCGAAGGCAGCCCTCTAGAGATGGCGGCTAGAGATCGATCCGTGGGGGCTAGAGATCGGTCCTTGAAGGCTACAGGTCTGCCCACGGCGACTAGAGATCAGTCCATGGCGAGGACGGAGAGCTATTGAATCAAAACACTCACGCGGTGATCCACGGATGATTCCGAAGCGTCTCGAGGGTAGGCCGTCTCTCCGGATCGAAGAGTAAGCAGGACTGGATGAAGTCAATCACCTGCGTTTCACCACACGACGCGTCGAGGTGAAACACTCCCAATATAATTTATTTTCTTGCTTGGTTTGGTTCGGGGCGGGGGGGGGGGGGGGGGGGGGGGGGGAGGGGACAAGTATGTAAATCGTCTTCCCGACACTTACGTTGTGTGGATGTTGAGATAACGCATCTCAACACTTTCGATATGTCTTACTGCTGTTTTGAACGTGCTTTGCCCTGCATCCCCAGGCACCCTCGTTGTTTTTCATGCTGACACTGAGCGAAATGATTCGATCTTGTCGCAAAATCGAAATTGTGTATCGATTCGGTGGACTTGATTTTCATCTGTATACGACACTCGCCGACATGAACTGCACAGCGGTCGAGCGCGAGATCGAACGGAGCGAGCCTAGGCAGGGTCTCGTTGCCCCCTACAGGTAAAAAGCACGCGCATACATGGACAGACTGCCGTCAATACAGCCGAGGGCCACGGAGCGTCCCAACCATGGTCGGAACCAAGATGGGCCGGCAACAAAACGCCAAGGCCAAAACGTCGCATCACGTGTACAACAAATCGTAGCCTCTACAAATGGGGCGTGCTGTTATACAAACCAAAGAGACGGGTATGTACACAGATGCGGTGGGCCAAAAACAAAATGAGCAAGTAAACCCCGACGTTGACGTGCCATTCTTTCTTTTCCAACGGACGAAGGAAGGTTTGGTGCCTCCCACGAATAACAGGACACGAGGACGCCGCCTTCCAGTCTGCCTGGGCTCGAGCAGTGGAGAGGCGGACATACCCCCAGGGTGATTGTTCTCGTGCGTGGCAGATGTACCCTGGAGTGGTTGTTCAAGATGCATGGTCTCACTCACCTCCAGCGATAAAGGCATTCTCCAGGCCGAGAGAAGCTCCGCGAGCCTTTCCTCCATCGCGATGACACGGCACCGATGATCTTGCGAGGGTAACGCCACCTCGAAAGGTGGTACGCCTGTAAGCATGCTGCGAAACGGGAGGGGGGGGGGGGGCCAAAAAATTGGGAGAAAAAAAAAAATTGTTTGGCGGGGAGGCAATGGGGTCGACGGCGGGCGTAGAAACGGAAGGCGGCCCCGAAGGCGTTCATTGATGTCACGGAACACACTGTGAACTACAGCCTGGTTCAAAGCTACACGGCATGAGTATATTCCCCGGCCATGTAGTCCACGCCGCTTTTCCGAGTCAGACCGTGAAATTGTGTACCCTTTTTACAAAACACCTGACCTAACGTTTTTTTCGGTTTTTTGTTCTTCTCCTATTACGGAGGACCATAGAAAATAGCACCTACGGCACACACAAAAACCTATATGTTTCCCTATTTTTTACTAACAAATTTGGTCCCACTTATCATGATTGACTCCCCGTAATAGCGTTTTTTTTTTGTTTGTTTCGGAAAAATTGGTCCACCTTACGAGACCAAACGTTTTCGGCGAAAAATAACAAGAAATAAAAAACCCCGCAAGTGTGTTCTCGGGAAGGAGATGAATAACACTTGTGCAAAGTCTCAGGGTCCATCTCTGAAAAACGACGTGGACATTTGGACCTTCAGTGCGGAAAAGGGTTTATAAAAAATAGTCATTGCCTCGTTGTTACTTAGTGTCTGTATAGGATCGACTTTTTGGTCATGTATTTCGTTCAATACGAAACATACCCAGGTCAGATACTGGATTTTAGCGCGAAAAATTGTTCAGACATTCCTCGGATTGCATGGAACCGGAGGTTTCAGAAGAAACGAACGAAACGTTTCTTCCTGTGACGGAGACGCCTTCCGGCCGCTGGCCGTCCCAAAGGCCCGTGGTTGGTCGGGGCACCTTTTCGCCGCCAGCACCCGCCCTAGGACCTCAGCCAAAGAAACGGCCATGCCACCCTCTTCCGCTGCTTCCGCTGTTTTCATGGCGGTCAGTATGATGCCAAATAGTAGATGCTGACGGCATTTCGTGGAGGAGAGAATTCCGTCCTTTAACTTGAACCAGCTCGTAATGCACTCGGGATCCTACAGCGGTGCCCTTTCGAGGCGCGTGGATTCACGATCCCTGCGCCGAAAATTGGGGGAGCATGAAGTCGTCGTCGCCACCGCCCGGACCGCCACCAATGTTCGTGTAGGCTTGTTGCGCACGTATGTATAATGGCGCGCATGATCGTTCGGTCAACGCAGTCGAACTCTAGAAAGCAACCTACTCTGCAATAATAATGGTAGCAGCCACTTTCGCGCTTGCAATCACGCAGAGGCAGGACCAGTTGCCGCCACCACACGCACGCACGCACGCACGCACGCACGCACGCACGCACGCACAGCAGTCGTGTGCCAGGCTTGAAGATAAAATACCAGGTACTACGGGGGTCCATAGTTAACGAGACCAAATTTTGTTAGTAAAAATAGGTAAATATATAGGTTTTTATGTATACCATAGGTCCTATTAAATATGGACCCCCGTAATAGTCGAAACGCAAAACAAACACCGACGCCGAACGAAATTTTGGCCTCTCTCTAGCGAAAACGTAAACGCCGATGACGCTGAACGAATCCATGAATATAAAAAGCCGAGACGGCGACACAGAAAAAAACAACTCTCACATGAATAGCATGACGCCGCAAGCCCACACATCGACCGCGAACCCGTCGAATCCGCTCGAGCTCGTCAGCACCTCGGGAGAGATGTAAAGCTGTTTCCCGCATGGCCCCTGCGGCAGCAATACCCTAGCCCTCCCATCCGCCGTCTGAGGGATGCGCAGCGCCAGCCCGAAGTCGATAAGCTTGACGCGTTTTCCCTCGTCCATGAGCACGTTTTCCAGGCTCAAGTCGCTGAAAACAAACGAGCAAAAAAAGAAAGAACGGGCTACAAAGATGGGTGTGCGCAAGTATGTACACGCGAAAAAAAAAAGCCACTTCGATCGACAATGCGTTCGATACAAGTAACTACAGGGGGGCAGTGTACTCTCGTTGTGTCATGCATGACCGTAGTCGTGTGGGCATAGACTCTCGCTCGCATCCTTATACTGTCCGGACGGGGCACGTTGGATCTTCACCCACCAGGCAGACAATGCTTGCGCCAAACGCGTAGCGCCGTGAGGTGGTCAGAGGGGGGCTGGGGTGTACTCATTATCATGCGTGGCTGTAGTCGTACGTATGTATGACGTATGACCAGAGATCTTCGCATTCCTCTCATGCCGGGACGGAGCACGTCGGGTTTTTACCGACTAGGCAGACATTTCTTGCACCAAGCGCGACGCGCCGTGTGGTGTTCGACGAGTCGCAGGAAGAGCGAGCTTCATCCTGCTTTTCTGAGAACCGTTTGCGAGGCGGACTTTCTTGAATACGGATGACAGGTCGAATGAATTTATTTGTTTTTAGCATGGGGGGGGGGTATTCACAATTCACGAGGTTCTGTACGTTGAGTAAAAAACGGATTAATCATGGAATGATTGACACCGGCAAACCGTGCGTGCGTGGGAGATGCAATGACATGCCTTGTTTATCGCAGGACGGTTTTTATCACGCAGAGTGTGCACGGTACCATCCTTCGAGTGTATAAATATATGCACGAACTCGAAGGCAGAAAGTACTGCTGGCACACGGGCCCTCACCGATGACATACCCCATGCCTTTTGAGGTGGTGTAGCCCGTCCAAGACCTGACGGAACAGCGGCCGTGCCTCCGCTTCTCCGAAGGGCCCCCGGTCCGTGACCAGGTCAAACAGCTCGCCTTTGCCGTAAAAAGGGGTCACGATGTAAATGCTCTCATCGTCCCTTAGCGCCTATCATACCGTCATCGATGGCATGTAGCGGCATCACAGCAAAAAAGGGCGACGAGACGCGGTATCGCAATCAAGAGATGTTGTACACCTACAGTAGTACGCACTATTAAGCGAAAGAAGGCAGCAAACATTTCGCCGACAGATTTGGGGTTTAGGCTGCGGCTTCGATCATCCCCCCCCCCCCCCCCCCCCCCCCCCCCCCGACGACTGGACAGATCGGACCGGTGACTCTCATCTGTATATTGCGCTCGTCCAAACTTTGGCGTGGTTTTTGTATCGTGCCAGGTTTCATACAGCACACTACTGCTGTGACCCATTCCACGCGTGTGCTGTAGAGAAAACAGCCACGAAGAGACTGCGTCATACCGGTTCTCCGCTCGTGCTATCAATGAACCCTTCTAGGAGTTACAGATTGGAAGCATTGACATTGAAAAATAAGGCGATATGTTCAAGTCAAGCACAGTGGCCACACAAAAGCAGAGCCCGGGCTTCTGCCGGGGTGTTTTATGTGTGTATGTACATATGTATGTATGTCAGGATGTTCGACGGAACTGCAGTATTGACAAGAACCTGCAGGATAAAAGCGCGCGCGCGCATCATGATGTCACATGTGAAAAAATGCTGCACGCTCTCCCTGGTGTAGAGTGCAGTAGTAGACGCGTTTAATAAGATCGTATAGTACTTGCCGTTTGCATTTGGTCGCAAGACATGGGTCTCACAAGGGTTCTAACCCCTTCGAGACCTTTAGAGAGGGGGGAAACGTGTCGAAAATAATTGACGGCTATTGCGACATCGGTCGCAACGAAGCCGTCCGACCTGCTCGGCGTACGTAGGAGATATACATAGATGTGCCCCCCCGGAGTGCAAAAACCCAGATTATTGACGATACTTTTGAACTGTCTGTCGAACGCCCTGTTCTACAACGATCGCCAACAACGAACCGCTTGTTTCGCTTTTTAGGTCGTTTTTGGTCGTTTTTTTTTTTCTGAACCCCGAAAGAGTTAACCTTACCGTAGGCGTATTTAGAGTTGATATTCCCGTTGGCGTGCTTGTACGACAAATAGTAGCTCTAAATGCACTTAAGGCAGACGGTGTGCCCGCAGAAAAAGAAGGTGCCCAAAATCATTTTTTTACCTCTGTGCACTCGAGGACGTTCGGATGCCATTCGCAAGAGAGGTACTGCAGCGCCGACACTTCGCGAAGCGGGTCTTCATGCGTCCGTCCCAACATTTCTCGGATCTTTCTCAAGCTGAGCTCCTGCAAAGCGCGTATAAATAATTAATACGCACATCATGCACACACCCCGTATAGACATACATTAAACAAAATCAGAACGATTACTTACTATTAACATTAATGCATACAGAGTACGTCGAAGGATTTGGTGGGTGACCATCACGGCGTACACCACTGCACGCCACACGAGCATACCAACAAACGTAGCAGCAGGAGCACCAGCGCCAGCAGCACCAGCTAGACCACAGCTAGATAGGAGCTTGCTGGTCGCCACGACGACGAAAACGCTTGACGTAAGTTTTCCTTCCGTGAGCATACACCAGGCCCTCTAATAGTCAAAAACCACGCCCCCCAATCGTCTCTCGTCATCTATCTGTAGTTCAACATGTGGCTCAAATGTATCACAATAAGATACAGCACTCAAAACCCTCAACACCGCCAGGCCACGCCATACCATGCCATGCGCTCGGCTTTACGTTAGGTTGCATGAATACATGCAATCTTTACCGTTACGTAGCGAGCGCACCCATGCCTGACAGCGGACGTATGAACATGTACAACAAAGCACAGCAAGCAGCCTAGCAGCAGCAGGAGCAGTACACTTCGTCAACGAACGGTTGCAATTTCGACACGACGGCAGAGCAGCAGTACTTTTAAAACTATATTAATTGTACATAACACCAGTGAAACAACAACAGACCCATAGTATGATACATACATCTCCGATCCAAACTACAGCAGCAGTAGTACCAAGCAAGAAGACCAAGAGACATCCATTCGTACCTTTATGGCAAACTGCGCGTGCGTCCCCGCCTTCGTCACCTCCACGGATCGTAGCACCTCGCCGAACTGGCACTCTTTCAAAGAGTCGATCGCCCTCCAACTACGGCCCGTCGCCTGCGACACCAGCATGAAGCCTCGGTCGTCGTGCACTCTGAGCGCGGCGGTGAACCTCGGGGGTGGCAAGCTAAGCGGCCCACCGCTCGCCGTGTTGGCGATGGCGGAGGGGGGCATCATGGGCGTCGCCGCCGCGGAGCTTCTGCGCAGCGTCGCAATGCGGTGGTGGTGGCTGTCGCTTTGTTGGTGGATCATTTTGTTGTTGGGATTTTTCGGCCGTTCGTTGATTTTTTCGATTCTTTCGATCCGGGAGTGAATCGACCGAGAAGTTCAGTTCCTCCAGGTTCTTCACAAAAAGTGACCTCGATCGAAAAAATACTGCAGACCAGACCACCCAGGAACCTTTTGAGCCTGTGGTGGAACCTTTTGTTTGCCACACAGCGGCAGCGCAGCAGCAGCAGCAGTAGCAGCAAGAGGAGCAGCAGCAGTAGCGGCAGCAGCAGTGCTCTGGAGGAAGCCGTCAGCTGATGATGGTGCAGATGATTACTCTGCCATCGAGGGGCGACCAGAGAGAGTGTAAGTAGGGAAGGGGTGCTGGTTATGTTAGAGTCAATTCTCGTTGAGCTAAAAAAATACGAAATCTGGATATACGCGTATATATCCAGAAAACCCGGCCCAAAATGAGGTGCAAACGAAATGCGGCGAAATTAAAGATACATACATAAAACATACATGCGTGCGGGATCGATCAGTGTGTGTCTGTCGGGGACAGATCTAGGCTCGCTCTGATCGATGACGGTCGTAGCTCAACTCGAAGCTACTCGTGTCCGTGGGTACTACTGCTGCTACTACTGTACCTTCTTTCAGAAGAAGGAGCTGAGTGAAGGCACTCAACTCAACCGACTCATCATCTCTTCACGCACTACTACTGCTGCTGTATGTAACAGCAGTACTGCTGTGTCTCTCTGGTCTGTTCGTTTGGGGAGTGGCAAACGAAGCTAAGCTGTCCAAGTGGCCGCAAAATAGTCCTCCTCAAGCTGGTCGCTCAGCCAAAGAAAGACGTAAAATCACGTTTGGTGGTGTGGCGTGTGTATGCTCCTGCAGAGAAACGGCCTTAAAAGGCCGCGCGGTGGTGATGATATGACGGTGGCCGTGATGATGATCCTACCCGGTGTTCGTCGTAAATCCGTATTAATAGTTATGAAATGAGGCCAGGGAACCCCCAGCACACACCACCAGGAGCGTGCGGCCCTCCCGAGCAGGAAGTGCGATCGGTCAGCGTAGAGCCAAAGTCTATGGCAGCAAATACGGACGCTTGAGGTGATACGACGCCAGTCTACAGCACATACACTACAGCAGTGTACTATTTAACTGAACGTAAAGCTTCACGTACAAGCCAGTACCAACACAAGCTGCCATTATGGCAGATAACGTACATACCACAAAAATCTTTCATACTGTACCTTCCTCTGGACAACCTCTTTTACAGAAAAGGATCGCGGGCTCTCGTCTCCGTATCCTGGACCTCTTTCTTCAACCACGCAGCGCTGCGCCGGTTTAGAGACCGTCGACCTCTGGGCTCCCTCGAAGTTTTGCACGGCGTGCTCGAGCGTGCGGCTACAGACAGCGCTGGATGTGAGGATGATGGCTGATGATGGAAAGTGGGGAATGA
This sequence comes from Macrocystis pyrifera, assembly GCA_031763025.1. NCBI lineage: Eukaryota > Phaeophyceae > Laminariales > Laminariaceae > Macrocystis > Macrocystis pyrifera. The sequence continues at coordinate 7,521,774 of JASSKH010000007.1, read as the reverse complement.
CGGAGTGGCGAGTGGCGTCAAAACAAGGAGAATGTTCAGCAGAAAAAAAAAGTCTTTTTTTTTGCGGCGGGAAATCGGATCATCCTGAAGTGCTGTGTTTTCATTGGTGGAAAAATCGGGACAACGATCAAACTCCACCCAGAACAGAAGCTCGCTCGCGTTCGAGACGAAACGAACTGCGAGGCTCGACAGGCTTGCTGTTGGTTGTAGGATGCATTCACCGTGTGGTACCTCGCGTGTCAACGCTGTGGTTGGTGTGACTCTGATGTTGCTGAAGTGGTGTCCATCGGTGCACGCGGCGGCGGCAGGTACTCGTGTGGTGGGTTTCGTGACAGTAGTACCGCCGTACTCGCGAGACTGTCATGTTTTGCGTGGTGATCATCGTGATCAGCATCCTGATCATCCGGTTGCGTCGCCGTCGGCTGCTACTGCTACCAGGTCAGTGGTGGGCGCGCAGCGTGCAGGATCCTCTCTGCCCATCTATGTCATCGGCCCCACCCAATTAAACAACGCAATCGATGCAGGGGGGCCACAGCAGTCAGCTCACTTGCATGGCTTTCTCCTCTCTGTACGTATCATACGTATGATGCAGACTTTCCAAGTGAAAACTGCTGCACCAGTACTGCTGCTACAAACCTTGGGTATGCCGATGGACCGAAATGTAAGAACCGTTGAATCATAAACATTAACAAAAATATGGTACTTAAATTTCCGTTCAAAGTAGTACCAAGTACCAGGTACCAGGGTGAACCACGATACCACACTGGTGTGGCACGTGTGCACATCAAGTAGCGCAGCGACAGAGCCTACGAGTACAGAGTAGAGAACACATGGATGTTTGTTGTTCTTCGTACTCACTCGCCGAACAGTAGACTCGTACAGCCTGGTAGAGGTCCGAAGGCTACCGCTCCTAGTCCAGAGAGAGCCATGTAGCTCCGGCACAAGCATACCGTCGTACCAGGTGAGTACAACACGCAAGATAGCGCCCCCTGAGGTGGTGAAGAGATAACACAACGACAATCATGACTACTGCTGTACTGTACCAGTATACAAGTATATCCCTGTCGAGTTTTTCCCATAGACGCATCGCTCGGCGTTTGCAGCGTCCCCGTTGTGTCGAGAAGCAGCCGCGGAATTCGTTCGAGGGTGTTTGTCATCGTATCACACGTGCGATGCTTGTGTATCATGGTGTGATAGGGTAACACTGCTGGACAGCAGTAACCCCAAAGAGAGGAAGGACCACCGTTTCGGTTCCTCCAGTCACTCCTGGCCTCGAGAAAACTATGAATAAAAGCACTAACTGCTGTACGCATCACACAAACGCACAGCAGTACTGCTACGGGTATCGAACCTAATACGCACGAGTACGAGGTGTCGCGCTATAACACATGTACATTTTTCTGTTTTTTTTGTGGCCATGCTGACGGCAAACAGCGTACGGGTGAGCCAGCAGCAGCAGCGACAGTGTGCGAGTGTACAGGACACCTGCGCGTACTGGTAGTGGTCGTATGTGTAGGGGGGGGGTAGGTGCTTGGTATCAAGTATTTTGGTATGCTATTGCGAACAAGAAAAAAAAAAGCATGCACGTATGTACAGAAAGAAAGCCAGGCTGCGATTTAGCGCGTGTTATGGTGTCGTGTACGTACTGGTGCCAGGTTATCTGCATTCTCAAGCCACTAAACCAGGCTACGTCAAAGTGGGTTCAGGTTTTGGGTGATTTATTGGGTGACTACCGGGAAAATATTGTGTGCTTGTACGCACCAGTATACCGGTAGCACTGGTATGAGTGCGTGCTCGTCCCACCCGTCGGCATCCAGCACAATTGTCAAACAGTGTCCGTGCCGATTCTTATCCTCGAGAGATGCAAGCTCTGTGGTCACGAAACTACGACAGAGATCTACCTGGTACATTGTCACAATGCAGTGCCGGATTACAGCACTGCCTGTTGACTGTTGACTGCTGTATGCTACTATGCGTACCAGGTACACAGCAGTGTGACGTGTATTTTGATAAGTGTACCGAGGACAGAGTGCTCGCATTGTAGTTGGTACTCCACAACCAGATACCAGGCACTAACTACGTATTGGTGCCTGGCAGACGCAGCAGATACAACATAGTAGCGTAGATGGAGAGAGTAGCCTTCCTTGCGGGTTAACCACTGCATATATCACTCATGTCACCAGCAGCTCTGTGTGCGAGAACCTGCTCATCATGATGTCATTTCATCCCCTGGTATTCATCACATACATATGTACGTACGAGTATATAGTCAAGAAAGCATATATTAGTACGAGCAAGCAAGGATATTACTGGTTTCAAGTACCTCGTATCGCAACAAGCATGTGGATAATCTTTTTGAGATATTAATAGTACTAATATTAATAGTCGACGAGGGAAGAAAGGGCTGAAGTCTTCTCGCGAGAAAAAGGCCTGCCAAGGCAAGAACCGTAGTGGGGAAGAGGAGAAGAAAACGCCTGCTTTGTGACCCCGGATACGACTAAGAAGGAGAGAGAAAAGAAGGGCGAGAGTATGAAATGGGATGGAGGAAAATATATATATTTATTATATACAGCAGTCGCGAGTCTACAGGACTTTACCACACCCTACTAATAACTATGAGTACCCACAGGTAATATACATGTATGTGACCGTACGAGTGCACGTTAGAGATTCGCTAGGCGGCGTTAGCGGACTCTAAGATAGGTCTGACTATTTGACGTCATTTTCCGGACGAGTTTTGTGTATGTACGTATGAGAAAAAAGGACTTCTTAAGGGCCTAAAAAACATGGAATATTTGCACAGTAATTATGTATGCAATCGCGCGCATCAAAACCTTTTTGAGACCCGGAGACCAGCGACAAAGAAAAGACAAAAAAAAAAAAAAAAAAAAAATGATTCGCTTGGGCTTCTCAACCGACTACGAATACTTTCTATACTCGTACGTACCCACGTGGAGTGGGCGCGCGTGCAGCAACCCGAGCACTGCTGTAGGGTCATGCTGTAGGGTCATGATGCGCCCTAATCGTGTACGTATGCATGCGTACCTGTACCAAGCGTACGAATTATGATACGAGCCCTTGCATTGCAGTTGGGACACCAAACCTATTTTCCCCGAACTACCCGGTGACCGATGTTTGTGAATATAGAACGTCATATTTTGTGTTCGTTTTCTCTCTCTGTGTGAAGCGCCAATAGGTTAAACAAGCCTTCCTACGGATAAGGAAACCCAATCAGTTGGATACGTTGGTGTCTCCCGAGAAACGACGTTTTTTTACATTGCAGAGCAGTCAACAACTTTAAGTAAAACTTTGGCGTGTTTGAGATTTGAGAAGTTCCTCAGCCCCTCCGATATGATACCGGCTGCTTTCTCTATAGGTGCTGCGAAGCGCTCAAACAGTCCTTGCACACTATTTATTATAACAATTTTAGCTATTGTTGATTTATGGCGCAATTCGATGCGAGTCGACGAAGAAAGAAAGGGCTGAAGTCTTCTCGCGAGAAAAACGCCTGCCAAGGCAAGAAACGTGGAAGGGAGGAAGGAGAAGAGCCTGCTTTGTGAACACAGACCTGGGTTACGACTATTACGGTGGTCCATAGTTAACAGGACCTATGGTATAGATAAAAACCTATATATTTACCTATTTTTACCAGCAATATTTGGTCCTATATACTATCGTCCCCCGTAATAGGAAGGAGAGAGAAAAGAAGGGCAAAGATGACAATGAATGGGATGGGGGAAAAAAAAAAAACGGCCTTTTGACAAAGAAACAATCCCAACCACCACACACCAAAACAGCGGTTCGGTAACTTCCGCATGCCGACGACGGACGATTGCAGCAGCGTACGTAGGACTCCTTCCTCTCACACACTACACAACAAATGGCCGTGCCCGACTTCGTGGCTGTTTGGTTACAATGTTGTGGCTTCATGGGCAAGTCATCCTCCATCCGTGCGACCTGATCATCATGCCGTTTTCGACCAAACAGGCTTGTGTTTTTTTTTTCTCTCTTTTGTTTGGTGTTTCCCCGTTATTTTTTTTCCCCGTTCTCTTTTTTGTGACAAAAGCACCGACCTCAAACCTCGTGGCTCTGGTTCACTAGCGGCATGTTCGGTGGAAACCTCTTCTCGTCGGATGGGATACAAGATTTCTTACGCAGAACAGGTTTTTGCTACGGATTACACAATAATCCCTCTTCTAGCCGAAATCCCCAAAAATGAGCCCGTTTTCAAAACCTTGGGTAGAACAACTAGCCGGCGGTCGGGGGGGGGGGAAATTTACGGTAAGCCCACTCTGAAACCTGTACGTAGTCTTTTACAACAATGAAAATGAAAAAAAGAGGGGATGGGGGGGAAAGAAAGTCCGACCCGCGATGTTGCAAGTCGGGCCGACTCCCAGCTCTTCTTTTTACTTTTGGTTTCATGTTCGCCCAGGGTTGCCCTCTATGCAGCATGCATGTGTGCCATTTTCTGTTCGTTGTTTTGCCAGGTCCATATTATACCTTTAATATTAAATACGAACGAATGTTTACACCGCTGTGCATACAACTATTAATGTTAGTAGTCTGTTTACACCGCTGTGCATACACCATTAATGTCAGTAGTAGTCTGTTTTATAGAGTTCTACTTTAAATGCTGTATCGATATGTTAATATTTTCACATAAAACATTCCACGGCTCGTACATGTACAGATCAGATAGATTATCATCTAGATATGTCATGTAGCTTCTCATCTGCCGTCGCAAGAGCTTGTGCAGGGCCTGCACAGCGGCACATACTCAACCCAGAAAGCAGGTGCTTACAGTAGGTCGTGCAGAATATACGGGTCCCACCCGGCAACATGAGCTACTATTACTGCTGTAGATAATACATGATGGGGGAATAGATCTGCCTCGAAAGATCTAGATGATGATCTATCTGTAGATCATCTACCTGTAGATCATCTGTCTGAGGTGTGAAACGTTCGGCGTTTTCACTCAAAAGATTGGAGGGTATGGCAGAATGTGACGATGAACTTGTAGGAATGCTTTTTCCGGGAAAACAGAAACCATAACCAACCTTGGTGTGGAAACTAAAGGGGATACATGTGTGTCCATTTGTGGGTTCTAGTTTTCTATGGCCTCCCCGTGACAACACGAGTAGGTCGGAGCAAGGGCGACAAACAGCAGGTGGGGTATATCTCGGCATTTATGCAGGTCGAAGTTGAGCCGGGAGGAGCTACTCGTGTGGTGCGTAGATATGTGAGTATTGATTGATTGGTACTACAGCACGCCCCTCCCTCCTTCGATTCCCCTGAGGTTTTCTATTTTCTTTTCTTTCGAAGATGGTTACTACATGCATGCATGATGATTTTTGATCAGTGATCGGCGTTTAAGGGTACAAGGTTATGCTGCACGTTGTGTCGGTTGGCAGAAGACATGACGAAAGTAATGTGATGCTACAGTAGTGTTTGATGTTTTCATGTTTTTTTTATTTTCCCCACTCATAGAATACTGGTACTCGGCGGTGCGGTGATCTCTTTTCTTTTCCAGGAGTGCGTACAGTTAAGTGTCAATTGTGCACGGGTGCGAAGCGTGCTTTAGTACTTTCTTTGGGATTGGAGGTGTGAACGACTGAAAAAACGGCCGAAAAACTCTTCAGTCGCCGTTGTGTAGTTATTGATAGACTTGAAAATGATAGCCGGCTTCAACGCTGTATTGATGTGGATATGTATAAAGAGCCAGCGACGACGTGATGTCGAGTATATTTCAGCAGCTTGCCAGCTTTCCCCTCGATACAACCACAACCCACGATCACAATTGCGCCGCGGCGCCTTTTATGAGGTAGTAGATGCGTTGGTGGTTGCGGCTCTGCACATATACTACGATTATACCTATTTGCTGTTGTCGCTGCTCCCCATGCTCTGCATACACGGTAGTGACCCAGGTTGTCATACATGGAAGTGTAGCGCCTCTGTAGTTCGGTGCATGCTGCTGACATTCTGACTGGTTTTCGTGTGTCAGCTTTCTTTCCCCTATGATATCCGATGTCTACCAGAAGTTTCGGAACATCACTCTGAAAAAGTATGGACATTATTGATGCTTACAGTTAGCACCCCCCCCCCACCCCTCTATTGATAAGTTCATACCAATACAGAGTACCTGGGATCTTATTATATGCGGTCGCGCTTCCGTGGGCGCGCTATCAATAGGCCAAGTACAGCTGTCCCTGATTATCTATACCTGGAAGTGTGTGTGGCGCGAGTACGTACACGACTACTGCTGCGACCTCCGAGCGTCTTCAATTACCCCGTACGAGTGCTTCCCCTACGTCCCAGGTTCCAGAACTACCCGAAAACCTTGGCTTCCGGACCCACAACGCTTGCTTGTTTCGCTACAGCAGCAGCAGTACTGGCCCACAACGCCTCCGTACAGGCGATTTGTTGGGACCGTTTTCCCCCCCCTTTTTTTCCCCCCCCTCGATTTTTCGGCCGTGAAAAAAAAATCCGACAAGATTGAACATATTTTTTTCTTTTTCTTCTTCTTCTTGTAGAAACGGCCTTTAATCCAACCTGCCCCCCCCCCCCCCCCCCCCCCCCCTGGGACTTTCAGACAAGAAATAATGGGAGCAACAAAAGCGACGACGATTGCAGTTTGACCACTGCGTGATTCGAGAGATGGTGCAGACTGACTGGTGACTGACGTTCGAATATATACCGCAGTGCAAGGAGCCGAGCGGGGCAAAGCACGGGGGCATCACGAAACTACCAGTATTGCGGACTGCGGAGCGGTGAAGCTGCTCGTACATGGTTGATAGATAATACCCAGTTCATCATTTTATTGGCCGCTAACTCGGGCTCCCCAAAGAGTTAACCCCCCCACCACCCCCCCCCCCCCCCCCCGACCCCCCCCCCCGGGCTACCGTATGGGTGCTAGCGATGTCTGTCTGCCTGGTCGGTAAAATCCCGACGTGCTCCGTCCCGGCATTGTGGAGATGCGAGGGTCTATAATATGGTCATGCGACTACGGCCATACATGGTATGAGTACAGTTCCCCCTTCCCTCACCATATATAAACGAATTATCCCCCTAGAAAAAAAAAAAAAAATCCCCGCGCCCCCTTCCCTGTTCCCCTGTATATGAAGGGATGCCCCCCCCGCAGGTCTATTTGCTGTACTGTTGAGAGCCCACATACGAAAATTAGACTCCATCTTCGCTAGACCGGGCCCGGGAAGAGTCAAGGCCGGCTTCTAGCGTGTGGTGGCGTGTAGCTCTGTGTGTTTCCCTCTCTACATAAACGTAATATTCATTTTTTTTTGTTCTCAACGAACAACATAAAAAATGGTTTCGTCGGCAACCCACTTCTTGGCCTATTTTTTGCCCGTTTTTTTTGGGGTTCACAGGCGTGTTCTACTGTACTGCGAGTCGCATCCGACCCCTGTTGGCGGCTGTTACGTGTCCCGTGCGGATTGGGTGTGGGCATCGCAACGCAAGGGCTCTCTGTATACAACTCTGGCCGTAAACATGAGGGACATTTTATTGATACTATCGCCGGCGTCCCCGGTGGCTTGGTAGGTGGTCCGCGAGCCTATCAAGATCAGTTTCGTGGGTTCGAGTCTCCCCGAGTGCATGCTCGTAGGGACTTTTTCTTGCATAATAAATTGATTAGCGGAAAGCACGAGAGCGTGAGTGAGTTAAGTAGCTACATTCGATGAAAATCGACGCGCAGTGGGAACGCTAAACCCTATGCCCGACAGAAAAAAACAAAGGGTGCGTACCGGGGGGGAGAAGGGACGACACCTGTGACCCCGGCTTGTCCAGAAGATCGCTGAGGGTAAAACTTCCTACGAGTTAGGCTGGAAAGTAAAAATGATGATTAATATATATATATATATGAAAAGCAAGCGTTCCTTGTAAGTTACTCCCGAGAGTGGTGTGCGTGATGTCGCATGCTGCGGCAGGTATTGGGGCAGCACCTAATTTTTCTAGGGCTCCTGACTACGCCTTAAGGAGCTCTGTACTCCTATTACAGTGGTCTACTTCACTGTCCTTCTGTGATATGATGTAGTATCGGGCTATAGAAGCAGTTATAATACAGGCCGCAGTATCGAAGCCAAGAATACCCGAAGACTATTCCTGGGCCTCCGGTCTCCGAGGTTTCAATTTGCAGTACAATGGTTAGGACAGCCGATAGGAAAAGAGTAGACAAGCGCCCCGAGGAAAGTTTCTAGGACAACTGTCTTTACCCGTCCAGCGGGTTAATGGGAGAGCGGAGTGGGCTTGATGCCTTGAATCGAATCACTCTCTCAACAGCTCCCTTCTCTCTCATCATGAAGAGGAATGATACGACAACGCAACAAGGCGTCTCCTGAAACAAGAGAAGCTGCCTTCCTGGCCAGTTCCGATAGTACGTGCGTCCCAGTCCCTTACCACGATGCTCGGGTTCTACTGAACTTCCCTGTACCTCACTGTAAATCACCCTAAAACTGATTTAGGGAAAAGCTGAAAGTGCTTGACACCGATGAACCTCCAATCCTAAATCCTAAATCGAGGCCGTCACGAATGATATTATTATTATTATTATTATTATTATTATTATTATTATTATTTTAATGCGCAGGGAATTATTCATTCAGAATGAGGAACATTGTAAAACTCTTTGTACGCACATACCAGGCACGTACTATGTTCGGGGAACACAGCAATCAGGACCGAAATATGCTGACAACAGTATGATACAGTAGTAAAAATACTGTACTATATGTAGATTTCTGTGCAAATGATGGGTCCTGATTACTATCCCCCCCCCCCCCCCCCCCCCGCCTCTGAAGCGGTTCTTATTATTACGGGGGTCCATAGTTAACAGGACCAAATATTGTTAGTAAAAATAGGTAAATATATAGGTTTTTATGTACACCATAGGTCCTGTTAACTATGGACCCCCGTAATAGGATGCAGCTCACCCTTCATGAGACTCGCCCAACACCTCACGGCGCTTCGCGCTTGGTGCAAGCAATGTCTGCCTGGTCGGTGCAAACCCGACGCCCCCCCCCCCCCCCACCCCCCGCCTCCGTAATAGGTATAGTAGTGGTGTTCCAACGATATTCGGTGAAGGAAACCCGGGTCAGTCATGAATAGTTTGGCCAAAAAGTGCTGTATTCATACGTAAACTCTCGGCGTCAATAGAAGGACCGCTAGGTCTTCATACTACAGCAGTAGTCTCTAAACGGCCCTCATACCCCCGCTCAGAGTGATGCAAGGCATGCCCTATCGCAGCGCGCGTCTGATAACACCCAGGATGGGTACACGAATCATTCATTGTCCCCCGACACCTTCACTTATGTACCCATTCGCGAGACCCAGACACAAGGGGGGGGAGGCGGGGTATATGATGAAAAACCAAGGACAATGCAAATATGTATCAACAAAAAAAAAAAAACTCGTTTTTCGTAAATTAGTATGTACAATACGTGCCAGGTACATAAAAAGCAAACACTCGTTTTTTCATAGATTCGTCCAGAAAAAATTCCCCACCGAATTGGTTTGTTCCTCAAACCGATCGACATTTGAGACGGAGTGCAGGTCGTCTTTTTCTCCCTTTTCGTCCGAGCACACGCTGGCTTACCGTAGAATCATTTCGCGGAGCCTGTTATATGTGTTGAGGCTCCATGCCGGCATAGCTGAGGTGGTGTGCCGTGATACCGGCGCCGCCCCTCCTTTCTTTCTGTGCATGCCCCCGTCTACGTATCGGCCACCTGGAATTCCAGAAGAGGCTCTGCTCCTACCTACCGAGCCGCCGCAGGACAAATGGCGGCAGCAGATGGAAGGGGTAAGAACCATGCGAAAAGCGCGTGACGCTGCCGTGGATTTCGCCGGAGCGAACGCATTGAAGCAGTCCAGCACGGGCAGTGACGACGACGTGCGATTCCAGGTGCGCCGTGATGTTTATTTGTGTCTGATTTTGTTTAGTTTTTTCTTGTCCCATGTCTTGCTACTGTATGTCCGCCCCTGCTTCTCCCTCTCCCTCCTAGTCGTATCTCAGACCCATGATCAAAAAGCTTTTTTTTTTAATTCTTCACCCTCGCCCCACAACGGTGGGTACGTCGCCTTCGTTTCTATCGCGAGAAAAAAAAAAATCAGCACTTTTTCTTCCCTCGCCGACTCGCGTCGAATTTTGCATACGCACGCCAGGCGCTTCCTGCAGGCGGTTCTGACTTAGAAGAAAGAAAACAGTACGGGCGGCGTTGGTTGCTGTTATCTTTGTCAATTACAACCGTGCGTGCGTGCGTACGTATGTACGTACGTACGTAGTGAAGATGATCGTGATGCATGGTGTCCAAATGAATCTTCTACGGCTTTGTCTTGTTTTAGTTTCGTTATTCAACGCCGGTGGCCCCCGAGCCATTCTTGAGTAGTTCTGCACGCGACACTAACTATAGAAACTCTTTGTAGGATGCCTGAAACAAGCGAAAGACAGCCGCCGACCCTAAGCCAACTCGCTGAGGGCTATTCAAGCCGATCGCCCGCTATAGTCGACGAGGGAAGGAAGCGCTGAACCCTTCTCGCGATACAAAAAGAAGGGCACGTACGTACCGTGGTGGGAAGGGGGGATACGAGCCTACAGTCTACTATGTTGACAAGTTGACCCCGGATGTGAGTTGCGATCAGGAGGGAGAAGGAGCTAGAAGGCCGACGGCAATAAAAGGGGATGCGAATTTTAAGAAAACAACAACAACAACAACAACAACAACAGCAACCTCACCAGGTCTGCGGTTGGGACAGCACAGAAGGGCAAATAATACTCTCATCGGCAATTTTCTTTACACCAAAAAACTTCAACCCGGTTTGGACTATTACAAATTGACTCCGCTTTTGTTTTGGAAAAATCATCCGACTTAGCAACAGCGGCGGCAGCAGCAGCAGCAGCAGCAGCAGCAGCAGCAGCAGCAGCAGCAGCAGCAGCAGTGGTAGCAGAAGTAGCGCACGAACCCAGCCGTAGACTTGCACCACGGTTGGTCCAGAGTACATTCTGCTGTTTTTACCACGAAGAGGACAACATGACATTCAAGTGCGTACTGGTAGTAACTAAAGGTGAAAGTTGTGGTAGATGATTTGGCCCAGACTCAGATTCTTCTGTGAGGCAGAGTGCATCCTGCCGCTCTGAACGGGAAAGTGTCAATAGTACGTACGTAACCGATTGGGGTTCGACTGTGGATATCGAACAGGGTAATTCATTTACGCCCAGAACTTGGCTCGCCAAGCGTCAGGCTTGATTTATTTTATTTTTTTTGCTTGTTTTTCGTTGCGAAAAAGTCGAATAGGGTTAGAAATGAATGCCTCCCAATGTTTCCCTTTTCTCGAACTTTGCCGCGCACTTATGATATGCGCCGTAGTTATAAAAACGCATGATAACGTGGTGACACACCAACACATCCCCTTTGGAAGACTTTCGAAGGCGATTCTCCCTCTACAACGGGAAAGAAGGTTCAAACGACGAACGGTCCGTCCACTCTATTGAAAGATGTCGTCGAGATTTTTCAACAAGCCGCCGTTCTCGTTTGTGTGTGTGTGTGTTTTTTTTTTGCCCTTCCTTGCTTTTGGAGAAAACTCGGCTCGGGAAAACCGTCGTAGCGGGGGGTGTGGTTGGCGTATCTTGTCATCCGTGCGATATTTATAAATAAAAAAAAAAACAACAACAGCTGTGAGATCGAGGATTCCGTCGAAACTCATCTTCCCAATCTGTGTGTGATACTTCGATCGCGCAAACTACGGGTTTTATACCGCCTCATGCAGCAAATGAAGTCCGTAAACGAGGAAAACAAATTCTGAAGATGCAGATTTCCAGGAGTGGGTGTGTCTATACGTGGGGGAAAAAATTAAAAAGGCAATTTTCCGAGGTGAGGTTGCACGTAGCTTGCTTGCCACGCGTGAGGGATTTTTCCGGTGTGTATTTCATACCTGATATTTACTGTGATGTATGGTATGTGCTGTAGCTGTGGCAGGAGGGGGCAACCTGCCATTTTCTGAGAGGCTCATCGCCTTAGGAGCTTCCTATCCTAGCCCAAAACGGATCTTAAGGAGTGCACCTACCTGGTACGCTCTAGCCCGACGAGCAATCTCATGGCCCGCTGTCGGTCTGTTAACGGACAATGTGTTGTAAAAACGTACCAGGTACGCTATTGGGTACTTCCTGAGTTGGGAAGCCCACATCAGCCAGAAACAAATCGGCTAAAAAGTGCTCGTACCCCTGTCGTATATAGCACGCGTCTGGAGTTGCACGTTGGTGGCGTTTTGCCGCTGTGATAGTGCCGCCTGCCCGAATGTGCGTCTTTCCTTTTTCATCTACCCCGCCACTATTGTGTGGGGTTCCAGTACGGAGATGAGCAGTCGATAATCGTCGGCGTGTGATTCCAGCATTTTGAGTGTGGTTATGGTCATTTCGAAGAAATCCAATAACCAACCCTATACCTTAAGCCCTACCCCTACGTCACTACCTCTATAACCCGTAGATACGTACGAAATTTCTCCGGAAAAATTCGAGTAGAATGCATGTACCAGGTATGCGGCACGAGTATAATACACAATCGATCGGCTGCATTGTTCCCACTTTTACCAGTGCAGTGTGCAGTTACATACAGAAACCTAAGAATCCTATACGTACTAACTCCAAGTATTTTTCCTGAAGGGGTTGTATGTAAAGCCATACCGTCCACCATGGTATGCTTTTTTTTCAGTTCTGAATCCTGCATACGAGGTAGAGCAATGTGGAAGGACATGTAAAGGACCGTTCGAGTATAAATGTGAACGCCGTACGGTCATCACGTGTTCGCCCGGAGTGATGTTGATACCACTCTGTCTCGAAGTATAAGGTGCTTTTGGAGTATGCCTATGAGCACCAAACGGCCCTTACATTGCTGTCCAAGTGGTGTGTGTGTCTGTGGTGAGAGGGGCTGACCAACAGGTGATAGACTCAGGCTGCAAAGCTCGTCGGGGAGAAATCGTGCAGACAAAAAAGGGGGACGTATTGGACGCTGCGGCCTGCTCCCGGCTTTCGCGTCCCTCGAGAAAAGCACACCCCTTGCCGTTCGTGTTTGTGTGACGAGTGCGTTTGCCCATTGCGCTGATATCGTAAGCAGTGAGAGTGAGGCGCAGCAACAGCGAGTGAGTGCCTGCGATTCTCACGTCGAGTGAGTGCGCCGCGTGAAGCTTGGTGTGTTGCGTGCGCACATGCGTGGGGGGGGGTGGTGCCATGCCTGGAGCAGCAGCTTCCGTCGCGTTTGGTGCATTGCATTTGGCCTTTTCGTCGTCACGAAGAAGCACGCCTCGTCGAGGCGTTGTTCACATTCACTCTCCGGGAAACGTCGCCCGGAGTACTCCAACTCCCACCCACCACTACAGCATCAAATGTTTTTCTTCCCGGCTCTTCGGCCTGTGTCCCGCAACTATTAGTACTACGTACATATCGCACAGTTTGACCGTTGTACACGTTCATTCTATAATATATACGTACTGTATATACTGGACTTCCGCTCGTGATGATTACGCTGACTTCCCCACGAGTACGTAGCACTGAAGGCTTTATCCACGCGTGATGACGATTTTTGCTTGAGCTAGCTCACAGGCACGCCACTGTTGCGCGCGATTGCAGGTGCTCATGTCTGCGATGCTTTCGAGTCAAACCAAGGACCCCGTCACCGCTGCCGCCGTGAACCGGATGAGAGAGGTGAGCCACATATGCCTGCGCACGCCATCGGACCTATCAGATTGATCAGCTCAGCTCCCTCATTCACTCATCTAGTTACTTCGGGACAGACAGATCAGATAGATCCTCCATTTCATTATCTAGGAATTTCGGGGCGTACAAATCAGGTAGATTCCTGTTTTGTATGATCTGCACGATGTAGGCAACGTTTCCCGGGTGGAGGTCTATATGGCATCGCTCTTGCGCACATGCTTGCCTGGGAGGGATCTGTATGACACAGCTCTTGCGAGCAAACTTCATAACTGTAAATGCAGGATCTAGTTCTTACGGGGGACCATCGTAAATAGGACCTATGGTACACACAAAAAAAAAAACTATATATTTACCTGTCTTTGCTGAGAATATCTGGTCCTATTTTCTATGGCCCCCCGTAATAGATGATCTAGGTCGTGATCTGCCCGATTTGTCAAGTATTGTTGCGTACCTGGTACGTAGTTTCTCGTTTTGGGAAAGGTCTGTAGGTTTTGACGCCCCCCCCCCTGTTTCTTCGTTTTGTGACGTTTTTGTTCCGGACAGCCCCTATATATCACCCTCTCCTCGATGCTTCCCCAAGAATAGGTTCCATACGGTTCATGTCGAGTTTTCTGTTCCTCGCCTCCGGTTTGGGTTACGGCGGAGGCCGCTCGCGGTGTCGAAAGCCGTTAGGTCTTCCCAAGTCAATTATTTCTACGCCGTCATCCCAAATGCTAGAAAATCCGCATCAACGGGCGGCTCTTTCGTAGCAGGATACAGCTCACGCTTCATGCGACTCGCCGAACGCCTCACGGTGATTCGCGCTTTGTGCAAGCAATCAATGTCTGCCTGGTCGGTGAAAAAACTAGACGTGTGCTCCGTCCCGGCCTTGTACGAGGGATGCGAGGGTACACGGTCATACGACCACGGCTATGCATGACATGAGAGACGCACAGATGTGCCCGTGTGGCAAAGCAATAGAGAGTAGAACTCACATAGTAGGAGAATGTGAAATATACAAGGAGGAACGGGATGGGTTAGAAGAGGAGATGAGGGAAATAGACGAATGTGACATTGAGGAGTTTGATACAATGAATAGCAGCGAGAAAGCGATCGCTATCCTAGGAGATAGATGGTGGCCACAGGAGGCCAAACAGGAAGGGGATAAGATTAGCAAAAAAAATTCTATGTAATTTATGGAAACAACGTAATGTGCGCCCAATTGTTGGAGGTGTCTCTATTAGGAGTAGGAACGGTGCTCCGTCTCGAAAGGGATGCGTGGTCAATGGTCAAATGACTAAGGCAAGCAACAAATGAGTACGCCCCCCGCCCCCCTCCCTTCTCCCGCCCGTAGTTTTCTCGCCTTCGGACACCTGGTGCACCATTTGGGGGCACCATGGGTACAGCAGTAGCGCCGGTCCCTCTATAGTGCCGATATATGCCAGGCCAACACATCGTCATTATTGCGGGCACCGGCGTTACTCCGCACATTGCAATTTTCACCGGCAATATTTCGGTCACCGGCATTATAGAGGGACACTTACTGTTGTGTATTAATAAATTCAGGGACGTCGCAACAGCACGTGTCGAACAGGGGCTGAATCGATGAATACAGGGACGCTGCAGCAAGCAGCACACGCGTTGAAGGATGGTAGGGCTCAAACTACTGCTGTAAGTAAAATATGTACCTGTACGTGTACGTGTATACATATACGGTGGAGCACAGCAATTGTTGTTGCTTGCGTTCGATTCCGGAGTTTTATACTGTTGTAATAATGACCTGGACGAGACCAAAACCATGGTAAAGTTGTCCGCAGTGGTGGTGGTGATGGAGTTGGTAGTGATGGTGGCGTGCTTTTTTTTCCCCCCCGCTGACTCTCCCCTTTCCCACGGGTGGGTGTCAATGACCTGTAGAGAGAGCCTGGATGATTTTGACCTGTTTTAGACCTGCGTGAGTATGCCCACATCTTTGCACAGGGGTACATATCCACGTACCTCCCTCTCTCCGTGCTATGTAGTGCCAAGCGTTAAACGCGAGCGTGCGTCTATCGACGTGTAAGATGAACCCAATAATTTCCCCCCCCCTGCATACCCGATCGTATCAAGTAGTGTGTATATGGTAAGGTACCCGCGAGGCAGTCACATAGTACACCCATCGGTGCCTCTGGAAGTGGCCACACCAGAAAATAAATCGATTCATTGACACTATCATCCATCTGCAAGAAAATCCGCCTCACAAGCGGTTCTTAGTAGGATGCAGCTAACCCTTCATGTGACTCGCCCAACACCTCACGGCGCTTCGCATTGGTGCAGGCAATGTCTGTTTGTCTGGTCGGTGAAAATCCGACGTGCTCCGTCTCGGCACTGTAGGGACGCGAGGGTTTATGGTCGTACGACTACGGCCATGCATGATAATGTGTACACCCCCCCTCTCCCCACCCCGTGTACCACTGTGCGTGCGGCCAGATCAGACAGCTCATCAGAGAGATGAGTCCTCATTCCGCGATGTAGATAATGTCGGGAGCAGATAGATAGATGTACCCGCTGATCTGAATCATCTGCAGCAGTAGCTCACGTTGCCGACTGGGGAGCCGTATAATCTGCGCGTTCTGGAACGTCTTTCCTGGGTTGGAACCGTGCTCTACAGATCCTGCGCAACAACTCATAGCGGTGGTTTAGGATATAAATGATCTACAGATGCTCTAGATGATCTGTCTGATCTCTCCGTCCGACGTGTGAAACCTTCCACATGTCAGACGAACGATATTATCATTTTGTGATCTAGATCCTTCGAGTCAGATAGATCCTTTATTTTTTGGGTCTGATCTGTACGGACTACTGCAAATAGGTCATCACGTTTGCCAGATGGGATCTGTATTTTCACCACTCTTGCGCACACACACATGTTTCCTGCACATCGTCTCACGGCTGGTAATATATATATATCGTAGGATGCAGACGATTTGCTTTACACAGATCGTGATCTGTTTGGATCTGTGTAAAACCTTTTTTTCCTTGGCAAACGCTTCCCAGGTGTGTGCTCCCGTTCCACTGGGAGCAGCCTCTCTCGCTGCCGCCGTGGATGAAGATGCCCTGGTTGAGCTCCTCTACCCTGTCAGCTTCGCCGGGACAAAGGCAAGTCGGGTCGGAAAAATGTAACAGGGAGAACGGGGGAATTAAAATGCTGACCGGCTCTCGCCATGGCAGTCGAGGGCACCTACGTATGATATGCTAACTGTATACTTATGATATAGCAAATATGTAGTTATGATGTACCTGGTACTATGTATATTATTAGAAAACGAGCGTTTAAGAAAGCTACGTACCAGTAGGCTGGAAGCTCCAGGAAGAAACTTCGGAAATTATTCGTCCTTACTATTTGTTGTCCTGATTGTTTGCGCTTAACTTGCCTAATCTCTCATAAGGCAACCGAAGGCACTCCAAAAGCGACCAACGGTCTTTCAGGCAGCTGAAAATAACACCGTTGGTGTGAAACTCCCAAAACCAGGGGTTAGGGGATATAAGTATACTCACGTTTGTGTGGAACACACCCTTTCTCCCAAGTAAGAAGTCCCGGGCGTAGCCAGCATTCCTATTGCTTTGCTGTCAATATCGTAGGTTTCCGGTGCTGTCAATATGTATCCGACTTTGTCGGCGTCGCCTGGAGCAACGCTACCGACGAATGTACGGATGGACGTCGAGTCACGATACCAACGGGGACCTTTCAGTCTCGTCAAAGGACGAGGTAACCGCGTGCGACCCGAGGGCCTAGAACTACGTACTCGTTGCCAGGATCGATTTTTTTTTGTGATTGGCTTGTGGCGTGTCCATCCGTGCATGCCGTGTTGTGAGATCTGCGATATATACGTACGGTTCTGTTTCCCACGAGTACGTGACTTTTATTCTAAATGTTACGTTGTTTCGGCTCTCCGTTTCCCGTGTCGTGGAAGCGTCCGTGTTGATCTGTAGCTTTCCACAATAACGTACTCGTATTCCATACCAGGTATCATGCTGTGGGAACGTGAGAAGTGTGTGTATCGAATTCATTTCAGGGGGGGTCCCTCCATGTGGCTGGTTGGTGCTACGTACTTCAGTACTACCTGCGGTGTAAGCGCTGCTTCACGGCCTCCATGACTGATGGTTCGTGGTTCGTTCGACGTCGCCTCCGCCCCCCCCCCCCCCCCCCCCCCCTCGCACCTGCCACCTCCTCCTCCTCCTCCTCCGCAGGCGAAGCACATTATGATGGTATGCGAACGGCTGGCCAAGCCGGAGGACGGCCGAGAGGCTGGAGCGATCCCGAGCACCGTCGAAGGTGATGGCTTGAGAGCTTCAAGCACAACGAACGGCATCTCGTAGGCCGCGATGCTGTTATTTCAGTGCAGTTCAGTCCAGTCCAGTCCAGTCCAGTCCAGTCTAGTCCAGTCCAGTCCAGTCCAGTCCAGTCCAGTCCACTCCGACCGCAACAGAAACATGCAGCAACCAACCCATCCCGTGTGGCATCATGTATGCTAGCGACCGGCCTTCTGTACTCGATCAGCGCTCCGTTTTGGCTCGTTCGTTCGTCACCCTCGCTCAAAAATGGTGGCGATCGGTGTTGGCGGGTGTCGTACGGTTGAGCGAACCGCCGTGTTTTTGTGAAGCCGTGTATAATGTACAAGTTAACTTCCCAAGGCGCTCTACGAGACCGGGTCTGTCGGTACCTCGGGTCGGTCGGTACCTAAGGAGTCATGCCACCGTAGAGGCATGTTGTTTTTAAGATTTTCCTCTCATTCGGTGCACTATATACCTCTACCCTAAAGCGGACTTTTTGAGAGAAAAAAATACCATGGCAATAAACACCACGGGATATTCGTACGTCAGCTTTCAACGTACAAAGTTATAACCAACTATGACCGGTAATGTATGTCAACATTCGTAATCGGACGTGACTACTCGTACTTTTTTGTTTGTTTTAATCCTCCGGCAGATTGGTAAAAATAAAGCTTAAGCTCACCACACTTCCACGTTCCAATTTCGTTTCATGTGTCAATTTAGCCCATAGCTCTCGTTGTAACATCAGAACAGGCTGTTGTTACCCCTGGAGTTTGGGCACGTTGACCCGACCTGACCCCCGAGAGGAGCAGGTGCGGTGGAGATAGCCACCCGGGAGAGTCATCTCTCCGGGTAGTGTGGGACTTGCGCGAGCTCACCCACTAACAAAAACCGAGGCTATGAGGCCTTCCTGCCGGACTTACGTGACTACTAAACGGGGATTATATTGCCGCCCAGAGTGATACAACATTGATGTCATTGCAAATACAGTGATGCAACACTTATGGTCTTGCAAATAGCAGTGGTACAACACTTATGGTATTGCAAATAGCAGTGGTACAACACTGATAGTATTGCAAATACATTGGTACAACACTGATGGTGTTGCAAATAGATGCACAACACTGATGGTACAAATAAATAGCGTGGTACAACACTGATGATATTGCAAATATAGTGGTGCAAACTGATGGTATTGCAAAATTAGTTGGGTAGGTCCTCAGTTGAGGTCCCCCCCCCCCCCGTCAGCCGATAAAAATAAAAATGAGGCCCGAAAGTATCCCCTCTACTGCACTGTAGAGGCACTCTGCCGCACTGACGAGGCACTCTACCGCACTGTATAAGCACTCTATATCACTGTAGAGGCACTCTACTGCATTGTAGAGGCGTGGCTCTGAGCTGTTTTTTGTATTTGCCGGCGATTTTTACACTGCCGCGATTGCAGGCTTGATGGACCTTCCAGGGGTGGGGCCGAAAATGACGTATCTCGTTATGGACGTTGCCTGGGGCCGGATCGAGGGAATCTGCGTAGATACCCACGTGCACAGGTATTCTTGCCTGCATAAGGGGAGGGGAAGAGAGGGGGGAAGGGGGAGATACCGGAGGGTGGGGATGGGGTGGGGGCTGAGATTGACCAGGCGGGGGGTGGGGGAGGGGTGGGAGGGGTGTTGACTTGGAGATCCTCGCAACGGGTGGGCCAACGTTTTACAATCTCTTAAGAGGGAAGCCTAAAGCGTTCTACAGTTAAGGAGCTCGCTTCACAAGTTTTATCACCAAGTTCACAACAGTTGCCGTGCGGGTATGGGAATGGGTAGACGTGATCTGCGCCGTTGTGTACTGTGTTTGGGGCGTAAATGACTGTCACGTTTGCGTAAGCGTCGCGTGGGTCTATCAGCTCCCTGTCAGAGCGCTGCGCGCGCGTATTTTGCTTTGTTGCAGTGCACATGGCGTGGCTTTTCGCGGTGTTTTGTCCCTTTGTGCGGAACGCCGCCCGGGGAACTGCGCGCCTCTGCCCCCGCTGTCACTCGTATGCAAGAAAGTCCGCCCCACAAGCGGTTCTCAGCAGAATACAGCTGACCCTTCATGCGACTCGCCGGACATCTCACGGCGCTTCGCGCTTTAGCTGCAACCAAGGTCTGCCTGCTTGTTGAAAGCCTGAAAATCCGCTCCGGCATTGTAAGGATGCGAGGGTCTACGATCATACGACGACGGCCATGCATGACAATGAGTACAGGCCCCCCACACCCTCAACAACACTTCGTATACACCTGTACGGACGCTTTGGTTGATTTGGGCTCTTCGACTGATTTTGAAGCCTATGAAATCGTCGATCGGTGCTTCTTGCGCAGGATAAGCAACCGGCTCGGTTGGGTAGACACCTGGAACAAGACTAAACCTCAAGCGCAGAACCCAGAGAAAACGAGAAAGCACCTGCAGGCGTGGATGCCTCGCGAGCACTGGTGAGCCATTGCGTTTCTCGTACAGTAGAGCTTTTTAACCTGAAGCGAGATTTTGCGAAAAAAAGAGGACGACAACGGCGACGCACGCTAGTATGTATCAGGCCGATAGACAGTCTCGATTTTTTCCACAGCCTTTGGTGACGGCTTGTGAGTTACATTGCTAATGAAGGGGAAAGCGCTGTGTTGTTGTCTGAGATGTTGTCGCATCGAAGGTGTGGAGCTCGTCCGCGGCGACGGTTCCCACCCTTTCCCAGCAAAGTTTTTTTTTGTTTTTACCGACTTCCAGCAGCTCAGGTACATCGAGCATGGAAGTGAGGTGCTGCCCCCGGCCTCCTCCTTATTCACTGGCGATTGGGCATAATATCCGCTTGCGTTTCATCCCCCTACGCTATTTTGTCGACAAGTGAGGTCAACAGGCCCTACCACTACCTGACGGTGCATATTTGTTGAATGCTTCCACCCTCCCTCCCTCCCTCCCTCTCTGTCTCCCCCCCCCCCCCCCCAACTCGCCCACAATCCGTTTTTTGTTAAACGCTCCCACCTCGCTTCCTTCCTTCCCTCCGTCGTGATCTATCCGTTGGGCGAAGGTCGGAGGTCAACGGACTGTTGGTGGGTTTTGGGCAGCAAGTCTGCCGCGCGAGAGGACCGTCGTGCTCCGTGTGTAGAATCAGCGACCTTTGCCCTTCGGCGGAACGGCACGGCGACCTTTCGTAACCTTTCACGTGTCGGACAGATATATCAGATATATTATCTACGGATACATCAGTTATTTCACCTACAAATAGATTGTTTAGATCCTAACCTGCGGTCATGAGATTTTGCGCACAAGGTCACAACACCCGAACCGTACAGATCCAACAACCCAAAAAACATGCGCTAGATCGTGTAAATTATACGGCTCCCACCCGGCATCATGAGCTACTGTTAAAGATCATACCTAATGGTTGGGGACGTATCTGACGCTGAAATATCTACCAGGTAGATCATGCATGAAGTGGTGATCGGTGGTCCTGTCGGATGTGTGTCGCCTTTAGTGCCAGTGCTTTGTAATATTGTATTTGTCGGGTGTGTTCGGTGGTGGGAGACAAACTGTTTTTGGTTATGCGTTTCGTTGCGTGTCGGGGTCGTGCTGACAGAGAGCGACGTTGATGGGGGACGAGGAAGAGCTCTAAAGGTTTGTATTGTAGGATACTAGGTATATGCATCCTCTTGGGTATATACCTGGGTACCAAACCTGTTTTTTTTTAGCATACTAGATACTCGGGTAGGTACCCGAGTAAACCCAGAGTATACTTAGAGTACCCGGGTACCGAACCTGATTATATCGGTCATACTCGGGTAGGTACCCGGGTATCTCCGAGTGTGTATTATGAGGTACCCGTTGTAACATTGCGTCGTAGGTTATTTCGTATATAGTTTGGGATCAATCATGTGAGGCCTCCTGCTGCGACCAGCCGGAGACTCTCACCCAAGGTTACTACTCCCGCGTTGATTGTCTGCCAATCAACGCGGGACCCCGTTGCAGAGAGTAGATACCCCGGTAAAATTAACAATAACAAAATTGATCGACGGTACACCTCGCTACCAACGATGGGCTGGCGGGATGGCCTGTTGTTTCCTAGCCTCTTTCTACTTTGTCGTGTTGTTGTGGAGCTGCGATATCGCTCACGGAGTGCTACTTTAATCACGCTCTTCCAGTACAACAATGAGGGTTTCTCGAAAAGGGATCCACCCTGCGGTTATCCCCTCTTTTCTGTTTCAGATTACTGTTGTAACATTGCGTCGTAGGTTATTTCGTACCGGTATATCATTTGGGATCAATGAGGCCTCTCTGCTGCGGCATGAGTTCACACACCCATACTTGTTGACCCTTCTCTTATCTCAATGTCGTCGCTCGTGTGATTCGTACCCTTTCTGCGGGTTCCTTCTCTTCCCTATTGTCCCTAAACTTGTCGCCGAGTTGTCTCTAGGGGTTTCAGCTATCGTTGGTTGTCCCGTGGGAACGTCGTGTATGCTTTTCCATACCCCTCCGACGGTGATACGGCGCTGAGGCATGCGATTGCAGTGTGAGGCACGAGGGAACGCGTTTACCTGGTAGTCGGCACGCAGCCTTTCGTGGCGTGTCTCCATGCGGTTCTCCCGGTACTAACATGCGCTCACGTCGTGCTTATGGGGGTACCCGGGCACCAGAATACCTCCGAGTATTTATTCTTGAGTACCCGGGTACCAAACCTACTGTAGCTGTTTAGGCCATACCCGGGTAGGTACCCGAATATCCCCAGAGTATACTCTCAGGTAAATACCTGGGTGCCGAACCTGATTGTTTACCAGGTAGGATATACTCGGGTAGGTACCCAGGACCTCCAGAGTATGTATTTTAGTACCCTACCAAGCACACCCTTGAAGGGTTTCACGGGCTGCCGAGAGGGATAAAATAGTGGAGCAGGCGTGTAGTGGAAGAGGAGCTTGGACTTGCTTTAACCATGTACCGTGTATCACAGGACAAGTGACAAGACAACATACCCCCTGGAGGGTAATTTTCCAAGCCGGTTTTTCCGAAACATGCCTGAAGGGCCTAGGGCAGGAACACAACGAAAATGGTGGCTTTTGGAATCTTTGCGTCAAGATGTTTCCGTAGATGCATCATCGCTCGGCGGTTGCACCCTCCCCGTTCTGGAGAAAAACGTCTCCGAAATTCGTCTCCAGCGGGGGGTGTGTGTTAACCTATCACCCGTGTGATACGGCGGTGTGCTATGGTGCTGTTATATATACGGTAGGTAGGTGGCGTATGTGTGCGCGGAAGTCGGCGGAATTTAGCGACCATCGTGTTGGTTTTTAATCGCATCGTTCTCGGCCTAAAAACTTTTAGCGTATAGGCAGGCGGGCAGGAAGGACTCTGCGAACCTTGCAACTTGTACTACTGGAGATGTGTCCACTTTTTATATGTAGAGGCCGCGCTCCCCTGTCTGTTTAGTACTGTAGTAAATGGGGAGTTGTGCGTGAAGGGTCTCTCGCCTAGATGCCAAAAATGGTGGGGTTACCAGAAATCGATTTCTGCGGGACAAAGGCCGTCCTTCAGAGGGTTGAGACGTCGCACCGTCGCAGACCTTTGGGGGCGATGGGAGCTTGATCACCTTTACATACGTGCCAACGCACGAACAATAGTTTGAGGATATTTATAAAAAACATATTTTTTTGGTTTTAGCATAACACAACTCAATACGTTCACAACACGCTTTCAAGCTGTTCGTGACGAAGTAGCCAGCGCTGTTGGCAAGCGGATGTTGCCCGTCCAACAAGGGCTGTTTGTATGATAGGGCATCCGCACACTACGTAGAATAGGTAACCGGGTTTGAGCTGGAGGTTTCGCAAGGCTCTTGATCGACCACGCACGGCTCTCAAACGTATTTCTTTCTTTCTTTCTTTCTGTTTTTTTTTGTTTTTTTTTTTTTTCTTGTCGCGATGCGGCAGTCGTGGTACCCGCCGCTCTGCCGACAGCAGCTTAGGAGGGAGGCGTGTCACAATAGAGCCAACAAACATGTCACAAGGTGGTCGGGACTCCCCCCTCCCCCCCCTGCCCAACGTGGGCGTAAAAGAATCCTTGCAGAGAAAACTGAAAAATGTAGCACGCCGCCATTAGGCGTACCGAATTGAGAGGCTGTCGACACCTTGTGGGGTTTTCTGTGTGTTTTCAGTGTCTCCACAAGGAATTTAGTAACGCCTACGTTGTGCAAGGCGCGCGCGGGGGGGGGGGGGGGGGGTCCCGACGTCCACCTGTCGTTGTAGGCGTAAATAATGACGTCGTAGTCGTTGTCGTGTGTACGCTGTCTATATGATATCATGCTGCGCTTCCACGTCTGTCTTCGAATCGCTGCATTTTGTGGTTCTCCCGAGACAATCGTTCTCTATAGATTGTCTAGAGTAGTTCGTAGAGAGGCTGAGAAAAGGGCGCATGGGTGTGTGCGTCCAGCATCGATAATTTAAGCAACGTTCTGTAAAGCAGCAGGGCGACAACCTGGGTGCAGCACCTGGAGCCCGGATAGTGTAGTTTTACGACGGGTGGGTATTGGAGGGGGGTGTGTGCTCGTGTCATGCGTGGTCGTGGTCGTATGACCACGGACCCTCGCATCCCTGTAATGGCGGGCCAGAGCACGACGGGTTTTCACCGACCAGGGGGCAAAGATGTCAGGAGACATGTCAAGGAAGGTGGTAAAACGTGCGCTGTTAAGGGTGTAGGGCCGAATTTTCCACACTCAAACCTAGTATTTTGGTGTCAGTCAAGGCACGTCCAGGCGAAGTTGCTGTCTGTCAAGGGGGGGAAATGCTGTCTCCTGACATCTTTGCAGGGGGGGGGGGGGGCGGCGTTTACCATTTCGTGCATGGCCGTAGTGGCATGACCATAGACCCTCGCGGTATTTTGGGGGGATGGTGTACTCGGTATCATGCATGGCCTTAGTCGTATGGCCATTTGGGGGGGGGTAATATGGGTAGTATATACCCGATTGGTACGTAGGTTCTACCCCGTTCAACCAGCGTACGGATACGCCGGTGAACCCGGGTAGAAATCCGGGTGAATACGAGTGTGGTAAGTATTTTGGTGCTATACTGAAGCTACCCGGCTACCCGGACATAGTGTCTTGATCCCAAATTATGCAATGTTACGACGGGTAGGTATGGGCGGGGGGGTACTCACGTCATGCATAGCCGGCCGTAGTCGTATGACTATATATAGACCTTCGCACCCCTACAATACCGGGATGAAGCACGTGGGGTTTTCACCGAGCAGGTGCTTGTACCAAGCGCGAAGCGCCGTGAGGTGTTGGGCGAGTGGCATGAAGGGTGTATGTGCAGAGGGAACGCAAGCATGAGTGCTTGGCTACTCGTGGCACGGCCCAGAAAGGGTCCGAGAGCGCCTGTGACCGTGCAAAGTCGCGGCTCCCTATATATCTCAGTAGTGACTTCAATAAAAATAATAATAACGCAAGCTTTGTGCTGGAAAGCACCTGATTATTCTTCGAGGCAACCCGATTTTGTTGTTCATATTTTTTTTTTCGGTTCTGTCACTTTATTTTGCAGAATCATGCGCGTTGCGCGTTAAAAAAAATGCAAGCGAAATAGCGCGTATACCGCGTCTCATATATATTCACACAATTTTACACCATTCTGCACAGGACAAAACATATAATGACCGGTAGAAAGAGTGGTACGTTTTTTTTTTCGTTGTTTTCAGTCGTGCGCTATTTATTGCGTCGTGATTTTTCCCCTTGCAATCACAACATCATGATGAGAAGCTCACATTCACAAGTTGGTTCGGCGAAAAACCGATGCAAGTCGACGAGCACAGTGGGAACGCTGGATGGATCCTCAGCGCGATAAAAACGAAGGCACGTACATTATTACTATGCTTTCCATCCGACAATGTGTGATGTTCCAAAAAAGACTGAGGAACAGAAAGAGAAGAACTCTCCAGAACTAAAGCGCAGCAGTATCATACGAAAAATTAAATCCGATACGGATGTGACGCACATGAAGGCCACCACAACCAACATCCCTCCATCTCACCCACCACTAAACGAGCACTCCTCTCCTTAAGCACTCCCGAGGAAGCATCTGCCAAAAAACCCTCTGTCCATCAAAATGGTTGGTGTATAACTGCTACGCGCATGTTCCAACGCGCAGAAGGCCGTGCGGTGCTGCTGGTCTACACTGCTATCGGCGGTACCCAGAAGAGAGTCGCCGCCGTCTTCCTCTCTCTGTAGCTTTTCCACCACCTCCAACCCCTCCCCCCACATACTGCTACTATTACTGCTGTTACTTCCGGTACCCTGAACCTGCCACCTCCATCCGCAAGGACCCAGTCCTCCCTCCCAAGCACTCCCGAGGAAGCATCTGCCAAAAACCCGCTGTCCATCAAAATGGCTGGTTTATAACTGCTGCGCGCATGTTTCAGCGCGCAAAAAGGTCGTGCGGTGTTGCTGGTGTACACTGCTATCGACAGTACCTAGGAGAGAGCCCCCCTGCCTTCTTGCTCTCTCTGTAGCTCTTCTACCTTCTCCCACCCCTCCCCCTACGTACTACTACCACTACCACTACCACTACCACTACTTCCCGTACCCCTGACCCTGCCACCTCCAACTGCAAGGGCCCAGTCCTCCTTCCAAAGCACTCCCGAAGAAGCCTTTACCAAAAACCCGGTTTCCATAAAAATGGCTGGTTTATGGCTGCTGCGCGCATGTTTCAACGCGCAGAAGGTCGTGCTGTGTCATACTATTAATAGGGGGCGGGGGGACGAGACCTGTGACCGCGGCTTGTCTTCGTCCAGAAGCTTGCTGAGCGCAGCAATCTCTCTTGTTAGGAGTTACGAGTTGATGAGATAGCTGACAAGCAAAAGTGATGACTTAACAAAAGAAAAAAAAAAGAGAGGGGGTGCTCGTACGTACTTACGTACGTTTTTGTCGAGTTCCTACATATATACATGTATGACATGAGGGACTGTATGCATTCGACCGAAAAAAAAAACGCCCGGGAGAAAACGTGTGCGTGCGTGCGCACAACCGTCCCATGGGCTACTGTAGCTTTCAAGAGGGGAAAGTGGGCTATAGATTGGTGGTCAACGAAATACTACTGCCGCGGTGTTAGAGAACATTCGGTTCAAGTCGGACTGGAACATGTAAGATAGGCACACGATACATCGTCGGAGGGCAAACTTAAACAACAAAACAAAAGTGAAAAAAAACAAAAATGGGCGTCCAAAATATAGAGGTTGTATCCTATAGTGTATATCCCTTGCCAGGTTTGCCTATACTTGAGCAGGTACTCGTTGTTACTCACGTGTGTTGAGACTAGACACAGAAGAAGAGCAGCCTTATTCCTTTTTGAGCACGACGGAAGGCTAAAGGGCTTGTCGTTGCCTCTTGCCGGGAAACCTCTGGTCTCTCATCAAATGTACGCCTCCCAAGTACTACAATACCTGTCCCCCGGTAACTATTGATCATCGGCCTTTCCCTGTCATTCAAAGCAGTACCACAACATTAGTTCCTTGGTTGACGAGGCCCCTCGTCAGTGATGGGTATGAGTTGTCGGGACGCTCCATGACCGGGACGGTGGGACATCATGCAGACATGCGATGACATGCATGTATGCGCATGTTGAGCGTATGTATGACTACAATTAGGTGCGCGTTCTTCACATTAAGAGCCCATTATTTCCGCCCGTCGACGTCCATCCAGCACATCCAGTGTCCGTGCATGCGCCAGGCAGTACGAATGTAAATCGTCCTACACTCTCCGCAACGCACTTTCGTAGTTGCTTGCCGAGCGAGGACGACATGCGATGATACCTACCTGTTGACACACTCTGTGCTCAGAAGCGACCCGACCAATAATCAGAAAAATGCAGACGAGATGGCTCGAAGGCTACTCGTACTACAGCAGTAGTGTATGCCACTCTCCCCGTAAATATAAAGAGCGTTCGGTTAGTACTCTCAATACGCAAACGCCCCTTACATTTTCCGACAGAGTGGTGTCTGATACCTAAAGCTCCTTGCGGGCGCATCACTGCGGCAGAATCCGCCGAAACAAGACGTAACGTTTGTGAACAAACATAACAACCATAATCACGTATGATACACGCGTACATGCACGCATGGGAGTGCTCGCACAACAATACGGGCCACTCGGAAGGTTGGTAGTGACCAACACGACGTAGGATGCCTCGGCGAGCGCGCTATATATATATCTTACCCTAGTCGACGAGTTGCTCCGCCCCTTCGTCGCAGGAAAAAACAACCTTCTTCTTCGTCATCGTGCATAACAATACCGCCACAAGGTCGGATATACAACTGTGGGGCAATTCGGCGCGGGAGATGACGAGTTTCCTTTGCCGTAGCTTCGCCTTTTGAGCAGGTTCTCGTCGTTACGTGCTGATTTTTTGTAAGGACACAGAGAAATAGCGTTTATTCATTTTCCTTACAGCGGAAGACTTAAAGCCGAAAGGGCTCGATGCTGGTGGTAAAGTTAGTATGTGCATGAAAAATTCACCACCAAGGGCAGTCATTAGCTGCTGCTGTTGTTGTTGTCTTGCGCTGTTTTTGCCGCGCTGGCGAAACCTATAAGGTCTCGGAATATCGTGCGGCTCAACCGCAACAGCCGCTTCCGGAGAGGAGACCATTCATATTTAAGGCTTGCCGTAACTTGTGCGCTTTCAGCGCCGCATCATTTTTTCGCCGTCGGCCAGAGAAAAAATTGCCATGTTCTTCCTCTTTCGCCAAAAAAAACGGCGAAATAAAATGAAGTTGAGAGGTACAGTACCTTTTCAGTTCCGAGTATTATGTGTATACTCGCACGCGACAAAAAACAAAACAAAAAAAGACACGACGACGACGACACCACACTCGCTCTCGAAAAGGCCAGAATGAAAAATAAGCTACAGTAGTAGAGGGATTGGATTTCTGCACGTGTATACGACGAAGTAAGGAACATACATACCGGTACATGTTATGATACTGCTTTGAATGAGGTTGGAAGTCCGGTAATTACCTGGGCCGCCTGCGTGGCCTTAACATACACAAGTTTTTTTTTTCCCGCTGCTTTGGTTTGGTTTTCCTTGGTTTGCTTCCTCTTTGGACAGATAGATCATCTGCAGATAGATCATGATCTAGACCATC
Organism: Macrocystis pyrifera; assembly: GCA_031763025.1. Lineage (NCBI taxonomy): Eukaryota > Phaeophyceae > Laminariales > Laminariaceae > Macrocystis > Macrocystis pyrifera. The sequence goes on along the minus strand of JASSKH010000007.1, from coordinate 7,492,649 downwards.
TAGTTCCTCATCTATCTGCCGTTTTTTGCTAGAGGTTGTGCAGGATCCGCGCAGCACAGGTCCCAACCCCGGCCGGAAACATGTGCTATCAACAAGTTAGATCATGCAGGTTTTACGACTCCCTCTCGGTAACACGATCTTTTGCAGAGATCATACCAGGTCGTGAGGAGGTCTGCCTTTCTGAAAAATCTAGATCATGCATGCAGTGGGAGTCGATGATCTGCGGATAATCTGCGGATGATCTGTCGATGATCTGTCGATGATCTGTCGATGGATCTGCGGATGATCTGTGGATGATCTGCGGATGATCTGCGGATGATCTGAGGATGATCTGAGGATGATCTGTGGATGATCTGTGGATGATCTGTGGATGATCTGGGGGTGATCTGTGGATGCTCTGTTCGAGGCGTGGAATATTCGCGAGTGATCAAAGTTGAAGCTCATGCTCTATACTCTGCACAGGTTCGGATGGCAAACGCAGTAATGATAGTAATAATAATACTACTATGTCTGAAGTCATTGGATTATGGATTCCCTTGCATGTATGTATGTGTGGACGGTGTGATTGGAACAAGCGCTGTGTATTGATTGTCGGATGGCAAACATCAATATGGTACAATAATATTGATAGTAGTTTTTGTTTTTAAAGATCTTTTAAAATATTACCCCCCCTACGGCCATGCATGAGATCGAGTACATCTCTCCTATCGAGTACAAACCCCCCTTTCTATCAACACCAAGGAATAATCAATTCATTTAACGCTGTCGTCCATATGCAGGAAAATCCGCCTCAAAAGCGGTTCTTATTAATAGCAGGATGCAGCTCACCCTTCATGAGACTCGCCGACCACTTCACGGCGCTTCGCGCTTGGTGCAAGCAATGTCTGCCTGGTCGGTGCAAACCCGACGTGCTCCGTCCCGGCATTGTAGGGATGCGAGGGTCTATGGTCATACGACTACGGCCACGCACGATAATGAGTACACCCCCCCCCCCCCCCCCCCCCACTCCCTATTCACGAGTAGGTCCCGAAAGTAGGGAGTGGGGCGCGGTTTCGGGTGTAACCTGGAGACGAAAACCAAAAACTCTTGCAGCGTAGGAATATGCGTCGGTGGACTTTTTGTTCGCGTATTTCCGGGGGGCTGAACAGAGGCTCTCGGTCCAAGCTTGGACGCGAATACAGCAGCATCATCATCAGTTTCCCCACGTGGTACATGATAGTTCCCTCGGGTTACATTCACTACGCGAGAACCACTTTCTTCCGATGGGTATTCCGCCTTGCAGAGTTCTTGGCGCGAGGGAACAAGGCGGCGGTGTGGTAATCCCTTGCTTCGGCAACAAAACTCTGCTCTTCATCTAAGAACTACGCAAATAGTGGTCCTACTACTCTGTAGTAGTACTGTTTCGCTTCTGTTTGGGGTTTTCTCCGGCTTACAGTCTGTGAACACATGATGAGTACCAGGTATCTCTCTAGAATAAGAAGTCGGGATGGACACTGGGTGTACTGATGCAAATGTGTAGGAAGAACGGTGTCGTGTGAAGACAACACACACAGCTATTACGGGGGTCCATAGTTAACAGGACCTATGGTATACCTAAAAACTATATATTTACCTATTATTACTAGCAATAATTGGTCCTATTTACTATATTCCCCCGTAATAGTATATCGGGTGCGAACCAACAACAACAACAACAACAACAACAACAACATAAACGTTTCGAAATCATTGAGCTACTTCGTGCGGTCCCAGATTACATACGCACGAAATTTTAAAACAAGGACGGGGTCGGTGTTCATGATGTAAAACGATTAAGCCCTTCACCTGTACATTCGCACTGCATCAACGACGGACGGCTTCCACAACGAGATATCGAGGGCAGCTTTACTACCTGTTCGAGAAGAAAGCGGGGAGCACGTACTGTAGAACAATAATAACTTTAACCCTCACCTAATCAAACGCAATCAAGCAATGAAATGGTCGGCGCTAATCCCCTCCGTCTCGATACGAGGGTAGTTTCTAAATATTTATTCGAGAAAATGGTTGAAGCGAACGGAACTAACCCTTACTCCTACCTCCAACCCTATAACCCTAAGGCGATCAAACCCTGTCGACCGTTTACTAGGAATAGCCCCTTTCGTCTCGTACACAGCCGTTTGTGCCACAACCCTTTTCTCGAACAAGTTAGGTAAGCTCTACTGCTGTCTCGTGCACAGGGCGTGACGGACCGTTCTCTCGAATAATAAAAGTGAGCTCTCGTACTACTGCTGTCCACATTTCAGCACAAGGGCGGCGTTTTTACGAATATAAGAGTGCACGTTGCTGAACATGCATACGTGTAGTCGTGCATGAGACATTGAGCATTTGCAATCAAAAATGTTGAAAAACAATGTTGCGCGATGAACAGGCGCCAGGTATCATTCAGCACTAAACGAGTGTTGACAAAAAGAAGAGCCGAGGCGACTCTTGTTTGTCCGATCAGGGCAAAGCAAACATCACGCTTGGAGGCCACAACTAAAGCGTCGCGGTCAGCGTGTGGAAAAGTAGCATTACTTGTTTTAAAGTACCTATAAATACACCCATTAATGGTATGTATGTAAAGTACATCCATGCATCAATGGTACGATGAATAAAAAATATCATAGCTTGTAAGTGCATCCGTTGATGGTATTAAAACGGCTGTAAGTGCATCCACTAATGAATACTCAAATAGCTGTGAGTACATTCACTAATGGTACCAAAATAGCTATAAATACATACATACCAGACACATCAATTGTACATAAGTAGCTGTAAGTACATCCATCGGTTGTACCGCAATGGCTGTAAGGCACCCATCAACGACATTACAATAGCGACACGTAAGTACATCATCACCCGCCCCCCCTTCGAGCAAGAGCGGATCGCTCCCCCCCGCCCCCTCCCCCCTCCCAGCCTCCGTCCGGCTGCAAGCCGTCGTAAGGGCCCAGACCGAAGGAGTTTTCTATGGTGTCGTCCGCCCCCACGCCCGTTCCATCTTGGCCGAAAAGCCATTCGCTCAGATCGAACGCCTGGTAGCTCACAGCGTAATGCCCGGCGGTCTGCCCCGCCTTGTTCTGGGAAGGGCGAATAAGTTGTACGCGAGGAGGGGGAGGGGGGGGGAGCGGTGTGGATTTTGGATAAAGCAAATAGAGCGGGGGAGGGGGTGTACTGATTATCATGCACGTGAATGGCCGTAGTGGTACGACCATAGACCCTCGCATCCCTACAATGCCGGGACGGAGCACGTCAAGTTTTCACCAACCAGGCAGACATTGCTTACACCAACCGCGAAGCGCCGTGAGGTGTTGGGCGAGTCGCATGAAGGGTGAGCTGCATCCTACTAAGAACCGTTTTAGAGGCGGATTTTCTTGCGTAGGGATGACAGCATCAATGAATTGATTCAGTTTCTGGTGTGGCCACTTCCAGAGACAGCAACGGGTTGACTATGTAACTGCCTTGTGGGGGGGGGGGGGGGGGGGGGGGGAGTACTCGTTTGTTGCTTGTTTAAGTCATTTGACCATTGACCACGCGCGCTTTCGAAACGGAGCGGCACCTTCCCTACTCCTGATAGTGACACCTCCGATGTTTCGGTGCTCGTAACGTTTTTTCTCTTTTAGTAGTATGTAAATAAATAATACCGGTACAATATATGTAAGTCCGGTCTTTAAAACAGTCGAAATAGGCGATACAGGTGGATTAAAGTCATGACAAAGTGCTTCTTGCGCAGGCCAATCTAGCTCCTCCAGAAACTGGCTTATCCAGCACAACAGGAGAAGGGCCTCGGCCGGCAATCGCGCGCGCGGAGCGCTTTATGCTAGTTGATGGGGTGACGAGGAAGAGGGCGTGTGCTTCGAGTTTTTTTTAAAAAAACTCGGATTTGGGAGTTTCTGTGATACATACGAATCCGACGTAAAAAACGGGGTCTAAAAGTTCGTAAAACAGCACAAGTTACGCCGCAAAACGTGGAGATCGGTCCAATAAAAAATGTCGGACTGGTACTAAAAATGCCTACCTTATCCCCTTTATGTTTCGCCTTTTGTGATCAGCATCTATCTTGGAGCTGGAGCGAGGGGGGGGGGGGGGGGGGGGTACGCGATATCATGCACGGCCGTAGTCGTATGACCATAGACCCTCGCATCTCTACAATGCCGGGACGAAGCACGTTGGGTTTTCACCGACCAGGCAGACATAGCTTGCACCAAGCGCGAAGTGCTGTGAAGTGTCTGGCGAGTCGCATGAACGGTGAGCTGGATCCTGCTGAGAACCGCTTGTGAGGCGGACTTGCATATGGACGACAGCTTCAATGAGTTAATTTATTTTCCGGCGTGCCCACTTTCAGAGGCAGCAATCGGGGTACTACGTAATTTAACTGCCTTGTGGGTGCCTTACCACACACACACTACCAGGTACGTTTGACACGATAATTTTCCTTGTGCGGAGTAAAGCTCCTCCACCCCGCACTTATGATCTAACTCGTCCACCAGCGTGTGGCTGACGGCCGAAAAACAAACACACAAACAAACAGTATCCGTGTTGTCTGGGTCACGTAGTGAGCGGCATGTTATACAGTGCCGTTGCCAACCGGCGCCAACCCAATCCATATATAAAAAGAATATGTAGGGAGGGGGGCAAGTCTATGCTCGGTGATGGCTAATAGAAATCGACCTAATAACGGGTACTTGCTGTGATGCCTCGTGACTCGTGTTCAATCGCGGTGCACGCGCTCAATAACTAGTTCGTTCAGTAGACGCGGCATATGCTATGCTACGGAGATAAAAGGGTGCACAAAAAAAGTCTGAGGCTCCTTGATCTCTCTTAAGGAGCTCCTCTGCCGGGTATACGTCACCCCTTCAAGAATGGCCTTGAAGAACAGTTTTGTACGTATAATAACTAACTCCATGATAGGAACAAACACCACGTTTTACTGTAATGTAAGTACACAACGAGCATTATTGTTATTTATCGCGTTTTTATATCCGGCAAAAATATGCATGCGGCATGATGATCTTCAGCGTGAATCGCTCATAAGCATTAATTTCCGGAAAGAAGAACCAAGAAAACGAAAGGAATGCCGACGAGATTGGTACTGCTTGTATACCCTGTTAACAGTACAATCCCGTGTTGGGGACACAAACTACTTAGAATTTAAGTGGTTTCGTCCCCAGAACGGGACTGCGGTCCTAGAACGGTTGAGGAGCCCCTGCAAGTCCCAGTGACAGTTCGGCACAAGTGACAGTGCTACAGATGGAATGCTTTTACTTGTCTCCCGCCGCCGCCAACCTTACCTGGTGGTTAGGGTTAGCTCCCTTGTTGACAAAGAGCTTGGAGATCTTGAGGTTACTGTTCTGGACCGCCACCATAAGAAGAGTGTTGCCGTAGTCATCCACCTTGTTAAGGTTAAACGGTTCCTGGGGTTGCCATGCAGGGTCGGTTGTAAAAATTGGCAAGGAGACGAACAATAGGTGAATAGGGCGGACAGCGGAGGGGTGGGAGGGGGTGGGGTGTACTCGATAGGAGAGATGTACTCGATCTCATGCATGGCCGTAGTCGTATGACCATAGACCCTCGCATCCCTATGATGCCGGGACGGAGCATGTAGGGTTTTCACCGACCAGGCAGACATTGCTTGCACCAAGCGCGAAGCGCCGTGAGGTGTCCGGCGAGTCGCAATAAGGGTGAACTGCATCCTACTAATAACTGCTTGTGAGGCGTACTTGCATATGGATGACAGCTTCAATGATTTAGTATAATTTCCGGTGTAGCCACTTCCGGAGACAGCGATGGGAGTACTACAGTATGTGGCTGCCTCTTGGGTGCCTTACCCTGAACACTACGTGATACGATCAATTCCCTTTTGCAGAGTAAAGTTTTTTTACCTCGCGCAAATGATCTAACTCAACGACCAGCTGTGGGCGACCGCCAAAAAAAGAAAAAAAAAACTTTACTTTGGATGTCTAGCTCAAGTAGTGATCGGCATGCTTTACAGTGTCGTTGCCATCCGACGCCAATTCAACCCATATATAATATACAATAGGCGTACTCATTTATTGCTTGCCTTAGTCATTTGACCATTGACCACGCATCCCTTTCGATTGGGGGGGGTATACTCATTGTCATGCATGGTCGTAATCGTATGACCATAGACCCTCGCACCCCTACAATGCCGGGACGGAGCACGTCGGGTTTTCACCGACCAGGCAGACATTGTTTGCACCAAGCGCGAAGCGACGTAAGGTATTAGGCGAGTCGCAATAAAGGTGAGCTACATCCTACTGAGAACCGCTTGTGAGGTGGGTTCGCATACGGGTGACAGCTTCAATAAGCGAACGGAGGGGGGGGGGGGGGGTACTCATGGTCGTAGTCGTATGACCATAGACCCTCACATCCCTGCAGGGGAGGGGGATGTACTCATGTCATGCATGGCCGTAGTCGTATATGACCATAGACCCTCACATCCCTGCAAAGCCGGGACGGAGCACGTCGGGTTGTCACCGACCAGGCAGACATTGCTTGCACCGAGCGCGAAGCACCGTGAGGTGCTCCGCGAGTCGCATGAAGGGTGAGCTGCATTCTGCTAACAACCGCTTGTGAGATGGGCTTCGGCACCTTGTGCGTACTTTCTTGCGTAAAGATAATAGCGTCGATATATTTTTTTCCGGCATGGCTACTTCCGCAGACAGCAAAGGGGCATGGCAGGGGGGGGCGGGATTGTGATGCTCGGTGGTCGATACTGGTCTACAGAGATTTTGGGTCTATATTTTATGACGAAGGATTATTGCTTTGGATGACGTATCCCCGGGTGCAGCCTCAACTGGTTGGCGCTGGTCCACCGCGGGCAGTCTTTGGTACAGTGATATGCCCAGCACGGAGGATTCGGTCTCGAAGCAATAGATTGATAACAGTTTGGCCACAGATATTAGTCTCGAGTCAATAGAAATGCCGGACTGCAGCGGTTCTTGACCAAAACCATATCCCTCTGGTCAGGAATATTGCGCCGGTTTGATATTTGTATAATAGTATAAAAGGTGGTTATATTCCCGGACGGAGTGATAGAAAGCAGCGCTACCCAGCCAACGAAAAGGGCGATGCTTTGGTCGCTGATAGAAATACGCATCGTAAACAATTTGAATCCTCGTTTTTTGTTTTCGTCTTATACCACTCTCTGGCGGGTAGCATAGTCCCCATTCATTCAGAGTATGGTGTGAACATTAAACGGGCATTATGCTCCCGGCCACGCCAATAGACGCGAGTCGGCGAGGGCAAAAAGTGGTAAACCCTTTTCGCGATAAAAATGCAAGCACGCACCGTAATGGGGAGGGGGAAGAGGAGCTTGTTGTGTGACCCCAGGCCTGAGTTACGTCTAGTAATCGGAGGGGGGACGAGAGAAGGGCGAAGGTGACAAATGGTGACAGAAAAATAAGCAAGTACAAGAAAAAATAGTGATCCTCGTTGCTTGTGTACTTTTCGTGTGGTCCTTCAGGGAGGAAGGACACTGCGGTGTTATCGCCCCCCTCTGCTTCTTCCGAAGACATCAGGGCGGCGAAGTGAGCGAGAAACACCATGCATGAGTGAGCGTGGCTTCGGGCATCACGAGCAAATACTACGCTTACGTGCGTCCACGTTTGGTTGCGTCACATGTCCCTTCGGACGCATTCATACAGTTCGTACAGCAGTCCATACAAGTGCGAGTGCCAGTGCTGTAAGTGTTGGGAATTGGTATCATACGTGCGAAAATCTATCCGCAATTATATGTATATATCAGTTGTCCAATATCGTTATTAGTTTGCTTGCCATCCGACAATGTGCGGCATGTGAGCTTCACCGTTGATGGCTCATGAACATTAACATTCCCCGGAAGAAGAGGAAGGAGGAAACCAAGGGGAAACCAAAACAAAAGGCAAAAAAAAAAATACTTTCGCGGTAATGGTCCCTTCATAGTACCGGAGTGCGCGAGCCAACAATACCGGCACTATACGGCGGCAACCGGCACTAATCCCTCCGCACAACGCCACACTGCCGGATCCCATCCTCGCCAAGCGATTTCACAGGCACTCTGCAGGGCAACTGGCACAGCAGTAGAGGGACCACTTCTGTACGCATCAAGTCTAACCAAAACAAAAAGGAATGCTAATACGATGCACAAAACATGACTCCTCTTTATGTACTTGTTTCTTGCTGATGACCTATATCTACTTCAAGTTTGCTATCCTTGCTCCTTCCTTCTCATTGTATACCGCCTCTGCACGAAAGCATCCGTTAATCTAGCGTAAAAGAGGACGCATCGTGCACGCGGGGTGAGATGGATCGTGTGAATGGCTCGGTGGAGCCATGAGGCGATGTAGAAGTTCACCCACGTATAGGCATTAATTAACGAGCGGAAGAGAGGGCCTGGCGTCCTCTCACCCCCTCATCCCGGGACCCCGCATAAGGAATCCCAAATATTTATTTATTCAACTCGTTCGGGGAAGCACAAATCCCGCCGCAATCTCCGTAGATAATTGTAGTTCTACAAATCACATAAAACAGAATCAGACTCCGTGGACAAAATAGTCAGAACACGATATCGTATGGGTAGGAGCAAAATCCAACATCCTCCCTGCTCGTTGCGCAGTCGTGAGAACTTTGAAGCAACGCGAATATATATCAAGGTCATCCAAAACGTAAAATTCATATGTTGTTTCAAACGGGTACCATGTTCCCGGCCATAGTTGTATGAAGTAGTATAGGGTTGTAAAGGAGTGAAATTATTATTATATGCTCATGTTTATACTATCAAGGTAGACTCACGACCGGTAATTATATTCGTTTTTTTTTTGTAGGAGACGATCACATTTTTTTAAAACGTAGGTACGAGGTTTTCCTTTTTTTGGTCTCCCTTGATTTATTTTTCTTTCGTTGAATGTGTTGATGTTGATTGGACTAGTGGCTGATGTGTGATACCAAAGAGAGGCAAAAGTGCTCGAATCGCGGTTAGGCTAGTCCTGTGAATGTGATGTGAGCTCAGCTCTGGAGAAGGTATTGTGCTGGGAACCCTAGCGTTGTTTATGTGCGTTGGTGCTCGTGAAGAAGAGCTGCAGATGACAAGAGTAATCGGTGGGGCTCGGTGCCCGATGGATGCATCTCGTTGAGCAAAAAGTCAAGACCCCAAAAACTATCAAGAACAAGACTATCTACTACATAATACGACGGCGTGTACTCGTAGGGTCGTGGGACTCCGGTTGTCGGTAGTCAGTGGTCATGAGACTTTCCCGATAATATGAAACCGTCAAAATAATGAAACCGTCACTTTCTACAAACCGACACCATACTCGTATGACCAACGTGCTACGACGATTATAGGTGAGATTTGTCGAACATTTATACTAGTACAGGTACAAGCAGTACTGCTGTCACAGGTTACTACAGATACCTACAGCACACGGCGGTACGTTGCGGTGGCACAGGGTCGACTGGGTCGCCTCTGGAACTCTGCTGTTTATCGCAGTATCCTACTGTTACAGCTGTACAGCACACGTACGTGCTACTTGTTGCTCGTGTGGAATACTTCTTCTCTGTGCAAGCTATGTTACACCAGCAGCGACTTAAGAGTGCTGACTCTACTGCGGTAGAGAAGCGTCAATCACTGACATAATATCAGCGTTGAATGAAACTCATGCGTGCAAAATGTTGGATAAAGGCAAGCACAGCAATTTCTGCAGTAAACGAATATTATTGAAGTTTCCTTGTTTCGTTTGGAGAGATACAAAGCCCCCTCAACCCCGCCTGTTGATCGCTCACAGTACCTGCTCATAAGCTTCCACGTACGCAGTGCCGTAGTCGGGTACGTACGGCACGCGAACAATGTTGCTGTCGAACCGCCGATCGGGCAGAGGCTCCAATATCTCGCGAATCTGCTTGTACTTGCCTGTGCACGTTTTCGCACGAAAACATCCGGGAAAAAAGAAGAATAAAAAACATCATCATGACGGCGCGGATTGCAGCCACATGTACACAACATGCCGACTCACAACATTCATCGCATGTACGTGGTAATACTACGTAGCAGCACGATAATTGTCTCGCATACCCAATGTGCACCGTGGCTGTCCTCTCCGGCACCCCACGAGTATAATATTTTATAGGGCAAATAAAAACCTTAACAAGCCACTTTCTTGGTCGAAGATCATCTTCGCGAGCTGCCGCACCTGTTGTAGGGGGCAAAACGCTCTGGAGAGAGTACCGCATCACGCGTATGATAAGGCAACACACCACCGTATCACACGTGCGATCAGACAACACACCACCGTACAACACGTGTGGTAAGATTACACATCACCGTATCACACCGGGTGATAAGATAACACACCACCGCCGTATCACACATGCGAAAAAATAGCATCCCCCTCACCCCGCGGGCGAGTTTCAAAAAGCTGATTTTCTCTCGATAACGGGGAGGGCGCAACCATTGAAATATCTCGACGAGATGTTCCCCCCCCCCAAAAAAAAACGCCATACTTCGTTGGGTGCGCCCCCCTGGTTTTTAGAGAAACTAGGTTCTGATTTCCATCCCACTGGGGGGAGATGTTGATAGAGTCTTCCGTGATATACGGTAGTTGCCTGTGCTTTCGACATAGTGTTTGTGTTTCGACAGGTTAAGGCTTCCTTACGGTTTTGTTACAAAACACCGACCTCCTCCTGCTCGCATGCGCGACAGGGCACATTTTATTTTCGTTCCATTTTCGGAGAACGCCGCAACTTAACAAGCACATTTCTTGGTTAAGCCCCGCCGAAACTGGTTTGGTCCTTGAACGCAAAAGTAGGTCGGCCGCTGAACCGTTTAATTTTACTTCGGAAATATTCCCTCTCTCCTTTCAAGTAGTGTGCCTCCTAAAACCAGGGGGTTGAGTTTCAAAGAGGTCAAAATACCCACAGCAGGAGATTAAAATAAAGAGCTTATTGTACGCATGGACATCCAACTCAACTTTGTGTGCATTTCGCCTTGTCTCCCAGGACCATGGTAGAGCACATCCATGCACAACCCCCCCCCCCCCCGCGTAGCCTGCTATGATACTTCGAGTGCTCGTGTGCAAAAGTTGTTTACACTTCCTTCATGACGTGTTTGCGATGCATCCCTAGCGAGCATGAAACCGCGTGAACACACACACTCACGCATGCACGCACGCATGCGCGCACAAATATCCCTGCCCACACGAGAAAAAAAAACAAAACATTGCGTGATACGGGCTTGTTGTGTGTATTTACTTGCTGAGATGTTCTCCGAAAAATCCCTACGAAGAGAACAAACAAATCGCTTGGACACACACAAGCACAGCAATACACGCAAGCATCAGTAAGTGTAAGCTCCAAGAAAACGTCGCTGACAACACTCTCACCTCGGCGTGTCAACACCACAAGCTCCTTGAAATTTATCGGCACCGCGACAGCCGCCCCGTTCCCCGATGGGTCCCCCCCGCCCCCACCACCACCACCGTCGGCCGTCCTCACCCTGCCCATGGCCTCGCTAGCGTCGCCTAGCACGGTCTGATCGAACACGTGGTCGTGGAAGGGTTCTGACGAGCCCGACGATGGTTGTCGGCTTGTCGCCGCCTTTTGACACGTGAGGGAGAATATGTTATCGGTGTGAGGAATTGAAAGAAAGGCATCGTTATCACATAGCCGAGGTTTCCTATTGAGCTATAAGTGCATTAATTCTGGTCTGCGCGAGGCAACCAGGAAGGGGTATGTACTGTCGGAGAAGGCGTTTGTTTTGGAGCGAACGGATAAACTGGGGCAGCTTGACACAAGAACCCAGGGTATCCGTGCCATCTTATTTTTTTTGTGCCGCCGCCGCCGTGATACCGGCAGTTTATGCAGGACCACCGCGATTCGTTTTATTGGGGGGGTGGGGAAGGTGTCGCAGTCAGTGATAAACACATGGTGGCGTTGTTCCGATCTCGCTTCCATAAAAAAAAAGTTACCTGGTACGCAATTTTATATTTTTGGCACCTCTTTTTAACTCTATACAGATAAGATTTATCACTCTGGCGGAAGCATAGTACTGGTATGGACTCTGGTTTGGATCTCCTAAACTCAAAGTGGTGTCTCCCAAGAACAAATGTTAAGTCATTATTTCACCCCCGCCCCCTTTTATGATGTCGAGTACCCCTCCCCCCCTTTTGTCAAGATACCACTTTGGCCGTTTGGAATACTCATGTTTCATATCCAAAGTCTATTTCAAACGGTAGCTATGTTCCCGGCCAGAATGGTACTTTTTTTTTACTGTGACTACAATACTATCATGTCCTCCTCTATACATCTGTTAATGAATTTGTCGTATCTAACCTCGTAGCTTCACTTCCTACCTATCTGGTATACATACGATTCTAACTCCGCTCTTCTTCGTGAACGTGCGTGTTTTCCCGCGTAAAGAACCAAACGAAAACAAAAGGAAATAGAAACAAAAACCTTAAAGTGTTCATCACCGTGAGAGGGACCGATCGAGCCCGTTCAGCCTCGACGGCCTTAAGCCGGTTGATAGAGTTCAGAATCTTCTTCCGGTGCAGGCGGTGCTCCACGCCGAGACTGCTCTTGAGGTCGTCGTCGTTCAGGTCGTACAGGAAAGCCCCATCGACGGCTGCCGCTATAAACGCCTCCTGATACTGGGTCAAGCTTAGCGTCTGAGGGGAAGCAGGGGAGGGAGGGGTGAGGGGGGGGGGGATGAGAAGGGAAGGGGGGAAGAGGAGGGGGCGTGAGGGGCAGGGAGGGGGACGCGGGGTCACACGGGAAGGGGGGGGGGGGTGCACTCATGTCATGCATGACCGTGGTCGTGGAAGGGGGTGCATTCATTGGCATGCAAGTCGTATGACCATAGACCTTCGCATCCCTACAATGTCGCTGCGGAGCACGTCGGGTTTTTGCACGGACCAGGGGCAGACATTGCTCGCACCAAGCACGTAGCGCCATGAGGTGTTCGGCGAGTCGCATGAAGGGTTACCTGCATCCTACTAAGAATCGCTTGTGATGTAGACTTTCTTACATACGAGTGACGGCGTCGACTTACTTGTTGCTTGTCTTAGTCACATGACCATTCAACCGCGCATACCTTGCGAGACATACGCAGCACCGTCGCTACTCCTAATAGAGACAACTCCAAAATTTGGGTGCTCAATACCTTTTTTCCATGTATTTCATTTTCAAAAAAATGCCTATGTCATCGTCCCCTTCCTGGTTTGAACGCGCTCCCGGAGGGTTCCGGAGAATAGGAGGCAAGAGAACGTTCCGTGGAACGTTCTTGCTCCAGAGTCGCACCAAATACTGCACTGTAGAGTAACCTCACCGTATACCGTGAGGCATACAACCGCACTGTATACCGCACTGTAGAGGTATGCTATCGCACTAGAATAGCGCACTGGAGGCCTGCTACCGCACTGTAGAGGCGTGCTACCGCGCTGTAGAGGCATGGTTCAAGAGCCGTGCTACGGTAGGAGTTTCAATTGCATATAATATAGTCCAAATATTCCTCACTAACCCCTGGACCCGATGGGCGCCTTGTCACTTACGTAGCTACGTCTACAATAGCACCATGGGGATTGCGATTGGAGCTTTAGCGTAGCTCACCTACTTTTGTTTTGTCATCAAAGTCGGTGTGTACCTTGTTTACACGGTAGACTCATAGCTTCGTAGCACCGTGGGATTGCGTATCAAGCTTATTAGCTCAACAGTTGTTTTGAAATCAAAGTCGGTTGTTGGGTGCTACGGCCTACGGCGGGTATAGAGGCCCTTACATGAGAGGCCCCAGAATTTTTCAGATTCTACCCCGATGATACATACGTACGTACGCAAGCACGCGCCTGTTCTACGCCACGCATGTACGTAGCTATGAGTACTCGTTGTGTGCTCGTGAGAGCCGCTTGATGAGCCGGACTCGGCATTCCGAGTAGCTACTTTGTGCCAGGTATGTTCGGGTCAGACGATCGATACTTTTCTCCCTGGTTTCTCACGACGCAAACGTTGGGTAATTTCTAGTACCACCCCACCCGTGCTGTGGAGGGTATACACGAATCCGAAAGACTTTGGGCAAAACAGGCCAGTACTGTTCCAGGCGAAGGTCTTAAGGGCATGCTTGCGAACGGATCACACGCAAGCGCCTTCTCTTGCGATGAAGATTTACTGCCCAAAAAATATCAAGCAGCGTCGGACAGACCCTACACGTTGATCTAGGTGCCCATCCTTCAACGCGAAGATGTTCCTCAGGACAGTCAGGGTTTACACTGTTTATGTACACGCCTTGACGTGTAAGTACAGGGATGGCCGATATGATTGAAGACAATATAAATGAAACGCCAAGCGCTGAAACATTCGGTCGAGATGGGGGGCGGGGCGCGCCGCCGTCCTTAACCGGACGCTCAGGGAAAACTGAACATAGACTACCGCGGGGCCGGGCGACATCCTCGCCGGTTGCTCATGCGAACAAGACATGCGGATTCAAATGCGTCCTAAACTACGGCAATATTACCCCTCTCCCTGCTATAGCCAAAAATGGATCCACCCTAGAAGCTTATTTTCCACTCTTTCCTCAAGTAAGAAGACCATTTGGTATTAATACTAATTAAAAAGTGATCGTTTTAGTTAGGGACAGAGGGGTGTATTTGATTTTTCTTTTGTTCTTAAGGGGACGATATCTCGCCGTGACAACGGAAGTCTTCAAAAAGGAAGGAGGTTAGGAAACCACACTCGCCTGCAACCACCGAGCAACATCGTCAACACTCCACGCGGAAACGGCGAGCGACTCTTGCCCCGGAAGCTGGCCGGGCTTGAGAGACGGCCGGAAAGGCTCCGCTCCTAGCTTCTCGTTCTGTTCGAGAGCTAATGCCCGTCCATCATCCCCACCACCACCACCAGCGCCGCCAGCCCCACCGCCGCCTCCACCACCAGCACCATTAGCGTTGGCGTTGTGCGCGAGGGTAGCCATTACCGTGTCCGTGGCCCCGACGCTGCGCATGGCGCGGATCATGTTGAGGCTGCTGAAGTAGGTCATCGACATGGACATGAACCCGAACTTCATCAGCGTCTCCGTCGACTGCATGAGTTGAGCCGCCTGACGCTTGTCTTTGGCCGATGGCCCTCCGACGCCACCGGGCATGCCCATAATAGGGTCGTTGCCTCCTCCTCCTCCTCCCCAACCGCCACCGCCGCCATCCCCGGACGCTTTTAACAAAAGCACCCCCTTTTTTTTCTTGTCGGCGGCGGATGCTCTCGAGCTCCCGCTGCTGCTCCTCCAGCAGAACCACCAACTTTCTCTCCAAGGTCCTCAGCTCCTCCTGGTCGGCGCGAGCGTTGGGGGGGGGGGGGGTGAAAAGGCAAATATTCAGAGAGGTCATCCATGTTTGCCGCTGGAGAAACAACTGGGGCTTTGAGTCGAGTAGGAAGTCAGGGGAGAGGGTGACGTGTCTACAGGAGCGCCCAACGACAGCGAAGCCGTTGGCTGAGAAACCGAGAGGTTGCGGAAAATGAAGTGCCCCCCTTCTCGTGTTGGATGGAGTTGGCAGCGGTCTAGAATACATATTATACGATTATAATACGTTTCTACGAAAATGGTCCGTCGCAGCTTCCTCTGTGAAACGTCCGAGATGAACAAACGATATTCGTTTCCGCGTTTTATCCACGCTGTCTGCGCGTACTTTGTGTACCGTTGCTTCGTCTCCCCCCCCCCCCCCTGTTTTATGTCCACTTCCCTTTCTCTTTATTGCGCGCAACGTCTGGTAAATACGGTTTCTACCCTCGCGAGCGACTTGCGTCCGAGGGGAAACAGGAGTTGCCGCTGAATACTTCAATTTTTTCCAAGCTTTATAATCTCAGACTCCCCAAGCTTTAAACATTCTACTTTTTTTTCTTTCTTCAGATTCGAGGACAATTTGTAATCGAAGGCCATTCTCGCGCATATAGCAGTTCGAAGGCTAGGTTGCGCACAAGTTTCACGCGTGACGGTGGTGCATGTTATTCCTGGTCCGATGTGCCTTTGGTCTTGGAATACCACCTTCAGCGTTCCTTTTCTGAGCCTTGAATACTGAAGTACTACACTGGGTAACGGCAGCCGACGCATTTCATTAGCGCTACATTCCGAATAACTTTTCCTTTTCGGATTGTCGGGCACACCGTAGTATCGTATCCTTCAAGTCTAAATCTAACTCGCATCGAGTGCGTTATTTTCCCAACGTCATATATAGCCCGTTCTGTCGAGTGAAAGGACATCAAGATCGTTTCTTACGAGCGGAACAAAATAACACACTCCCCTTTTGTACAGCCCTACTCCGTCATACGCTAGCTAGGACCGTATCTGGCGCGATCAAAAGTTGTGCTGTCTTCACCAGTCGGTTTCGTGCGCTAACCTCTCCCCCTCGACCCACCTTCGTGCACGCTACACATCGTGATACACGCCGCACGTCAACTTCGACAAAAACATCGACCGATTCATTAAAGAGTTTTACCTAGGGTTCAGTCTGAAAGACGTGGGCTCTGCTTCATCCCCCCCGACCTTAACCTTCACGCACTCATCGAGATGAAGACAAGACAGTACTTTCAGCGGGGTATCGTGCGGTCGCGTTTACACAGTTAATCTGATGGCCGTGGTCTTGCGTGAGATGTGCCCGAGCGACCCCGAAACTTCGTTGAAAAGCTACAATACTACGCAGCGAAACCACAGGTACAATAGAAACCCCGCCCTCCCCCGTCCCCACCCGGAGCTCCGTCTCGAAAGGGATGCGTGGTCAATGGTCACATGACTAAGGCAAGCAACAAATGAGCACGACCCCCCGCGCCGCCCCCCGGAGAGATACTGTGGATCGTACCTCTTTGCCGAGGCGAGTCCTGTCCAGTGCGGCAAGCTTCCTCTCCATATGAAGCAGCCGGTCCTTACGGTCCGCGATCTTGCCTAGCATTTCTCCAAACTCCTTGTCCAAACGAACCTTCTGCTCTCGTAGTTCGAGCCTGGGTGTATATCGACGCGGTTTTTGCGTGCGGAATGGTAAGTGTTTATGCCGTGCAAGCAAGTACGAGCCCGTGGGTACACGCGGTTTGTATGTGAGCGGCGACGATGGGTGATTATGTCAGTTCGGGCCCTGGGTGTATTGACGCGATTTAGGTGTGCACAGGCAGCGGTAGGTTCTTGTGCAAGCGGGCGCTTGAAGAGTGTACGTGCGGCGTACCCGCGTTTTGGTGCAGTGTGCACACGAGGAACTTGCCACGCGATCTCACGGCTTGTGTGTGCACCAAATTGGTCCGTAAGCGCGATATCCCAAGTGCGTTCGCGTTTGCCGTCCGGCATGCCCATCAATATGTGCGCCGTTTGTGTATTCACACTTATTTCCAAACGATCATTTCATTCTCGGGACAAGAGCTGCACGCACTGCTCGAAACGACTGCTCCATTCCGAAGTGCGCATTCGCTGGCATCGGTATGTTATGCAAGAACCCTCACGCGGAGCATCCGCAAGCCGAGGTTAGAAAAGGGACTTCGAAGCGACCCTTGGACACATACCAATCTGTCCGGAAACACAAGGAGCGTTTAGTATAATTTTTTACAGCAAAAAAAAAAAATGTTGACATTACCGGACGGAGTGGTAGAAAACTACACGCGCCCCCCCCCCGGCTTTGATCGCCGAGATTTTGTATCAAAACGACAATACCAGGTACCATCAACACATCTGTACGGTTTTGGCAGATCACAAAGTTGATGCTTTTCGTCGGGGAATGTTCATGAGTGATCGACGTTGAAGCTCCTGCTCACATTGTCGGGTGGCAAACGAAACAACATAGCGTAGCGACTGGTGACTCAAACCTGGTATACACCAACGCGGTACGACCGACTAACAGTTTATCACGTCAAACCATAGTTTGAGGATGGATCTCCAACAGCGTCTTCACCCCCCCCTTTTGTAAAACTTCACTCCCCTTTTTTTCAGGGAACAGAGTACCTGGAATTCGGGTAGGATTCTTTTTACAGCCCCATCCGCGTTATGAAACAAACATCGCTGGCGAATCGGCTCGAAATAGAGCAAAGCGGGAGGAAAGAGAAAAGGTCTTCTTGCGGGAAAAGCTACTAGCCTTAGGGGGTTCATTCTTTTTCAACCCCAACTGCCGACGACGACGACGACGACGACGACTAACTCACCGGGCCTCTTCATCCAGAACTCCCACCGCCTCCGTCTCAATCTTCGAAAGCTGGTGCATCTCCCGCTCCAGCACAGCGACGGCCTCCTCGAACTCGCTTATCTCCTCCATCATCGCCTCCACGGCTTCCTCGGCCCCGACTTTCTCCCCCGTCAGCAGCTGTACGTCGCTCTGGAGTCGCGTCGCGTGCAACTTGTGCTCGAGCAGCATCTGCCGGCCGAACTCTATCCCCTGGCTCTGGCTCTTTGAGAAGAGGTACTTGTCGCGCTCGCGCCCGGCGCGTCGCCGCCCCGTGTGGCCGCGAAAGACTCGCTGGATGGTGATGGCGTTGTACTTTTCCTCGCGGCAGCGGAAGGTGTACCGACGCCCTGACACGCCCCTCCATAGGGCCTGCAGTTTTTTTGTTCAGGTTTTCGTGAGATACACACGGCGTGAGGCGTGGCGAGGTGTGGCATAACGTGGATGCGGCGTATTCTTAGCGCGGTGTAATGCGGCGTGGTAAGTGCAGATATAAAAAAGGCGGGAGTCACGATTTTCTAGATGGAATTTGGAAGCGACGTTCCCCTATCAAGAAATGTGCACCGTACAGTGCAGTACAGCATCTAGAAGCGACGTTCCCCCATCAAGAAATGTGCACCGTACAGTGCAGTGCAGTATCACAAAGAGCGGGAAGGGGGGGGGGGGGAATCTCACGCAGTCGAGAGGGGGATGGGAGACTCACTCAGTGCTAGCTACGTAGATAGTATGCAGTGGTGGAGAACGCTTATATTTGCCCATTCAATAACCGACACCATTGCACCTGCCGAATAGACACGAGGCGAAACCCTTGCCATCAAACGAAAAAAAGCTGCGCCGCCCGCCGAAAACAGTACAGTGGGCGGTCCGATGTCAAGAATTATAACACTTGGTGTCCAGGCTCGAAGAAAAATCTCAGTTTTACCCTACCTTGGTCTGGTTAACACTCTGCTTCCATACATATATACAAAACCCAAAATTCTCTCGTACTTCAATAATATTGTGATTCGTGTGCGCTCCCCATATCAAGATTTATCAAATTATTTTTGTCGACCCCAAAGATCAACCGTTTTCAGTAGCACTGCGGCGTGCCGAAAGCACACAACGAACGTGGTAGGTACATACGTAGCAGTAGTGTCAAGGGATAGGTCAAACCTGCATCAGAGCGGCCGCGTGGTCCCTGTTTCCCCGAGTAGCCCGCACGCGCTCCCTCGCTATCGCACCCCTCCACACGCGCTGCATGTGTCCACACGCCGCCTGCTGCTGACGCAGGAGCTGAAACCAACGCCTCGAGGCATGCCCCCTGAAGTTTCTCTGCACTACCTGCGCCGCCCACACGCATCTCAGCCTAGCCCGCCCCACCGGTGACAAGGTAAGCAGGCAGACACGAGAGAGGCGAAAACAATGTTTCGGTGTTTAATTTGGATTGGATTATTTTCGATTCAAATGTGGAAGACAGGGCCGTACACACGTATATATCGCAGATCTCAGAACTGCGCATGCACGGATGGATACACCATAAGCCAAGAACGCAACTTCGATCCTGGCTAGTTCTAAGCCTCGGGGTCGCACGTGTGCACCTCGTCCTTTGACAGAGCTGACAACACTCCGTCGGTATCGTAACTCGATGTTTATTTTCAGAGTCGTCGGTAGCGTTGCCCCAGGCGACCCCGACAAGTCGGAACGAGGAGGCCTCGAGGGTGGCTGCCTTGTGCAGAGCCACGTTGGCTCAGTTCTAGACGTAAGAATCTACACAGCATCTCCTTGCTAAATCACACGGGAGAAAAATGTTCGGCACGGTCGGCCGTCAACGACCCCTGCAGACATCAGGGATCGGGAGCTCGTCACTGCGACATGAGCTCCGGGAGAAGGCACCACGATAGTTTCACGGTGGTGACCACCGTCGAAAAGAGGCAAATACACAACACTTTTGACGGAAATTTAAGCGTTAATACGAATATGAAACTGTCCTCACATATAAGTCCACATTGGTACCTGGTATATGATAGTCGGGGTGAAATCATGAGTGTTGTGTTGTAGGAGACGATACATCATGACCACAGGGCCACAGGGTGTATGAAGTGTTTGTTATGTTTGGGTTTTCTGGCTTACGAGCAGACTCATGTCACCATGACGAGGGCATATGGAGGGAGGCGTACTCATGGCATGCATGGAGCGGGGCGGGTCTTCAAGCAGCAATGTTGTAGGAAGTCTACGGCTACAGTAGTCGAGCCGCCGAGCATGCTCTTTTTTCTCGCCCCCTTTGTGAGCGTCTTTATCTGATGTGTCGTTTGCTGAACTGTGCAAGGAAAAGCTTATCGATACTTGTGTTCCCCCAAGGTCTGTCTCCCAACCTCTCCCTGTCATTGGCGGAACCTTCTCGGGCAGTAGAATGCGTGCTACCAACACACTTCGCGTTCCCCTCCGGCCAGCAGTGCTTCGCGTCGTGACCATTGACTATACCAGGTAGACACGTTGCAAACGCGCCGCGAATGAAACACCTTTTGTTCTTGCGCGTGCGTCTACTGCAACGCCCATCATGAGGATGGCGTGTGTCAAAACCTTCTATTTAAAGCTGTCACATATTCACGCTTTGATGATCAAGACTCTAGTTTTTTCTTCTCCCCATCAGTTGTCCTCGCCCTTTCTCTTTCTCTCCCCTCGGACGTTGCCATCGCGTGTGGCTGGTTGCTATATACATCAACATTGCTTCAACAATCAAGACTAGACGTTGCCGTTGCGTGGTCGCTAAACTATAAAAGGCGTTTGCGAACACGGGTCCGTTTTGTAGCAGCCTTGGGACTCACTCTTCGAGAAACATCAGTCGGCCGCGCCAACCCCTGAAGATGCGCTGGATGTACAAGCAGGCTCGGATGTCTCGCATGCCCTGAGCCCTTTTCACGGCGAGGTACGCGCGCAAGGTCCCTTGAATGCGACGCGCCGCCCTGTCCAGGCGATCGAGGCGCTTCCGGTTCCGCTTCAGCCGCCAGGTCATATACTCTTTCACCTATAAACAAAACAAAAATCTGTATAATAAATGGTTGATTCTGCCAGTAGCCATACGCGTGCGTGTCTCAACGATTTAAGGTCATAATAAATCTACTATTTCAGCTCGGTATAGAATATGTGTAGGGTTAATTCTGTCAGTTTTTGGTCATAGATTCTCTCCAAAGTCACGGCCTCCATGCGTGTCTACGTGTAAGCGCTTGATGCTGTGAAACTGCGAATGGCTCACTATGATCAGTCATGGTTGATTTTCAAAGGCCCATATTTCCACATGGTTCACCTTTTTTTTGTAGATTCGGTACATGTTAGATCGGCATTTCGACGCGAATCGACAGGGGAAGCAAGGGCTTAAGTCTACTCTCGCGATAAAAAATGCGAGGCACGAACCGTAGTGGAGAAGAGGGGGGGGGGAGAGCCTGTTATGTGTCCCCGGATCTGAGTTACGACTACTATAGGAGGGAGAGAAAAAAAACAATGGCGAAGATATAAACGATAACAACAAACTAAAATAAAAGTAGTGTTCCCGAAAGCCACGCTCTTTCTGCTGCTGCAGGAGCTGCCGCGTTGGCGCTCCATATGTGTTGCGTATTGGTATGTCGTTCAAGTCGCTACGCTGCTTGTAGCCACGCAGCAGGTAGACGTACGCGGGCGCTGGTTGCGTGTACCCTACCCGCACGACACGGGGGAGGAAAGGATGCGGTAATATTATTGTAGTGGGCTCACAATATCTCGGGTTGCTTTTGAGTCGGGGTGCGCTACTGAAGTTGGAAATGATAATCTACTGGTAATAGCCTATATACGGTGACTGAGAATCTACCATTGATGGCCTGCGTGACTGAGGTCCTACAAATACTAGCCTACTGCTGACTGAGCAGGATATTAACAGTAAGACAGTAGGTTCTTCCTCCTAACCAGCAATATGTACTTTATGATTTCGATTCAGTTTCGGCTTTGATCTCCGCAGCGCGCTGACGTACTGGTCTCGGGAAACCAAGAACCTTCGATCTTTCCGTACAACCCCATGAAAGCGCTGACTGAGACAGGCTACGACAATTACTACAAACAGTATAAAGGTCATCCCTACCAACCCCACAGCATGTCTGCGTTGCTTTGCGTTGGCTACTTCTGCTTTGTCGTGACCGAAAAAACTGCCGTGGTGATGCTCGCAACGAAACAACGACAAGCGTTGGGGCACCGCGCTTCACATCGAAGGGGAGCTCCCATCATTTTTTTTTGTAGCAATGCTTGCCTTTTTACCATCGATCAGCGAATATCACTCGTACTACCTCTGTCGGGGAAATGTAGAAGAACCGTTTTTTTGGTATTAACCCTTTCAGGAAAAAGTGGACAACAAGAAACACCCAAAGGGCGTCCTTACAATTTTTGGACCAGAGTGATAGAGCGGAGTGAGCCATCGAGCATACATACAAACATACATACATAGCTGCAATAAGTAGGTGTGGGGCGTACGAATCAATTGCTCTCGACGCTGCGTAGACACATGCTGCGATACAAATAGGGGCGCACCTCGATTTTTCTGAGGCTTTTCACTCCAAGAGAGCTTTCTATCTCACTCCAAAAAAACTGGTTTCCCAACAAACCAAAACCAAAGGGCGAACCCAAAATCCATAATTTCCTGGCCTACGTATACAACAAACAAAATAATACATACCTGGTACGTATGTTACCAGGAATAATTGTATTCCACCTCCGACCTACATTACGTATCATAAGGAGCATTCAAGAGTATTGGTAAGAGAGAACCCTTCGGGTAAGAGAGCAAGCGGGAAGTGTTTCTAGTGTCGGATCCGCGAGCCGGATGCCCGGGTCCGACTCGCGGGCCAGCAGAAAACAACTCGTGGGTCACGCTGGTCCGACCCGCGAGTGACCCGTTTCTCGCGGGTGATGACCTGACCCGACCCGTGAGCTTCTCATCACCAATTGAACAAAACGTAATTGTTGTTTTTTTTAGGATACTATACTGGGGTGAGTAAACGACATTATTGGGCAGTTATTAATAGTCAGTTTGTTGAGTTGACGACTCCCAATCGGTCAGACGTAATATGGCCAAAAAGGTGCTACCTCGTAGCGTACACGCTTCGCCATAGAGCTTTTCCAACCTGCCCAGCCCGCCAGCCGTCCGAGGATAGATAGCGACGCGATCACCCAGTTGCGGGTGGACGGGATGGCGGCATCGCGACGTACAGCAACTAGCATCGAAGGAGACCTCCAAGCGTTTTATGTCTACGCAACACATGTATATCTGTGCTTTCATTGTGAACGAAGGCCGTAAAATGATTGGATCGGATGGCAGCATCGCTAGCAATGGAGGCCTCCGCGCGTTTTGCGTCCTCTCGCATGTTTGTTTTGCATTTGCATTGGCAAACACCGCAAAGTTGAAATTCTCGAAACGAACTTCAGGCTTCGATGTCGCACTCTGAAAACATAAACCCCGGCAAGGAGCCAGACAGAGAAGAATTTTGTGTGCCACCCGGCCCATTACGCAAGATTTGCACCACCACCACTCGAAGTGTGTAATGCGCAGAGGAAAGTTGTCGCTTGCGCTCGTCCATCCAATGCGCAGGCACAATTGTTGTAAAAATTTAGACCCAAACGCCGTGAAAGCTACTGCAGTACCAAGAAGACACCCCAAGAGCTGCATAACCCGCGTTTTCTTGCGATGCAGAGTTGGTTCTGCTGCAGTTCTAGTATGAAGACTGCATGTTGGTGAAACGGATGTAATTTCAGCGGGTTGATGGAATGTTCTTCTTGTGTTCTCCTGTTGATCCTGGATTATGCCCCGGAGAGTTGATTTCCATACCAGGACCTGATGGCGCTGTTTATTTTCCAGAGCGATCCGTAAAATACATCTTCAGTTGGCTGACTTGGCGTTGACGGCCGATGTTTTGCTTGTCCCATCATATTCGTTTCGTCACTTTGTGCGCTGATACGTGCAAAGCGGAGCACTGGTTTTACCTACCCCGCTCTGGTCCTATTCTTCAGTGCCACCCTGTTCCGACTTGTACAGACACTCTCGCACCCCACCCCCCCACCCCATTAACATCACGCTCTTACCTCTGGAAACTCCTCCGGTTGCGGGTACACCTTACTCCCCTGCCCGAACCCATAAACGAGGTTGTTCTGGCGCTCGAAGGCCGGGTGGGAGGCGTCCAACACCGTCCCAACCATTATGCTTCGACCCTGAACCCCCCCCGCGTCTCTGTCGTCCCCACCGCCGCCGCCGCCGTGTCGCCTCCTTCCCTTGCTTGGACTGCTTGTGCGGGCGCCACCGCGGCGCAATCTTTCATCTTCGTCTGTGGTGCTCCCACCGCCTCCGCCGCTGCCGCTATTCCCGAAGCGATGTCCACCTCTCGCGGCGGCATTAGCGTCGGCTGCAGCAACGCCCGTGCGGTAGTTCTCCCAGGAGGACCCGTACACCTCGCCCACGCTCCCGTCCCACGCAGAGCCCATCTCGGTAAGGGCATCACCATCGTTGTTGTTGTTGTTGTTGGCCTCCCCCCCGTTTCGCCTAAGCACTCTACTGTCGCCGTCCATGGCTAAACTGCTTTGATGATGTCCGCCGATGCCCACTCTCCCGTCAGATGAACGCAACAAGTCTCCCTGCCTACGGTGTCGAGCCTCCGCCTGCAGGTCTCCCATCGTGCCAAGCACGTTGTTGATGTAAGAGTCTTCGAAGGTTCCGCCGCCACCCCCAATCTCGCCGCCGAAACTCCCGCCGTCACTCCCACCTGCCCCCCCCGCTCCCCCTCCCCGTCGACTCGTGGTGGTGGGGTTCCCCTTTCCGCTTCGACCAGCGCGCATGATGCCCCCGACGACGTTGGTTTCGTCCTTGCCCGTTCCTCCAGTGTTGCTGCCGCCGGGCCTGGCGGCCACCCCTGAGGAGAACTCTGGATGGCTCATCGCGTATACGACGTCATTTCCCTCGTGGTAGCCGGCGATGGCCTGCTCGAGAAGGGTAGTTGTTTTCGCCCTGGCTTCCTGGAAGACCTCGTGGCCGGCGTTGATCCACACCACGCAGGTTTTGCTCGGGTCTTGCAGAGCCTGCATGCATGTCACATGGTTCGTGATGGAGTTTTTCGTTCGTAGGGTGTGGGTTGGTTTTGTGTGTGGTTGAGTGCAAGCAGGAGGAGCTATTTAGTTTGAACGTATTATGAAATGGTACTCCCTGTCCCCTGTTGCGGCACTATAGCTTGTAGCAATCGTCCCCTCATCATACATGGCAGGCGTTATCGCCTGCTTTTCTGATTAGCACCTCGCCCCTTCGTTCAGAAGACATCTGACGAGGCAAACAGCAACTAACACAAGAGCTTATAACTCCTAACATCGTCAAGCACCTCGTATGAGCGACCAGAGCAGAGCCAAAGGCACAAACCTTCCAGCAGTAGTCGGTCCCTAGGTCCATACTGACTTACCCTTAATACTGGCGTCGTCGACCAGACGCTTTCGGCACCTGTGTCCACGTGTAATCGGCTACAGCCTTGCAAGTTAGAGGTGTGGGAGTGGGTTGTGAAGTGCCGTATCTTCGATCCATTCTCCGAATTCTCTGGACTGGTTTGGTTCATGTCTGAGTTCTCTATGAATCTGCGTATACGGCCCTTCAGGGTGGGCTAGTGTTATGGTATCCCCTCTCCCCTGTTGCGGCACTATGGTTTGTAGCAATCGTCCCCTCATCATACCCGGCAGGCGTTATCGCCTGCTTTTCTAATGAGCACCTCGCCCCTTTGTTCAGAAGACATCTGGCGAGGCAAACAGCAACTATTGTAAGAGCTTATAACTCCTAACATCGTCAAGCACCTCGTGTGAGTGACCGGAGCAGAGCCAAAGGCGTCAACCTGCTAGCAGTAGTCGGTCCCCAGGTCCATGGTGCCCTACACTTAACACTTACACGACGCGCACTCGTATGTACGTGTGTGGTTTCATGCACACCGCGCAGTTTTTGCTCGGGGGTCTTGCAGACTCTGCATGTCACATGATGATTAGGAGGTTTTCGTTCGAAGGGTGTGGGCTGGTGTTGTGTGGGGTCAATGCAAACAGGGAGTTTGGTTTTGACGGCATGGACCGATGAAATACCGTGTGCGTGTTCCGTAACTTCTTAGGCATAAAAGACACGCCTCCTTGAGTAGGGCATCAGTTGTCGTTTAACGTGCCGGAGGTTTCTAACAAGCTTGGACACGTGCAAAAACGGGTTGTCGACAACGACTGCCCAACAAGAACGGCTTGAAGTTGCACAGGGACCAGTTTTGAAAGAAACGGCGAACACCTTGACAGCCCCAGCATGTAAGCGAGCGAGCGTGCATGGTGCGCTTCTACCAAAACGGCGAGGGTACTGAAATCAGGCCGCGCTCTTCATAGCATTTTTTTTTTCTACCCGCGAGATCGGCACCGGCTTGCGTTTATTCCACCCAGTAGCGTTTGCCTACTACTACTACTACTACTACTACTACTACTACTACTACTACTACTACTACTGCTGCTGCTGCTGCTACTACTACTACTACTACTGCTACTACTACCGTGGCGCGTGTTCGCCCGAGTTCTAATCTTGCAGATTAAGCAAAAACAGGTTGTCCGTCTCTTCACCAAAACCCGTCGTAAGCAGATTGATATTCTGTTTTTTTAAGCTGCGCGGCCTCGTCTCATGGTGTTTTCATATAATCTCCTCCTGCCCATGTGAAAAAAAATAGATATCTTGAAGTAACACGAATCAACATACCTGGTACTGTAGTACAAGTATCGTCCCCTCCCGGATGTAGAAATCATGTTATAAGCTATAAACGAAGTTTTGTTCCCCCCTCCCCACCCCCCCGCCATATTATACATAGGTTGGGTTGCCGTCGGTTAGTAACGACGCCGTAAAAAATGCCGCTCACTAGAAAACCAGGGTACCGTTTTTTTTCTTCTGCGGTCGGTCACAGCTGGCGATCGAATTATAAATCAATTGTGCGGGATGGAGAACCTTTACTCCGCACAAGGGGAATGATCACATCACGTAGTCTTCATGGTAAGGCCTGCAAGAGGCAGGTACATAGTAACCCCATCGCTGTCTCTGAAAGTGGTCACACCGGAAAATAAATCAAGTCATTGAAGCTGTCGTTCATATGCAAGCCCGCCTCACAAGTGGTTCTTAGTAGGGTGTAGGATGCAGCTCGCCCTTCATACGACTCGCCGAATACGTCACGGCACTTCGTGCTTAGTGCACGCAATGTCTGCCTGATCGGTGTAAACCCGACATGCTCCCCCCCGGCATTGTAGGGATGCGAGGGTCTATGGTCATACGACTACGGCCATGGATGCGAGGGTCTACGATCGTACAACTACGGACATGCATGCTATCGAGTACACCCCCACCCCCCCCCCCCGCCCTGTCCCACCCGCAAAAAAAAAACAACAAATCACCTTTTTCAACCCATTATACAATTCCCATTTTACCGGATATGTATGTGTTTATGCCGCTTGCGCTGCTATAGGGTGGACGAGGTCCTGGTAAGTCTCACCCTGTGGATGCTCCTGACTTCGCCCCCCCGCCGCGATACGTAAGGATCGGTGTGCAGGGGCTTGACGAAGTTGTTCTGCGTGCTCTGGATGCAGATGACGGGGATGTCTATCTGAGACAAAACCGGCCGCGTATCGACGTGAGCCAGCGCGCCCCTGCAAAGCTGTATCCTCCCTCTTACCGAGATTGGGTTGTGCACCGCGGTGTAGATGTTCAGCGCCAGCGGGGTGGACACCTTTGCGCGCACAACCGACGAGAAAGTGAGGGTGCAATCGACGAGCATATTGGCACCACGAGTGGGAAAACGACGCGCCAAAATGGCGGGCGGGGCGGGGCGGGGCGGACACAGTCAGGCGCCTGTTCTACAAAGTTCGGCTGTTTTGTGCCTTCTTCACTCTGTGCACGGTCTCGGTCGAGCATTTCGTTTTCGTTCTTGTTCCATCACTCGCATTCCAAATGGTCAGGGGACGACAGGTTATAATCCAAACGGTCAGGGGACGATAGGTTATAACACGAAGTCGATGCCTCCACCTCGGGACATTTTAGATACAAATCGAGCCTTGTTCTCGTCTCCCACACTGCTCGCTCTCCCCCTTCGGAACATAGTTCTAGAAATATAAAAGTAGAGCCCTCAGCCCATGACTAGGTAGATTAGTTTTCGAGGTTACCCTTTTCAACAAAATATGTACCGTATTCGCGTCTTGCCAGTGCTAAAGGGCACGATCAAAATAGGGCTGTGAGCTCTGGCTGACGAAAAAAAAAAACACCAACCAGTGATAAAAAGTTGGCTCGTGCACTTGATAAATATTCTAGCTTGTAGTCGCACGCGCGCGGTAATTTTTTGCATGTTGGTTCTGCGTCTCTTGTAATTGACTATTAAAACAGTAATAATAGCCTATTGGCACGTGTTTATTGCTTGATGAAAATCGCGAAGTCAACGCTTTGTTTGGCTCCACTTCTCCACCCAGGGCATATGCCTTATTGGCCGCCAGTCTAGCCAAGGCGTGCCTTATTCGAAGCCCTTGCCAGCCAAGGCATACCTTACTTACTCACACCCCCTTTCGCTCATACTCTCGACGCACGGCGGTGTATAAGTATTTACCTGTCCAAGGTACGCCGGACTGAAGAGAAACCTCGCGTGGAAATACACCGGGAGGTCCGGCCTAGATTCCGGGGCGCAGTTGAAAACGTTCATGCAGTCGTGCAACACTCCCGCCAGGTAGGAGTCGACGTAGGAGAACGAGTTGAGAAGGAGAAGAGAGCGGGGGAAAGGGCTCGCGAAGTGGCTCGCGTAGAAGGTGGCCACCGCCCCGCCCGACCCGAAGCCCACCAGGTGATAAGGCCTCTCGGAGTCAAACTCCCCTGGCAGGGATATAGATAAAAAAATCGGGAGTTCATAGGAAAGGCGGAAGTGGTGCATCTGCATGTCGAGGGGCTCACTCGCCCAACTAGGTGAAATAATCGAAAGTTGTCTACAAGCACAGGGAATGAAGCTGGTGCGTACAAAAACCGCAATCCAGTTTTCATGATCGTGGAAAAAGAATAAGCGAGTTGAGGAGGTGTTTGGGAGAAACGAGAGGGGGACAACGTGGCTTGCAAACCATTTGACCTTGCTCGCAGTGTTTAGCGTTGTCGTTTCCGGCATGCCGAAAGGGTGAAAACACATCCAACGATGCTCAGATGAGCCAAAAAGGTGAGCCGGATTGTCCAACGAGGCAGACACCAAACTGATATTCTCTCGTCTGAGGTGTATGGTGTGCTTCGCTTTTTATGTGTTCGGTTTTAGTTGCATTTTCCCTCCTGAGGTATTCTTCCACTCCAGAGTTATTGGAGCCCGTTCTGTGATCACGGGCTGTTTTCTTTCCTTGCGATGAGCTAAATGTGAGTACAACAACGTCGGCACCAACACACAAAACAGAATGCAAATGGTCAGGGAGATAACCGCCATGAAATGTCGTGGTCGGTCAAATGCTCCGCCTCGTTTTTTGTGCTGGTGCTCTGGCTCTACGATCGTGGATCTGAAAGCGCTGACATTCACGCCTGCGACAGATCACCTACAGACAAAGCATCCAGATCCGGTGGATCCCTGGCCCGCCGTTCTGCTATGCGTTGCAGGATCTGTATAGTACTGACCCAACCAACCCAGGCAACAATGTGCTACCGTAGAGCATGCCGAGCATACCGCTTACACCAGGCAACGTGAGCTAATGACAGATCATAGAAGACCAGGAAATCTATCTGCAATGGAAGATCTAGATGCTTGCGTGGGGATCGGTGATTGGTCTGTCCCAGGTGTGTATTGTGCCGCGTCTCACGAGGTGCAGCGTGCCGTCCGTCCCTTACCGGTGCCGCCGTTGCTCTTCCTACCGAGGTGAAGCAAGAGGTACTGGAGAATGGTTGACAGGTACTCGTTGTTCAGAAGCTGCTGCTCTCTCCATTCGCTGAAGGCCTGTCCGGGATAATTCCAAAGCAAAACCTTTTTTTGGGAGAACCGAAAAAAAAAGATTAACGCGGGGCGGGGGGGGGGGGGGGACGCAGGCGCGCAAGGTCGGGAGGAGGGAAACGACCGAGCAACCAGAAGGATTTTACACAGCGGGACAAGCTTAAATTCAGATCAGTGTATGTGTTGGCGGGGGGGGGGGGGGGGTGTCAAGTTTGGAGAATGGCTCGCTACACGCCAAACACTCCGAGCTGGAAAAATCCAGGAAAATTCTGCATGGGATGTGTCGCCTGCTACGATAGGGGTATACCTGGTAGGACGTTTCGGCTGAATCGTTTCTGACTGAAGCACTACGGAACTGTCCGATAATCGTTCTCGGTTGTTGAAGTCCCACTATTTGTGTAATATTATTCATTGTGTAGGCATACGTATACATGGCCATGAGACTGACTGTTCATCTGGTTACATAAGAGTACAACTTTGCCTCTCAAACTCAGTTCTGACATAGATTATATAAATAGAGAGCTGTGAGTTCGACTCGGCAGAATTCCACGACTAACAAGTTAAGCGGTAGGTGCCGTTAGCCGCCAGCGAACCGATTTAATTCGGCAGGTCGTCCGTCGGCTGGCAAAACCAGCTGATGGCACAACCGACTTGCCGATTTCCTACAGGTATTGAAACCCAATAATGAGTCGGATAGTCGACACCTCTGGGCAACGACCAACTATGATTCCGACGATTCCGACCAGTAACAAGTAGTTGATGTCTTGAGTCGCGCCGACACAGACGCGTTCTACGGCGTTATGGGTGCTCGCCTGATTATAGTTTTTCGTTTTTCTGAGGGTGCTCGCTTCATTGTAGTATACTCGTAGGAGCTCTCTCTGTCTCACCCAAAAAAAAAACGGCAACATAAACAAAAGGGGTATAAAATAGGCAACCGATATTATTGTAAAAGCACTGTTGACAATTGGCGCTCCTACGATATTGGGTGTTGCTCCTCGCATAACCCTTTCTGTGCTGCAGTCCCGTTTTGGGGAGAAACTGCGTAGAATTTGAGTGGCTTATCCCCCGAAACGGGCCTGCAGTCCTGAAAAGTGTCAAAGGAGGCCAAAGTCAGTCAGAAATGTTTCGGCCGAAAACAACTGCTATAGTACCTCTATAAAAAGTTCCAGGTGACATATCCCTACCTCATGCAACAAGCAGCCACACCATGCAACACCGGGATATAGTGTACAGCACATCAATCCCTCCCTCACCTGAGCTCCGGGATACCTCGCGATCAACGGCGAGACCACGATCTTCATGCGCTCGTAATTGTCGAACAGATCGTGGCACACGACGAGATTGAAGAAGCCTCCGGAGGGTAGGCCCCCGGACGGCGGTGGTGGTGGTGGCGGCGCTCCGACAACACAGTAAGGGACGGAAGTGTCGGCATCAACCTTGTGGAGTGGTGCGAGGCGGTAGCAGACACGGAAAAAGCGGCCGGAGGTACATATGCACCGTGCCATGAAAAAAAAAGCGATTTCGTTGACACCATGTAACCGCGGATCTGAGCTTCGACTATGGAGAGGGCAAAGAAGGCCGGATATAACCCTTCATCGCTCGTAGGTGATTTGTGTGGGGTGGGGGGGGCATACACACACAAAAAAAGAGAGTGACAGAGGGGGCAAAAGCGCCGTAAAAAATGAGTTGCAGCGGTGTGGAGGCATCGAGTTTGTGATGCGATTGTATCAACCGCGCGTGGCGATGGGAAAACCGAGGCATTGTGTACGTACTATGGATCGAGCGTGCTTGTGACGAAACGGGGGGAAAATCATCGAGTAGAGGTTGGAACGAAGGTCGACGCGGCGCTCTCTCGTGACGGTACACCACGCTGTACCAGGTATATGAATACCGCGATGCTTGGATGTTGAATCCACCACGTACATGACATCTCCTTTTACCTTGCCACGTCCTGTGCTGTACCCTACGTGCGCCGAAACACATTCAGGGTGTGGCTTGGCTGCAGCTGCTGCTTCGTCTCACGGGGATCATTCCATGGTATTTCTCCAACCATAGCAGGTATATACTGGTATAGACAAAAACATAAGTACTGTTTGAGCCTTCACACCAATATCTAAACGTTCTTTGTGTTTTTATCCTGATTTGTACCGGTATACTTCCTGGGGTTTAGCAAAGAGGAGGGTGCCGTAGGTCTCGAGATCCTGCCTAGGCACGACCCCTCTTACTGGAAGCCACCGCTATCTTTCACAACGCTGTCCATGAAACAGGCATTGAGTTTCACCTTGTACTCTCTCGGGTCCCGCCCCTGACCTTTAGTTCCACTTCTGACAAAAAAAAAGGGGAAAAAGTTGAATACTCTTGTTGCTCTTTTGCGTTTCAGCCGTGACATGTCCCACACAGAAAGGCAGGTGAAAGAAAATCGACAATGAGAACCCACCCTCCCACCCACCCACCAACCCGTTCACCGCCTCTGCGTGCAAAACGCTGCGTAAAACGTGATGTGATACTCTGCAAGAGCTGCTCTCCAAAAACACTGCGAAAAAAATACCATATACCAGGTATATGTGTAAGTATATATATATATATAAATATATGTATGTACACTTCGTATACCTGCAACGCTCCCTCCACGCTATCATCCGCTTGTCGCCCGGCTATCACCATTCCCTCAGCCGCGACCGCCGCCGAGCCTTTCAGCAACCCGAGTCCTTTACCTTGCACAGCTTTCACGCCGCCCCCCCGCCACCGCCGTCGCCGCTACCTCCGTTGTCGGGACCGGCGTTGGCAACCAGAGGGCGCCCGTCGACCGGTGACGCCGGTGACAGGTGGAGCGGGACGGCGGCGCGGAGTGTGTTGAGCAGAGGCGCCGACTCCGCGGGTTTGGAAACGCAGCCGTCCATGCCGGCAGCCATGTAGGAGCGGAGGTCTTCCGGAGAGGCCCTCGAGGTGAGGCAGATTATCGGTAGGTGTCGTATCTCCGACTCAGGAGGCACCGAGGACGGCGCTGCGGGATAGAAGAGCGAGAACAGCCACGACGTCACGTTAGGAAGATAGTGCGTTGCTACGGTAATAATAATGCGTTTGACAGTATGTATCGTGCCCGCCTCGCCCAGCTCGAAGGAAGAGGCCTTTGTTTGTCTGTACACATACATCTCAGAAAAAAACGCGTAAAACAAAAAGTCGAAGAGGGATTAGATAGTGTCGGCGTCGTGTATACGCAGGATTTTTCCCGGTCAGACGAAGTTGAAAAGCTTAGCTGGTTCTCACGCAAAGCAAACCGAAGTGCTACACGGTGAGCAACTAACTATGATGCCTCGACCCCGCCCCGCCCCGCCCGCTACCCTGCGTTCCTCGTCGGGAAACAGAACACACACACAAAACATATAGTAGTCTCACCCAGAACATCTCGTTCTAGGCCATGGCCGCGCGTTGCATCGGCGGTGGTCGGCTTTCCGTGTTCCTCTACGGCCGCCGCGCGCACGGTGGAGTGACGGTTTCTCCGCGCCCTCTCGAAGTCCCTGAACGAAGAGGTTATCCCGAAACCGTCCATCACGGGCAAGTCTCGCTCCGTTAAGAGCGCATCCCATTCTCCGTCTCCGTCGATTAACGCTTCCAAAACCTTTTGGCGTTATATGTTTTTTGTGTCGCATGATACAGAGGCGTTTTGTCAGGGATGGGTTGATTCATTATTGTATGTTATAGCGGCGTTTTAGTGGCGTTGGGTTAGTTTTCGTGATTGTATAGTATAGCGGCAGTTTTTTCTTCAGGCGTAGGTTTGTTTGGTGTTGGAGAATATCGTGGAATTTTGTTATAGGCTCGTTAATTTGGTGTTGTATAGTATAGTGGCATGTTGTCAGCGGTTTAGTTTGGTCTTGTATACTATGGCGGCATTCTGCTGGCGCTGGGTTAGTTCAGTGTTGGTAAGATATAGCGGCATTCTGTTGGAGTTGAGTTTGTTTGGTTGTACCAGTATAATATAGCGGGATTTTTTTTTGGGTTGGGTTAGTTTGGTGCTACATCATATAGAGGCATTCTGCTAGAGTGGCTTTACTTCGGTGCTGTAAGTAGGCTTAGGGTTATTTTAGTTGTATATAAAATATAGCGACAGTTTTTAGGGGTGTGTCAACGGTCTTTTGGTGTTGTGAAGTAGAGTGGCATTTTTCGGGGGGTGGTTTGTTTGGTGTTGTATAATGCAGCGGCCTTCTTTTCAGTGATGGTACATCGGTATATATACTACCGTAGCGGTGCGCGTGAGCGGGCGCGTCGAGGAGAAACCACAGCCGGCGAGCTACATATGTACGTAGCGTGTGTGCCGACGAGTCCCCGCCGACACGCATATGCAGCCTAGGTGCGGTGTTCGTGAGGGGTGAAAACTTGGTGGATGTTTTCGTGCTTGACCGTTTTGTAACTCCATCTGGGGGACGCAGTACTTGGAATTTGGTGTGGAGATAGATCATCATTTCTTCAGTGGAACAAGGGTCAAGTAAAGTGTGAGTCTCACCCTACATTCAGCATTGATACAGTGGTGTGCCCGTTTCAAGACAATGCAGCTATAGAGCGCACATTAGAGAAAATACCAGGAAAAAAAGGGCTTCGTCACGAGAACAAACAACTTGGAATTAGAGCAGGATCATTTTTTCAGCACTGACGTAGTAAACGATAGGGGGACCATTGTATTTAGAGGTGAAATCACTTTTATGGGCTCGTCGTCACGGGGAGGTCCTCGAAAGGGCACACCACCACTGCATGCAGTCATTCGCACCCAAAGCTTGCACGGTATATCTCTCCACGCCGCTGCGAGAGTCGTACCTACAATGTACGCCGACAGAGCCGGGCGGAGGCAGAAGCGCGCGACGGCAAAAACCTTTCACCCCTCGGAGCAGATACTTTATTCCCACTCCCACGATCTGGAATATTTCAGGACATATAAACATTTACCAGGTATATAATGTACATTCCTGATCTGCATGATCTACATACAGCATCAGCTCATGTTGCCGGGTTCGGAGCCGTGTAGCCTGCACGACCTGGGACACGTTTCCTACGATAGGTCGTTGGTTCTTGCACTACAGCAGTACACAGAGACTGCACAGCATATCATACGACGGCAAGTTACTGTAGAACATGACAATGATCTACAGATAGATCATGATCTGTCTGATCCGTGCAACCTACGTCAGGTGCTGTCATACCAACCAGCTGGTGGGAGGGAGCGTGCAGCCAGCAGTTAATACGTCCAAGATCATGCGGCGTGGGTGTCGCCTATACGTCCCTTGCGCGGACAACATAGTGCGGGTTTCACTTGTCAGTTCTCCTTTTTCAACAGCTCACAGGTTTTTCGCGCGAGAATGGCTGTGTACTGCCGTATCCTATTTATTGCCCGTCTTAAGCTTATTTGCTCTTTTTGATTTTTTGCGACATGTATATGCAATCGCCATGGATATTTCTTGTTGCGCTGCGCCAAATACAAAATGCGATGCGATCCGGAAATAAAAGTCTCTTTCAGTTTTGGTATTGTAGTTGGCTTTACGTCGACGGCTGGTGTGATGAGGTACAGTGCATGTTTTAAATAATGCGTTTTTGAGTGAGGTGTACAAAAGCCACTCGTGCGAGCGTGGCCCAACACTTGAGGGCGAACGCAATCATAAGATAGAGGAGAGCAGAAGTTCAAGTACTTGGGGGGGACAAATATCGAATCGGAGGCGTGTCGGCAGAGGGAGGGCAATCGGGCATACGGGGCTACGTATGCGAATGAACCGCGAAGTACTACGTTTTTTTTGTTGTGCTCGTAAGAAAGAGATGGAGGAGAGGTCCAGGTACTCGGGGGGACAAAGGAACTTGCCTCCCACTACACCGTACTCGGAGGCCTTGGTGGTCCTATTGGGGCTCGGCTACACCCCCCCACCTCAACCGCCCAGGCTGGTCTGTAATACGGTAATATAGTCATCGTTTAGCCTCTAATATGATCGTCGAACGGTCACTATATTTACGGGCAGGACGCGTGCTACGGTTTATGGAGGCACATAGCTCCTGATTCTTCTGAGGCTTCCTCGCTTGATTATAGCATAGGAGGCTTCCTCACTTGATTATAGCATAGGAGGCTTCCTCACTTGGTTATAGCATAGGAGCTGTTTATCTCGCTCCCCCCCAAAAGCTGCAAACAAAACTCAAGATGACCGGTCCCCATGTTTCACGACGAACAATATTGTTGTACAACATGAATCGTGCTGGAGCGATATTGGGTCGTATTTAGTCCCTCAGTGCCCTCAAGGAGCGCGCCCGCCAGCCTAAGCAATAAATGGACATAGAGTGCTACGAGTGCATACATCGTAGCATAGCACGGGTTATAATCACCGTCCAGACTCTGATATGATCATGAAAACGATTACTATATTTCCGACCAAGAGTGGGATGTGAGCACGTCTTAACGAGCGTACCTACGTAGTAGATCAAGCACCCCCGTCGCATTCCCCGGTAAAAAAACATGCCTACGGCCAGTTACTATTAATACTAAAAAAAGCAGAGGCACAGCGCTGCGCAAAAATGGTGCTTGGCACAACAAGGCTCCCCTTCGGAGGCGATCGGACGTGGGGTGGACTGACGCAAGGTCAAATCCGATGACGTTTCTTCTTGCAGCTGAAAAAAAAAAAACCCCGAAAGGCCCATCGGCCCGTTGGAAGTTTGATGTCTACGTGATACAGCCCAAAAAACCAAAAGCGAAACGACCAGCGAATCGAATTCAGTACATATATACTAAACATGAGCAGTGAGATCGAGGATTTTGTCGAAACTCATCTCTGCAAGCTGTGTGCGTTGCTTCGATCGCGCGTACGTCAGGTTTTATTTTCCCTCATGCAGGATATACACCCCTTATAATTCAAAATATGTAATTTACCTTTTTCCCCCGTCCCCTTCTACGGTCACCATGTACCCCGCGCTGTCGAGCATCTCCTTCACCCTCTTGGCAGAATCAGCGTTCGCCTCGCCCAGGAGAGAACCCGCGCGTGGAACAACCCTTCCCCGCCCCGCTTGTCTTGCTCCTCCTCCTGGGAACGAGCGACGGCATGTCGCCGAGAAGAAAGTGCGGAAGCAGGAACAGCAAAAAGCGCGAGTTGGTTGGATGCACGCTTTTCCAGCTGGAAGGGAGACGCGAAAGAGAGGAGATGAGCAAGGCAGAGCGCCCCGTAGAGAACGCTTGCTATATTGAGGAAGAATGTGCTGATGTGGGCGCTGGTGTAGACTGGAGGAGGGCGGAGAGGCGGTTATATCGAGGTCTCCACCGAGTATGTGGGGACGCCACGAAAAAATAGAGGTACGGAAGCCTAACACCATACCGTGTAACACGCACGATAACACACACACTCTCTCTCTCGGACAAATTTCGAAGCTGTTATTCTTGACTATAGGGAAGGTGCAGAGGCCGAGCGACGTGTCTACGAAAGCATCTCGTCGAGGTCTTTCCAAACCCACCATTTCGTCTCGCCGACTTCGGAAAATGAATAACTACTTTGCCGTCTCCCCGAATTCGGAAAATAAATAAATACGTCTCCCAGAATTCGGAAAATAAATAATTACTTTGCATTCATCTCACCGAATTCGGAAAATAAGCAATTATTACCTAACGAACGCTGAGCGAAATGAGTACTAACAAAAGAACACACACACCAACCACAATCAGGCGCAGTCGTATCACGCATCACGCAAGCGCTGCTGATTCCTTCAAACAGATCTGCAATTGCCGTTAGCTTTCCATATAATAAGGCAGCGCGAGTGTTTTGCGCGGGTCCCTACCGGGTATGCGTTCAACTGGAAGGTACCCGGGACCTAAGAAATCGGCGATTGAGTTGCTATTTTCGTTGTATGTTATACGGTTTTGTTCGAGCTCGCCCGTACGCATGGTGAGGTTTTCGGTTGACAGTTTACTGCCGAAGCGAGCAACTGTTGAGGCCTTTCCGACTGATCGTTCTGACAAAAGCAACCAACCACCCGTCTTTCTGACCCCCTCCGTGGCTCTCCTTCCTCTCGAACGCACACCCGCTTCTTCTTCTTCTTCTTCTTCCCCTTCGTTCGTTTCTACCCCAGCTTTTTGCGCGCACCTCGTATTCTTCGGCTGAAGACAACGAGCTTCCGCCGGTCTCCACCGAGTTTCCCCCTCCGCTGCCCGCGCCTACGCTGCTCCCACCTAACTTCCTCCCTCTCTTTCGTTTCTCCCGCTTGGCCCCCGCCACTGCCGCGCAACCCCTGAGGTAATTATCCAAGTCCTCGAACTTCTTCCCGGACGACAGCAGACCCGGTCCCTTTTCGTGCCACCCTTTCCCGCGGTCTTCCCCTTGCAGCCGTCCTCTCCAAGTAACAGCCGCCCTCCCGTCGCCTCCATCTCCCCGTCGAACATCGCCCGCTTCAAACCCTTGTTGTTGCCGGTTCCCCCCCTCGCTTCGTAGTTCCGCTCTACTGCCAGGCAGCGGCCTTTTTCGACTCTCCCTTGCGTGGCCGGCGTCGCCTTGGCTCCTAGGGCGTGGTGTGGCTGAAAGCGTCCCCACTGCTGCTGCTGCTGCTGCTGCTGCTCCCGCGGCGGCGTTACCAAGGCGGTCTTGCGCCTCGCCCGAGCTCAGGCTCGCTAGGCCGTTCTCTTCTAGATCGCCGCCTCCGGCCAACCTCCTTGACGAGCTGCTTCTGTCGTGAAGGTTGCTGTGTCGCCCTTCTCTAGAGCGGTGGCAGCGACGGGGGAACGGCCTAAGCGACGGGGCGGGTGTCGACCGCTAAGGTGATTGGTTGGGGTGGGGTGGGAAGAGGTATGCGGTGAATCGTGTACCCCCTTTGTACTTTGTGAGGCTGGTTCATGTTGTTCGTTTTTTTTTCGTATTTTCGAGCGAAGGGAAGAGATAAATCTGGTCTCGATGCAGACGTTTCCCTCTTTAACAATCCTTCGTCTAGCGGCGCTGTCTTTTCACACACAAACGTAGACTAAGGCGACATGTTCCCTATTTCGACAATGGCTTGTCTGTCCGCGCTGTCTCTCCAAAAACAATCGTTGGCTACGAGGTGATATGGGGTGAGAAATTTATGTGGTGTATGCATCTTGTACGTACGCGTCTTATTTACTCCATACTGGTACTACTTTGTACGTAGGTAAGATCGATTACTCTGGCATATGTCACCATTTTCGTATTTTCTCTCGCACAGATTTTTCTCATCTAATTTCAGTTCGTCGATCTGCCCTGTCTCTTTCGCACACGTCGGACAGATCTTCGATTCCCACTGCATACATCATCTGCAGATCTTTCAGGGCAGACATATCATATATTCCTGATCTGTATGATAAGTTAATAGCTCATCATGTTGCTGGGTGGGAGCGTATAATCTGCATAATCTGGGACTTGTTTCCTGGGTTGGATCTGCACTGTACAGATCAAGCACAGCATCTCATAACGGCAGGTTAGTGGGATCCATATAATTTATCTGTAGACAGATAGATCGTGATTTGTCCGAGGTGTGTTCTCTTTTTTTCTAAAAAAACAAAAAGGTGGCCCCACCTGGAAGCGTTGAGGCTGTCCGACCGGTCGCACACGGCGGATGCCTCCGCTTCGAGCGCTTCCTGCCGGGTGATAGTTTCGCGTGCCATGTCCAGGAGAGCATACACCTGTTGTCTCGTTTTTATGCGAGAGTGGGGGGGGGGGCGCGAGAGCGAGGAGCGAACGGGAGGGGGGACACACAAGCGGCGATTTTCGGCGATTTCCACAACTAAAACGCGGGCCTGAAGACGCGTGCTGTGGTAGGTGGGGCTCTTTTAATCTCACCCCAACAGCCGACTTTGACTAAAATAAAAACTATGCCCGATAGATACATCATCCCGTGGACTACCGTAGGTACCTAACGAATACCAGGTACTATTTTGTAGCGTACACAATGACCGTAAAGAAAAAGATTGGGGATGTTGCGTCCTCAGTTGCAATGGTTGATCAGTTGCAACGGTTGAGGAGCCCCGTCTGTGAACATTTTTTGGAGCTCAGAAACATACTAGAAACTTCCACAAGAGGAGGTGCACAGAGACGATACGCTTCTCGACGTATGTACCCATGGACATCTATGTAGCTGCCCGGAACACTACGTTTACCACGTGCGATATGGTCAATGCTGCGCGCAGGAAAGAGGGGCTTGAGCGCTCAACCGATTACACCTAACAAAGATGAAGTTTGGACGAACATGAGACGTTTCACCGAAAAGAGTGAGCGAGGGAGACGGAGAGAAAGAGAGAGAGAGAGAGAGAGAGAGAGAGAGAGAGAGAGAGAGAGAGAGAGAGAGAGAGAGCTCTTACCCTGAAACAAGGCTCGCAAACGCGAACGGGTTTGTAGAAGTTCTGTGCACCGCCAGCAACAACCTCGTCCTCCCTTTTCCGGGCGTGCTTTCTCATGGTGCTAGCTTCCGTCTCCTGCAGCATACGACTTACCCCCGAGTTCCTCCCGACCCCGCCACTCTCGCCCCCCCCACCGCCAGCACCAATCATGTCCCCGTCCCGCCGTGGTATGTCTGACGTACTTCGGTTTGCTTTAAGCATCCCCGGGGCTGACCCGGCCAGCCCGATTGCCGCTTCTTCTTTAGAGCTGCACTTTCGGCGGTCTCTTTCCTTCCTTGCGAGGCTTACACTCTTCAACGAAACTTCGGACCATTTTCGAGGGTCCCTGTCTTTTAGCCCTCCGGCCATGGGGTCGCGTTTAGGCCTGCTCGTGCCGATCCCTCCCGCACCCGTCGGACCCGAGGCCGAGCTCTCCTGTTTCCCGCCCCCCCCCCTCCCGTGCCCCCCCACGCCTCCGCCTTCTGCCCTCATTGCCGTGGAAGGCTCCACTTTAGTGACAAGACCGTCTTCCACCTGGCGACGGAAGCTCGCGTCCCTTCGAAGAGCTGACAGTTCTTGTCCGCTGAATAGCCTAGACGCTACCTTAAAGGGGGTGAGGGTCAAGGGGGGGCGTGAGGGTGTTTCAAGCCGAGGGAAGATTGTCAAGGTAGGTGTGTACGTGATGTATGTACATGAGTAATAACCTAACCGGACACAACCTACCAACGGATATATAATATACTACTTATACTACCGCCCCGCGAATGCCATAAAAGCCTGTCTCTATATCTCACAACATTATATTTTTTATAATATACCCGTCTACGTAGCAAGTATTTATTGGCAATGACCCCAATACTACACCCGCGTCAACTGACACGCCCTTGCAGCAAGATTTCTATAATAGCTCAAGCCGCGATTCCGTTGTTCAGCATGGCGCAGGCTGGATGCACGTTTCTTCACCAGTGGCTACCTGGTACCTTTTTTTTCTGAAAGTCCCGAGGCATGACGGCACCATAACACCTGCGGCGAGTGTCCGCAGTCGCCTACGCCTACATAAGAATACGTATGTGTCCCGAAGACTTGCTCAAACCAATCCCGTTTACATATAAACGCAGTCCAAGCGAAAGAAGGGGCGGGTCTGAAAGCAAAGAAAGGGAGCCTTTTCTTCGACCTTCAACACCAAGGAGTTATTACCTGATTATCCTGATGAGGGGGGGGCGGTAAGGCCGAGATGGTAACACTGCCGATTACCAAACTGATTTTGCGAAGGAGTACGAAGTTCCGATGTGCACCTACTGCACCTCCACTCTCGCCCCTTTTCCCAGTAGCGCGCACTGAAGAAAGCACCGCAGTCTCAGGGGTGCGCGCGCGCAAAATTAATGGTGCCGACCAAGTCATCGAAATTTTTTTACGGAGTCTTGAAAAGTCGCTGACCGTGTGTACATATACGTACAATAGTAGCGTGGGTCTACTTACGAGGTACCAGGAGGGGGGCGGGTTGTTTCACCTTCCGCCTGGAAATTCAGTCGACATCTACCATGGGTACGCACACACCTCCGTGAAAAAGTTTTGGCTGGAGATTTCCGGGTCGAGCAGCGATCCTCGCGGGTCCCGTTGCTTGCGCGGGTCATCTGAATCTTCTCGAGGGTCCTGTCATATATATTCAGTATAGGCACACAGCATTGCATTGTGCTTCGTTTTTTTTTTTTTTCATTTTGGGTCTTGAGAGGGAAAACATGACGACAAAAACGACA
Source organism: Macrocystis pyrifera (assembly GCA_031763025.1). Lineage (NCBI taxonomy): Eukaryota > Phaeophyceae > Laminariales > Laminariaceae > Macrocystis > Macrocystis pyrifera. The sequence continues at coordinate 7,450,414 of JASSKH010000007.1, read as the reverse complement.
AAAATGACAAGTACGGACGTACAGCATTGGCCACTGCTAGTTTTTTTTTGGGGGGGGGAGGTGTACTCATATCATGCACAGTCGCAGGCGTGTGGCCATAGACCCTCGCATCTGTACAATGCCGAGACAGAGCACAGCGGATTCTCGCTGGCCCAGCAGACACTAGACATCGCTTGCACCAAGCGTGGTGGTGTGATAAATTGGGTGTCCGTAGCTCTTACCGAATCGTCAATGCAAGGAGCCGTCATGGCCTCGTTTCATACTCGTGCTGATGTGCGTTCTCGCTACTCGTACGTTCGTCCGTCCGTACGTAGGTGTTTTTTCGGCTGATAGGACCAATCTTGTTGCTACTACGGGGGTCCATAGTTAATAGAACATATGGTATACATAAAACCTATATATTTACCTATTTTTACTATCGATATTTGGTCCTATTTACTATGGTCCCCCGTAATAGGCGTTTCGTCGCTTTCTCTTGGTCCCAAAAGACTCAGCTTGACTGTATACCATTCTGACCTACAGTCTGGTGTCAAAATCAAGTACGTACGTACGTATGATACTCCCGGCAAAGAGTGGCATACAACCACAGCAGCAGTAGAATCGCCGAGGACATCATGCTGAAATAATCCTCTCGTGCACTGAAGGCCCCGAGTACAGAAAACAACTACTGTAAACACCTGCCTGGTACTCAATAGAGTACGAGTGTGTTTGTGCATGATAATGTATATATAACGCACGAGTATTTGTTTTGTCTCACGACAGCAACAGAAAGTCAGCGTTGGCAGCGGTCACAAAACGTACGAGCGAAATCGCTTGCAAAGCGCTTCTGCTTTCTTCCGTACCACGTACCTGCTACGTTGTACCAAGATATAGGTGTAAGGTAGCCCATGTGCCCTCCCTCGCACGAGTAGTTTCGGGAGCCAGGCAGAGTTCCACCAACATAGTTCCAACAACGTGGCCCAAGGATACCGATGGCTTCGGACAGTCTTGCTGCTGTATATGGTCGTTTTTCTCCGCGATCAGCACAAAATTTAGTCCAACTGTTTCCCTCTTCCGCAGCATGCTGTGGCCTTGCCGCCAGGGCAACGGCCTGTCTATTGACAGCCCATCTTCAATATTCGTCTTAACCCCGTTTGAACTGCAGTTCAGTTTTGGGGGGCAGCCTACTTAATTTGAGTGGTTTGTCTCGAGAACGGGACTGCAGTCCTAAAACTTTTAGTATTGCACTAACTACTGTACAGAAACCTGAATCTGAGTCTCCTGCAATTCCGACTGTTTTTCCCCGACAACGGGAGGGCAGGTCCTGAAAAGGGCGAAGTACAGACCCATGCGCCACATATTCGGAACGCTATCGTGTAAGTGGTACGTACGTACTACTCGCAGAGCTGTGGCAACACAAAATCTAAAGCCAAGAGAACGCGGCCAAACGGACGGCGCCATCTCCTTCGCTCCTCACCAGTACTCGGACTGCGCAGAAGTCCCCGGCACACACGAACGAGCTGGGGTATCGACTGGTGTCTCCGGCCGCTCTGCCACCGTTGCGCCCCGACCTCCCACGCCTCCCCCGTCCTCACTCCAACGGTCATCGTAGACAGTGTCCCCTCTGCCGCCACTCTGGCGTGCTGCTGCTGCTGCTGCTGCTGCTGCTGCTGCTGACGGGCGACCGCTGTCGGGCAAGAGGCAGAACGGCCGAGCGCGGTGGACTGAGTCCTTTTGTTTGCCTCTGCTCGGAAAAGCGCGTTCGCTATACCTCCGGAGCCTCCGGTGCCGACCGCCTCGCGCGGGAGCTCTATCACTTCCGCCGCTCGATCAACAACTTCACCAATATCCCCCCCCCCACCGCCCCCTTCCCCGGCCGTGGTTACCGAGTCGCTTCGACGGCGCGTTTTTTTTTCGTCGGCGCCGGCGGGCCCCCGAAATCTCTCTGCATGGCCAGCGAGGTCTGCTGTCCCAGAAAATTGGCGCGGCCGCGCGGCCCTTCGAGGGCGACGTTAGCCAGCCGGAGATCTTGCGCGGCTTCTTCCACGGCGATCGTTGTCTCTCCGATCCACGTGAGCCAGATCTGACCGGCGGCATCCACAATGTAGTCGCACTGCGCGTGCAAGATGCGCGTGGGCCTATCTTGGTCGCCCTCGAGGTAGCGCACGATGCTCAGCGTCACCGCATCCAGCGCCGTATTGATGTTGGAAGCTTTGCACCGCTCGAGCTTAATCTCGCGTTCGGTCCACGAGCTCAAGGGTGCCGTTGCCTGGTCGGGGCTGAGAGTCGTGAACGAGCGCGTTCCGGTCACTACCAGACCCTTGTCGTTGGCGATTCTGTAAGAGTTGCGGTAAACAGTCCCCGCCGCCCCCTTCCCCTGCATGTAGCACTGGAGAGACACGATCCCCGGCTCCGTCGCCGGGAACTTGGTCATCATTTCCTTGAACGAGCCCCTGCCGACGTTTCGCACCGTGCCGTCCATGAACCGGACCGTTGCCAGGCGCTGGTGTGGGTTGTTGGGGTTCGTGGCGAACAGGCGCGTGAACCTCTCCTTGATGCTGGACTTTCTCAGCGACCTTTTGTTGAGGACATCCCCCGCTTTCGAGGTGAACAGCCAGGCTTGCGGCGCGCCGTCCTTGAACAAGATCGTGTCCGGGATGCCCAGCCGAAGCTTGTCGCTGCTGCTGCCAGCGAGGTTTTCCATGGCCCATGTAGACGACCGCGTAATGCTCCCACGTTTGATATTACCGGGTGATTTCGACATGTTTGCGGATGATGACTACGAATGGTGCTCTCTTTTACTCTGCGTGATACTCGCGCAAGAGTGACAACGAAAAATCCTCGATATCTCGCAGCTGGGTGTTTTTTTCATACCAGTAGTAAGAAAAGAGTGCCGCCGAGCTCGAGATTGAGGTGTATGTCAAAGCGTGCACGTAGCGCGCGTTGCAGACACCTTATCCCTCGTCAAAGTCGGCGAGGTCTATTGATTATCCGTGCCCTGCGAGCGTCGGAAACGGACGGGCCCTGCTGTAAGCTGTGAAGGCTTCCCAGAGCTCGACCCCGAAGCAACCAGCGACCAGCGACCCCTTGAAAAGTCGTACCAGGGGTAGTAAGAAACGTCTCAAGTTTCGCCGCACATACTGCATATAGGTCCCGCCGCAATATTTTTTTGAGGTCCCGCCGCATTTGTACACTTTCACATACATTTACGTTCGTATGCTACCAGGGAGACAGGGAAGAGAGTAGAGAGAGGAGAGCAGCAGCCGAGTCCGTACGAGAAGAGAGGGCGAGGGTAGCTACGGCTCATCATCTCACAATCTATCATGGTACACGACGCAGTAAGAGCAGAAGAACAAGTAAAACGGGTTTCAACGTAAAAACATGGCCCAATTCCTCCCAAAAGCCATGATATGCGTTGACTGCGTCGTGATCTGTATGTGCATGTACGATATGATAGGTGTGAAAGTTCGACCAAAAATGGTCGACAATCAGGTTTGCAAGCTGCGTGATAAGTCGGTTGCGACGCGGGTATACCATCGTGGCCAAGGCGAATACAACAATAGGCCGGTGGCTCTCTTGGATGACTCTACCCTAGGGTCAGCAGTACTGTAGTAGTACAAATGATAACATGTTGTAAGAATATATCCAACAAACGAGTGAACATCGGTCTTTGATAAACAGCATCAATGATTTTGCCCAATGGGCACTCTTCATTTGTAACAACTACAGCAGTACTCGTACTCGCACGTACTGTGCGTACAGCACTAGCACTGCGATCTGCAGCAGTACGTGTTCCTGCGATACTCACCCTTCGTCCTTCTTTGTTGCCAGTAGGAGTGTAGTAGGTGAGTGTATGTATGTACCGGTAACCGGCACAAAAGACCTTTGCCTGACATGCAAGTCAAGTGCGTTACGCAGGAGTTTGAGTTCTCCCGATGCACTGCTGTAGGTCGAAACTGCACTTTGCAAGCCACCGGTACGTGCGCAAACAATCATTGCGAGAGTACTTCATTCATTCCTTGTGAAGGATATAGATCGGTGACTCCTTTGTCCCTGCTGGAAGACGCCAGGGTTAACAAGTCATAAGAAGAGGAGCGTTGCAACTGCATACCATGTGACTTTTTTTTTTTGAGTGGTGGCAGAGGCTCTTAAGCTCGCGCCGTTTGTTCATCGCGCAGCACTATCGACCCAGCCGAAGGCACGAGGATTGTGCGCCGCGCGCATAAATCATCGTCCTCGCATGCAACCAACACCGCTGTACGATTAGCGTTTTTCAAGACGCCGCGTCTGAGTCACTCTCTGGTTCTCGCCAGATAATCATGAGGAAGAAAAATAATACCATGTATATACGAGTCCATACTTCGAAGTACGATGAAAGGACCGTATGTGTAAAGCATCACACGAAAAATAGAAAGGAAAAAAGAGCCTATTCATCGTTTCACAACAACTACGATGAACGGAGGGAAGAGCTTTACTACCCGTGGGACCAGGATTCGTTAGGACTAGCAGGGCCACTAGATGATGTTTCTCTTGAACAGCTCCAACAACGTTTTATCACCGTTGTTAAGGTGCAGCCGGCGCTAGCTACTGTCCACGCCAAGCTTCTCACCCACGTGCTCGGTCTCCTGAACCACGCCCTCGGAGCGCATTGGCCAAACAGACACTCAGAGGCGCCGAGTTCGCTCCTGAGGGCCATTAAGCTGTGGTACATCGTGCCAGCACTGCTACACTCGCAGGACAGCCGCGTGAAGCGCCGCGAGAGATTCGCGTCCGTCGAACGTGGTGACATCACGCTTATTCTCCCGTGGTTGATGGAGTACACCAGCCGAGCATCGACACGGCTCAGGGGCCCAACCTACGAAGCCACAGACGCGGCTAAGTACGAGAGAGCGTCGTCAGCCTGTCGCCACTCGGGCGGGGTGTCAGTAGCAGCACGCTGTCTTCTCGCGGAAGCGCGAGCACCCGGCAACGAGGTGACATGGGAGCGGGTGAAAGCTAAATTCCTGGGGGAAGATCGTGCCTCCATCTCCGAGTCGGCAGCGGCAGCGGTGGCAGCAAGCTCCACGGAACCGGAGGAAGGGAGTGTTTCCAACTGGCGTCCAGAGCAAGAGTTCGATTCGCAGGTGGCCCTCGACGTCATCAACTCACGAAATGCGTTATCAGGCGCGGGGAGTGACGGTCTACGCTTCTCACACCTACCTGCAGTCGGTCATCAGGACCGGCTTCGGTCGCGAGAAGTATGGAGCTAGCATCGAGGCCTTTTGGAGGCGGATCTTCGACGACCCCGGTGCATTCCCACCGGAATTCTGGCAGCTCTTCTTGCAGTCCAACCTCACTGCCTTGGGGGAAAAATGTCGCCCCATATGTGTAGGAATGACATGGAGACGTCTTTTAGCAGCCGGGACTATGCGGCAGTGGCGGCCACGGCTGGAAGAGATTAATCGTGAGGCAAGACAGTTTGGGGTAGGGGTTCGAGGGGGGGTGGAGCAGGTAGCTCTACGCGCCCGGGTGCACCATGAGGCAAGAAACTGGCTCATCCTAACCGACTGTTCCAACGCCTTCAATACTGTAAAGCGGACGGCAGTACTTGCCGAGGCGGCCACTTGCGTGCCCGCGCTCACGCCGTTCATTGCTAAATGCTACGGTGAGAGGCCCGCCCGTACGTTCTTCCAGATGGACTCGGGGGAGCGGCGTAAAATTGACTGCTCCAGTGGAGTGCAGCAAGGGGATGCCATGGGCCCGGCGCTGTTCTGCATGCCACTGCTGCCAATACTCAAACGGGTCCGTGAGGAGTTTGAACCCCGGGGTGTTGAAGCCTTTGCCTACCTCGATGACATCAGCATCGGTATATCAGAGATCACACCGGACACGGTGAGAGTAGTGCCCTTTCTCCAGCACGAGCTGTGCGAAATAGGCGTTGCAATTAACCCCAGCAAGACGGTTGCTTAGCCTCCAAAAGGGCATGTGCTTACGTCGGAAGAGATAGCACTTCTGGGGGGCATAGGTGTCCGCATTGCGGAAGGACGTGGGGTAAAGGTGGTTGGCGTACCCATAGGCACTGATGCATTCGCGGTGAACAGCGCCGTCGAGATAGTCCGAGATGGGGGAGCAGAGCAACTCGCGCGCATCCTGCCGCGTATGCCGGACAAACAGTCGGCGAACCTCATCGCCACCAGTTCAATGGTGAAGCGGACCTCTTACATTGAGCGGGTAATGGACCCGGAGCTGACACTATCCGCGTGTCAGCGGGCAGACAATAGCGCAATATGGATGCTCGAGCGCCTTCTCGAGCTTCCAGGGATAGCGGACGAATCGCCGTTCTTTGCGGACGGATGCCCGGCGAACCGGTTGACGCTACAGCCCCATCAGAATGCGCAGGCGAGCCTCTCTACAGGGGCCGGGGGGTTTGGACTGTCATCGGCTGAATCAAGGAGAATGTCAGCGTCCATCGGGAGCTTAGTGGCGACGGTGCCAGAGGTCCTTGCTGACCTCTCCGGTCCATTGGGGGGGAAAGTCCGAAGGGAGTTGCCCAATTCAGACCTCGTTCGCCGCATACGGAGTGGCGTCAGGGACCTCCGTGACATCCATGGGGTATCGGAGGAGGCAATGGCGAACGTGGTCCCGGAAAGCTGGCGGAACAGGGCGTTTCGCGCGAACGAGGAAGGAGTCTCAGAGCAGTATGATGTGGAGGCATTGCCAGCACATGAAGCCCAAACGATCAGCTCCCACAAAGCGTAGCACAAGCTGCGGCAGCAGGTAAACCGGGTACGGTACCAACGGTACGTTGCGTCTCTGGACCAGCTCCCCGAGGCAGCAGGCCCGTCGAGTCGGAACGACGTGTTCGGGGGAATCGAAATCAGAGATCTTGCCAAGGCTCGGCAACGGAGCCTATCGAGACCAGGCGCTGTCGCCTGTTTGAGGGCAAGGCCTGTGGACACGGCACGAATCATACCGGCTTCGGAGTTCGTGTCTATGGGACGGCACTTCCTGGGAATGGAGGAGCCCACAGCGACGAGGTGCCCCTGCTGCGAAGCGACCGATGTCACCACGCGTCACGCGCGCACATGCCACCCAGCAGGCGCGCAGGTAAACAGCATCAGCCGCTAGTCCACGCGCTGTCCCGCACCTTCAAGCGGTTGTCCATCCGCCATCAAACGGAAAGCGGAGCGCCCTTCAACGCCGACAGAAGCCTCCGCATGGATATAGTGATCGAGAGGGGAGGCCTCCGAGACTCTACGTCGTCAGAGTACCGTAACAAGGCGATACTCCTCGACATCACGCACGCAGACCCCCAAGCGAGAGTCCACATGCGGGCTGGCAGCGCTGATCGAGACGGATCAGCTGCCTCCACTCCCGAGGCGCGAAAGCGCAACCACTACGCTCGTGCAGGACAAGTGCCCTTCGACGAGCGCAGCCATAAACTTGTCACCCTCGCGGTGGAGAGCTTTGGACGCCTCGGGAAGGAAGGCAGCGATTTCATCGACCAGCTGGCAACGAGCATCATCGGAGGAACGAACGGGGGATCTCTAGCAAGAAAAGGGGTTTGTAAGGAGCATCTTTTCCAGATCATATCGGTGACCACCCAGGTCGCGATCTCGCGCCGGGTGCACCGATATAAGCTCGCCCTGCGAGACCGCCAGGCCGTCAGGGGGAGAAGAGGGAGGACTACTTCCCATGGCGTGGGGATGGAATGTAGATGCGGAGTAGGACGCAGGGCGTATAGATACATAGTAGGTGAAATATATCGGTAAAAGGTGGTAGTACGTATTCAATTGAGTATACGCAAGGAAGGAGAAAAGGTTTGATAAAATTGAGGGTATTCGACGAATTATGTTAGTTTTTTCATCTTGAATGAATAACGCCCTGCACATTGTCAGAAGGCAAATAATAATAAATTTCTACAGAACATACGTACCTCGTATTATAGCTCGTTTTCCCGTCTCCTGTCCTGCCCTCTTTGCCACGATCACAGCCATCAGCTAGCTGTTCTAATCAACGCTCAGTTTCATTCAACCTCCCAGACGCCTCATGCCGCACATCGGAAAGATCAGTTAGATCAGATCCCCATTGGACGGTCCAGATCTTTACGGGGCAGGCTGTACACTCCTGATCTATACCACACGTATGGTATGCCCTAGCTGACATTACCGGGTGGAAGCCGTATAATCTGCATCTGACCTACGGCCTGTGCGAGTTGCACACGTTATTGATCCACAGTAGAAAATGATCTGCTCGGTGTTATGCAGTAACACACCAGTCAAATTCGAAAAAAAAAAAAAACGTCGTTAAAAATACTTACGGCGTAGCGTGAGTTTAGTCACTGCATAACCTCTGCCTGTGATTTTCCCTTATTATCACCAGTATGTCCTGCTCGTACTGTATATTCTCCCGAGCATAATACTTTTGAAAAAACAATCAAAGACGGCAAAAACGAAAAACAATGCCAACGAAGTCAGCAGCACGTTGCCGCAAATATACTCCACCGAGGACCGTGGGGGTATTGATATGAAAAAAAAAAAACGGTCCTTATTTTTGCGTCCAGACGGGTATGGCGGAGTCCACGAGGGTGGCCAGCAACAGTAGGTCACCTGTTTTTGCTGGGCATTTTCACGTGGGTCTTGTCGACACCTGACTAAACTAGGTAATGTAGGCCGCGGTCATTCGTTCGGCGGAATGCCAAAAGGCATGCCGACCCCCCCCCCCCCCCCCCCCCCCCCCCCCCCCCCCCCGCCAACACGCGGGACCGTAACGACGCGAAAGTCTCAAAAAGACAGCACCCCCCCCCCATCATACATACGACTACGGCCATGCATGACATGAGTACACTCCCCCCCCGTCATCACACAAAATCTCCAGACAGCTTATCGCTGCGTTGAGATCAAACCAAGGTCAACTTAAAACTCCATGTACACGGGATGTGTGTGTAACGGTGGGGGGGGGGGGGGGGCGTCGGCTCTCTTCTGATCTGCGTTCACAGCCACAGCGGACACCAAACAAGCGTGCACACGCACACAGCACCTTTTGTTGCACTCGTTAAAAAACGGCTACTATATCGTCGACCCACTTTACAAAGTTACGCTTGCCCGCCAGCTGAAAATTTCAACGACGGAGGAACGGGAACGCCTCCTTCTACTTTACACCGTACAAAAGCGCCCCGCTGTCACACTTTGAGCCTCTCACTCACACACTCAATCAACCCTGTCGCACCTGCAACATATCATGATTTCACGTAGATCATCTAGCACCTCACCTACTGTCGACTGATACCACGGCAGGGCCGCACCCAACATCTTCTGAGGCTCTTCCTCACTTGAGGAATTCCACAAAATCCTCCAAAACGGAATACTGAGAAGAAAAAGCGCCCCCGACGACATATCGCATGGCATAAGGTATAAATCGAATTTTTCTGAAACAACAAACGAAAATCCAAACAACATCGATTTACGGGTTAAGGTGCCCCGGCAGTAAAGAAAAAAAAAACATTTTTCTCAAAATGTGCTACAGCAGTACCTCCATCGTAACAAGCGTTGCGAGACGTTGTTCAGAAACTGCATACTGCTGCAGTACCACAGATCCATCGCAGGAAACATGTGCTAGACGATTGAAGGGTTCTACGTGCCCCAACCCCCGCCATCATGAGCTAGATCACACAGATCAGGGATCTATCTGACCTGGAAGATCTAGGTCATGCGGCAGATATCGATGATCTGTCCGAGGTGCGTTAAAAAAAAAATCTTCACCACTCTGGGCGGAAAAAAAAAAAGGTCCGGCCCGCCTAGACAGTACTATGAAAACCAAGCGGTCTTTACACTTTACGACCAGAGTGGTGCTCGGTTTAGAACTGCTCTCACGGTTTCCGGGGGGACAAATTTCACCTCGAACTACGGGTGGAATAGTTTCGGCAGCAGATAGTAAGGCGCCTAAGCACGTCCACGATGTGAAACACGGTGAACCCCTTGAACCACCCGGACCCTTTCCATTCCAACACACAGGCCTCCTTCTCGCGTAACTCCACATCGGCGGTGTCCACTTTATCCCCGTTCGCAGCACTCAGCGTCGCCATCGACCCGACCTCCGGCTGCAGCGCGAACTCTATACATACCGGTGTTTGAGAAGGGTACGACACCCAACCCCCCTCGCTGAAATCCGACACCGCCTCCGCGGATTTCCACCCCGTCGTTGCGCCGCCGGACGCTCCCCTGATTCGAAACGCTATCTTGTTGTCGGCCCAAAATTTGACGCTGACTTTAGAGGCAGCGGCGCCTGCGGCTGGGCGCGGTATCGGCAACTCGAAGTTTTTTCGCCAGGCTACCGCCATCGGCCAGACCGTGTGTGGGACTTTCAACGCCGCACACGCCTGTTTAAAAAGAAGATATATGGAGCAGAGAGAGAGAGAGATGCAGCGACGGAGTAAAGAGCATGTGGCGTGGCAGGGCAGGAGGGAAGATTAAGATCAAATTTTGTGAGAAAATTCGGACGGGTATCAATCAAGTCAGACTTCAGCAGTTTCATTCTTCTTACTACTAGTACGTGCGAAAATATGTCCGGAGGTCTATCATACGTTACAGTCCAATAAGTGTCGGCGGTCTAGACATAGTTGCACTACTTTTAACGGCAGTTTTGATGGAGGGAGTTCCTATGGGTGACATCGACGGCGCGCAAAATTGCGGTGTCCTTGCATCTTTGATTGACCTGCCATTAACATTAATATTAATAGTCGTGGTACGGGGTTGACGCAGTCAGAATCTACGATCGAACGAAAAAAAAAACGTGTATACGCGTATGTTGCACACCAATTTTGGGTTCTGATCACTATGCTCCTCCGTGATATTAACATTAATAGTGTATCTCTATGATAGTCCATGCCGCTGTAAACGACCCCCTACCCCCCCTTCCCCCAGCAATTTCGACGCTATCATCCGTATGCAAGAAATTCCGCCTCGCCCGCGGTTCATACGTAGTAGGATGCAGCTCACCCTTCACGAGACTGGCCCAACACCTCGCGGCGCCTCGGACTTGGTGCAAAGCGATGTCTGTCTGGTCTGGTCGGTGAAAACGCAGAGCACGTGCTCCGCTCCCAACATCGTAGGGTCTATGACACTACGACTACGGCCAGACAAGACATGAACACACCCCTCCCAAATGCCTGCCCGCTGAAAACGCGTGAAAACGCCTACCACTAACCTTCCGGGGAATACGTGAAGCACGTGAGATGTTCGAAGCCATGGTAGGGGCAGGAGTTGACCCTCATGCCGAACTGAAAACCCCAGTTACGTAAAACTTGGGAAGTGGCAATGTCACGTCATCGTAACGCCGCCAACAAAAAGCTATTGCCCACGAGGAAAATAGACGAATGTGACATGGAGAAGTTTACTTGATATACTAGAAAATAGCAGGAAAACGATCGCTGTCCTGTACGTATGGGAGATAGATGGTGACCGCGAAAGGCGAAGCAGGAAGGGGATAATACGGCCTATATGAGCAAAACGTTCCTGATGAAATGCGAGGCAAGTAGAGAAATACGCAATGAGTGCCCAAATATTGGGAGGTGCCTCTATTAGGAGTAGGGACGGGTGCTTCGTCTCGAAAGGGGTGTGTGGTCCATGGTCAAATGACTTGAGGCGAGCAACAAGCAACAAGTAAGTGCCCCGCCCCGCCCCCCCCCCGCCCCTTCTCCCCCCGCCCGGATCGGCACCCACCTTCGCGGTGTCGACGAGTTTGCTTTTCACCCTCGAAACGTTCATCGCCTGGTTCATGCAGACAGTGTTGACGATTTTGTTGGGGATCCTGGTCGCGTCGCGGTACAACAACAACAAAAAAAAAGCGACGGAAACGGCGACGAAAAAACAAAAAACGAAAGCGCGGATGTTTGGGTAATATACATATGATATTTATATGTAAATACCAGGTGTACATGTCTATTTATACACCAGGCATATACTTCGAAGTACGTAGAAATGATCACCCGCTCGAGGTTTGGTAAGAAACCGCCCACGTACGTATGTACATGTCATCGACACTTCTTCTTGCCGCACAAATACATGCACCAAAACGATGGAGCCCAGCAGCGCCCGCCAAATACACCATCCACCGCTCGCCATCGAACCAAGTTCGATCTTCCCTACAGATACGAGAGCATGCACGCATATGTATGCATGCCAATACCCCACAACGCCCTGCAACTGGCAGAGAGATAAGGAAGAAAAAAGCCAGCGGGTGTTACGCCGCCAAGCAGACCTTACAAATACATACGGGGAACAATTCCCGGCAGAAAGGCCCTCCCTATCTCCTCCTCTCCCTGGCGGGTGCAAAACAAAATGCCTCCCGGACTATCAACAATTCTCTCACCAGCCGTTAGGGTTGACGTTGACGACATAGCTCACCCGAATCGTTCCGTCTGCCGTCTCTCGGAAGACATAACCTGCGCCGGGCAAGTAGGCCGCACAGGTGCAGCAGGGGAAAACGTAAACGTAGAGTGCTTGGGGCGCTTTGAGAGAGCATACGCTGCTGCATGCCACTCGTGTTGGCCCTTCTACCACGTCACAACTGGGCGCAGGTAGAAGGGCGGTTTAGGCATAAATAGGAAGACCAAACGCTCTTTACTGAATCAGCCAACAAACAGCTATTACTGTTCTTTGCATCATTGCTTAAAAAAAATTTAAAAAAAACGAAAAACGAAAAAAAAAAACGAAAGAAAACGAAACAACGAAAAAACGAAAAACAAAAACGCGCGCGATGCATCCTGCTGCATCCTGCGTCCGTCCCGTTCCGTCCGTCCGTCCGGCTCTCACCAGAGGTTTTGACCGTGGAGCGGATGCGTTTGCATAGCTTCTCCATGTCAGGCACCTCCGGCCTTTCCACGCTTCCAGCCACGACACAGAACATCCGCTCGCCAGTGACGGCGTCCGTGGTTGAGCAGGCGTGCTGCAGAAAGCAGAAGTCTCGTGCCCATGCCACTGCGTGTATTTTGCGTTGCGTTCCGCACGGCGTTTCGTTTCACGACATGGGGTCGGAGTTGAGTGTTAAGAGTTGGTATAGTAACAAAAATACAACACACACCAAAGCTGAGAGATGCTGGGAAGGTTTCCACGCTATAGTATTGTGGAAGAGGCGAGAGGCGAGGCGATGCGATGGGGCACCGAAACAAAAAAAGATCTACCGCGCGAAAATCGAGAGGGGAAATCCCAGGCACATGCCACTCACTGCACACGACGGTCCGTGACGACATGGGTCGGAGTTAATTTGGGAGTTCTTAGAAGAGGCGGGGTGCTGGCGTCGTGGTGGGCACCCAAACAAAATAGTTCCACCGCGCGAAAATCGACAGCGTGAATTATGAATCCCGGCTCCATGCCACTCACTGCACGACGGTTCGGTATATAGACTTTACTACATTTACCTCGGCAGGCAACCTGTCCTGGCCATACTTGGTAAAAGGCCTTGCTGCCCAAAAGGCCTTGCTGCCCACTCAGAGCTCCCACCCGGAGCACGCCTGCCTAACTCCACCTTTCGGAGAACCTTCCGGGCGTCCTCCTTCGATAAATTGCGCAGCATATCTGCCTCTTTCTTTTCGTTTTCCGAAAACCCCACCTAGCTCACAATAAACTCGAGACAAAAAAATACACACTTTATTTTTACCAATCCACCGGAGGATGAAAAAAAAAAACTAATTTCAAGTTATTTTTTTCAAAGAGTAATAAAAAGTCAAGAATTGGATCTTCGAAACTCGAGTCAAAATCGAAAAGCCGTCAAACCTGAGCGAGATAGTCCGTCACACGCTGAATTCAAGATAGAAATTCCGTTTTTTTTTTCAACTAAAAAAGACGAAAAAAAAAAGGCAGCGCAGCGCTAGCTTTTTTCGTACTATACACCATAAGCAACCAAGTATCATACGGCATTCTTCTTTCTACGATGCAAAGTCGCGAGCTGTTCAAGTCGACTGCTGTTTGTCGGCTTCTTTGTTTTATGGGTAGGAGTAGGGGATAAGCACCTATTTGCCACAGCACCATAACAACCCCGAGACCCAGCAACATGCCGCATTCAAGCACATATCGCAGCTCTCCCTCGAAGAAACACAAGCCTTTAAGCCAGAGCCAAGAAGGAGGAGGAGGAGGTGGAGGCTGTGCCGGTTGCGGAGGTGGTGCATTTTGATGTGTGTGGAGCCCGGAATGCTTTGTCTTGCGCCACTTAGCTCTTGGCATTTGCAAGTCGCCCATTTAACCACGTCACAAATCAGGTGTGGTGGTTTTCCCTGCGCAACTAAACTCTTGGCATTTGCAAGTCGCCCATTGCGCCACTTGTCATGAACATCCTGTCTGGTTCACCTTTTCTTCTATTTTACTTCCTTCATAGCGAGCGGCGAATAGCCGCCCGCGAAGCGGAGTGCCTTGTACATGTTACGTACATGGGGCGGAGTTGTATTGGGAGTTCTTACAGAGGCGAGGCGATGGCGGCGCGGACAGCAAAACAAACCAAGTTCGGCAGTTCTACCTCCCGCGTATATCGGGAGTGGTGCAGTGCAGTCGGCAGCGACCGTTCGGCTTCTCTCTGTCATTCTTTATCCTTGCACATTTTTTCATCCAGCTGCCTTCTTTTAGACACTCAAATCCGGCCGGGGTTTACATACGTAGCAAGCACAAATTATCTGCCCACTTCTATCACATGCTTTTTTCTTTTTCTTTTTTCCCTCGCCAGATCTACCAGGTACCATCTCCGCTCTCCTGCTCGAGCTCCCTTTCGTACCTCAGTTCGGAGTCATATATCAGGCTCTTCCCCCTGCCCCCGTCCCACTTCGGTGCGCGCCGTCAACTATTAATACCATCGCCAAAAGAGTTCAGCATTTTCGTGCCGCGCCGAACTCGTGTCGAATCGTGTATGCTCACGCTGCTACATACCTGGTAGGCGCTATCTGCCACTGGAGTCATTTTTGGCGTAAGAAAGAGTTCCTGGGCGAAATTGTAAACTCACGTTATCGACCTTTCTCACTACGGGGGATCATAGTAAATAGGACCTACGATAAACACAAAAAACTATATATATTCCCTATTTTTACCAACAATATACGGTCCTATTTACTATGGTCCCCCGTGATAGTAGTCACCAGGGTAAACCAATATTAGTGGCGACAGGGTTATGAGTGTGTGTTGACTCAACATTAAACCGTTCTTTCTACCCAACTTCATCAGTGCACCCAGTGTCGGTCCTGATTCTTTTATCCTAGAGAGAGAACTGGTGCGTGGTACCGGTACATATAATGTGGTCACAAGACTGTGAGAACAGCAGGAAAATAAATAATAATTTTTGCAAACGAATCCAGGCGAAGCGAGTGAAATGCCAACGTACCGGTAAGAGAACACAACAACACAAGCCAGACCGGAAAATACAACACAACTAAAAACAACAAAAAAAAACGAAAATAAGTCTGAATCGACACGTAATACACGAAACAAACCTTCCAGGTACATAGACACGCGAGAGAGTTTTCTGCGGTGTTCGTACCAAGCATACAGTACAAGCCCACCTATAAGAAAGATAGCCCGATGAGAAGACAAGGCTCACGAGCCTTCCGATTGGGGGACGCTTTCAAAAAAATTAGATTCAAGAAATCGTGCTCAGCGAGCAAGCGCGACACTAAAAAAACTGAGGACCAACGCCCCAACGGGTAGGGTGGACCGTAACTGGACCCAGTCCGGCGGGAAGGCCTCATAGCCTCGATTTTGTTAGTGGGTGAGCTCGCGCAAGTCCCACACTACCCGGAGAGATGACTCTCCCGGGTGGCTATCTCCACCGCACCTGCTTCTCTTGGGGGTCCGGTCGGGTCAACGTGCCCAAACTCCAGGGGTAACAACAGCCTGTTCTGATGTTACAACGGGAGCTATGGGCTAAATTGGAACACGACACGAAATTGGAACGTGGAAGTGTGGTGAGCTTAAGCTTTATTTTTACCAATCCGCCGAAGGATAAAAAAAAAAAAAAAAAACTCCCCGAAAAATCCTACCAGATACAGAATATAGCCTACGCTCAAGGTCGTTCAAGGGTGGTTGGTGTGTGTCACAACAAGGTTGTAAGGCTTGGTCAGATAATGTGTTTCTTGTCGGCGAGGTCCTATATTAGGTGTAGGTATGATACCGCGGCACCCGTTTTGAACGTTGTATGTAACGCCTACGTAAATATCAAAACGTTCCGCATCAGGTCAAAAAGAAAACCGTCACGCGCAACATCAGTAGGCTTCGCAGGAGGTGGGTGGGCGAGGAAAGTCGCACATGTTACGATACGAGTGGGTGCGTTAAATAGCACTTTTTTGGTCAAAAAATTCCCAACTGAAGGGGGTGGGGCGCCCCAAGTGAGAGTGTACCACTCGGTCCCGCGATAAAAGTAGCAATTGGATAAATAAACTATTAATGAACAAGCGGTCCATATTTTTGCGAGGCAGGCTGGTACCTTTTTTTTTTCCTTCTTTTTTAATCTTCCGGCGGATTGGTAAAAATAAAGCTTAAGCTCACCACACGTGCACGTTCAGATTTCGTGTCGTGTGTCAATTTAACCCATAGCTCCCGTTGCAGCAGCAGGGCACGCTGCTGTTACCATTGGAGCTTGGGCACGTTGACCCGACCTGACTCACCCCGAGAGGGGCAGGTGCGGTGGAGATAAGTCACCCGAGAGAGTCATCTCCCCCGGGTAGTGTGGGACTCGCGCGAGTGACAGAGTGGTACCTTTCACCACTTGTGCTCTTACAGCAGTGGTGTACCCATTCAAAGACCATCCGGTTTGGGGGCATAGCAGAGATAAGAAAGAGCTCATGTCACGAGGAAAAAAAAACAACTTGCAAATACTGTAGTACTGCTGTATGGGATCATTTTTTCAGTACGGTAGTAAAATAAAAAAAAAACATGTTGAGTCGTTTAGTACCGCAGTCCCATTTCGAGGGACAAACTTACTTGTCATTTGAGTGATTTGTCCCCAAAACGGGAATGGAGTTTTGCCCTTAAAGGGTCAAAGGAGATAAGATCACGTTTTTGGGGGCTTGTCACGGGTTGGTCTTAAGATGGCTATGCCACTGCTGTACTCGACACCAAGCAAGGTTGAGGGTCACTGCCGTGTACGATACGAACGCAACTATCCCGAACCCGGTAACCCCAACCCAATGAACCAATGCGTGGGGTCTTCACCGAAAAAAACAAAGAACAGCCACGCCTCGCAATGCAACAGGCCTTCCCTCTCTCCCTCCCTCCCTCCCTCCCTCCCTCCCTCACCTCCCACCGCTTTGAAAGACCCCCACACGATCCTGATGAACTCGTCGTCCTCGCAAGGCAGCTGGTACAGGATCTTTGTTTCCCTGCTCATGGGGTCTGCACGACCACGAGCGGGCGGAGTTCCCAAAGGGGGGTGAGCGCGCAAATTAGCGCGTCCGCCGTCCGCCGAGATACAGAAGAGGTGACTTTGGAGAGGGGCGGGCGGGGTTGTACCCATGTCATGCATGGTCGTCGTCGTATATATGACAACAGACCCTCGCATCCCTGCAATGCCAGAACGGAGTAGCAGATCGGGGGTTTTCACCGACCAGACAGACATTGCCCCTACCACACACACCACTCGTCATTCGCTCGCGTATACCACTCCGCCCCTGGATGTAAGGAGCGTGTGGGTTGAATATTGACACGCAAACGGTCCTCATAATGAGGCTTGGTTTTGCTTTTCAAGGCTGCTTTTTGCTTCGAAAGGCAAAAATATTATTTCGTATTTAGGCACAGAGTGGTATATTATTGCCTTGTTGCAAGTAGGAGGGACCCCATTCGAGCTGGCCGCTGAAAGCCGACTCTACGTACGACCACCGATCTAGACTCATCAAATACATCGATACGATTCTCCAAACGATTTTTATTCCAAAAGCAAACGCACACAACTTTTTGATTGGAAAAAAAGTACCAGGTATTCAAAATATCCCGCTGCGCGAGTTCCTGTGATAGCGACAGCTACATATATCCCAAGTATAAGCCAGGAAAAAAACTGTCCAATACTCATATCAAAGCCCGCTCGCTTACAGCAGGAGTGCCATACCGATGCGCTACTGCGCTGGTAATGATACGTGTCTCTACCGCGCCGCCTTTATCGTCAAGAGCGTACAACAATATTTGACCGGGGCAAATTGATCCCAAAAAGCTCAAAAACACAAACTCGCGAGGGGAGCTCGCGCATAGCTCGCGCACGACTCCTTGCAAACGTCGAACGTTTGAGGCTAAACCACTGCTGTTGTTGCGGTGGATTGGGGGATCGGGGCGGAGGCTTCACGAAAACGGCGACGTACACATATGTGGTGCGGGGGTGGGACTCCAAAGAGGCGACACCTACCATATACCCCTACCAATTGACACGTAAGACAGCACACCACCCTACCGGACGAATTCCGAGCTGACTTTTTCGACAAGAGGGAGAGCGCAAAAAACGCCGAGCGATGCGTCCAGTTTTTTTCGTTTTTGTGTCCCCCCCTCCCCCCCACCCCCGTCCCGGCATTGTAGGGATGCGAGGGTCTATGGTCGTACGACTACGGCCATGCACGATAATGAGTACCCCACCCCCCCCTTGTTGGGGAGAAAAATCGGTCCGGAATTTTCAGCCCGGTGAGGTGTGTTATCCTGCGTGCTATACGGCAACACCGCTGCCCTGCCAAGTTGTACAGTGAAAACGCAGCAGCTGCAGAGCACACTCCGCACGAGTACGCAGCAGCTAAAAAACAAGGCCTTACCTCTACTGCTGTGGTAGCTATAGCTATGGCTGGAGCCATACCATGGTATATACATACAAGCGACTACGTTGCGCACCTGACGCTCTCATCTGCTGCGCGAGCGTCACGCTGTTGTTGTACACCTTGACGAACTGGTCCTGCAAAAGCTCCAGGGATATCTCGGCCGGCAGCGGCATCTGCCCCCTACACACCACGAGGGTCGACCCGTCCTCCGCAGGCTTAGGCTTCGAACAAACCTTGACTCCGAAGTAGGTAGAAACAGTTTTCCAACCATCATCCGCACTGCCCGCCTCGAACTCGATCAGGGCTGGGTTGGTGGGTGGGTGTGGGGGTGGCGGAATCCAACACGGGGGCCGGGCGGGCAGCAAGACATGTTCGGCGTTAGCTTCAGCGTTAGGGTTGACATTAGCGCTATAGCGTGACGGTCAGCACAAGGGATACCGTTAGGACTAACTTAAGAGTCAACGTTAGAGTCAACGATAGGCTCAACGACAGAGGTAACGTTCGAGTTGACGTTCGAGTTGACGTGCGAGTTGGCGTTAGAGTTAGCTTCAGAGTTAACGTTAGAGTTGGCGTTCGTTGGGGATAGCGTTGGATTTACCGTCGGCGTTCTCGTTCTGAGCAGAGTGCCCGGTGGCGACCGGCGCGAGCGGACGGACGCGGTCGCGGACCACATGGGCCGGGAACGCCCGAAAAGGCATGAATCATGGCTATATACCACAAAAAAAAAATCTAGACTTCCAGGTATTGCATGCGGATGTATACTAGTACCACAATGCTGTACGATCCACCGTACCGTGTCGCACGCAAGGATGATGACACCCCCTCCTTTGAGGAAAACCAAGCCGGTTTGTTTCATCGGCACCGGGGAGGATGCAGACGCCGCGCGATGCGTCTATGCAAATATGGCCCCGACGAGAGCTTCCCGAAGCCACCACTTTCGTTTTTTTTTTTTGGTGCGCCCCCGTTGTCTTGGGAGGTAGAGATCGTAGAAATCGGCTCGGGGAATCATCAGTCTGTCCCAGGGGCAAGGCAACGGGGTGTGTTGTCTTGCATGTTGCATGTACGGCACATGGTGCGCCTGGATGAACCGCGCGTCGTGCGCGCTATCACATGGCGTCGTGCGTAGAGCTACCGGGGGGAAAGGTGACGCCTGCAACGGATGCGGTGGTGCGCAATGCTCTCGCTCTATCTATATGGATCCAACAAACAACTCAGCAGCGGCTCCTGTACGAAGAAGAGCCGCTTTTCTCGTTATACGGAACGAGTACTCGTATGAAATATATACGATTAATAGTATCAGGTACTACAGCGTATATTTCATGGGTTATCACTCTGGGCGGAAATATAAGGACATTCTATACATAAAACATGGAGACCAAGCGGTTCTTATATTTAAGCTCAAGAGTGGTATCACGTACGAAAAACAGCACATCCCCTCGGGACGAGTTTCAAAGCCGTTTTTCTCGACAACGGCCGGGAGAGAAAGTAAAACGTCGAGGGACGTGTCTATGGAATTCGATCTCGACGACAAGATCTTTGGAACGAGATCTTGACCACATCTATCCAAAGGCCACCGTCATCATTTTCATGTGCGCCCGCCATGCTTTGGGAGTAAATCGGCTCTGGCGTCCCAGGGGGTGTGCTATGTGTGATATTCGGCAGTAGGCGGTAGTAATGCTTGGTATAAATCATAGAACGGCTCGGCCTCTTCAGCTATTCTTCCACTTCGACCCTTTCCGCAACAGCAAGGAGAGGTCGTCATGGTTTCTTGTTGTCGCCACGTACGTTCAACGTAACACAAAAAAAACAAAAAACTTGAGAATATTGGGCGCGCGCCAAAAAGGCCAGCCGGAAATTCCGCCGCTGGGCTTCACCACCTCACCACTGCTCGTCGCAAGCGCGCGTGCGTGCGGAACGGCAGTCACCGTATTAAAGAGCTGTATATCTGTGGTCGACCACGTGTATGCCACTAATAATATGTACGTGGAAACAGCAGTACTGCAAAAAAAAAAAAACTTGTAGACTATGACTCGTACCTGGTACATGTGAGAAAAGCTGTGTTTTGACATGAAATGTTCATTTTCTTCTTTCTGCCGTACCTGGTATAATACAACATACGACTATTAATAAGATATCTTTCGGGTGCTGCTTGTTATACACGTACATAACGTACTTGAGTCGCGAGTCGCGCTGTGGGTGCACACGCACGTACTGCTGTACGGCCACGCCTCCCTCAAAACCAGCCTCAAAATAAATATCAGCAGCGGTCAGCGATTGCTGGGCGAGAACGCGAGGCCGTCGATCTTCCTCGTCCCGTGACGCAACGAACAGCACTATGTATATACGAGTGACAGTCTACACCTGGCAGACGATAGACGAACAGGTGGCGGCGGCCTCTACGTCTCGCAAACTCCCTTCATAAATGCTGGTACATATTACTCACGGGACTGAACATAAGTTATGTTACATGTATACTTGTACGTGTGTACTGGTACAAAAAAAATGTGCGTTCGTGCTGCTATATACAACTGTAAGTACCACCGCCGTACAACCAGAATACTACTTGCTACCATTGATAGTGCTGCTGCATAAAATTCCCCAGCTGTAGCATCTGCGGAGGCTTGGGGGCCCCCACCCACATGGCGCAACGCCAGTATGGCGTAACGTGAAACGCGCGTGCGTGCAGACCACGCGGCTGCTCATATTCATACATAAGTTGTTCCGCAAACCTCGCGCGCAGAACACGGGGGGGGGCTCCCTGCCACCAAGAGAATGAAAAATCTCTGAATAACAACAGCGAGACAACGAACGAGACCACATCACCGCCGTGCCATTTTTACGTAGGTACCATGCCGTCGCGAAATACAATGTATTGGCCGCTCGTATGTTAATATCTAATCCAAATGGTTCCTACATCTGGGGACATATATAGCGGTACACATCAGGGTGTTCAATAGAGGGTGGGGGCGTGCGTTGCGTACCCCGCAGGGTCCATGGAGGGCACCCGGAGGGCCCGGCCGCCCGGGGGTCATATGTGTGTGATATGTACGATTGAGCGTAAAATACACACACGCCCGATAGACAAGTCAGAATGCGATATGCATTCCTCACGCTTAACGCCGGAGGTCGATGCTCGCGGAGGGCCGCACCTCGCGCAAGGGCCGCCAGGGGCTATTTCACGCGAGACAGTACATCACTAATGGTCCCTTCGTAGTGTCGGTATGCGCCAGCCAGCAATACCCGCACTATACGTAGCGGCAACCGGCACTACTTCGCACAACGCCACACTGCCGGATCCCATCCTCGCCAAGCGATTCACAGGCACTACGTACTCAATGGGCACTTGACTGCTGTAGGGGGACCACCACTACGACTCTGTCTATGTATGCGAGTGAAGCAAATAAACAAAAGCCCGAACACCACTTCAAATGGAAGTATCACGAGGGAGTTAGAGTTTCTATTACTGCTGTAGTATACTCGAAAAAAAAAAGGTTGTTCGCTCTCAGCGTTCTACCGGAGGCATAATTTTCTGCTATTGCACTCAAGGCCTGTTTCACTTCACCCCCTCCAGAGGTTACATACACCCTTCGAAGACCTCACGCAGATACCTACAGCAGGATACATAAAGGTATGTATCTACGTCATTAGCACGCAGCAAATCACTCCCAATGCATAACGAGAACATTTTCCTTCGCGCAGTAACAGCAAAAGGACGAGGGACGAGGGGTAAAGTTTCCGACAACTTTTTTTCCTCTCGGCGCAAAAACAAAGCCCGCGACGGCAAACGGGTGTATAGGACTTGCAGTCCCGTTTGGGGGACAAACTACTTAGAATTTGACTGGTTTGTGCCCACAAACGAGACTGCAGTCCGAAAACGGCTACCGTGTCGCTTCCCCCCCCGTCCTATGATACATACATACACGTACACAGAGGAGCAAATTTTTGGGGATGTTGATCTTGCAATCAAAACGGCACGCCTATACTATTAATACGAGTATCAACATGTGTACCCCTTCACGCAACTGAATACTGAATCAAGTTCAAGTACTATATATTACGGGGGACCATACATAGTAAATAGGACCAAATATTGTTACAAGTAGTAAAAATAGGTAAATATGTAGGTTTTTGTGTTGGCCGTAGGTCCTATTTACCATGGTCCCCCGTAATAATAGCTTTTGTTGGCATAACGTGTCTGCCAGCACCACTACGATGGCTTTCCCCAGGGATTGGGAGCAAAATTGGCCGATAGAGCACGGAAAAGCAATCATGCAAATATGCGCGCTGTTGCTGTGATGCACAAAAAATCAGCCCATTCAGTGACGACTGGGTCTGAGTTATATGGGGGCGAGTGGGGGTACTCAATATCATCATGTGCTGGATGTCGACGGGTAGCAAGAACGGTTTAATGTGAAGAAAACAACAACAACAACAACATGGCCGTACGTAGTCGTATGACCATAGACCCTCGCATCCCTGCCGGGACGGAGCACGTCGGGCTTTCGACCAGGCAGACATTGCTTGCACCAAGCGCGAAGCGCCGTGAGTTGTTGGGTGAGTCGCATGCGGGGCTGGGGGGGGGGGGGGGGGGGGGGGTTGGAATGAGGGTACTGGTGCAGCAGCTGTATAGAGAGTCGCTTTGGACAGGAATCTTCCGTGACCACATGCACTGATCAACCAGGGCCCTATAATAGTATGACGACTGCGAAAAACACAAAAACGAGAAAACGAGGTACGCTGTACTACTGCTGCTGTAGTACCAGGTAGCCCCACAACGATTCTCCCATTCACCTCCCTCCAATCCTGGTCTGTGCCTACACAAATTCACCTTTGCTACCCCTCCCCCCTTTCCTCTCCATCCACAATCGTCGGGTCCGATCTTGGTTTCGCGTTAAAAAAAAAAAAAAAACATCCTCGCAGCTGTGAAACCGAGATTTTCGTCGAAACTCCTCTTTGCTTATTTTATATGCATATATAATACGTAGTCACAGCTTCTTGTTGACACTTCGATCATGCGCACCAACGGGTTGTATGTTGTTGTTGTTGTTGTTGTTGTTTTCTTCACATTAAACCGTTCTTTCTACCCGTCGACATCCAGCACAACCAGTGTCCGTGCCGATTCTTCATTCCTAATGAGATACAAGTTCTGTGGTCACAAATACGACCTCATGAAGGATGTAGGCCAGCGGCTCCTTTTGGATGACAAGTGATGTTATCTTACCAGAGAGGGTAATCAAGAGCTACGCAAAACGCTCGGGACTCTCAAGCCACGCGCGCTTGCATCTCACAGCTGCTGTTGTTTTGTTCATTTTACAAATATACAATCCCTGAGGCCTGACTTACGCGAGTGGCAGCTATGAGCAAAACAAAAGAAAAACTACAGAGAACCGGTGGCATATTTTCATCAACAGGAAACCGTTCGTCCCAACTGGGGTGGGTGGTACGTACGAGCACTGCTGTAGCGGTTCGATCTTGGACATAAATCTGTGCCCTTGCGCCTTTGGGGCCTTCCTCACGATCCCACGGTGGTTGCAACGACCAACCGACACGGCAACAAAATCCGCGGAAAAAAGAAAAACGAAAGAACCCGCACTTTTGATTCTTCTGTTTTGTTTTTCACTTTCATTGGTCGACAGCAGCAGTAGTAGAAACGCTGAATACACACAGACCATATCATGTCATACTCGTACGATATCATACTACCATCACAATAATACGTGCATGAAGTACCGGAATTCAACCATTATCCCGTCGGTACTTTGCGTCTTCGCGTAAGCTGCGACCCAAATCTATATGCATATATGGGCTGTGAGCCAAATATGCTACATATCATACCATGGTATGCACCCGTGGTGCATATGATATATGATACCACACCATTTATCATGAGTTTTACGGAATTCGAAAGGTTTCCTTCAGTCACAGCGAAGGGGTTTTACATTTATATTTTTTTATTCGAGGGTACAAATAGGAGACCGGTCCGCGCGTCAAGGGTGTTTTGGGTCCCTAATATGCTAGTCTCCGTGGAAGCGTGCGGCCAGTTAACAGGGGCCAAACCGCGCATCTGTCCTGCTGCCGCCAAGAGGCGTCCTTTTGATCCACAGTATTATATTTTTAGTGTAGGGGGCGGTCAGTCAAGGGGGTCAAACCGCGGTCAAGTAACTGCCAGCATATCTGCTGCCATAAATATCACGCTACCAAGGAACGGGTACACGGAGATCACAACACAAAGGTTGGAAATGGACCAGAACGGCTGATTGCCACGGGATATATGGGAGATGACTTCGTAATATCGGGCT
Organism: Macrocystis pyrifera; assembly: GCA_031763025.1. Lineage (NCBI taxonomy): Eukaryota > Phaeophyceae > Laminariales > Laminariaceae > Macrocystis > Macrocystis pyrifera. Next base: position 7,425,394 of record JASSKH010000007.1, on the reverse strand, counting down.
GCGAATTGGCTGGACCTCACAGCTACTTACTTGTTCGATCAGTTGGGTGGCGAAGGAAGCCAACTAACCTACTCAGCATGAAGAGTATTTTATCAAACAAGACACACACGTTAATTAAGCCACAAATAAATGCGCCAGTCAAAAATTCAAAGACGTGTAAGAATAACACCCACGAGTTACCGCACACAACCAACAGCTATAATCACTACGTAGCCAACCAAGAACCTTGCAATCGGCCCTAGCCAACAAAAAATCTAGTTGGTCCCAGCCGACAAAGAAGCTAGTCGACGACTTATAGTCAGCCACTTTCACAGCCCTATTCTAGAGGTTGATATGAAGTATGACATCAAGGGCCGTTTAATGCTGGCATATAGCCCATAATAGGCCACGGACACCGCCCGGAGCGAGTCGTGTTCGCTGTATGTCAGAGGATGAACTGCGGCCGTAATCCGGGACCCGGCACGCGACATCCACCACCAGCCGGCACCACTTTAAACACAAATTCGGGCACCACACGTTTTGCTACCCATCGGGCCGCGAACACACAAAACCGGCCCAACAACAGGCCTACAGCAGGAGGTTCCGTGCGGGTCCAAAAGTCTTGAGCAAGGTTTTCGGCTCGCGCTGCTCCTACTTGCTGCTGCTGCTGCTGCTGCCGCCGCAGTGAACTTGTGCTATCCGCGTGTCCTACGGGGGCACCGAACACGCCGGTTTTATCGCTTCACGTCTGTAAGAGCATGATTATACAGCTGCTCTACGAGGCGAAAGCGAAAGCGCAGAGACGTCTCAAAAAGGTAACAAATAGTCTACCAGGTATGTATATATAGACGGGCGCGGGAGGAACGTACTGTAGGATGCCGATCCGGCGCCGGGACCAACGGCGCTCGAAAAAAAACGGCGCGAAAGGCAACACATAAGAGAACACGCACGAAACGCACGAGGTTGGTCGGCTGTGAAAAACAAAAATCAACATAATACTGTAGCAATACCCGCCAGCAGGGCGAGAAAAGCAAAATAAAAATGCGGCATCGGAAATGGGGGACAATTCTCTGTGCTCTGCGACTTGGGACGCCAACTGGTGTGGGCTGCGATGGCAGTGAGTCGATTTACTGCCGTAGCCCAGATGAGTCGACTGCACCAGATCATCATGCCTGGTACGGAAAATATACATCCGCATTCGAGTCCGCATCGGATGGGGGGGGAGGGGGTCGCAAACTACAAATTACGGCTGCTGCGGCGGTCACTGTCACGCTGAGCGCAAGGGCAAGGTTCCACGGCTTCGGAGGCCGCAACAAAGAAGACAAGCGATATATATACGTATCTATAGCATCGGCGTCCCCGGTGGCTTGATAGGTGGTCCGCGTGCCTGTCAAGATCAATTTCGTGGGTTCAAGTCTCACCGAGTGCATGCTCATAGGGACTTTTTCTTGCATAAAAAATTGATAAGCGGAAAGCGCGAAAGCGTGAGTTGGCTACATTCGATGAAAATCGACGAGCAGTGGGAATGCTGAACCCTATGCGCGACAAAAAATAAAGGCACGTACCGGGGGGGAGAAGGGACGACACCTGTGACCACGGCTTGTCCAGAAGATCGTCGAGGGTAAAACCTCCTACGAGTGGGCTGGACAGTAAAAGTGATGAAAAATAAATAAATATATATATATATATATATCGGTGTACGTTTCTCTCTGATAATGGGACCATTCAGAGCAAGGTTGAAAAATCGGTAGTAACCAGGGGAAGGGAAACGCGCCAGAGGATACAAACACGCCCTTCGACGAGGTTGTGTATCTTGGGGCGCGCGCGGGAGGTGCGGGGGGTTCGCCAGCCTAGAACCCCACCTACTGGGGTACGGGTGTACTCATGTCAAAGCATTGCCGTCATCGTATGCCCATAGACCCTCGCATCCCTACGAGTACGGCAATGCCGTGACGGAGCACGTCGGGTTTCACCAACCAGGCAGACATTACCCAGTAGGGGCGGGGGAGGTCCGCCAACCAGAGCCCAAGATACCTCCACGAGGCAGGCCGCACCGGCTGGTGAAGCTGGTGTGGCTCTCCCCGCTTGTTGTGGTGGTGCGGGCTGGTGGTTTGTGAGGCATGCCAGACAGGGTGTGCAATTAAAAATCTAGTCGGACAGGCGAAATGGGAGTGCTAGAGCCGGCCGGGGGGGGTGCTTTGTGCACCCGGGAGTACTCCGAGGGCTCGAAGAATAACTGCTTGCTGTCACTGATACATATTGATATCATATCTCTATGACAAGATTGCGTCAAAACTCACTGCCGAAAAGACCTATCCCCTGCATCGGGTTGGAAGCGGAAGAGCCGCGACGGTCGATAAATGCCCGAGGTCATACACGACACAGCAGTGTGACAAAACGTTGTCGAGACAAAGACTGGCCGGACAGGAGGAGAGCGTCGAGATGGCGGGCGACTGCGCACTGCATGGTAAAAACAAAGTCCGTGCGCAAACGGACAAGAAAAATAGCCATCTGGAATAAATAACGAAAAAAATACCGAGGGAACAGATACCTCAACACAAAAAAACAGCTGCGCTATCAGACTATTACCACGCTGGACGGAAACATAACAAGCGTTCAGACACTACTATCCATGCTAAGTGTTTATTATATTTCCGTCCAGAGTGGAGTATGAAATGAACCATTTTCATCTGATATATAGAACGGCTGAACGCCATCTCCCTGGAGAGGGGGCGGGGGAAATAACGCCACCCACGGGTGCGTCGGTTCGCGGTGACTACGTTCATTTCTTGTTTGTTATTTTTTATTAACGGACATAAAATCGATGGATGGATGTAGAATTTTAAAACGCGTGAAAGTTCGGGGGCTGCAGGTTGGCGGTTACTCGGAGCTCGGAGCCGCAAGCGTAAGGAAAAGGTTGTGGGGAGATCTCCGAGATGACGAGAATCAGTGATGGGATGCAGGAGTTTCAGTACCGGACCAGAGCAGGTTAGCGAGTGCTTTTGACGTGTAAGGTGTGAGCCTACGTCCATGCGGGGGGTAGAGTTGTACTCGTGCGAGTACTTGCGGCCCTGCGAGTGCTCGTTAAATCTGAGAAAATGAATCCCGGGTACTTTTTTATGACTTTCAGTGTGGTAGAATAGACGCCATATGTAAATAAAATGTATGGGTTTCAGTATGCCGATTATGAATCTTATGGTTTTGAATATGACCATACTATTAATAACATGCCATACAATTATATATGCCTTTTTTATTACATACTAAAGTCCTTACAATTAATGGGGCGCCGAATACTCGGCAGTATTAAAGTGGTAGTACTACCCGTGACGAGTACTAACAGAGTTTGTACTCGCGAGTACCCGGGTATTTTCTACAAGGGGTACAACTACTTCAATGCGGAGACAGTTTTCTTTAAGCCCAGGAAAACACCACAGAACCTACGGATATCACACATATGAACATGCAAGCCCCTTTTTTTTCTTGCTTCCGTCATATTTATCAGCTTCGCTCTCATTCTCCAACTCCCTTCCTCACGTAACTGAAATCCGGGGTCACATAGCGGCCGCTCTTCCCCAATCCTCACTACGGCGGTGCATACCTTCATTTTCTTTTATTTTTAATCTTCAAAATAATTATCGCGAGAAGACATGAGCATTTTCTTCCCTGGTCGACTTGCGTCGAATAGTGCGTATCGTACACACGCTATGAACAGGCGTTTTCTGCACTCAATTTTGGTTCATGTGCAAAAAATTGGCTGCAGAAAGCGCCTATTCATAGCGTGTGTACCTACATGCACGACGTACTATTAATATTAATATTAAATTTACGTGTAGGTGTTAGATGCAAGTCGACGAGAGAAGAAAACGCTGATGCTCCCCTCGCGAAAAACATTAAGGCATGTACGGTCTATTTTGTGAGGTTCAACCACTATGACTAGACCACCGGGAGCGAATACCTACGTAATGCCGTGTGTGTTGTCTCCACATTTAAGGGTCCCTTTGGGCCGAGAGAAAAAAGTACAGCATTCTTTGCAGAAAAATATGGTTCGTTCGATTTACAGCCGCAAAACTACAGCAGTAGTTCTGGTACGTAGAATACGGACATTTCCATGCCTCCCTACAGAAAACGGCATAACTCTATTACTATTACGGAGGACCATAAAAAATAGGACCAGATATTGGTATAAATGGGTAAATATATAGGTTTTCATGTATACCATACGTCCTGTTAACTATGGTCCCCCGTAATAAGCCTCTTCGACTATCGCCCGAGCAACGTAAACCCTGTTCGTTATGGAATCTAGAAGTTGTTGGGGCCCTTGGATCTGCAAGGGAGGGCATCCATGCTGTGCTTTGCAAGCATCATGAAACGAGAGTGCTCAGGGGCAGGAAATTCAACTCTTCCGGGGCTGCTGTTCGGCATATACACTGCTGTGCCAACTCGAGGTCCAGGCTGGTTCGCCTACTATTGATAGTGCTCGGCGTTGTTGACGAAATCTGAGTTGAAAAGGCAGCACCAGCAGCCTGAAAATTTACTGATTTTCAAAATTCGGCCAAGGGTAGCAGAGGTAGGAAGTGCTGTTTTTGAGAAAGAGGCATTTTTCGTGATGAAAAAAAAGACAACGGATTGATCCGGTGCCTGCTGAAAACCTGTGGCCTCGATACGACATACGCTCTCTTACACTGTCGCGAGGGAGATACTTCGAGCGTAAGCAATTGGAGATACCAGGTATGTCGTTTTCGGCACGTACGGGAGTCATGAGAAGTCGTAAATATACCAGAAACAGTATGGCAACCGTGAAAAAAAAAACACTACGCATACAGCAGTTCCATGACTTGAAATATGAAGAATGAAAACGACTTAAAAGGTCGCAACTATATGCCAGCATAGAAAACGTGTTGCGACTGTGAACAAAAACGAGAAACATACAGATTTTTCAGCACTTGTGCTTCACATTTTTTACCGAAGGCCCCAACTCATAATAGCGACCAAAAAACAATGATAATCAAGTGCGGCCTCATGGTGTGAGGTACATAGGCTCTCTTCGGCGGTGTGAGCATACATATTTCAAGCCATGAAGGTCGCAATTAGATGCCAAGTATACCAGACAGCGTGTTGCAACTGTGAACAAAAAACGAAAACGAAAAACGTACTGCGGTGCATAATTTCTGCACCTCTGCTTCTTTTTACCGAAGGCCCCAACCCATACTAAGGCCAGATCTTATGCATTTTTTTTTAAAGGTGATTATATTGCTGTTTACGGAGGCTTCGGGGGTATCTGGTCCCGTTTCTTATCAAAATCACGTCTTATAGGGCCTGTTTGGTGGAAAAAATGTTCTCCGAGAATTTATCACTCATGAAATTCCATGAAATGATTTGTTTTTACAGCCTTTTCTGATCACCTCTGAAAGTGATAAAATTTGCTTTTGCACAAGACCGCGGAGGCATTGTACAATTTTGTATAGGTTACAGACTGGGCTCATGATGGGTCACGACGCTACATGCTTGGTTACTCTTGTACACAGCTGGGCTCCAGCACTTGTGCATCGGCCACTACGGAGAGAGAGGGCATCAATAATACCTTGGCCACCATCGTGTCCCTTGCGGCCGCCCAACTGCAGCTGCTCTAGGCAAAACAACTTTGGAGACGAATAGGACGAGACTGCAGCAGTATCGAAACAATGTAACGTTTTTTTTTTTCTGACTACGACGGCCGCAAGCAGCTCATGCTCCGCGAGAGCGAGAGCTCCTTGCTGGTCCAGCGACTAGCAAATCCCTTACGCAGCTCCTCAGGATGTTCCACATTCCATTCCTTCCTTCGAGGAGCTGGTGGTGAAGGTTGATCGCCCAACCCGGCGTGAACGACTCGTTCGTGTCGTGGTCCACGTACGTCGAGTTCAAAATCTCGGTTCTGTTCTTTCTTTTTTTTTCATTCGCCCTTGAAATAAAACCAAAAACACCATAAGACGGCACATGGTGCACCGATCAGGTGTGGCTTTTTGCCGGTGGAAAATCCGACTTCCTACCTTTTTTAATCACTCAAGAAAAACTGCATAAGATCCGACCTAATAGCGACAAACAATGACAAGAAAGTGCGGTCTCATGAACCCGCCTCTCATGGTGTGAGGTATATAGGTTCCTAAGGTCGTGTGAGTGTGCCGGTACAAGCAACATCATGCGGGCCTCGTGCAACTCCTTGCGTTGAAGTTCGGGCTCTCCATCTATGGCACTCCCTGCCCCAGCAGCCGGGGTTACTTCGTATCAACGATGCTGTATTAGTCACTTTTTTCGACAACTTCCCCCTCTGCTTAAAGTCGCAAGTGCGTTAAATGGACTTGGGATATAGAAATAAGCAATTATTCTATATGTGTGTGTGTTCTTCACATTAAACCGTTCTTCTACTCGTCGACATCCAGCAAGCCCAGTGTCCGTGCTGATTCTTCACCCTAGAAAGATACGAGCTCTGTGGTCACAGACTACGACACAGAGATAACTCACCGTAATGCATTAATAGCCTACGCAATACCATGCCTTCGCACTAGGTGCGGCCGACACAACATACATACATACGCCAGCAACCAAAATACACCATAAAGAAAGAGAAGCAACAAAGAAACCAAACCGAAAAAGAAAAAGAAAATGAGAAGAATCCCAAATAAATAAATAAAATGGGAAGCCAAAGCTCACACACATACTTACCCCGAGCATGAGCCAAAAGGGACGTGCAAGGGGGAAGAAACGAGAAGGAAAAAGGGAACTACAACATGCATCCCGGTGAACACTTAACTAAGTAAAAAAAGAAATAATGAGTGGGCCAAAATACGCTCGTCACCCACCCACTATGTAGTACTTCTTAGGATAAGAAGGGGAAAATAGAGGAAAAAGTTAATTCATGGAAAAAAATCAAAGCACCAAGCCAATACATACCGAACGGCCGCAGCAGTTGGCGGTACGAGTAGCAAAGAAAAGTCCAACCTATTAGTCGGCCTGGTACCTTGTTACCCTATCGGCGGTCTCTCTGCTACTCTCTTCTACCGCGGTTTCCCTTCTACTCTTCCTGTTCCCCCCCCTGCCCCCATACACTTGTTACGGTGTTCCTTCTACCCCTCCTGCTGTATACCAGTATATATCTGGTAAATGTATACGCTGAGCCTTCGCCGCTTTTTTCGTTTGTTGGTTTTTCGGTATATATATATATCGATTTCCGCGAAGTACACCCACTACAAATCGGCTAAAGAAAAACGGCACCCCCCAAAGTGACAAAAAAAATGAAGTTTTTGCTGCTTTTTCGGCTCGGATTATTGAAAATCGGCTCGCCTATACGGCAAAGTTCCTTCTTCTACTCCATTGTCCCCGTCACAGTGTTCCTCATTTCCTGGGATGACACTGTCCGACATATCGTGCATGTGCGTACTGCTGCTGCTGTGCCAAAAAAACAAGGTTTCCATCTCATAGGTAGGCGTGAGGCGAGTGAATCCTGCCAAATTTACCAGAGATCTAGGCTCAAAATCTGGCCCCAGGGGATGAAAATAGAAAATAGGCCCTGTCCCCCCAAAATCGGCTCAAGATGAAACAAAAAATCGGTACGCAGTCATAAACTCCGGCTCCAAAAATAAAAAAAGGTCTCTTCGACAAAAGCCACCGGAGGCTCAGGGTGTGTCTTAACTCCCCCCAGAGAGCATGGGAACGAGCGGAACGGAACGAGGCTGTTCGTGGTCATTCGTTCCGTGCCTGTATAAAAAAACGTGTTTGGGTCCATGCAGAATCCTGGGCCTCGCCAGCTGAATCAGTACGAACGGTATCTTTTGAACATGCCAGAGCACATTGGTGTCCACATCCATCTTCGGTGGTGTCCATCTACATCAAATAAGATCCTATATGTTCCCGTTCGGTCGAGCCGTTCGGTCCTCCCAAACAAGAAAAAGGGGTGCAACACTTCTTCTTCCTCTTCCTAGATATACAGTTTTTCTCGGGCTGCACTGAATCTATTCGTTTCCCACAACCAATCAGCATCAAGTCATGCAGCAAAAAATATTTCATCCGGTTCGTTCCAATGCTCTCTGCGGGGGGTTAAGACACACCCTCAGCCGATCTATATATTTTGCCCAACGGCATCGACAGCACACTCAATGCCCGCGACCCGCGCGTCCGTAAAATGATTCTTCGAAGGGCGCCCGGGGTATTTTTGTTGGGCGTACCGAACTTACCAAAGTACCGTGTGCCGGTATTGAGGTCGTACCGAACTTACCGAAGCGTTGGGCACCGGTTGAGGTCGTGCCGAACTTACCGAAGTGTCGGGTACCGGTATTGATTTCGTACCGAACCTTACCGTAGTGTTTGGCAGGGTACTGAGGCCGTACCGAACCTCATGATACGTACCCTACCGAACCTATACACCGCCAGGTATTATACCTGAAATATCATATACCAGGTGCCAGGAATATGGTACCAGGTATGCAATATTCCATTATATGCTACGATGTACTGGTACCCTGTATTATAGAGGTAAAATTTTTCAGGTATTATACCTATCATATACCAGGTGCAGGAATATGGTGTGAAATATTCCATCACATGATACGATGTACTGGTACCCGGTTTTATAGAGGTATAACATTTCAGGTATTATACCTGAAATATCATATACCAGGTGCCAGGAATATGGTATGCAATACTCCATCATATGATACGATGTACTGGTAACCGGTATTGTAGAGGTATACCTGGCGAACAACACGCACACCTGATATCATATATCATACTGGTACCAGGTACCTGGTATGTACGTACGTACAGCAGCAGATAAGTAGCAGTCAACAGTCGAAACTGCTGTATGACACCATACTGGAACGCGGCATCGGATAGTCGAGAGAGGGTGCAAAAGCGTGGAGGGGCTCGGCTTGGCACCTGGGGTTCCAATCGCGTGAAAAATCTCGGTTGATAGAAGAGCGAGCGGTGAACGCACGACGAGTCGTGTGCATCGTTCGTTTCAAGACACATTACCAGGCAAGATACAGACTCAGGAAACAGAGATAAAACTACTCACAAATATCTTTCTCTCTGAGCGCGCTCGGTTGGTACATCCCTGGCCTCTCAGAGCTTCAACTTGGACACCGCCTCCTTCGATTACTTGCCGGACCTTTCCAGCGGTTCTCTGTTTTTTCTCCATTTTTCTTGGCACTTTCAGTCCTTTTTTCCTTTTTTCTTCTTTCGTTTCGTGTGCGTGCGTGTACTCAGAGCACCGCACCGCGGGTGAACCCGGCCCTGTTGCGGGTGTCAGCGGGTGCTGGCGGGTAGAGGGGGATCGCAAGGAGCGTGGTCGCCGTTTTCGTGGCTAGGCGTCGTGTGTGCCTCAAGACACCAGGGAAGCATGAATGGGCTGTGTCTGGCCTCTATTTGTGGAATTGGATAGAATATGTACGAGTCTGTAAGGCTCGTGCGGGATTGCCAAAAAACATTCAAGCGGTGCTTATTTTTGCGACCAAGCTGAAGTTCACAGAGAGAGCTACGCAGTCTGAGCACCAACATTGTCGAGCTGGAGAACGAGGGCGACGGTGCCGGGCTTCACGCGAGGCGGGCGACGGGGCTCACTGTGGCAGAGAGGGAGGAAAGCTTTGCCCGGACCGAATCGGTGGCGAGGTGGTCGCAAAGGGGCGGGCGGCGTACGAGGCTGAGAGAGGAGCTCTGTTGTTCGATTTTTTCTTTTTGAACGGTGCAAGGTGTTCCAATCAGGCAGAAAATTAATACATGAAAGGGGACAGTGATTTTTTTTCTTTCCGAATTTTCGGTTTCATTTCTATTGTTTTTGCGGTGCTGCTGTGCTGTACTGTACTTTCTCTTTCGTACATAGAGCATATCAAAAGAATAAAATAAGTACTCTACCTGGGGTATGTATGTACGTACGGCATGTGGCGTTCGGGTTGTTCCTGGATGGAGCATGGAGCTCTCGGCACTTGCAAATCGCCCGTTTGCACCTTATTGTTTGGACCGTCTGTTCCATTCCATTTTTCTTCCTCGTGAAGGAGCGTAGCGGGCGGAACCGCAAGCGACGCGAAGCGCTTGTATGAACAGGTATATATATAGATGTGTTGTTGATAGTTGGACGACGAAACAACAACACATGATGACTCATGACCATACTGATACAGCAGTAGTTCAAAAGTATATGTATGTAATAAATAGTACACCAGTGGGTACCCCGAGTTAAGAGATGGCACGCTAAGATTGAAGCACCTGTACAAATCGGCTGGACCCGTCTACACTACGTAAATCAATGAATTTCCCACTGAGTGCTGTGCATAAGAGAGAAGGCGGGTGTTTCCGGCCTGTACCACACCTCTCATAACTCGGGGTACCAACTACTGCTGTATATCAAGGGTGTTACCCGACGAGTGCTCGTCTTCAACGGGTACCCGACAAAATACTCGACTCAAAATACTTTGAGGAAAAAATACTCGGGTGCTCGCGAGTAGTTACGGCCATTTTGGGCCGGTACCCGGTACCCGTTTCAAGATGGCTACCCGTCTAACAGCCGGGTACCCGAGGTACACGAGTGCCCGGGCCCAAATACTCGGCGACCATCATCCCGTGCTCGTGACGGGTATTTGCAAGCCGGATAATACTCACTTGTACCCGGGGAAGTGGCAAAACGGTACCTCTATTCATAGCATCGAGTAGATGTGAGGCATATTACAGCATTTTCATTTGGGAGAGGGCGTCCTCGAGAATGGGTACCAAATACTACCCAGGGGAGGTAATTTAGGGGATGATAAGTTATCATCTCCGCGATTTCCAAAGTAGATCAACGGGTACCTGGGTGCTCGAGTACCCGGGCCCCACATACTCAGCGAGTATGAAGTGTTACTCGCACCCGTAACGGGTTAGAGCAAGCCGGGTAGTACTCGCGAGTGCCCGAGTACTTGGCCAAAGGGTAACACCTTTAATACAGTTGTATATACAAACGTGAGGAGAGGACTCTCCGGCCGAACCCGTTGACGCCCATCTCTGCTACAAGTCCGGATAGATACGTCGGTTGAACCTGAGCTACAGAGAACTACCGGTACTATTATACACCTTTGGGACTTCAATGGGAAAAAATGTCAAAATAAAGCGACCATTGCAGCATCGTCGGAGCCACGGCTGGTTGGGGCTGCTGAACTACGTCGGGAATACACCCGAATTTTACAGCACAACACCGAGATTTTCAGAGATGTGCGTGCGCAGCATGAAATTACTGTACGAGTAGTCGTACAGCAGCAGAAGCCGTGCGCTCCGCTCCCGCCATGCAAATATGTGAAGAGACATGCCAAGCAAGGGAAAACCGCACGCTGTCAAGGGTGTAGTAGGGCCGAGTGTTCCACACTAAAAACTTACCGGTACGTTCTTAGCAGTTTGGTGTCAGTCAATGCCAAAATGAGGCAAAATGTCATTTTTTTCTGTCTTGTCAAGGGGTGAAAAGTGCTGTCTCCTGCCTCTGCCTGACTACGTACGTAACATCTTTGTTAAACCTCTTGGGACTTCGGAGGGATAAGTTGACCACCAAAAAGTGACGATGGCAGCAACGGCGACGGCGCGATTAGGGAAGAATGCAAGCTCATGTCCCGAGTTACAATGCAAGGAGTCGTAGGGAAAGGGCGCAACACGATAACACGGTCCTCCTCCTCGTACTGCTGGGCGCTCACGCTGTTCGTATAAGGGTTGATAACACCAACATTATCGTTGTTGCAGTCGCCATCTCGGGGGTCCCAATGGTTGCAAAGACCGCTCTTGACATACTACCTGTAGTTGTGGCTTCGTACATATTTATAGCCTCGTACTCGTATCTTGTATACGATCGTGATATGGAAAATCAACACCCTGGATATCTCATTTGTCTGGACAGGCAATCGATTTAGGAGACTGCCTACCAATGGTATTGCCTGAAGAAGTGATTTCGGATATTTTCCATCAGTTGAAATTTTGTCCGGATAATTGGTTTTGTATAATGTCTGTTGATTGGAATTGCCCGGACAATTGATTCAGAATGCGGTCTGTTAATTGAAATTGTCCGGACAATCGATTTTTGACAGCAGTGTGCATATAATGGAATTATCGGGCCAATTGATTTGGGAGACTGTAGATTAATTGGAATTGTCGGGACAACTAATTTTGGCGACAGTCCTCTAAATGAAAATGTTCGGACAATTATTCGGGGGGCTGTCTATTAATTGGAATTGTCGGGACAATTGACTAGGAGGCGGTCTGTAAATTGGAATTGTCGAGACAAATGATTTAGGAGACAGTCTATTAATTAACACTGGCCGGACTACTAAATTAGGAGAAAGTCCAGTGATTGAAATTGTCCCCACCGTTGACTACGGAGACCGCCTACAAAAAGGAATTGTCTAGGACAATAGGGCCAGGTAGGGGTTATTTGATAGAGATTGTCTGGATAATAGAGCTCGATGCGTTTCAATTAACTGGAATTAGGGACCATCATAGACAGTAGTCAATCGCGATAGGAAGCGATTATTAATAATAGACAAATGGAGTGATGCCTATTGTTTTTTTATTATTACGGGGGTCCATAGTTAACGGGACCAAATTTTGTTAGTAAAAATAGGGAAATATATAGGTTTTTATGTACAGCATAGGTCCTGTTAACTATGGACCCCCGTAATAATACAAATACTGGTATCAATTGTTTATACCACAAAAAGAGGTATAAAAAATACCTGGTAACTGTTTTTTTTTAACTGTTGATTGTTACACTCTTTTTATTATATATGAAACTGCCACAATTTCTCATGACTCGTGAGGATCACTTGATCAGCTACTCCTTGCGCCAAGGTTTAGGTTTGTAACTTTCGAAACTTGAAGTTTCGGGAATCTGGCCAAAGGCTCACAAATCTATCTGTCTACAGAGGAAAGTAAGTACGTTTGTCTCCACTAATTTTATGATACCACGGTATCGATATTGAGATACTACTGTACATACTCATAATAAGACCGTTCTTTCTATCCCCCAACGACGTTCAGCACACCCCCTGTCCTCGTTGATTGTTGATTCTTCATCTCACTCTCAAGGTGCTTGTAGAGAGAAGATGCAATACCGGTATATGTGGCCACAGAGCAAGAAACAAAATGGTAGTACACGGAGAACCCCAGGAGGTTATACCAACACGTATACCAGCTGTAATATAAATTATATGTTCGGCGGTGTACGATATCATGTTTATCATGTTGAAATATGTTGATGTATATTATACCTGCGACAGCAGTACGAGTAGTAATAGTCAAAAAAATAATATGCACTGATTCAAAACGTGTACATAGAGATAACAGAGTGCCGAGTTTAGTCCAATAACTCGTTTGTATCATACCAGTACACCAGATACCGATGTCGGAAGCAGAGTACGGTGATGATAGAAAGGAGTGGCTGGCGATTCATTTTTCTTGGTCGTACGCGTCTTGCAAAGAATAGTTTCTGTGAGGCGTTGAAGTGTTGAAACGGATGATTGTACGAGTACGTACTCGAACTGCCTGCACGTACATTACACATCAGGCTGTCGTTTTTGCTCCTTGGTACAGCGTTAGAAGAGCAGTCGGCGTTGCAAGTCCGTTTGGGCTTGACTCTTGGCACAACCGAGCTTGACGGCTGCATGCCGTTCACCCCTCATTACTTATCTGAGATCTCCTCGCTTCGAGCTGACGGCCGACTTCTTTCAACAGAAATTGAGACGGTGCGACTTCGCGTCTCACGCCTGCCGTGCTACGACGGACTCGGATTTTGCTGCCGCACTGCTGTCGGTGCTACGTACTGCTATTGGATACGACTTACGAGAAGGGTGCTATTGGTGCTATACTGGTTCGTGGCAGATGAAGAGTCCGTCGGATCTTCAATCTCGATGTCTGTTAAACATGAATCCGCTCTACGCGCTGTAAAGTTCGTTGGTGCACTCTCCAAGCCCCCCCTCTCTGCTACCTCTGAGAGACCTGACTTGCGCGGGGAAGTCTCGGCCTCCCGTTTCGATGTGACCAACTCTTCTCAAGTTCTTCTCCAGTGCATAGTTTAGCAGTTTTGCCTGGGATCCCACATATACAAGGACCGAGATCGTCATGTTTCCCATGTAATATAGTTGGAGCACATTCTCGTATAAATCGGTTCGCATCCAAGTATCATCGTATGAAATGCGTGCGGTACGTATACATTTCCGCGAAAAAAAAAAAACGTTTGTTTCGTTATATTTTCTCGGCTTGCCTGATATTTTGCTTCAGGGCGTCAATATATTACTTGTGGCCACACGCTTCGTTGCTGCTGCGACCAGCCCCAAGCTTCAAGTGATACCAGGTACTGACTGATGTTGTACCTAGTGATGTATATATACAGATTGCTATCACCGATTGATCTACGAGCAAGACCTCTGGGTTTGTACGACATATCCCGGAGCAAAGACAAGACTCGAATTTTCACGAAGCGCTCGAAACTACGTGGGTACACTAGTAACATTAATACCAGGTATCACATCATTACACAATCACGATTTCCCTGGGGTATGTACATACATATACTCGCCGTCGTGCAACACATGTTCAGATCTATCCGAGTTGATTTGTCCCGGGGCCCTGAGCCTTGGCGATTACCGCCGTATGTCTGAAGGCAAGGGAGGTTGGGGGCTTTGCGCACCCTGTACGTAGGCCCTGCCGGCACCGAAGGAACAATGGGATCTTGCTGGCTGGCGACGACGACTGATTGACTGCCATCGTAGTGCATGCAACACGAGTAGACGGATAGCGAGCACCACCGGCGCCCAGCGGACGTGTTTGGCTTTTGTTTTTGTTGTTACCACTTGACACTTGACGCCAACATGAGACGTTGACACCCAGACCAGAGTCGCCGCTCAGTACAACAATGCATTACTAACACTCGTAGGATGCGTGCGTTCTGTTGCCAACCGCGATTCGTGCTTTTTTTTATTTTTCACCGCGCGGTGATTTGTCACGTACGTACCACCTACGACTTGTTGACTACTGACTCCCTACTTACAGCAGTGTCGGCGTGCAATTAATTATTCTCGATGCTGTGCTCCGTGCAAACCGTGGGCTTCTTCCTACATTCCTGGTTAATCTATGTACAGCAGTACTGACGCCAGGGGTACTTTCAGTGGTCTTCACACCACTAGACCATTGGGTGCTGTTATTAATAGGATTTAGTGGCTTTCCTACCGGTACACCGATGAGTGTCGGGCGAGGAGAGAGGAGAGCAATGCTGGAACTGCTCGGGGGTGAGTTTTAAGGGAGGGGGGTCTCTCCGAACTGCCCGTCTTCATTTCAGAGAGGAAGATGAAAGAGGTAAAGTCGGGACAGCAGTATTATAGTATCCCGCACAACAAGCAGTCGAATTGCTCTTTGATGCATGCAACGGGGGGCTTGTGTTGCGGCAGCAGCAGCGGCAGCTGTGGCCGCCGGGCTTCATATACGCCACCACCACAACCATATGCATGGGTACAACGAAAGCTTTGCAACTGCACTGCAGCTGCTGCTGTCTGACCGTCTGTACGTACGTATTATGTACATACCACGTACTCGTGGCCTCGCGATAGACCACGACTGCAGATGCTACCGCCCTACCAAATATAAATAATTCGGTCCGCAGAAGACGTGTGTACGATAAAGGGGGTGCCCGTCAAGGACCGAGTGTGTCCTAGGGAAAAAGGGGGTAAACTTCGGCCCGGGTCAGAGCAACCAGGCGGGAGACGTTGGGAGGAAAAAACAAACAGATATTCATAGGTCGAGGGCAAGCGCATCCATCCCCCTGCTGTATGCTTGCTTCCTTCGCAGATCTTTACGCACGCGCTTGACGACAAAGTGAGGAAACAGACGGTGTACTGCTGCAATGCAAACAAACTGCTTGTTGTTCCGTCGCGAGTCGCGAGTCGTGAGGACTCCTGACTCGCGACTCTCGTGACCCGCGCAAAAGCGGTGCGAACGACTATCCGTGACCACCCGGCTGAAGATGACGGCCCGATCAGAACGGCGGTGCAAGCTGCAAGCTAAGCGTGCCTAGAAACGGAAGGGTATACAATACATACTGCTGAGGCGCCACGCACAAGTCCACCTGCGCTCGGCCTCAACGGCAAAGTTCCTGCTGTAAAACTATACACGTGCAGATCAGTCAGAATATAATATCCTTCTTCTCGAGTCACACACCTGGAATCCAACTTCTCGCCATTTTGTCGTACTCCTCAATCTCTTCCGAGCCGAGATTTATCTCACGCAAGTATTGCAGGCCGGGGTCGGCTTTCCCGGCCTCGCTGTCGTGTTCAAACGAGGAATCATCGCCGTCCATGCTAGCACTTCCGTCAACACTGTTGTTTGAGCTCATTATCCCGGTTAGTCCTCGCAATTCACGTGCAGAACTTCGTGCCCAGAGTGTTAGTAGATTTGTCGGCCAGCAAGGAGAGAGAGAATCGCCTGGCGAGGAGTTCCAAAGCTAACCTGGCCAATGCCGAGGAGGGAAAGCGGGATGAAACGCATTCGTAGAACCGAACCGGAACCCCAGCCGATTGAGAGGGTTTTCAGCTTTCAGCTCCACACCCGTAGCGGCAGCAAGAAAGTAACTTTCTATGATGCGTATGAGGCCGATGTGCCGTGTTGCGCCGACCCGTCGGTGCTCTGCAAGGCTCGATTTAAGAGAGGAACATGTAATTTTTATTCGCTGGTAGATTTGAAACCGTTGTTTTTTTGGTACACATGTATAGTAATAGACGTATTACGCAGCTTGCAAAGTTGAGTACCAGGTATCAACTTGATTTAATCAGTCGAACTCACAGCTGACGTATTTCAAAATTTATAAAATGTTGCAACATCATATCAATATCCCTTGTTCCGGTTATATAGTATCAGTACGCAGAATCATTATTTAAAATTGTCCTGCTGACCCGGGCAGCATCCAGGGGAGCCGCTGGCCTATATCTTTGACAAGGAATCACATATTATAGAATGCGCGCGCTCGGTTTATCACAATACTTGTAAAATTAGGTAAAAATGGAATATAGACGAGGCGTATTACGCAGCTTGCAAAGTTGAGTATCAACTATTTAATCAGTCGAACTCACAGCTGACGTACTTCAAAATTTATAAAAAAAATAATAGTCCTCCTGTTGACCCGGGCAGCATCCAGGGGAGCCGCTGGCCTATACGAATCTTTGGCAAGAATGCAAGGAATTACATAGAGAATACGCGCGTTCGGTTTATCACAATATGCAAAGTTGAGTATCAACTACTTAATTAATCAGTCGAACTCACAGCTGACGTATTTCAAAATTATAAATACTCTATTATAGTAAAATTCGGTAAAAATGGAATATAGACGAAACGTAATATTACGCAGCTTGCAAAGTTGAGTATCAACTATTTAATCAGTCGAACACACACAGCTGACCTATTTCAAAATTTATAAAATATACCAGGTATGTAATATCAAAGGATCGATGAACGGCTCCCTCGTGATGCACGACCAAGCGCAAAATCGACAGGGTCTAGTCTCCGATATGACGCACAACCAGATCTCCGCCGGCACGCCATCATGGCAGCCCCTCTCAACTGTCAAGGGATGTACATGGCCACATGGATCAGCGTGATCGCCACATAAGTTCTCGGGCTTATTTCTCGTCTGTATATCGAAAAATCGTACCTCGTGGTATTTTTGTTCGATTTTAGGACTCCTTGGCTAAAGGCAAACAGCGCCCGGAAAAAGAAAATGTGAACCGTCCCAGAATATTTTTCGCTAGACCAGGGGGGGGGAGGGGGTTCTAGAACCAAGTGAAAAAAATGAATTAAATGACATTTTTGAAAAACCTTTTTCGTATTTCATCATGTCAGAATGTGATCGCAACGGTATGTATGTGATCACAACGGTTTTGCAACGACTTTCCATTATTCCAACCTCTGGAAGTGTGGTGTGTTGTTTCTCTATGCCATTGCCGGGGCTGTTGTTGAGTAAGGTAATTCCCTGAGAGCCGAGGGGAGTTCGCTCATTTGTGTACAGGTTGGCCAGTGAACGAACGTCGGGTATATAGCTTTCCCTGTAGCTGATAGGAAACATAGCAACTAACTTATATTTATTTGCGGGGGGAGTCACAAGAATTTCGGTATGGGTGGAGAACTCGATGCTCATTTTCTTTTTTTCTGAACGGAGAGGAATGGCGCACTAACTACAATACACAGCACTAAAATAATATAGCTATTAATACCGCCGTTAGGCGTGGAGGATGACGGTTCTGCCACCACACAGCTGACGTTCAGGGCACAACCTAAAGTACTGCAGTGTAGTATACATGTTTCAGACAATCTCCCCGGATTACAGAGCTCAACATACATGTTGATCTGAATGAATGCGTGCGTGGTGTTCCCGACCCCAGACGCCTGTATATGACCCCAATTTCATCGTCAAAGAGTCATTTTGGCCTGAATTGACCGGTTTTCGATCCGCCGTAACTCCGTGTGCACATGATGAAGACGAGTGTCGCCCGAAGCTGGAAGGAGATGTATGTATGTGTGATGTGCTTGGCGTTCCGAAAAGGCTATCAACTGCCAAATGCGTGGATGCACCCTGATAGTGAATCTTTCCGGGGGTTTTGGCCGTGGTGCCTAAAGTCGACCACCCGACCCGAACCCTAACCCGAACGCTATGGGGTGACCAGTGCTTGGATGCTGTGGCTTGTGAAATCTCTACAGTAGCTTGATTCGGCCGGCCTGGATGCTGTGCTTGGAAAGGCTCTAGGCTGATTTGGGTGGCTGCGGGATGCTGTGGCTTGGAAAAACTCTAGGTTGGTTGGGCCGCTTACAAACACCCCTTAGCCTATCAGAGTGCGTGAATAGCCTACCTTGGGAAGATCCACTATCTGGGGGCACCACTATTTGTCGAAACTGCGACAAAGCAAAGTTTTCGATACCGCGTCCTGGTTTCTAGGTTTTTAGCGCTTTTATGCTTGTTTTGCTGTTGCTGTGCTCGCCCGAGGATTTTCTACTGGTTCGTGCGTAATTTCAGCGATCACTGTTTTGATTGATGCCAGGCCAATCATTTATATTTTTAGGCGATTAACACGAATCGTGACACAAAAAGAGACGGTAAAATAGAGGAAAAAAGTAAGAGGGATATACGTACGTGCACCCTCAACGTTGATGCGTTTTGTTTGTTATGGGGTTTTCCCTAGGGGCGGGCGTTGGCGAAGGTTTTGAAAACTAAACAAAACACGCCCAGCAGCAGCTGTGAGATCTAAGGATTTGAGACATCGCCTTATCTCATGAAACGACTCCGGCCTAAGCAACATCGATGCCAACACCGATCGGGCGCAGGCATCGCCTACAGGCGGATATTAATATGTAAGTTGTTCACTCACTCTGCTTGCCGTGCATTCGCACCAACAGCAATGTGGAAATTGACTCGCGAGATGCGCAAAGTGTGCGGTAAATCAAACCAGAACCAACGGGCGAGAGAGATCGCCTAATTCGCGCACCCTACAAAATAGTAAAAAAGTATAAAAACAAGGGCAAATACGTAGACGGAATATACCAGGAACAAACTACCCAAAAATCAAAACAACCACCCAAATCCCGAGAGGTAGGCTATATATGGACACGGCAGTACATTACTGAGGCATACCAGGTATGACGTACATGGAGTTACAAACCGAGCAGCGGGTGCGAGTCTTACAAACAACGGACAAACACCATAGGATACCACACGCTGCTGCTACTATCGCCGATCTAACGGACGGCCACTTACGACGGCCACAAAATACCTACACAATGCGACTAAAATACAACACGCTGTAAATTTGCAGCGGTTCTGTGCGTTCAAAGAGGCGGCCCTAGCCCGCCCGTCTTCAGTTGACAGCACCCCCTCTGCCAAATGCGCTTCCCACAAAATCTGCTCGTGCTACAGCTTGAACGGCATACAAGAAGCAGGGGACAAGTTGTTGCACCCCCCCGTAATTCCCCCCCCCGCCCCTCCCACATTCCCGCGATTCCGACTCCCATAAAGTTTTCCCGTGAGGGGCACCGTGGCCCGACCCCGCCACCAGCTCATCACACAACATCAACGCTTTGGCGTCGGAACGCCAAGCGCTCTGGGTCGGCAACATCGCCTCCGGTATTTACCACCGCAGCCCCCGCCGGCGATGTCGAACACTCGGTCGGATCTCTAACGCCATTGCCAAACCTATCAGCGTCACCTACGGGGGACGCGCGTCGCTTCCCCTCTCCTTCTCCGCGCTCGTGATCTCTACGCGCGTCGAGCCCATCCTCGTCTTCAGGAAGCTGCGAAAACTTATCCCCGTCGCCTTCCAGCAACGAAGCGCCCTTCTTGTTCAAGATGCCCGGGATAGTCCGGCCTTGTCCTCTACCCCCACCCGATCGCCCCGCTTGGCGCCTCATCGGCCGCGTGACGTCGTCGATGTTTCGATCTTCCTCCCCCCCGAACGCCGGTTCGTCTCGCTCGTCTCGCGCCGCGGTCCCGCTCCCGGTCGGCTCCGCCCTAGCGGACGAGTCCGAGTTGCTCTCCTGGTGGTCGTTGCCGCTCAGTGCGGACGTCGCCGCGGGCCTCTCTGGACTTGCCTCCATGTCTCCACTGCTTGCAGCTGCCACTCTTACCCTCTCCGTCGAACCCCTCACCGCCGACCTCGTCGGCTTCAGCTGGTGAAGAGAAGGTACTCTGGTCGACGCAAAATTCGGGCCACTTCCTGCCTCGAGCTCGTTCTCACTTTTCAGGAAAGACGAAAAGTCGTCAGCCGCCTGTGTGCGCGCGTGCGTGGGTGCGTGCGTGTGTGCAGGCCCGGGGCCGTTCGAAACTTGTTTTAGGGTAACGGTGCGTGAGGAGGGGTTCAATGCGCCTGCCAAACCGTAAGTAGGGTGACCGTCACCGCGGTTGCGGCAATATTAAAATACCTGTGTCCCACATGCAATAAATACCAAGCAGGCGCAAAAGTTCGTACTACAGAATCCTGGAGTTTGACAACACAACGGCAATGCAACCCAGAAATATTCGGTGCAGAATGAAGACAACAAGCTTGAAGGCACGAAAAAGAGGATCTGGTACAGCGCTCTAACGCGGATATCCTATGCGCTCACAAACAAAAACTTCTCACCTGCACCTCCTGTCCAATCTCGCGGCCGATAGCGATCAGGGACAATAGGAGGAGCACCTGCCCCGACTCGTTCACCACCCGAAAGCACCACTGCGAGCGGAAGCAAGCGCAGACAAACAAAACCAACACATGGGCATTGTGATGTAAAAACGGGCGTGGCGTTACCGTCAATACCATTGCGTAGCAGTCCGAGAGAAGGAGGCTAGCTCCAAACCGAGGTGGGGAGGATTGACGGGTCGACTAAGAATGGCCAAGGACCTAAAAAGATCAGGAAAAGAAGGGCACGAAATGTGCGACAGGGTGGTGGTCTGTCTTGAACGTCCGAGCGGCGGGGATTGTTCCGGGGACTCTAAAGCTATTTGGGGAGACAGTAAAGGATCACGAAACTGCCGGGCAAGAACGGGTGCACACAAAACTCGCCGCAGCCCCGTCCTGCTAGAATGCGACCACGCACGAGTGCACCTTGCGGGCGCATACGGGGATGCCGCTATGGGCAACAGCCACCGGAGTCATCCAAGCGATGTGATACGCTAAGCGCTGCGCTTCTCAAAGTAAAACCGCGCGACATAGTCGAATACCCCAACAACTACAAATAATTTGTGAGTCAACTTGCGCGTGCAGAGACCACCCACTCGCACATCGCGTACACTCGCACATCGCGTACGCCAGATACAAAGTACGGGGCGAACCCGCGGTCAGTTTCTCCTTTAAGAAAACGTGAAAACACCGGAGTGCCGAGGGAGCCCCATCTCACCTCCGGTGGGAATTGTCCCCCTAGCAGCGCCAGCGTGCCAAGGAACAGAAATATCCAGCCGTTGCATATCGTGGATTGAACCACGATCGACGCGTCATTTCCATACTTCCACATATACCCTGCGATGTAGAGCGCGATCACAGCCATGCCTGTCGTGGGCAGCAACGCGAGAAGCAGCAGGTGCGCGCTCGCGTCTTGGGCGTCTGTAAGGCTGTTCGCGAGACATTGGACGCGCAGACAGGGGAGACCAAGGGGAGGGGACGGGCGGACAGTAGTAGGGTGGAACATGTAAAGTTTCCAGAGGTTGGTACAGCAACGAGTAAACTGCCCGCAAACCCACCCGTTGCTAGTACGAGCAGTTCAGAGTGCACTCCAGCACCTCAGACTACGTAGTACCCATAGAAACAATGGTTATGTTCTCACACCAGCTCATGCCTCAGCAACCATAGCCCGTGGTCACAAAACAGGCTTTACATATTCCAGGTATGCTCCAACACCTCACAGTACGTCGTGCTCAAAGTCCTGTACTAGTACTGTTCTGCTCTGCTGTAACGACCTTTGCAAGTCTCCCACTGCAAGGTGTGATGACGGTAACGTATGCGGACAGCGAGAAAGCCGGAGGGCCGAACGAAACCGGGGCGAAGGGCTCCGTTGCACTTTCGCCCCGGGCCATCTTGATGCCCCAGGCGTCGCCAACTGGTGACGAGCCACGACAATAGGTAAAGGGGGGCGGGGGAAGGTGATGCTTGCTCACCCTGTTCCCCCGGCCTTGTCATCGTTTCCCACGATGATGTCGTAGTTCACCAGGATGCCCACCACGAAGATCATCACCGCCACGATCCGCACAAAGTTTCGAAGAAACCAGGAGCACGGCTCCACGCTACGCCGGTGACCTTGCTGCAATGTTAGCACGCACGAGGACGAACCGGTACGAGGTGGTTCCAGGAGAGGCCGGGCAGTGGTGACATTGTTCCATTATTTCGAGCATGCGTGCGAAGGTTCAAAAGAGGCGGCGTGATACGATATGATAGCTTGTTCCGGGCACCTTTTGGGCCCGTTTGGGTCCCGTTAACAATCAAGCACCACTTACAGAGATCATGCTCCACCCAGAAATGTCGCGAGTGTCGTGGAGTACATACTCATACCACCGATCAAATGGCATGCAGATGATACGGTGGGACCCGTGCTGCTCGGGCCTACCGCACGGTGGCGGGTCAGATGAAAATGGGTGTATACCTCGCAGCAGCGCAAGTACACTCGAAACAAGGCGAAAGACGGCGCGCGTTCAAAGCGAAGAGCGACGGCCGTACACCAGCCTCCTACGATTCAACTTTCATAGCATCGCTATCGAAAGTGTGTATAGGTTTTATTTTTAATTATGATCTAAACAAAACGTGAGGCAAAAGAAGGAAGTGCAGCACCGGGGGAGAGCCATCCAGAGATACTTCGCACTTCGTCTCCCGCACTACGTCGTATCTCCTTTCAGCACAACGAACATCACCTATGAACCTGTGCAATCGGAGCGCGCGGTAGACATCAACCTTGAAGAATCCCATCGGAAGAGATGACTGGAATATCGTCTTGTTCATAGAATCTTAATCATCTACACGGCTAACGTTATGCTTCGTTCACATAAATACTCACATCAAACACAATCCCGCAGAACTTGACCGAACGCCGCTTGTGCACGGCGTAAGCCACCTCGAACATCACCACGAGAAAGAGCGGAATGACAGCCGCTGGAAACGCGAGAAGGGGGAAACAGGGGTTGCTGCCGCATGCCCAGCAAAAAACGCCAAGGCAAATAAACCAGTGCACCTTGGTACCTGGTGAATAATAAATACTGCATGCTGCCCGCACACAAAGGGACCAAAAATCTAGGAAAGCAAGTTCCTGTTCTATCCAAGTACAGTACGTGCGACACGCGGAAACGTTTTTGGTCTGGTGTACCTCCACGCCGACATCAAGTATTCGTTATGTGCGATACCGCGGGATACCAGTGAGATTATGGGGAAAGTGTGGGGGAACGTGCTAACCAAAGTTAAAAGCTCGCGAAAGGACGCTTCTTTGCACCAACACTTGAAAGTCGCCCGTGGCCATCCGCCGTGCTTCGACGACAAGAGCGGCGCCCGCTGGAACTCTGCGGGAGAGCAAGTTGCTACTGAAATGTCAGCATTCAGTTCGGTGGCAAGCAAGTGCGCCGGGTGACCGAGTGACTCCCACATATGAAACATACCGCCCTCTCCTCACCACGAGTTGTCCTCCCGATGAGGACGACTGGAGAGTCGTCCGACAGAGGGTTGCTGAGAGCTTGCACGATGTTCTCATAAGCCAGTAGCAAGCACAGCACCGGCTGCAGGAGATTAGGGTGACGGCGGCGGAGACAGCGTACGGACTATCATTGTTCCAAAGCAGCAGTTGTCGCGGGGCAGACACAGCAATAAAATTATCTGGCTGTTACGTTGTCCGAGTCGAAATTAAAAAAAAGTGAGTATATTTGCCGTACGCGAAAAATATATGTAAGTATAACGTGTGATACAGCATCCATGCTCAAAATTAAATACCAACATATTGATGTGTATACTCATCCGTAGACTCTGGGCTATGATGTAGAGCTTTCTATTGATAACAGCCGGAAAGGGCTACCGTATCACACGAGTGATAAGACAACACACCCCCTCGACCGAACTTCAAAGCTAACTTTCTCGACAACGGGGAGAGTGCCAACGACGAGCAACGCATCTACGAAAAGATTTTGACGAGATCTTCCGAAAGCCATATTTTCCGTTGTGTGTGCCCGTGTGCCCCCCCTGACGTAGAGAAGATCAGCCCTGAAATGAATCTATACACGGGGTGTGTCATCTTGCAATTTTCTACTCGTCGTGCAGTATTCATACGGACGTGATCGTAGAAGCAGTCTATTATAGTACTGTATTACGTACCAGGTACCAGGTCGTATACAGCTGCAGTATCTGCAATATTACCGCATCTATATACCGTGTACCTCGTACGTATATTCCAAGTACACATCAGGAAGAGGTCCACACCAGCGGACAGCCTCTTCAAGAGACAGCTGGGGTGCTCAGAAGAACTGCTGTCTAGTTGTACGTAGAGCTCCCGATGCAACCAACCCTAGAGCAGTAATAGTTCTCCGGCTCTGGCAATCTCTCTCG
This sequence comes from Macrocystis pyrifera, assembly GCA_031763025.1. Classification (NCBI taxonomy): domain Eukaryota; class Phaeophyceae; order Laminariales; family Laminariaceae; genus Macrocystis; species Macrocystis pyrifera. The sequence goes on along the minus strand of JASSKH010000007.1, from coordinate 7,400,357 downwards.
TACAAGGTACCAGGTATCAGCGCCTTCGTACGTACCAGGTGAAGTGTGAAGTTTAGAGAGCTCTCTACAAAGCTTCACTTACCAGGTATTCGTAGTTTTCGTGTTCGATTCATAGAACCAAACTTCTCTCAGATCATGGAGAAAATATAATTCCACAAATACACGGCCACCGGACCATACAACCGACCAACACCTATACCGTGTAGAATACCTATGGTGCATCATTCAGGTGTAGCACCCTCACGAGCACGCTCGTACGTACACGGATTTGATCAGCGCGAGACTGAATATAAAAAACTAGAGTGAAACGAAGCGCTAAACTCCCCACCAGAACCAAGGCGCGAAAGAAGAGGCGGCAACAGAGCATCTGCAAGGGATGGGAGCGCATTCGATTCTCTCATATCGAACGCTTGCCCCAGACCGCCTCGTCGGCTACCAGTACTATGTACTCGTACGAGTGTGAAGAGCGTTGCCGGGAAAGACGAAAGAACGAGTACCCGGTACACCAAAGTAAATTGCTCCGCCTATGATAGTCGCAGCCTGCACGTACTGGACGCAGGGAGTACATGTAGCGACTTTCGAAGCCAGAAGTTACAGCTCTAAACCTGGCAAGCTACCTGTGGTACCTGGCATATTTCAAACTGGCTCGCTGTCTGTCCATCGTGCCTTTTTCTTTCGGAGCGAAATCCACGCTGCTATCGCACTCATTGGCAGCAACGGCCAATATACGTGATCATCCACGGCAACCTCTCTCCTCCAAAGGAAAGCCGCAGTTCCGCCCTCTGACTGCTGTAGACTCATCAGCGGAGAACTCCTATATTATACTGCTGCTATTAATAGGGCCTCACCACGAGTTTCCCAGCAAGAATTTGGCGAAAACGCCGTCCGAGCCATATGCCGAAGGGAAAGCATGCCAGGGAAATCGCCGCAAGGACAGAGAACCACACGGTTTCTAGCCGAGTGTTGCCTTGGTCGAAAAAACCCATAAAGAAAATGATGGATGAGGTGTACTTGGGTACAGGGCTCACACACAGATCGTGAGCAAATCGGCCCACGGAGTTCAACGCATTTTTTTAAGCTTTCCGCTATAGGGGGAGATCCAGCATGATCTAAACGGACCATGCCGCTCGTCACATGCACCCACCTGTCACATGCACTGACGCTCGCACACAGCCATGGGTGTACTACCGCTGCTGGCAACGGCCGTATTGACGGCCGACGTCTTCTTGTCTTTGTGCAACCGGGCGCAGGCATTCTTGGTTCCCTTCGGATTATCATCCCAGCGCCGTCCGCAATGTTCAAGCTCTTGCAGTCCCAACACCAAATATGCAGTCCCACACAGATCGCACTGCATCGATGGCCTCACCCTAGTGGCGCATCCGGCGTCGCGAAGACCGCGAGCTGCAGCGACACCACGAATGGCCTTCGACCCGGACGTTACGCCCGGAGTCCTCGACGCGTTTCATGCGTGGCTGACCAAGTCTGGGGTCAAGCTCGGGGACAATATTGTGCTGGCCGGGAGGTCGCCGCTGTCAGGCGGGAGAGGTCTAACAACGACCAAAGCTGTAGAAAACGGGCAGCAAGTCCTGGCGATCCCGCAATCCCTCGGTGTGACCGCTGCGGGGGTGAAGAATTCCGGCATTGCGAAGTACCTTATTGGGTACGAGGGCTGGACAGGAGACACAGGCGTAATCGCTTTGCAGCTACTCTGGGAGAGGGCCCAGGGAGAGAAGTCTATTATGGCGCCGTGGATCGCGGCGATGCCGGCAATGGAAGAGCTCGAGATGCCCCTTTTCTGGAACGAGGAGGATATCGCGCTTGCGGACGCTTCTTCGACGCGGGTGAGAGAGAGCCGGAGATGCCTTGCTGTTTTTCCCGCGACTTGGCGGAAGTCACACTCTGTACGCTTGCAGACTATGCATGTTGTACTCGCTCGGTGTTGTATCGTGGAAATATCGGAAGGAGTCCTTCTCTGGGCTTGGCGAAATCGATGTGTTGGTTGTGCTACCTCCTACCTGACTTTTGGTTCATTACGTCGGTCGATACCCCTGGTATATTTTGGCCGTGCTGACGTCTGTTTCGTCGTCGAACTTGCGATCATCTCCGTACGTCGTGGTGGAGAACAGGCCATGCTCCTTCGGTCGGAGCAAGAAGCGACGTCACAGCGTACATATTATACGTACCAGATCATATCTACTGTAGTTGTGAGAGATGCACTTGAATTTGTGATCACGCATGGGAAGAGAACGCTCGTGTACTCTTGGTGCGGCCGACTGCCGAGCTGCTTCGCGCTACAGCAGTACATACTAATGGCGGGGGACCAAAGTAAATAAGACCAAACATTATCAGTAAAAATAGCGAAATATAGTTTTTGTCTTTACCGTAGGTCCTATTTAATAGGGCCCCCCGTAATAAGTAAGCGTGTGTCATTCTTATCGGAGAGCTTTTCCCCCATAATTTCCTTGTTTTTTCGCGCAATTTTTTTATCTTCCAGATTTTCCTCAAATAAGTGAAATTTGACAAACATGATTATTTTGCTTGTGGAGAATTTCACGAAAAGTGACAAAACGCTTCCGTATGTTGATATATATCTCCAATTTTTTCCAAACTTTGGACATTCTGGAAAAAAGCTCTCCGATAAGAATGAACCCACACAAATGGAGTACTATGAACGAATCGATTGTTGACGTATACAACATCGCAAGTTCGAGAAAGCCCGATACCATCATCAAATCGATCATGATTTAGAGATGCGTTAGTGAAGCAAGGCGGCGCCACCTTTTCTCGAAGACCGCAGTGTTTATTCTGGGTTCTGAATCTCTCATGCGGACACGCTGGCTGTGTTAATGTCTGCATGTACTTGCAACGCATTCTGGAGCTCTGCGAGTAATTTATGCGCGACCGCTAAACTTCGAGAGTCATGCCTATGGGCATTGGAGCACACCGCCGTGTCTCTCAGTGATCGGCTCTTGAGTCTTCTCTGTTTATTAACTAATAATACGCCAAACCGTGTCCTACGCTACTTCGAAAAGCCCGAATGAGGTCTGTCTTTCAGAACTGCATCCATGTTTCGGGCATAGACTACTTGAAACTAGAGTTGGATAATTTTTAAAGTGATGAAACGTTATGTGCTATGTGTTGTCTCTTCGACACGCATGCCTTCACCATGCCGAGCTGTTTTTGATGCATGCAGCAACATGTCACAGCAGTCTTGACCCTTGGCCGGTGCCTGTAAACAAGCACAGGGTATATCGGGCTTCAGCGCCGACGTGGACGAAGACTACGCCTGGCTCAACCAGAATGCCTTCGCGAAGAACCCTAAGGTCTTCCCCGCCAATATGTTTGGTCCCGAAGACTTCCGTTGGGCTGTTGGACTGGCGCTGTCCCGATCATTCTTTGTCAACGGGGAGCTCCGACTGACACCTCTCGTCGACTTCGCGAATCATTCGTCATCGCGAGTGGTGAAGGAGCCGACAGGTGCCAGCTGTGTTTCGCCTCTGTTTTGGGCATCGTCCGCTGGGTTTTGCTGTGTACGCTGTGAATACTGCTGTGGTCGGAGAAAATTGCGTACATAGTTGTTTCGCTCTTGAGGCAAGTTCCTCGCGCTTTATTGCTCTCGGTGACCGTAGGTTAGTTAGAGTCTGGCGAAGTGGAAGTCAATGCTTGGCTTCAACGAGAGCACCGTCAAAGGCTCGTTTCGTTCGCGCCTGCTTTCCCGAGTTCGCTAAACCCTAACAGTTCCATACATGTTCCTGTTTTCATGCACCCAGCTCGTACGGTACTAGTCGCTTTTCGGAACGTTGTTCCCCGGGCGCACTCTTTGCGTAGTGGGGCCTTCGGCTGCGTGTAAGTTTTTTTTTTGTAAATGGCGCATCTTAAAATACTCTCACAGGCGGCTCGACTGGAATGTTTGGATCAGCAGCGGTGGTGTTGAGAGCAGCAAGGAACTACGAGGCGGGCGAAGAGTTCCTAGTAAGCTACGGACCGAAAGGCGCTGCGGGCTACCTTGAAGAGAACGGGTACGTGCTGTAGATGTAGGCTTCGCATTCGACAGCAGTACCGTATGGAGTTCTAGCAGCAGGTTGTCTGGAAGGATGGCAGGAGCTCGAGGGTGATGCCCGCGTTACCTGTACATCTATATATTCAAGTACTCATGCACTGCAAAACTGCAGCTGTAGAACCGCCAGCATCGCAATGCTGCCGATACCAATTTTGAGTATTCGATACGGTTGCGGACCGTGCTGGATAACGGCTTTCGAACTATGACGGCACGTGACGCCAATGCGGCGCCGCGATGCTCACACCTTAATTGCGTGCAGGCTGACGAGCTCGCGGAAGCGTATTGGACCTCATGTACAAGGGCAACCTCGAGTATTTGTACAGCCAAATATCTTGATCATTTCTCACATTTATGCCTAAAGTAATTTTTCGTCCGACGGTAATGTATGCTTTCCTCGTCCGGGGTCAGGTTTGTACCACCCGTGTCTGGGTCTGAAGTGACATGCGAGCTGGAGTTTACGGTTCCGGCCGACGATAGGTTCTTCGACGACAAGGTGGGCGCTTGCTCGAATACCGGTTGTTTTCTCTAGGTAGAGGCGGGGCATGCTCGTAAGCGCCCAACGCCGTAAAAATTGTTGTCCAATCCCCCAGACTGTAGCGACGAACGTGGGAGAGTTGGTGGAACTCGCACTCGCAGCTGTTAGCCGTTGCGAATCCGCTTGCGGTCTCGCCATTCGGACGTTTTCGTGGTTGAAGCCGAAGCGGCCTCCCTTGGGGCAGGACATCGTGTCATGGCCATAGAGTGACCCCCCCACTAGCACACTGCTTGCCGACAATATACAGGAGTTCCTTGCGTCTACTGTTGTAGAGGCTGTATTGACCACCGGACCGCAACTCTGCATGCCATGGTTTGAACCCATGTCAATTTGGAAAGGACGGAGCCCGATGTAACTGCGGCGGTGCCACGTTTGTGTCCCACCCCGTGGTTGCTGTGGTGTGTTGCACCTCACCGACAACGAGCCATGTTGTTCACATCTCTCCGCGCGCAGGAAGACATCCTTCAGTTGAACGGTTTGGGGACTTCATCGACGTTCGATCTCACCGCCGTGGGCTTGCCAGACGCCGAGGTGAGCCTAAAAATCCTCACAGCAACGCTTGCCTCGTCACTTGCTTCAAGCGTGCCAGATTGCACCTGCCCGCCCGAAGCCGGTTTGGTTAGCGCTTATTGCGATGAAGAGGCCTTTTGGAGAAGGGTTTTTTCCTCCAACAATTGCCGGTTTTGTGTCGACTTTTGATAAGTCGACGCTTGTGTCGCGCTTTCTGCGGGCGCATCGTTTTGTCCGATGCGTTCTTGGTTTTCGCGGCGCATAAATGTAAAAGTACGAGTAGAGCCTGAACGGAGACGAGTGCAATATATTTCTTCGGCGTGTTTATTGAGCGCCACTCGTCGATTTTGCACGTTTTACCATTATTACTACTTATCCACCCCACGCTTCATTCACCTCGCTCGCTGTGTTGGCCACTGCCCACTAAAAAACAATTATCAGCTGGTACAATTCTTGCGATTGCTCTGCTTGAGCGGCGAAGACTCGTTCTTGCTGGAGAGCATATTCCGAAATGAGGTCTGGGAGTTCATGGAAGAGCCTGTGAGTCGGAGCAACGAGGAGGCCGTGAACGAGGCCTTGTCCACCAGGTGTGTCTCCCCTTTTTCATTTTTCATGCTCAAGTAAACGCCTCCGTATCGCGTGATTTTTTCCGTGATCGCTTCGTATTGTGCCGTCACGGGGCAGCGAAAGGCTGTTGATGGACGAGGAATTCGCCCAGTTTGAGGAGTGCTCGCGGAGCACGCACATTCGCGGAAACCTGACGAAGTGACAGAGCGACTTTTTCGATCTGTTGAGGCAAACGGTGTCAGTTTTGTTTCATTTTGCTGCGTTCTTGATGGCAGTGTACACTTGTTTTCGATAAGTCCACCTCGCGCACAGTTGGAGAACGGCTGTCGACGTGTTTCAAAGCAGTTTCGAACTCACTGCTATAGTTGGTATTGTGGTATTTTGGGTGCCACAAGCGTGCCCCAAACCGCGATGCATAATCACTCAGCAATGTGTACATCTGCCTTGTCAGGTGTAAGAACGAACTTGAGGGTTTCTTCGGCAGTGCGAAAGAAGATGAGGCCCTCGTGTCCGGGAAGAAGGAAGCCACCGAGCGACAGCGACTCTGCGCGAGTGTTCGCCAGGGGGAGCGGGTCGCGCTACAGGTTAGAATCAGCAACAATGGCCGATATACTTAGCAACCGCAGATGTATTGCAATCAAAACCCTTGCGCTTGACCTTGTGATGTGAATGTAATCTTGCTATGCCAAGGATGTCGCACCGTGCATCGGTGCCCACCACGCGGACCTGTATGCCGGAAACCGCTCGTCCAATCCATCGTCGGCTTCAGGTCTCATGACTTGCAAGCGGGTGCTCCTTGCTGTGACGCAGTCTCTACCTAAGGTGTTTGGGTTGCAGTGTCATGAGGTTTATTGGAAAATCACTTTCGTAACAGCGCCGAGAGCATTTAGCGTGTCTCAAAATAATCCCGCCGCTCTACACCCCCCCACCGCACCTGCACGTCACCGTTAATGTTTGCCGCTTGCGAAGATGACTAAAAATTGGTGCGAGACGGACAGCAAGGCGCTCGATCTCAAGGAGTACTACCAGGAGCGACGGTTGAAGGATCTTCAACTGGACCTTCCATGGGAAGTACGTCTTGTCCCCCCGTGGGTTCGGAGGCGCTGCGTAGACACACATGTCTCTGTGTTGGCATCCTTGCGCAGCATTTGTTGGTGTTTTCGACTTGGCGCAGCTTCGACGTTTAATGGTTGATACTGCAAATTGCAGTAACTCCTCAGGACATCTTCATTAAGAGAAATTTCCCCGGCCGTCGAGCTTAGGCTTAACTTTAGCATTGGTAGTTGAAGTGTAACCCTTTTGAACTGCATTCCCGTTGTGGGGACGAAACACTTGGAATTTGAGTCAGATTTCGGTTTCTGCGCGGGGCAGTACTGAAAGAGTCAAACTAATTTTTTAACCATTTTATCGAAGCTGGGCCACGGTATGACCAGCCCTCTCCTTGGGTGCCATGTATCGCGTGATTTTTCAAGTAAATACCAGGTTCCTGATATGAGGTTGGTCCTCCCCCGCTTCTGCATGCTATCTGTCTGAACCGTGTTTCGCAAACGTTGTATGCGCGCCGCGTGATCAAGTTCTGCCCCGCGCACTCCCCCGCTTGCACGACCACCTATACGGTCCCGGCCACCGATACATTCTCTAGGTTGATGAGGTGTACCCAACAGAACGTCGGCCCGGAGGCGGAGAGCTTGACTGGTAAACACGGCGGTTGGGAGCATCCTCACGGAGTCACTGGTCTTAATGCATAAACGGGCACCACCGTCCTACCAGGAGATGGGGATGGGGGCGGGGGTCGCGTCTAATACATCCTTCTCATTGGGTGGCACAGGCAATGCCCGGAGGCGGCTACATAGACCGATTATCACAGGGCCGAAGGGTATCTTTGACGACGGTTACCTTACCGGAAGAAGGAAGAAGGGAGCCTACGTACGTACATGATTTATTTCTGCCTTCTCGGGGAAAGGAGGCGGGATAAACATTTTTTTGGTATTTTTCACATCCGCACCCACCTTGGATGTTACGATGTCATGGGTAGGTCGCGATAGGTAAGCATCTACACAGCATTGTAGTAGCTGGGTGGCGACCACACGGAAGCAAAGGACGCATCAGTACTACGATATGTATCGCCAACGCAAACCGTTGGGGAGTGAGCGACCCCCGTTTCCGCCGGTGGGGGTTGAGAAGAGCGCCTTGCTCATTCGCATTCAACGGGGGCGGCACGAGCAGCTGCGGCAATGTCAACTATGCTTGCTTGGGATTTTTTTGTTGTTGGGTCGTCTGTTGTTCCTGGTATGAACCTGGTACCGTTGTACAATTGATTACGAGTGTGGTTGTTGAGTCCGCGAGAACATCGTGTCCGTACAGAGGCATTTTCGATGTCATTTTCCTTGTTCCCTGTTTCTCTGTTGATGCTGATACACTGCTCCCAATGCACCCCACATTTGTTCTCACACCCCATGCCATAACAAACGATCCATCCTTCCTTGTGGTCCTATATCATATGATGGTAGTATCTTGCATTGTTTCAACCCTCTTTCGCCTTCCCCTAACCCGTCGATGAGTGCAAAACGAGAACATGGTATGATTGAGCCCAGTCGGTCCTCCCTCTCCCCCATATCATTTATACATACAGCAGTTCGAATTTGCTGCTCAAGGAACGTGAATTAACCCTGCTTTACATTCTCGCCCCCCCCCCCTCTGTGCGTCTATGGCCATACGACTACGGCCATGCATGAGATGGAGTACATCTCTCCTATCGAGTACACCCCCCCCTCTGTGCGTGGTGTTGAAGGTCTTAGTCCGTTTTTGGCTACTGGTAAAAGTATCACCCATCGCCTACCCAAACTACCGTAACCTTTATAACACCCCCCCCTCCCCCGCTTGCAACGGACCGGATACACGGGTCGACGCGTGTCACCAACACGCGGTTCCAATTTCTGGGGATCCAGAAGCATTTTGCAGATTTTTGGCATGAGGAAATTCACGTTTCTGGTGGTGGACGTGAGATTCGAACTCACGCCCAACGACCCATGTCCTATCAACGACCCTAGTGTTATGTTTATAGGGTAGAATGGACTTATAGGGGTCGACTACTGCTATGCACAGGTATTAATAGTGCTTCTGGCTCTGCTCTGGTCACTCACACAACAAGGTGCTTGGAAGTTATCATTCTTGTATCAGTCGCAGTCGCTTGCTTGCTCGCCGGACGCCTTCTGAACGAAGGGCCGAGATGTTCATCAACCAGACAGACTACGATGCCTGCGAGATAGATGAGGGGAAATTTGCTACACAATCATAACGCCGCAACAGGGGAGAGTGGATACCATATCGCTGGTGGGCGAAAACCCGACGTACTCCATCCAGGCATTGTAGGGATGCCAGGGTCTATGGTCTTTCGACTACGGCCATGCATCGCATGAGTACCCCCCCCCCCCCCCCCGCTCAGTTCCCAGTGACATTTATAGCGCTCCCATCGCTGCCAACATTATTGTCGTGAGATTTTCAGGAGGCCCGTTAGCACGAAAAAAAAACGCACATTTAGCAATGTCAGGTAAATGGCAGACTACTCGTGTACACGAGGGGAGAGGGGGGGAACAACGGCCTTCAACAAAACGAGTAAACCGTAAATTTGTACTATTAATACACATCAGATGTCGCTGCCTCTGCTCTTCTTGCAACACTAACGACTGCTGCTGCTGCTGTTTAGTTGTAGACTAACTGTAGTTGCTACGTACTATTAATAGTGCATGTCAGGGCTAAGATCCATGTTTATTAATAGTAGGACGCACAATTAACCCATGGAACCAAAAATGTACTGCTGTAAGTTAGTTGAGTTCAATCACTGCAGTATTACATACGAACTATACTTCTGTACACCGCCAACCGCCAATGGCTGGCTCTCGAGGCGATCGTAGAGGTACGTGTGTATAGAGGGGTAACGAAGATATTAAACGAAGCCCGAAGCCTCAGAGAAAAATCATGGAACAAGTTTTGAAAGTTTGCTTGCCTTTTTGGGTTTTGCGTTTTGATATTATACAAACTCTCACGTAGACAGAGCAGAACACAGAGCGCACGCACACACACGCGAGGGGGGAAGAATAAAAATACCTCCGCGCAGAGGAGGCTCTACCAAGCTGAGCGAAGTGCTCGGTCGCTTCTGTGGGTTCTGGAGCTTGACAGCTTTGCGTGTTTCTCACCTGCCTGTGGGCAAGTGGGCAAGTGGGCAAGTGATATTGAGGCCGTCGTAGTGTCTCGAGGGAGTCGTATAGCTCCTAGTACACCAAAGGTGCAATCCCTGTTTTGCCCCCTTCCTTCCAGTGGAAGGGGGCGTGTGTGCGGATATCTGCCTATTGGAGAGCCACCCGTAAGTTGTCACATAGCTGAGACGCGATGGAGCACGAGGGCCAAGTGGCCGCGGCGAGGGAGGCACCCGGGTTTCTGCACGAGTTCCTCTCACGTTTCGCTGCTACGTGTCGAGAGGATGCCGCACGTCCAAGCGCTGCGGGTGCTTCCCAGCCTGCGGACGGGGCGCGCGAGGCGAGGCTCCTGCTCGTGAGGGTCGCAGGGGAGGTCTTGTTCCATTGCTCCTCCAATCTTGCACAGGTGAATGGGTGTGATATGTGAACTAGCCTCGGTCATCTGCCTACGCTGTCCAATACATTACTGCTCTTTCTTGAGTACATACCCAAATACCAGACGATTTTCACTACTCTGGTTGGACTCTTTTACGCACAACTACTCTCTGCACATACCATACTTTGCTTGTTTGAGGTTTGTGACGAGTACTGCTATACCAGGTACACCTGAGGCGGTGTTCCGCTGTGTGTCCAAGTCCGAACTCAGTTGGTAGGTCTGAATCTCAGTCAGAAGCTCCACTCGTACGTATGTTGGCCTTTTATTGTAAGGGCATCATCGAGCAAGCTTGCTCGAGGGGCAGAGACGGCTGCTCGTTGCGACTAAACTATCAACAGCACACGATTCACCAAGCATAGAAGCATGCACTCTGTGCCTGCAAGCTGCCTCGTCAGGTGCAATTCGAGAGCATATATATATATCATGCTTCTGCAGAGAACACGTTGGTGCCTGCACGCGTAAACTATCGGTTCTTCGACGCCTCCACGATATACTTGGGATGCACCAATGATATATACACCTGATACAGCCCATGCACCCCGTACAAGAGAGCTATTGGTACTGCAGCAGTAGTAGTACCCTTGAAGTAAGCAGTACAGGTAGGTGCCTTCAGTCCAACTGGCCAGGTGAATCGCGAAAAGGGCATAAAGCGATATCGTATACCGCCGTGGTATTAGGATGCGCCCTGTGCTCGTGGGCGGTCCTACTACTGCAGTACTGCCTGCGGCACTGCACTGCGGGTGAAAGCTGCGGGTACTGCGGTACTGCACCGCGAGTGAAAGCTGCGAGGCGCCATCCGCCATCCACTGTTGATATCGTACCGGGTACGATATCCGAAACGCCGTTTTCAAGTTTCAACAGACAATAAAACGAGAGCCGCGGACGTCGAGGAGAGTGTAGATTCAAACTCCGATGGAGAACGCCAAAGACTAAGCTTCGCCCGTCCCGAGAGCGTTCGATAAGCTCTCGACCGTAGAGTCCGGTATATCACCGCAGTAATTTGTGCTTTGCACTCTATTTACTGCTGCTGTAGGCACCAGTGACTGCTACACTTCAGTGCGGTACCTTTGAGTGCGGGGTGCGGGTGAAATATATCTTGTCACGACTTCATCCCGCTTTAGTGCGGCCGCCGCCGCACTACTCCACATCCTTACGTACCCTGTACAAAACAGCAGCAACCGGGTCTCGTAGAGCAATGCCTACGTGATCCTCCTATTATTACCACATACCTGGTACCTGGTATTACACTATTGCAGTTGTATACACGTCGTCAGAGTACCAGTACCACGGAGTACCAGTCTTTCGGTCTTTTTGCACTCCAGGCCCTCGCGAGTGGTCAGTCAAATCAGCTCCAAATACCCTAGGTACTCGCGAGTACCCAGTCACTTCAGCTTGTGGTACTCCAGGTACTCGAGAGTACTCAAGCCATTTCAGCTTGTGGTACTCCAGGGGCCGACCCATTCAAAATGACTGGTACTGGAAGGTAACTGGTACCGGTACTCCATGACTGCTTTGGCAGATGTTACTGCTGCTGTTGCACTACGTTGTCGTTGGGACGGGCCTCGAGTTGAATGTGGGGTACTATTAATAGCTGCAGTGAACTAGTGGATGCAACCGATGTGTAAGCGATGGTGAAAGGGGGGCAGTCACTTCAGCTGTTGGTACTCTAATTACTCGCGAGTATCAGTCGTTAAGCTCCTGGTACTCATCTCAGCTCTTGATGCTCCAGGTACCCGCGAATACTCAGTCATTTCAGTTTTAGTACTCCACGTACTCGCGATTACTCAGTCATTTCGGCTTTGAACTCCAGGTACTCGGGAGTACTCAGTCATTTCGGCTTATACTACTCCAAGCGCAGCAGTCGTTCAAAACGGCTGGTACTCGCGAGCCAATGACATAGCACTGCTGTACCAATGACTGGTACGGTACTGGTGTCCTGACGACCTTGGTGCTAATGGTTGTACTATATATCCGGGCTACCCAGCCTGTTTTTCAGTTGAGCGCCGTAATTACATAGTGCAGCAGTCAGTGCAGACTGGTGCTGTACACGAAATCAACTCGTGAATACTATTAATATCAATACTTGTGCGTGAAACAAACCGACCTTCTTTCTCCAACTATGTTGCTCTGTACAGGATCGTATCGTTCAGGGGCCTTGATCGCCGTGAACTTCACCATGACGCTATATACCTGAATACGTGCAAGGTACAAGTAGTCGTGGTCTAAGTTAATGCAGCCCCCGCTTGAGAGCATCTTATACTCTGATGTTCCCTTATGCATGTCACGACAATTGAGTGCGGTACCGCACTAAAGGACGCACGTTAGTGCGGTCCCGCACTCGACCGGACTACGAGTACGAGTAGTGCAGGCCGGACTACAGCTGTAGCTCGGGGTCCCACGTAACCCTTTTAGAGCCGCAGTCCCGTTTTGGGGACAGGGGACAAATTACTTGGAATTTTACTGGTTTGTTCCCACAACGGGACTGCTGTCCTTAAGGGGTTGGGTGCAGATATTGTCGTTTGGCGACCTACCGCACTTAAGTGGGACCCCCACTATGTAGTAAGAAAACGAGCAATAAAAGGGCAGGCCGAGTTTTACAGGAAAGCAATAAATTCGGGTGTACGTATGTATAACGCACCCATTCTCAAATACGAAACCCAGCCTCGACTACAACGGCTCTCCTGTTTCTTGTTACAGCAGTAGGTTGATGCGTGCATTCATGCGCAGAATGAAGAGCACTCGAGATTAGTGTTACCTGGTACCACTGCAGACTAACAGTACTGGTATCGTGGTGTACTGCTGTTGACTGTAAGAACTTGTGCACGTGCTCCTAAGCCTCGAAAGCATGTGTTATTACACGATCGCTTTTCTTAGCTTCAGCCTGAACCATTCTTCGAAGAAACACTCATATATACGAAAGCGCGGGGTAGATTGATTCTTATAGCAAGCGTCCTTGGAGACGATTTCTGCGGAAAAGGTGATACGACGCGACTTTTCACAAAACAATGCCTGGTAATATAAGTGCAGAACCAGCATGATAACTCAGGCCGTTTCCTATGCGGTTCGATTTTTGAGCTTCAGATTTTGACCCGATGGCATTTTCAGATATGAGCTTGACAAATCGAAAGGGCCTTCCTATGCGGAAAAATCAGATTTATTGTGCGTGTAGAGATTCGAGCAAACGCCGAGACCAACTGCTGTTTTTGTGATTTGGCGCCGCGAAGAGACGCGCTGGGTGCGCTGCCCTGCGCGTAGGGCCCAAGCGTCCGAGCCCACGCTGACTGCCTCTAGTCTGGTGGCGAAGATACGTGGCGAGTGCGCTAGAGTCAACCTGTCTTGATATTTTGTGTTTCATTTTGTGACTTGACTGCTGCTGCTGCACAGCTGCGGTGTAGTCTACGAGTACGTATCCACGGAGAGGCGCGTGCCAAGTGCTCTTCTCTTGGTCTCTAGGCCCGAGCCCGCGCCAGCCGACTCTAGTCTGGCCACGGAGGGACGCGCCGTCCGCGCGTCGGGCGCGAAGCAATGTCGCTATACAGCTGTATCACCATCCAACTCTTCGATCGTTCTGCTGCTGTTTGCTGTCGTGGATAACATCTTGAATTTAGAGAGCATGCCATTTTTCGATTTGAAAATCTGATGACCCAGGTCGTTGGATTTTGGGCCAAAATCCGCCAAAATCCGACGACTTGGGTCATCGGATTCTCAAATCGATTTTTTTTCCGGTCGGATTTTGCATATCTGGACTGCATATGCAGGGTCATTCGTTTTTGAGATCGAAAAATACAAATCTGAAGCTCGAAATCGAACCGCATAGGAAACAGCCTCAGCACTGCTGTTTCGTAATGCATAGAAAAGTGGGGAGATGAACATGAAGACGAATAATTAAAGAATGCCCCTGGGAACGAAACCGTGATGGCCTTCCTTCTTCCAAGAAGGATACCGTTGTACCTGGTATTAATAGCAGAAGCAGCAGCCAGCAGCAAAATCATAGTCCTGAAGCTCTGAAATTACGGTGTCATGTGTACGTTGCGTCTACAACATACACGAGGTAACCTCTGGTATGATACTGATGTTATGCTATTATTATAGTACCAAAGTACGATGAATTTGCTGCGTAGTACATAGTACTCGGTTTGATGACTCTTGAAGCCCACAGAGATGCATCGTCCCATCTTTTCCTTGAGGGCATGCCGTGTTATACATTAGAGTTGCAAAACCTTCGTGGGCTACCCGTCGCGAGACTTGCGCACGAATGTGTTCCCCTCCTTGACCTATTATACTGTCATACAGGAGGCGACCCACCGCACAAGATTAGGATCCGTACCAGTGATTATGATATTAATATTACGGGGGACCATAGTAAATAGGACCAAATATTGTTGGAAAAAATAGGGAAATATACAGTTTTTTTGTAAACCATAGGTCCTATTAACTATGGACCCCCGTTATAGCTCGTGCTGCTGTTCGAGTGTATTGATGACAGCTTGTCTAGACTTCATTGACAGGAAATACCGCTGCTGTAAGGGTCTTGCAGCGGCAAGGAAGGAAGGCCCCGAACGGGCGGGTGCATGTTTCGGTCCGGCTGGCGCCACATGCGGTTGTATGTACCACTCCGTCCGGAAATGTAAGGACTGTTTCGGTATTTATATTCTACATATTTGTACCCCAACGGCGAGCCGCCTTTACCACGCCGGTCATGCCATGTCCGAACAGATTGGTGTTTTGCTAAAATGTTACTGTAGTTAATCTTGTATGCCGAGGTGATGTGTACAGCGTAGCACACGATATCGAAGTATCACACGCACCTTGCAAAAATGCGTCTGCGACGATTTTCTTCGATCTCGCAACTGAGATGTCTTTTTTATCCTGGAAAAAAACCCCGGTAATAAATAGTGCTACTTGGTGCAGTATGCAGAATGACAGCGGTCCCTTCTGTCGTGTAGTTTGTTGAGTTCAAGGCTTGATATTGAAACCGTCGGATGTAGAGGAACGCCGCAGGAAACGGTCCGCAAGGTTAGTAACCCTTTTAGGAATGCAGTCCCGTTTTCGGGACAAACCGGTGAAATTCTACGTAATTTGTCCCCCAAAACGCGACTGCAGTCATGAAAAGGTTAAGGTTTAGATGTGGCATATCTTGCACACGTCGGACATTAAGCGATTCCCACTTTATGATCTAGATCTTTCAGGGGAGATATCTTCCTGATCTATGTTATCTAGCTCCATGTCGCGGCGTGGGAGCCGCATAGTCTGCATGATCTGGTTGGTTGGATCCGTTCAATACACATGTACAGATCCTGCACTCAGAAGGGCAGGTTAGGATCTCGATGACCTTACAAGTAGATGGATAAATCGCGATCAATCCGACGTGTGAAATGGGGTGTACGGCTGGTGTGATGACGAGTAACTCCTCCTCCGAATGGTGTTACATCAGATCATGCACGTCTGTTACAGTAGGGTTTGCTTGCCCTCCAATGGCTGGGAAATGAAGCTGTGTTACCGTGCTAAGAGTTTGGCGTTCAGCTCATCTATACGCTGCAGCTGCTTTGCTTTTGCTGCTGTTGTCCGTCGCTGGCCAAGCGGTAGATATGCGCCGGTCGAACATGTAGCGGTACTACAATAGCAATTTGAAATACTGCTGTATCTACCTGCCCAGGTGTCAGGGCGATTTTATCCAGATCTCCAGAGTGATCGAATAGTTTGATGGAGTCCGACTTTCACAAATCCACTCGTAGATATTCGCAAAATGATGTTTGATGGCGGCGGAACATCGTGGCTGAATCGCACGTTCGAGCGAGCCGCGCTGCTGTGCTCTCAACTCTCTATCTACCGAGCACTCCTCCTGTTGCCCGTCTTGCGTTGCCGCTGCAGCAATAACGTCACTGCTTGCGCTGCTCGTGAGGTGCGTGAGGTGCGATTGCACTTTAACACTGTAGTACCTCTAATACATTGTTACTGCTGCTCTGCGCGATGCTGCCCGCGAGCGAATGCGATTTTCTGTCCTGCGTTTTTTTGTCTCCATATGTTGGCACTGATTGCGTAATCTCGATGCCAATTCGAGAGGGCTGTCTGTAGGACTCCCAGGAGTCACGGACTCACGCACCTCTACCCCCCCCCCCCCCCCTCTCCCCTTTCCCCTTTAACCCGCGCCTGTTGCATCGCAGTGGCGTGCGCGCAATCCACCAGGGGAAGAAGGTGAGCAGCTCCTTCCACCCCCAGTCCGGCGAGGCTACCGATACCTGCTCTCTATGGCGGACTACGCTGTGGGAGAGCTTTGGGTGAGTTTTTGGTTGCAATGCGGGACAGTAATACACGTAGACATGAGCAGGAGCGCGGGTTTGGAAGTGCAACCGCCACGAACTGTGCGCGTTTTGCACGCACTGCTGTCTGTACGCGTATTAGTCAAATACCTGGAACAACGTAGGTTATTTACGGAGGTTTTGGGGGGAGATCTGTTGTCCCCGCGGGTCGTAGCATGGCCATGTTATGGAGGGGGCATGGGCGGGGAGGGGGAAGGCGGGGTGTACTCGGTATCATGCATGGCCGTAGTCGTATCACCACAGACTGTCGCATCCCTACAATGCCGGGACGGAGCAGGGGCGGGGCGGGGGGGGGGCTCTGCCCAAACCTTGCGCACTATCGCACGACTTGTTCGCGCAGCCTTCTGCCTGGACTCTTCCGACCTGTTGGCTTGAATACCGCATCCCGTCGCTTGTGTTTTTGTTGTGCGTACTCCCCTTTCATGGATTCTTGATGGACAGCGCCTGGAGTCGCTTGGCTCCTCCTTCTCCTTGACCAGGAAGGCAGCGGGTGGACTGTGGGACAACGTATCCCCTGAGGCTGCCGAGGGGCTGAGCCACGCGTTGACGGCCTTCGTCATCAGGTGAGACTCTTGCTGGATGGAATAGCAGTGTGGTTGTTTTCATCGGCGGTGTTGCAGCCTTGAAAATGAACAGCACGCCTCGCTATATTGTCAAACCCTTATAGTGAGACGTGCGAGCTCTTGCGAAACGCGAGCCTTTTTTTCTTGGTTTCCCAAGGAAAAGAAGCCTCTTCCATAACGAGTCGTACGAGAGTAGGGTGCTTTGCTTGTAGTTTATCTGTTCGTGTGTGTGAGTGTGGGTGTTTCAACAATTTTTTCGGCCACGTTTGTCCACCGCGTTCAACGCACATGGCACCAATGCCAGTCCCGGCGGGTGCTGTGCACGCCCACAAGCTAACGAAACCCTATCGTGCTGGTGCGGTTGTAAGTCGTAAAGAGTTGGTCGAGCTACAGTAGGCGCGGCAGCGTTTGTAGGCACATGGCTGGGCCATGTTCAGAAAAAAAAAACAGAACCGTCAAATATCATACGTAACGGTTTTTTTTTTTTTAGTTCTACCTAACGAGACCCAACTCTACGAGTACTCGTAGGCAGAATGTGCCTCTCGACAGCAACGTTCGGGCCGTGTCCCTAAGACATGCTGCAAGTGGTATTGTCAGGCTCACCCTCCTACTGATGAGGAGACGGAGAGCAGGAGAAGCTCTGCTGTAGATGTCGTACAGCAGTGGTATTACGGGGGTACATAGTTACATAAAAACCTATATATTTGCCTATTTTTACTAACAAAATTTGGTCCCGTTAACTATGGACCCCCGTAATAGTAGTGGCACCTGCTACGAGAAGCTCTGTTCGACAAATGCCAGCTTGTAGATTTTTCGTCTTGATTTATACCCAAGTTCGAGTTGGGGAACCAGGATACACACAACAATATCGAGCACGTCTAGAAAGGGTTCAAGGGTTAGACCGACAAGCCGAGCGTACAGCGACGCTGACCCTGGCTTCGTGTCCTGTTGCTATTGCTGCTGCTGTTTTGCTGCTGGAGAAGCTCTTCTGTAGATGTCGTACAGCAGCAGTAGTGGTGGCACCCGCTATGAGATGCTCTCTCTCTGTTGGACAAAACGTGTCAGGTGCAGATTTTTCGTCTTCAAATTATGCCGAATTTCGAGGTAGGGAATCTGGAAACACAACAAAGTCGAGTACGTGTACAATGGGTTCAACGGTAAGACCGAAAAGCGGAGCGTATAGGGACGCTGACCCTGGCTTCGTGTGTCCTTCTGCTGCTGAAGCTGCTGCTGCTGCTGCTGCTGCTGCTGCTGCTGCTGCTGCTGCTGCTGCTGCTGCTGCTGACGATTTGTTGTTCCTGGAAACAATGAACCCAAACGTCACGGACACATACGACCGCGTACACAGATGTTCATTCGTGTTGGTTCAGCACAATAATCCGTATTCGCCCAGCATGATGCATCGCAGGTATGACTACTGCAGGTACTGAGGACGCCTCATAACCACTAGTTTCTACCATGTACACACTTTGCAAAGGAGGGTTTGGTGGGGCTTGTACTCTAGGGATACACGGGTCCTACGCGAGTATGTCTGTCCAAAACAACACATTTTTGTACCCGAGTACCCTGGAGTATATCCCCCACTTATCACTAAACACACCCTGAAACAATTATATACATATCTATGTTGTATTTCACCCTTGCGGTTACCGTGCCGAGAGAGTAGCCCACTTCCTCTTCCCCCCCCCTACTAGTGTGCATATTAAGCAGGCAAGCTGTAGAGGTAGATGGATACACACAACTGATGTTTTTTTTAGTTTTTAGATCAATAGAACCGTGGGTTTCTGGTCCCTATTGTACGTGGTAGTGCACACTCAACCCTTGATCCCATCCACTGCCACACTGACTGACGCACACCTTGATTCTTTCGCTCGCTCTGCTGTTTTTTATCGTGCTGTCGCGATTTCGTGTGCTTGTATTCGTGGTCGACTGATCAATGGCTGGTGTTCCCAGCGTGCTGGAAGGGGGCATCGCTCTGCACCTCTCGCCTGCCGACGTGAACGTGGCGGTTCGCATCGTGGAAAGGTTGGCGCTGCAGGCGCCCTCGAAGTCCCTCGGGTACGGTGCCACCGCCAGCAGCAGCAGCAGCGGTGGCAGCAGTCGACGCAGCATTAGCGGTGGCGGCGGCGGCAAGCCGGGGCCACCAGTCGCGACGCACTGGCCGTCAATGCCCGTTCCGCATCTCGAAGACGCAGCGTTCGGGTTCGCGGGGGACAGTCTGACGTCGTTACGCACCGCTACGAGTCAGCTTTTGTCCATCCAAGCATTAGATGCGGCCAAGGCGCCGGTGGCTTCGGCTGAGACTGGTGATTTGGCAGGTGAAGGGGCAATCAGTGTTGGCCCCGCTGCCGGAGACCATGAGGCACGCTTGGCTTCTCCGCTTGGACGAGAGTCTCTGCATCTGGGTGGTGGCGTGCGGTCCGGGGCGCCGGTAGGGACGGGGGCGGTTGGAACCAAGCCTTCTCTCTGCCTGGTGGCGGGGGATGCGCTCGGCGCCAGACTGTTGGGGTGGTGCACGGTGGCGTGTCGGTCGCCACAGTGGCACGGGTTGTTCTCGGGGCGCGGTCTGGCGCCGCCTGCTTCGCAGGCAGCGGCGGCGGTGGAGGTGGCGGAACCATCGCCGGTTGGCGGAGGCGGCGCAACCGGCGCTAGCGCGGGTACGAAACGAACCGCGCAAGACATGGAGGAGACTTCCGCGGTAGCGACGGCGAAGGGCGAGGAGCCCGGGCGAAGTGAAGAGCCGTCGGTACCCGCTGGAGATCCCATGGACCAAGACGCCGAGACCTGCTGCCCGGATAGCGGCGACGAAGGCCGACGGGGAGGGATGGAGCCCGAGACGCAGAGCGGCGATGGCGGGAAGACGCCGCCGGGCATGACGCAGCTTCTATGCGTTGTCGGCCAGATCGTGCACGCCGTCCAAGAGCACAGCATAGCCCTCGCGGCGGCGCGGGAGCGTGCGGGCGGGGTCGTTTTTTTTCCGGGCCGAGTGGGCGGTGCGCGGGGCTTCGACGTTCGCTCTCGGGAATCGTCCGGTGCGGTGCAGGCGCTCGTCGGAGCCCTGGCCGACGCGGTGTTGGACGTATTCTCGGACCATATGGCCGACCTGGCTCTTCACTGTCAGCTTCGTCGAGATGCTGCCAAATCCGCGACGACGACGGCGATATCGGGCGCGACGGCGATATCGGACGTGGTTCCGCTTGTGGATGGTGCCTCGCCCGCGGAGACAGTGGGTCTGAGCGTTGAGCTCGTTAGCGACATGGCGTGGCTGTTCTCTTCGCTCGAGCCGGAGGCAGGCGCGGGTAGCACGGACGGTTCCGGCGGCGGAGCTGAACGGGGATCTGCCGAGAAGACCGGCCCCGCGGCCCCCATGTTGTCGTTTGCGCTGTCGTGCTGGGTCGCGGGACGCCTGCTCGCGTGCATGCCGGGGCGAAGCCAGTTGAACTACGCCTTGGGGCTTGCGCCTTCTGCAATATGGGGCGAGGGCGCTTCCCTTGAGGGCTCCGGCGCGCCTCCTATGCGTCCCCTTCCTACTAGGCTCGCGTGCTTTGCTGTGAACACCCTCGTGGAAAATGTGCGCGCCGCCATCGAGAAGGGCTTCGAAGACACGGAGTCTGGTGCGCTGCTGAAAACGGAGGAGTCAACCGCGGCATTCGCGTGCGCCGGCCGCACGACGCCCTTGTACCGTATCGCTCTCATCACGGAGCAGATGCCGGCGTGGCGCGAGAGGGCGGCGGCAGCGGCAGCGTCGGCCAGAGCAACCGCTCGTCGGCCCGGAACCCCGCGCGGGAAGCAGAGAGGTCGGTGGCGCGATAGGCGTTGCAGGCACCGGAGGCACCGCAGGCGCCGCAGTGTACAATGAGGCTGAGGTGGATTCAGTGGCTGGGCTCGCCGCGGCCACTGAGGTGTTTGATGTCCTCGTCGCACTTCTGTGCAGCGCGGCGGAGCATGATCGCCTTGGCGCGACCCGACGAGGGCACGCCGAGGCCGCGGGCGCTCAACGCAGGCCAACGAGGTACACCGTGGGGTCCGTCGGCTCCCTGATCGGGCCGGCCCTGCACGCGATGTCCAAGCTTCTTGACCACTCGAGTTCGACTTTGGCCTTCGGCGACGATGGGTCAAGCCAGGCCAGTTCGTCCTCGGCGCGACCGGCTTTGATGGGGCGAGCGAGAAAAAAAAAAAAAAAAAAAAAAAAAAATAAAACAAAAGAAAAAAAAAAAAAAACGCGCCGCGGGTCGTCGCCCGGCCGCGCTAGCGGTAGCTTACACACGCCGTCTCCCGCTTCCGCAGCCGCTGAAGTGAGATGGGCCGCTCTCGCAGGGTTGCGGTCTCCGTCGTGTTTGGACCGTGTTCACATTGCTGGTATGCTTCTGGCGTGGGAACCTTGGCACCCGTGGATGGGTAGGGTTTCGGGGGCAGCAGAGGCGTCGGCGGCTGGAAAGGCGTCTTCGCTCTCTGCTAAGCATTCGCGGAGTTGGCAAACGTTCATGTCTCTAGCGAGTTTGGTTGCGCAAGCATGCATATCGCCCAGGCCACGACCTCCGCCGGGGACGGGTCTGACGGCGCTCGTAATGCAGACCGTGGTATCTTTTAGGGCAGTGGGCGGTAGCCCTGTGGCCCCCGTGCGGTTCTTGGATATGCCCGCGGTCCTATTTCTCTGCAAGGTGAGCGTTGCACAAGGCACAGCAGGGCGTTTGCGCGTGGTGGGTGTATCTTATGATTCGGTGGGAGGTGCCAAACGATCCGCACGTGGTCGCGTGCGTGCCGCGATGAAACTCCATCGTGAGTGGTGCGTTGGAGTGAGGCAGTCGAACATATCTACAGCCGGGCAGACTTCAACACGACATAAGGGCCTTTTTTTTGCGTACGGGCGAGGCCCTTCTGACCTGGACAGACTGCGCTCCTTACCTTCGCCAAGCTCTTTCCTCTTTTTAGTATTGGAGAATGGCGCTGTTGGTCATCTCGCCTTGTCTTTTAGTTGGCAGATCATCCGGCAGGCCTTGCATATTTTTACTGTGGTATCAGTGCTGCTGTACGTTAATCTCAGCAGATGTCATGGGCTTTTTGTCTAGTTCATGGGTTGTGCTGCTCCCGCGCTTCATCCTGTATATTTTGTGCCCTTCAGCCTCATGTACCTGGTGGTGTCCCATTCGAACTCGAGTATATATTCGCACATCATTTTGCTGTACTGTATATTTTAGTCGGTCGGCCCGCAATTTGTCCCCTCTCGATCTGTCATTTTTTTTTTTCATATCACGAACTGGAAAACTGTCGTAATGTGTTTCCTCCTTGACGAGCGATAATGCTGGTACCCCCGTCGGGGATACTGTCCTTAGACCGTCACGCTCCGCTTTGCCGCTGTCACAGGTCGAGAATCTCCTTTCCGAATCCAAGGCAACAGAGGACAAGGAGTCCACCAAGCGTATGTCCCACCTTCTGTGGGAGCGCTTTTTGGCGGTTGGCCAGTCTCACACTCTCGCGTATGAGCGGGGGACAGCTGGTGGCAGTGGTGGTGGTTCCGCGACCGGACAGGGGGAGCCAGGGGCGCGCGACGGAGCCCCGGCGGCCGCCCCGCAGAGCAGTTTCCCGCCTCGCAACGCCATCTTCCGCCACCACGCCCAGCTCCTAGCCAACGCTTATTACCAGCAGGACGCGCAGGCCCGACGCACCTTGCTCGCGGCGCACTTGGAGCTCATCCGTAAGCTGGGTGCTATCGTGGTTACCGAGGAACCGCCGGCGGAGGAAGGCTCTTCCATCCTGCGTCGCGTTCCTCCCCCGCATAGCCTCCAGCTTCTCCTCGCTCAGTGCATGGTTCTCGCGGAGTTCATGCTTCACACTCTCCACGACAGCGAACGGCCCCTGTTGCTGGCTGCGCGTCTCAGCAGCGATTTGGTGCGCCTGCCGGAGCTTCCTGCTGTTGCGGGTGGCCTCGACGCCAGCGGCGGCGTCACCTCAAGAACGGCCGAACAGCGCTCCCGCTATCTTTCGGTTTTCGAGGCCGACGAGGAGGCCGGTGTGATGGCCTGGCACGAGCGGCCCGGGGCGGCCCGCGCGAGCAGTCGGACTCTGTGCTCGGAAATTTCTCCCACAGGGTTTGTTGGGTGGCGCGAGGCGTGGCTCGACGTGCTGACGGCGGCGGCAGCATCGACCTCCGAGGACGCGGAGTACCTGTTTTTCTGCGCTTGGAGGCTGCTTGGCACGTTGCCCCCAGAGCAGCTGTCGGATGGGGGCGAAGCTGAAGGGGAAGGTGGCGACGAACCATCCGCAAGAAGTGTAGCCCGCCTAGAGCCTGGCGTGAGGGGTATGGCGCAACTGCGCTCCTGTTTGCTGGGCTTGCAGATGAATGTCGGGGAGTGGGGCCTCCTGTCTCCTTCCTTTTCGGCGGCTCTTTCCACGATGCGCGAGGGGGCGCCGGGGTGGTTTCAGGTCGAAGCGCGGGAACTGGCGGAGGCCATGGGCGGCGGGGCTACTCGTACGACGCCCCAGAGCGATACACTAGCACGCCAGCTGCACGTCCACGGCCTGGTGGAAGCGTTTGCGGTGTACGCTCGTGCTGCCTTGGCATCGGCCGCGGAGCAGGGAAGCGGGTTGGTAGGTGGCGGCGACCTAGCTGTCACGGAGGGCCGCGGCTCCTCCTCGGAAGATCGAGGTCAGTCCTCGTCCGAAGGTGGTGGCCGGGGGGGCCGTGGAAGTGATAAGCTCGTAGAGCTGTCGCTAGGGCTTGTTGGGTTGGCGGAAGAGTGCTTCCGCTACTACCACCGGACAATCGAGGGCGCTCTGACCGCACTCCATGTCGTCGGGGAGCGCGAACAGCTCGGCGAGAGCGCCCTTCGGGGTGCACGGGGCTCGGTCGAAGAGACTGACGCTTCTAGTCTGGGCCGTGGCCGTGCTGGAGCTGGCGCCGGTGGCGACCGAGCAGAGGACGGAGACGCCGCGGCCCTGCCACAGATTCCGGCGGAGCTTGCGGTGCCGATTGCGCTGCTGGTCCAGTGCCATTCGCTGTCTACGTCGTTAAGCCGGCTGACGTGGTTGGGCTGCGACCTCTACCTCGTGGGGGGGCTCCATTCCGAGCTCAACTACCCCGGCGAGGAGACAATGTTGGAGAAACTGTCCCCGTGGCACAGAAAGGCGTGCACCCGCTCAACGTCGCGGCGCTCTCAGTGTGTCAGCAAAGCGTCGGCCTCCTTCGCAGAATCGGACGAGCTCTGGCCGGAGACGGGCGCTAGGAACAGAGATGTCGCTAGCGGCCCGCGCAGAGGGAGAGATGCGCGCTTGCCGCAGAAGTGGGAGGTCATGGCCACCGGGGCAGCGTGGCTCACGATGGCGTCTACGCAAGCACTCAACCTTGCCGGCACTAAAGGTGCGCGTGGCGCCCACACCCCGGTTGTGGCGCGGACAAGTTGCGGTGCCAAGGCGGATTTAGAAAATGTGAACATAGGCGATAGCGACGCGGTTCTTGCGGCGCAAAATGTAGATGTGGTGGTGGACTGCGCCTCGAGGCTTTCCGTCTCGGCAAGGTCTATGCTCAACGCGGTCTTGCTCAGTCTGTCGGCGCTCACCGACGCCCTGTCATCCGCGGGAACTCCTGCAGCATCGACGAGGCGGACGAAGGCCGTGCTGGGCGAGAGGTCCGCCGGCAACGCGGAGGAGGAGGCGGCCGCTGCCGGCGAAGCCTGGTCAGCGATAGCGTTTCGCGCTGTGGCTCTATGGGGCGAGCTGTCGACGAAGCCGTGGTGCAAATGGTTTACCCCTCTGTGCGGCCGAGCCTTCGAAAAGTTGGTTTGGGGGTCCGACCGGAAGTTGGCGACTGGTTCCGGCACCCACGTGGAGCTCAAACGAGAGCTGACACGAGACGCATTGGAGCTGTGGAAATCGGTGACGGGTGCGTGGCAGGTGCGGCGGGCGGACACACTGGTTCGTCTGGCCTTGGACGGAGACGCGGATGGGCAGAACAGGATGGACGACGGCGCGTTGGTGGAAGAGACTCGTGTCTGCGCCAAGGCTGCCCTGGAGGAGGGTTTGGAGCAACTGCTGGGCTTGCTCGCCATGCCGCACACGGCCGGCGACGTGATCAATTTCTACGGTGGCGATCTGGCCGTCGCTGAGGGGAGCGTTTCTTCTGCCGCCGCAAAGGTTGCCCACGCAATCGCGGCGGCCGCACCTCGTTGCCCGCCTACCACTGCCGCGCGGGTCGCGTCAAGCATGACCGAGGAGTCAGCATCTATGGAGGTGGAGACTGCGACGCCCGCGTCTCAAGGCGATCTCCTCGTAGGCCGTGGTGAAGTGTCCACGCTCACGTCGCTCCTTGAGCGCCCGGGGTTCTCGGGTTACCTCCCCAAGGTGCTGCTGGTGCTGCGAATGGCCTTGGAGGCCGAAGCAAGCGCGTGCAACACACCGTCACCGTCCGCGGCGCAACGCCGCCCTCTCGCCGCTGCCGTTGCCGCCGCCCTAAGCGGCCGGCCGGAGGGGTCTCTCGAAGCTCTGGTGACGGGAGCTGTGGTGCCGCAGCAGCCGAACGAGGTCGGTGGGAAAGTGCGGGGAACGGAGGACGCCATGGTCGTCCTCAGCCTGGTCGTCGGGTACCCTGGAGCCGGCGGAGTCGTCGCTGGAGAGGGACAGGAGGCCTTCGGGCTGGACCAGAACGTTTTGCGGAAGCGTCTCATGCAAGCGCTTTTGCGTACGGTGGGGTCTTGGGCGGGACAACGGACCGGGCATGACCCTCGCAGGAGTTCTTTGCCGAGCAGGAGGTGCGAGCACGACGGGAGGAAGGGAGAAGGGGCTGTGGATCTGGCCAGCCTGTCTCTGTGGCTGGCCTCGAAGGATAGCATGTTTGCGCAGCTCGCGGTGTCAGTGATGGGCGTCGCGCGTGGGCTCGTGCGCAGGCTTGAGGCGCGCGAGAGCGCGACAGATGAGATGGAGACGGACATAGTCGCGGCTAAACGGGAAGTAGAAGAGGAAGAAGCGGCTCGCTCGCTCGCGCGATGCCTAGAGTTGTTGGCGACCGTGCTGCGGCCGCCTGCTGGCTCGTCCGTGGATGAAAGCGATACGGACTCGGAGGACGCTGATTCGTTGCCAAGCGTGAATAATTTTTTCGCTGGAACTGATGACGTGGACAGAGGAATCTCGGCCGCCGGTAGTGCCGAGGGGGCGATGGCAGTGGCTGGAGCTGACCCGCGGCAGGAACCCCCCTTGGTGTGCACCTTCGTTTCGAGCCGAAAGCAGTTCGTGATGCAGCACTGGTACCACTGCTATACGTGCAACCTGGTGGTCGATAAGGGGTGCTGCCGACTGTGCGTCCGTGTGTGCCACCGCGGGCACGACGTCTGCTATGCCCGCCTCTCCTGCTTTTTTTGCGACTGCGGGAACGGCTCCGCGGAGAGCGCCGCCGGGGACGGCGACACGCCGCCGCCCTCCCTTGAAAACTCGCCGGCTTCCTCGGCTGGTGTCGATGCGCTAACTGGCTCCCCGCCTGCCCCAAGCGGTGCAGGCGCCGCTTGGAGCGGCGCAGGCGGCGCGAGTGGCGCCCAGGAAGGCTGTCGCACCAAGTGCGATTGCCTCAAGGCACGCACGAAGCGGGAGCTAGACTCCATCCTCCACCCTTCCCCAGCTGCAACAAAGGCTGTCGCTGGCGATGTAGATTCGGCAGCTGGCCGGGCGCGAGGTGGGTCACGCGATGGACGCATGGCCAGCTTCCGAAAGCAGGGGGGTGCTAAAACTAGTGGCCGCGGACGCCTCAGCCGAGCGGCTGTATCGCGAACGAAAGCGGCCGCGCGGGCCGCCGTAGCGGCAGCCGCGGCAGCGGTTGAGTGGCGAGATTCTCCAGCTCAGGTGGCGTCCATGCGCGCGGCCCTCTTTGGCGATGCAGGGAGAAGCTCCGGCATCATGGAGGATCTGCATGCGGCGCACTCGGTTCTACTCGCCAGATTTAATGCCCTGCGCGAAACTGTGGGGGTCGCTGGAAGGGACGTCACAGGGGACGGAGAAGGCCGTGGCCACCATACCTTTGGCAGGAGCAGGAGCGGTGGTGCCGCTGGAGCCACGGATGTGCGCCCGTGGGATGCCCTCTGCGAAGTGCCTCACGCTGGCGGCATCTCTGCGACATTTCCTTCGGCGCTGCAGCCGGCGGCCTTCCTGCGATGCCGGGCGCTGCTGGATCCGAGCGGCAGAGTGCCGGCGTTCCCGCTGTTGGCACCGGCGCGCCTCGTTAGGAACGGAAGCTTGGACGTCCGCCTCCCGAGCGAAGGAGCGCGCGCAAGGCAAGACCGGACCGCCATGGCCCTTCACGGAGTGGTGCGCCGTAATCTCGCGGCAAGCTCCTGCGGAAAGATGGCGGTAGCAGAGGGTCAGAAGGTGCTCATAGTCGATCCAGTAGGCGTGCTCGCGTTGCGCTACGCGACTGTGGCCGGCGGCGGCGGCAGCGGCAGCGGCGGTGGGGGGGGGGGTGTAGCCGGGGCATCTGGGGCTAAAGTATCGACGGCGGCTGCCTCGGCGCCAGGGTCGCGCATGGCGTCCTCCCCGTTGACCAGCCCTGCGGACTCGCCCGTCGACCGCAGTCACCTGTGCGTCGTGTCCACGATGGCGGTGGGTTTCGACGTTACCGGAATGGCATTCAACCCGGCGAACGAGCGACACCTTGCGGTCTGGGGTCTGCGTCAGTGCTGCGTGATTGTGCTGAATTCGCGCGGCGTGGCGCTGAGGCGTGTACAGGTGGGAGTCGGGAGTCGGAGTCGCTGTCTGTTGTTGTGTAGGTTATCGTCTATTTTATTTTTATTTTTTTTCATGTACGGCTCATAGAGCTGCGTAGTTTTTGGTTCCGCTCGTTGGCCGTGTTCGATCGGTATGTATGCATCACAGCATGCAACATGGTTCCTCAACGCCATCTGTGCAAGTGTAGACTGGTTCTTTGCTTTCGAAAGATGCTGCTTCGACCATGAAGTAACCAGCACGGGAGTAGAGGGAAAGTTTGTCTGCGGGCTTTTGCTGGCGGTGGTGCATTTTTGATATATTATCGCAGTGCTACTGTTGAACCTTTTTTTACAGCTTCAAAACGGATCCAATTTCATTATGAGGAAGTTTGTCCTTGAACGTGGGTACCTATGTATGTACATAGAGCAGTTATAAAGGGGGGGGGGGGGGGTCCCCCTTTTTTATAGCTGTTTTTTTTTTTATGAAACCTACTCTAATTTTAAGTAGTTTATTCCCAAAACGTGCGTGGTTTTCCTAAAGGGCAAATTGAGCGCCGACGTTTTTTGTTTTTATTTCGTGAGTAAGCCTCTTCTTGTCGCGGGGTAAAGGTTTTGCATCAAAACAACCAACGCCTCCTCCCACCGTCGTCCCCCCCGACGGGTATGATGTATGATACGCACGCAGGTTAACCTTTCTTTCGGTGCGTTTGGATCGGCGGGAGGGAGTGGCGAGACTGGCAGAAGCGGCGGAGGCGCTGGTGTCGGGGGAGAGGATTGCAGCACGTGTGTGCTGAAGGCCATCTGGGTACCACGATCGCAGGTACTGGTATGGACGGATGATTGTTTGGGCGGAGGGGGGTGTACTCATGTCAAGCATGGCCGTAGTCGGGGGGGGGGGGGGGGGGAGCTTAGGGTCAGTTTGTTCGTCCGTGTGGAACAGCGGTGTGTGCCGGCAGTGACATTGTAGAGGACGGCATGTTTTTTTCCCTACTGTGATTTGTTGTGGACCCCCCCACACACCCGAGACCCCGTGGGGGTTATTTGTATACCCGATACCTGCTATTAATAGCTCTTTGAGCGGCCTTCGAGTTTTAGGAACAATCGAACAGATCAAGACAGTAAAGGACAGGAGGAAAATAAGTGAGCCACTTGCGCTCGTAGGGCGATTTGTAAGCTGGGCTGGGCAATTCCCAACCATACCTGCAGCTTCGCAGCGAAACGCGGTACCCACTTTACAACTGCACCTGCTTCTGGGAGACAAACTTACTTAAAGTTTGAATTCGACACGAGTCGACGAGCGAAGAAAGGGCTGAAGACTTCTCGCGATAAAAATGCCTGCCAAGGCAAAAACCGTTGCAGGGAGGGGGTAGAAAAGCCGGCTACGTAAACCCCGGATCTTACGTCACGAAGAGAAAGGAGAAAAAGAAGGGCGATGAGAAATGGGATGGAAAAAAAGAGCAAAAAAAGAGTCCCGAATCGATTTTTGGAGTAGCACATACCTGGTGCATGGGTTAGCACTGCTGTCTTGCGCACGTGGCCTCGTTGCGGCTGCTACTCGAGATCCTTTGTATGCGCGACTGACTGATTGTCAACCGGGCAACGAAACAATGTGTTGCTGTCGCTTTTGATTGTTTTTTCAATGTTTTGGTCAAAAACGACACCGACGACAACACCAACTCGCCGCAGGTCTTACTAGCGGCGGTCTGCACGCAGTTCATCCGGGTCTATGATCTCTCCACCGACGCCGCGGCCCCGGTCCACACCTTCTACCTGCCGGCGACGGCGGAGGATGCCTCGGGCGACGGGGTTGGCTCCTGCATACGCGACGTGGAACTTGTCCCCTCCAAGCCGGCTCCGGCTCCGACGGCCTCTTCGCACACGCTGGGTCCTTCGGGCGAGGCCGTGGTGGAGGGATCAGCGGACGCCACGAGCACTTTCCCGCCCCCCCTCATGGCGACGGCTATCGTACTCACGGGCGCTGGGCGGCTGTACAGCAAGGGGCTGCTGGCCCCGAAGAAGTCGGCGGCAGCTGGCGGCGGCGACGATGATGGAGCGGGAGCGGCTGGCTATGCCCACGACGGAGAGATTCGCCACAGGATTGTCATCCCGCCAGGGCTGGAGGAGGAGGAAGAAGTAGAACCCGCAGTAGGAGCAGGGGATGAAGAGGGAGGTGGTGGTGGTGGTGGGGGCGCTGGAGGACGGGGAGGTGGAGCCGGCGGTGGAGGCGGCGCGCGCGGTGGCGGAGCGGACGGTAATAACAACAGTGAGGGCGGAGGCCGTCGCGGCCGCAGTGAGAGCGTAGGCGGGGTAAGCGCGGATGCCGGTGGTAGCGGCAGGGAGGACGAAGAAGTGGAGTCGCCGGCCTCTGCTCCCGAGTCCCCGAGCTATCTCTACCTCAACGCGTTTGCCGGCTGCGAGTTCGACGACGGAGGCAACGAGTCCCCGGACGAGGGCCATGTGTTCGCGGAGCCAGGTTTGCGGCGCCGCGGTTGGAACGCGGCGGCGGCATCCGCCGCCGCGGCGTCCTCTTCCGCCGCGGCTGCGGCCTCTGCTGCGGAGGCTGTCCTGGCGATGTCCCCCCTCCGCCTGGCGAGGGCGTCTGCCCAGGCGGCGGAGACCGCCTCCGCTTCCTTCGGCGCGCTCCACTTTTCGGGCCGGATGGGCCTCCTCGTGGTCGCACGCGGAGGGAAGTCCACCCTCGCCTTAAGACTGGATGGCGCGGGCGCCGAGACGGAGGTGTCGGGGGGGTTTGTTCTTCTCCCGCGCTGCAACGGTGGGGGCGCTGGCGGGGATACCGGTGGTAGTGGTGGTGGTGGTGGTGGTAGCAATGCAGATGCCGAAGTAACTCCGACAAGCCAAGGCGCTGCGGCGAGCTCTCCGCGGTCTGAGAGAGCGGTGGCCGCGGCTGCGGCGTCGTTAGCCCTGGAGACTAACTCCTGTCTTCCCCCATACACGCGCTTTTTGGACTATTGGGATGGGGCGGGCGGCTTAGCCGGGGAGAGCGGAAGTGGATGCGGAGGTGGTGGAGCCGCGACCGCGGCGGCATCCCTTGTGTGCGTGGCCGCTGGAGGGAGCAGGGTGAAGTCGGATCGGGTGCTCGCGATGAGAATCAGCGGCGGTAGTGGAGAGAGGAATCCGGTAAGCGGAAAATCCCGTCGGGTTGACAGTCTCTTGCCCAATATTTGGTAGCTCTCACCGACTCCCTCTGGAGACACGGAGGTCATCTTGCTGTAACGGGGAAGAGGGCCGAGTAAGAAAATGTACCTGGTACGTTTTCATGATAGTGTAGTGTTATGATTTCGCCTCTGCCGATAGAAACCTCGGTTTGATGGTATGTGTGCGAGCCGTTCTGGGCCGCAATCCTTTCGGCGTGGTTGGCGGATGGTGCTCAAGCGTTTAGAGCCCTGCCTTTCCCTGAGGCGGTGGGTGAACGAGGTTTGCACTGGGGAGTCTGTCGAATCTATGTATTAATATATAGGCGGACAGCTGGAGGATAAGGACGTAAGGACTCCCACTCGACTGGTCTACTCTCGGTTTTGGCACGAAACTGGAATAGTACCTTTTTTAGAACTGCAAGAAACTGGTCCACACTAATTCCTAGTAGTATTACCTCGAGAATATGGGTGCAATTCTGAAGGGATTTCATGTGAACGCCCACCCTTCCTTCCGGGTCTGTCTTTCCGTCTCTAAATGCAGGCGGAGCTCGAGCTTCAGCACCTGAGGTGGCCCCGCCGAAGCGTTGCTCAGGTCGGCCCTGCAGCGTTTGCCGCCCTGTCCCGCAGTCTCGTTGCCGGGACGGTCCAGGGGATGTGCGTGTGTCCACCCCCGCCTGCGGTTTCACCGCAGCATGCGGGTGGGGTTGAGGTCGGGGGCGGGCTGGGACTGAGACCAGGAGCCGCGACGCGCGGCGGCGGCGAGGAGGTTGGTGTTGGTAGTGGTAGCGGTGGTGGTGGCGGTGGTGGGGGTCGTGTAGGCGTAGGCCAGGTCGGGGACAGCTCCCACGGGCTTCAAGCACCGTTTGTCACTCCCGTGCTTATGGTGCTCTTCGATAACGGAAGCGTCCAGTGCTACACCAGCCCAGCTCATGTCTCAGCCGTCGAGAAGGAGCGGACGCGGGCGATAGAGAAGGCGGCTGCAGCTACCGTCGCGGCGGCGAAAGCGGCGAAGGCGGCGAAGGCGGTGGTGGCCACCACCACCACCGCCGGCGTTGCCTCGGAGGGGCAGTCCGCTACACAGGCGCTGGCGTCGCCGTGCTCGCCGCCAGCAAGAGAGCACAGGGAGGCGGGGGACAATGAGGACGAGGAAGCGGAGACAGAGGCGGATTGGGCGTCCTCCGTGGCAGCGGCGGCCGCCATGTCTATCATGGATAAGGCGGAGAGACTGCTTCTACGCAGCAGGACTATCGCGTCCTCCGAGACGTCAGGCGTGCGCGCCTCGGCGGCAATCGCTGCCGCGCGTGCGCGAGACCAGGCGGAGGACCGCACCTCGCCCGCAGCAAGGGGTGCTGGGGGTGCTTCCGAAGGGTCCTCGAGCCACCGCGCTCCGCCACCGCCGCCGCCGCCACCGCCGCCGCCGCCGCCGCCGCCGCCGCCACCGCCGCCGCGACCGAGGCGTTGGCACGCGCCCCCGTCGTCCACCTCCTCGCTGAAGACGCTGAAGGAGGGGCTGGCCGCAAGGCGCGCGGCGGACCGGGCCCAGCGACTTGCGTGGGCGTCCTACGCGGCCGGCGGTGCGAGCGGCGGTGGCGGCGGCGATGGGGATGCGCAAGCGCTGGTGCAACAAACGCAAGCACAAGCAGCCGAGTTTAACTCATCGCTTCGGCGGAGTGTGGCGGACAACATGCTGGCAGAACGGGGCGGCGCGCGAGGCGGAGGAGGGGGGACAGGAAGAGGGGGAGCGGGGGGGGGGGGGTTAAGCTCGAGTGGGCAGGACAGCACAAGCGATGATGATGCGGTTGTTTCGTTCCGGCCTCAGGTGAGGACGCCGCGGGGGGCCGGCGCCAGGAAAATGGGCGTCGTTGTTTTCGCCCGCTGTATATGTGTACCACTCTGAACGGAAATGTAAGGAACGTGTGTACATTAACATGGAGTCCCAACGGTTCTTACGTCTCTATCCAGAGTGATGCGTATTGTAGTTGTGGTGGGAATGGATCGCGGTGGACATGGAGGGTGCCGTGGCCTCTTTCTGCCCTTTCACCGTCTCACATAAGTTCTAAGCAGTTTGTCCCCAAATGGGGGTGCAATTCTCCAGGGGCTTAACCTACAGAGCTCTGCACCCGCGTGCTGGGGACGAAACTGCTGGGGGGTTGCTCTAGAGTTGGAACGTTTTTTCGGTAGTACAAAAAAGGGTGGAACTGAAGCCTCGCGGAGTTTTTCTGAGCTAGTGATACAAGTTGAACTGTAGCCGTCAGCGATTGATTGGATTGGATACCATCGGTTTGTTCATCGCTGCTTGTGATAGCAGTGCACGTAATGCGTTAACGGATCCGTTTTTTTTTTCATGTCGGTTCCACGAGAACTTCGGAAATTGTCCACGCGAGCACACGTTTGTTTGTCTTTTCCATGCGTCCAGGATCACGTGTTGCGCTTTTGCCTCGATTTGGCGCCCCCTGCTGCGCATGTAACAGCCCTTGCGTTTCGCTTCCCCACGGCAAATTGTGCCTCCGTTTTGTTTGTTTTTTCGGCAGGCATTGCGCGGGGACGGGGCCGGCTCGCGTTCTCCCGCTCCGGCTTCTGCACCAGGCGCCGAAAGCGCACCACGATTCCCGCCCGAGGTGAGAAGTACGAGTGGGGACATCGCGACATGCCTTAACTCTTTGCACTACTGAAAAAAGGAAAATGTGCCACACTTATCACAAGTAGTACGCCCCCCCCCTCCGCCCCCCCCCTCCCCAAATGGTGCTTTTGTAGCAAGTTTTAGGAGGTTGTCCATAACCCCGTTGGGACTTTAGAGAGAAAAAATGCAGCACGGTCGCATTATCATCGGTTCGCGCTTGATGATCTACTGTAGATCTTGCAGGGCAGACAAATTCCTGATCTATATGATCTGTATGATCTGAAAGATTTGTATGGTCTAGCTTATGTTTCTGGGTGGGAGCCGTGTAATCTGCCTGGTCTACGTGCAGTAGTATTCGTTTCGGTCCGTCCACCATCGTGTTTGTGTAAATGCATCCGGTCCGGGATGCGGTCACTTTTCCTGCGCGCGGGTTTGTTGCCAGAACACAGCACCCTCACAACTTCTTGCCGCTCTTCCCGCCCCTCTCCTCCCTGCCCGATCCGAGCAGATATTCGAGTCTCTGGAGAATGTTACCAGCGACCCGCGACTGTCCTACTGCGGCCAAGCGATTGACCCTAGTCACACGGACTCCCAGGTGGGGACGTGTACGTCCTGCCGTGGTAGTCGGTACCGTGGTAGCACTTGCGAGGTTTTGCTAGAGAAACAAATACCAGGTGTAAATAGGTATGCAGTAGTTCTTGCTGCACCCCCCCCCGCGCTTCCTGCCCCGAAGCCGCGTATGTTTGTATTTTGCTGCCGAATGCGGAGGCACCGCGCAGTTGGTTGATTGACCTACGCACGCCGCGCGCTGATTTTCTTTCCGTGTTAGGCGTGGGTTTCGTGGCTTCGCCCTGTTTAAGCGAAACGCAGGAGACGTTTATCATAACTATCCCTCGCCCGATGTTGCAAGGAGGAAGAGGAGGATTGCCGGGGCAATGAGGGGAGGGGAGGGGGGGGACAGTATAGCGCGAGCGGGGCGACGAGAACCCGCTCTCCGACGGTCTACGAGGTCTGCGGGTAGCTACCAATCGACCGGTCTGTTGGACAAAAGGCAAACCCGGGAACTTACCTGCACCCTAACGCCACCCAACCCAACCCTACCCTATCCCCGGCGCTTGCCTGGCCTCGTGCCACGCGAAATCCCGCACTTTTTTTTTTGGGTCGTTTTTTTTGTCAAACCTAGGTTCGCTCGAAGCTGAGCAGGGACACGCAGGGGTACCTGATCACCCCGAGGGCCGACGGGGGGTCTATCGGGCTGTGGCTGCGCGGCTGCCCCGCTTTGAGGATCGCGGCTGTTCGCGTACAGGTGAGGCCAGTGGTGGGCTAGGCGTTGCGCAGGGCGTTATCGTTACGGGCGCTAACTTCTCGTGTCCGAGGCTTCAATAAAGACATCGGCGCGCGGGGGGAAAACGTTTTTGTAACAGCCAATGCGCGACTACTGTGAGAACACTGTCGAGATTTTGAGGGTGGCGTTGGCGTGGGGTCCTAGGTTTGGGTCAGGTGAGGAAGCGGATTTGGACATGCAAGGTATTACGTACTACAGTACTTTTTCTATTGTCTGCTCTCGCGTTTTCTTGGGAGCTGCAGAAGGAAAAATCGCGAATGTTTTTTGTGATTTTGCTTCGTGGTTGTTTGTCCTGGGCACGCTTTGTTTTTCGGTGGGCAGTATTTTGCACGGCCGCGCGTTCTGCAGGCGTCTGACGGAACGGCAGAAAGTGCTCGAGCGCGGGCGCTTCCGTGGCGAGCGTCCCGTGGAGTGTGGGAGCTCTCACGCCCTGGTGGTGGTGGTGGTGGTGGCGTTGATGGTGTTGTTGGTGGTGTGTTGATGCTGGTACTGGTCTTGGTGCTGATGCTGGGCTTCGTGGAGCTTGCCGTTGGTGGTATAGTGTTGGATATCGTTTCAGTTGCGATATGTCAATTTATCGAATTCTCTACATCTTTACTATCGAACTTGTGTTTCCCTCCCATCCCCTTGCGTCTCCCTTGTTCTTTATACAGGTACTGAAGGAGAGCTTCCATGTATCAGATTTTGAAATCGTATCGATTGGGTTTCTTGTTTGTATTTTATCGTTATACCTGGTGGTATATACCTCGGTTTTGTTTGCGTTGTCCAACACTAGTTAATAGTGGGGGCCACGGTGCTTCTGTTGGGGTTGATGTGTTGGTGGTGTTGGTCTCTTCCCGCCTATTTGGTTGTCGAAAATGGGGCTGTTTTGTTTTTTTTTCGACTTTTCCTCCCCCGCTGCCGTGGGATGTCGTGTCATGATTTTTTTTTTTTTTTTTTCTCCGCCTCGCGGCCGTTGCACAGCTGGGTCAAGCGTCCGTCGACCACATCCCGCGGGAATTGCGCATCATGGGGCGCACGATCCTGACTCAAAAAGGGAAGACAAAATGGTACGATCTGCCTCTGACAGAACAGGAGATCGAGCACGGCGGCACTGTCGGTGAGCCCCCCCGACGATTTTGTATTTAGTAGGCGTGCTTTTCCGGGGGGCGGGGAGCGCCAGGGATGAGGGTTTCGTGTGGTGACATCTTACCAGTGTACAATCGCTACAAAAATGCGAAGTATCGGGTATAGCATGTACCAGGTAACATATACCAGGTACCTGGTATTTGTGACATATCTGGTACCTGGTATGCAAGTAACGTATACCAGGTATCGTACCAGAAAAGGTACGTATAGCATACTTACAACGCCCCGCAACAATCACATATTCCTGGTATCTGGTAACATATAATACGGCGCTCGTCCGTACAGGTCCCGTCGTCGTGAGCGTTTCCTCCTGTCACGACGGAAGCAACCACCCGCTCATCGACGTCCTCGAGGTTTACGCTCGACCGCACCACCCAAAGACGAGTCTGGCGCCGTCAGGGTCGTCGTCTCGCCTCTCTGGCGGCGTGGCCGTGGCGGACACGCCGTTATCGTCGGCTCTCGGAGCGAACACGGTGGAAGCGCTCAGCGCCTGCTCCCGGCTTCTCAGCCACGCCCTGGGCTTGGCGTCGGCTGCTGCGTCACCGATCGCGGAGGCTACGGTGGGAAGCGACGGGCCGCCGGAGCCTGGGGCGGCAGTAGTGGGCGACGGCCTGCTTCGTCAGCTCGGAGACTCGGCGCTCTCGGTCCTTTGCAAGACATGCCTCGCCTCGGACAAGGCGCGGTGGCGCGCCCTTCGCGCGTCGTCGCGGTCCCTCCTGATGGCCGCTCAGCCCGACGCAGCGCGCCGCGTCGAGGCAGTTCATAGCGCGTACACGGCGGAGGTGACGCTAGCACTCGTTGGAGGGGGTGTCGGCGGCGGCACCTCCGGTGGCGGTGCGGGCGGTCAAGGCGGCGGCGGTGGCAGCGGCGGGTTAATGGAAGCTCCCGCGTCACCTGAACTGCTGACGCGCGTGGCACAGCTCTGCGTGCGGGTCTGCATGAGGCGCCCAGAACTCCTGCGGGAGGGGCTTGCCCCGGCGCTCGCGGGTGGTAGCGGCGGCGATGGTGAAGACCAGGGGAAGCTGTCAAGCCGCTTCGTGTTCCCGGCTTTGGTGCGGCGATTTTGGAAGTCGTGCGTCTGGCGAAGAGACGACAGAAGCAGCACGCAAATGGTGCTTCGTTGCGTCCTACACCTGGCCGTGCATGAGTTGCGAGCGGCGGGAGCCGCGACCGCGGCGGCGGCGACGGCGGCGGTGACGGAGGGGCCTGTAGAAACGCAGGCGGCCAGTCTCAGTGGAGACCTTCACAGCACGGAAACTGACGTTCTCCGCGCAGGACTAGGAGAGCTCATGCCGCTGCTGCGGTCGAACGTGGCGCGCGTCTCTCAGGCGTCGTCGACTTACTTGACGACCCTGCTTCTCGGGGCGATGCCGGCGACGACTGGTTTGCCGGGATCGTCACAAGGTTCGCAGGGTGTCGGGGCTCATGGAGCCGGGGCGGGCGGCGGTTCCTTCACCCAAGGCGGAGCAAGCGGCGAGCCGGAGCCCGACGATGGCTCGCCCGGGACCGGTGCGAACGTGGCCAGTGCCGGAGCATCGCTCGGCGTAGCTTCGGGCTCTTACGCCGCGTCTGCTGAGAGCATGTCGGAGGCGGAGGGCAGGATAGAGACGGAGGCAACGTCGGACCCGGGGAGCGACTCCGACGGTGATGTTGAAGGAGAAAGTAGCAGTTGTAAGGACGGCGATGGCGGCGGTGGCGGTGGCAGGCGGGAAATGGAAAGCTCGGGGCGCAGAGTCGACCCCGCAACGACGGTGCAACTGACGCGGGGGGGGCTGAAAAGAGCCGCGCAGCTGAGAAGCCTACTCGGGGCGGGAGAGCGAGAGGGTGGAGTCAATGGAGGGGATGGCGCGGCTGCAGCTGCGCGCGGGGGTAATCCCGCCGCGGCAGGAGAACGGGCGTCTGCGAACAAAAAATCTGACCCAATTGCCCCTCCCATTGCCTTCGGCGACCTTCTGTCGAGCTCGAGGAAGAGGGCGAGAACGTCTCCGTCCAGCGACGGAGTATTTGGCCGTGGTTCCGCCCCCAGGAGCGGCGGTGGCGGTGCTGCTACTGACGACGACCAAGCTGCTAGCCGCGGATCTAGAGCAGACTCAGACGCAGCGGCGAGAGCGGCGGACCAAAAGTCGCGCTTGCCTACCGGGGAGCCCCCTTCTGCAAGTGGAAGGAAGCTCGAGACAGCAGAGGTGGTGGCGACGACGGCTGCGGCTGCTGCGGCTGCGGCGGAAGTAGTAGCGGCCGCGGCACATGCAACGAGCGTCGCTGCTGCTGCTGGTGCGGCGGTGGCGGGAAACGATGCGCCTGGTGCGAACGCCGCGAATTCGAGCAAGGTGTGTTACCGTTGTGACGGGTGCGACGACTTCCCCCTTCAGCACGTCCGGCACCACTGCCTGGTTTGCGCGGACTTCGACCTGTGCCCGCAGTGCTACGAATTGTGCCACGGCCCCAATAGCCAGTTTCAGGGCGGGAACGTGATGACGCTGGGCGGGCACAGCACGGCGCATGGGATGGAGACTGTCCAGGTGAGGTCGGTATTGGTGAACGCCTTTTTTGCTGCTGCCTCACGTGAAGACGCCATAGGTGTGCTGACACGCAGGTGTTATTGGATACCAAAGGAACACCTTTTGTGTGCCCGTGCGTTTTTTTTTAACGTTTCATTTTTTGTGGGACAACCAACAACCGGTTATTTTCTCCAGCTTGTTTCTTTTTTTTTTGCTGGTGACATTTTTGGTGGTGCGCTTGGGGATGACCGTGGAGCGGGCTTGGGGCCGATGTCGCCGCTTTCAACGTGGACTTATGTTGTGATAACGCTATATTCCGTTTTGTACAGCGGTGATGTTTTTTTGCCCCCCCCCCGTTTCCACACATATTTTTGAATCGTTTGCATCTTGTCTGTAGATACCGCACACAGATTTAATCTTGTCTTATGGATGCCGAACAAAATGACGATCTTGATCGCCTCTCCGTCTCACCACTTTTTTTTTTCAAGCACCAGGTGGTATAATAGGCACCGTATAAGAGATATGCATGTATATGTATGGTACACGGCGTTTACGACTCGTACTTATTTTGTCCATTCTATGATAGGTTAACGCCGCGCAACCGCCGAGCCA
The DNA here is from genome assembly GCA_031763025.1 of Macrocystis pyrifera. Classification (NCBI taxonomy): domain Eukaryota; class Phaeophyceae; order Laminariales; family Laminariaceae; genus Macrocystis; species Macrocystis pyrifera. Next base: position 7,361,130 of record JASSKH010000007.1, on the reverse strand, counting down.
GCCGGGCACATCCCCGGAGCAGGGGGCGCCGAACTCAGCTGGAAACCCCGATCCCAGCGGCGCCGTCGGCGCGGGCGACGCAGTCTACGTGAGCTCGACGAAAAGCGGCAGCGAGAAGGTCGCCGGCGGGGAGCACGCGGAGACAAACCTTTCAGAAGATCGCGAGGGGAAGGGGCGCAACGGCGATAACGAGCTGGGGGAGGAGGATGAGGAAGACGAGGAAGAGGAGGAGGACGAAGAGGAGGAGGAAGACGAAGAAGAAGAAGAGGAAGAGGAGGAGGAGGAGGCAGAGGGAGAGGGGGACGAGGAAGAGGAGGAAGAGGAGGAAGAGGAAGATGAAGAGGAGGAGGAAGCAGCAGGAGGAGCAGGAGAAGGGGAAGAGCATGCGGGAGAGGGCGCGGAAGCTGACGAGCAGGAGGCCGAGCACGACTTGGTGGTGGTGGACGGAAGCGGCGGGCTTGGGCAGGTGGAGACCCGGCCCCGCTTGGAAGACAAACAGGGAGGAAGAACGGCGTCGCAGGACGTTGCCAGGGATGCCGACTTGACGTTGGGGGGGGAAGACGCGACGGCGGAACGGCAGAACCGCGAAGACGACGACGACGAGGAAGAGCAGGCGGAGGAGGAGGAGGAGGAGGAGGAGGAGGAGGAGCAGGAGGCTTCGGTGCTGACCGAGGCGCAGCGGGGGGTGCGCGCTGCCAAAGCCTTGGCCGAGACTGTGGCCATGCACGAGCTATCTTCTAAGCTTTTCCCCCTCCTGGTGGAGCGGCTCCCAGAAGTTCTCGGGCGGGATACCACGGAAGATCACTCAGGTGACATACGGAACCGGCGGCCGGCGATTTTCGGTGCACTCGGGACGGGAGGGGTGGGGGGGCGGGCGGGCGCGCGGGTGCAAGCGGTCAACTGCTTTTTTGTTTTCAAGTATGCCCACGTTTTGGTTTAGAAAACCACTTGCATTCAGATTTGTTGTCCTATCAGTAGTGTGATGATAAACTGCGAGGTACGTGATTTCAGACCCGGATTTTTTTTTTCGCGGCACCTTTACTACTAATACTTGGAACAACTATCCCACAGTGATTCCAAGTAAATGTGTCCCCGAAAGTTGAGAAGGGCTTGAGGGCTATCTCCTTGAGCACTACTGCACTCCCGTCGCGAAGACTAAACGCTTGAAACTAGACTCAGATTTAGGTTTCTGTACACTACGCATGTGAAAAAGGTTTAAGGCGTATTGTGAAAACATATTTATCAACCTGAAAAATTAAAGCTGTGAGATGGGGATTTCGTCGAAACTCATCTTTCCGAGCTGTGTGTGGTACTTCGATCGCACGTACGACGGGTTTTATATGGCCTCATGCAGGAATTACGGTCTGTAATATGACGAAGACAAAAATACATATGTACCAGCGTACGGTGGTAACATTTTTTGGGCCTGTCGGATTACGTTCGTGTGCGCTTCGTGCAGTTTTTGTCGCTGCAGGCGTTGGCAGACTGCGTGCGGTGGGTTCTTACCCCAAGTGCCTTGCCTTGCTGCCTACCCCTCCCGCCCCCCTTCACTTCGCGCTTGGTGCAAGCAAAATGCCTGTCTGGTCGGTGAAAACCCGACGTGCCCCGCCCCGGCATTGTTGGGGCGCGAGGGTCTATGGCCATACGACTACGGCCGTTCATGGCATGATTACACCCCCTCCTCCGCCCCCCGCGCACTCAAGCGATGGGTTTAACGGGTTAACCGTCACCTTCGCTGCTTCACGTGATGATTCACGTGACGTTTTAAGTTACGTTTCACGTCGTATTCCCCCGAAGCCCAACGGCGCGTCCAGTCTGTGTTTTCTCTCCTGCGGTGACCGATTCCGCCCCGAGCCTCTCTGCTGCAGACCGAACATGGCTTCAATGTTTGGGTTAACGCCCATGTCGTGCGCTGCCAAATTGTGCAAACGCTCGCGACCGCCAGTCCCGCCCCAAGATAAAATGGTTGATACAGACCTCAACGGTAATGTTTCTGACTCACCCCCCCCCCCCCCCCCCCCCCCCCCCTTTCTCCGCACGTCCGCGCTGCCGCTTGCCTTGGTGCCGCACACCACCAGTAACAGGGAGCGCAGGCAGGCCGGGAGTTACAGCGGCAGCGGCCGTGCGAGTTAGCGCCGCCGTCTCATACCTACGCCTCCTCGCCGCCCTCGTCGCCCGCGCCCCTAACCCGGACGAGGCCTTCGTTCGGGCGCGCCTCCTCCTCGTAGCCCTTGTCAAGATTGTGGCGGTCAAGGCATTCGTCATCACAGGCAGTTGCGGGAGACCCACGGCGTCGACACCGTCGTCATCGTCATCGAAGTTGACTCTGTCGCCCGACGGCGGAAGCGTTGACGCGGCAGCAGCGGCAGAAGCGCGCACGGTCGGCGTTGGTGCTGGAGTGGAGGCGCGCTCGGCGGCTTCGGATACGGTTGTCCTCTGCATGCAGACGCTCAAGTTTATCCTAGACTGGGCAGAGCAGCCGGTGGTTGGCAGCGGCAGTGGCGGTGCTGGCGGGGGAAGCAGTGGAAGCGGTGGTAGGGCCGTTCACCGCCCGGTGGGGTCAATTCCTACCGCCACCGCAGCGGATTCCGCTTCGGCCTCCACAAGTGCTCCCGCCGCTGCGAGGGGAGCGGGGGCGGGAGTGGGAACGGGGCTAGGACCGGCAGCAACACGGTCGGCAGGCGGTCGCGGGCGGGCCTGAAGTGGCGGGGGTAAGTTACGGGCAGGCCCCGACGTGTCTGCACGGCCTTCGTGCGCGACCAAGCAACGGGGGCGAGGGCGAGGGCGGGGGCGCCGACGGTAGCTCGGCGGGGCTGCGCTTCGTGTGTCCCCTGGTGGACAGGGCGCGGCGCTGCGAGTTTGTGCAGAATGTGCAGCCGGTAAGACATCGGCGCCTGCGAAGAAAACAAATAGATTATTTGTTTCCGGCAGAGACGCTGCACAGGACTTGTCCGGCGTGTGCCGCACCGGTTACAGTCGAGCTGTTGCGAGCTCCACAGGGCTCTCAGCGTGCTGGTGTGGTTCAGTTCTGTCTCGGTACTTTACAAGGGGGGTCGCCACGGTTGTATTGTCGGCTCTCTCGCGCTCCGTTCTCGTTTTGATTACTGCAAGGAAAAGGCGTCTGTCTCTCTTTTGCGGACGTATCTTACTTGTCGCCACGCTCCCGACTCGCGGCTTGTGGGAGCATAGGTCCGCCTCGATAAGAATCTCCAGACGTTTGGTGTCGCACCTGGCTGCCTGCATGCATGCGCATATGTTTTCCCTCACACCCACCCTGTGCGTACCCCCCCTCGTACGCCGGTGCCAATGTCAGGTGGATGCGCCTGGGGCTCCGATGGGCAACGAGCCGCCTTCTTCCGCCGGCGGCTCCGTTGGTGGTTCCGCCGGAAGCGGGAGACACGGAAGCTCTTCGCGCTCGAAGCGACCGAGCAGGCAGAGCGCCGCACCGAAAGCTTTCGGCGCCAAGCGAGCGGCCGCGGCCGGCATGCCTGGGGAGGCCGCCACGCGAAGAGCGATCGGTCGCGCATGCCAGGAGGTGCTGGCGGATGTCTTCTCGTCCGTGTCGCTCTTAGTCTCCAGGAGTAGCGACCCGCCTACTTCCCCTCGGACTGCCGTGGGGGCGGGCGCGGGTGCCGCAGAGACTGGAATCGAAGTCGACGTCATGAATGTCGACGAGGGAGCCCACGGCCCGTCGCTTTCCACCGGTTCCGCGGCGCAGTTTGGTTCCGACGATTGCCGCAGCGTGCAGGCTGTCCTGTGCAGTCTTCTCCAGGTTGCGCTTGTAGTGGCGGGCTCGCCGACAGCAGCGGCTGCAGCCTCGGCGGCGGGGAGAGGGGCGTGCGCTGCGGCCGCGGCCGCGGCAGCGGCAGCGGCCGCTTCTGCCGCCGCAACGTCCCTGAAGCCGACGAAAACGACGGTGTCCTCGGAGTCCGCGCGCGCTAGCAGCGGCAGGGCTTCCGCAGCCGCCCCGACCTCGTCAGCGGCCCCGCCGATGCTGCTTGTCGCACGGCAGTGGCGAGTGGAGGACGGGGAAGACCCGGACGAGGAAGAAGTGAGCGTGCCCGGCAGGGGGGCGGCGGCCGCGGAACGGAGCAACAGCGGAGAGTCCGACTCGGCAGCGGCGGCAGGGATTGCCGCGGCTGCGGGCGTCGGTAGTGCGGCGCCATCGGGGCTTCCTGTGGGATGATCGGGTGGGGTCACGGTAGCCTCTGGAGCTGGTGTGGCCGCCCTGGCAGATCCGTCGTCTCCCGAATTGCTCGGAGCTATCATGGCGCAGCTCCTGGGCGTCGGCGAGTGCGGGAGGGACAATGGGGGAGCGTCCCGTCCCGTTCTCCCGCGCGGTGCTGCGAAGGAGAAGGACGGAGCAAGAGCTTCTTCCGGCGGCCAGGGCAAAAAGGGCCTGTCGAAGGCGTCGCGAGCCGCGGCCGGCGAGGGCGGGGATGGGGGCACCAGGAAGCGGTCTCGCGGTGCCGCCGCTGTCGCTGCCGCCACTGCCTCCTCCTCCTCCTCCACTGCCGCTGCCGTGAACGCTTCAGTGGCGATGTCCTCGGGCTCTTCGAAGGCTGCTGGGGAGACTATGAAGGCGGTGTTTCGGACCCCGTCGGAGGGGCTGACGAGGCTCAATGTGATTTTGCGGACGCCTTCGTTGGCAGTCCTTGCGTCTGTGCTGCAGCTGGCGACGGTAAGAGCGTGTGCGTGCGCTGGTGTAAACGGCCATTGACTTAGGTTCAGCGTATTTCTTTTTTTCTTCCAGTTCCCGCTTGCAAGAAGCCTGTGGGGGAAGTGATTTGCTGTACGTACTCGTACTGTAAATAGTTCGCTGTGTGACCCCCAAGACAGGCAGAAATTATCTTGCATTCAGAGAGAGAGAGCGATTGCTTCCATTGATCGAGGTATAGCGAAACTCGTGGAATGGCTCCCTCGATTCGAAATAGCCCCTTTTGTTTGTTGCCCCGCTGCTGCCTCGGAACGGACGGGAGCCAAGCCGACTTCGAGACCCTCGATACGAGCAAAAGCGACGCTGTGACTGTCGATGAAAAGTTCAACAGACGCACCGGTTGGCTTTGCGGGTAGGGTTATGAAGTACCGGTATAAATCGGCCAGGTGGGTAGCCTTTTGTGTGCTATCAGATACTACTGCTTGCTTCTGCCATCGATCCTGGCCTGAATTCTTGCCGCCCCTCTCCCCCCCTGCGCCTTGCGTGGTCATCGACCCTTTTGTACATTCCCCGTGCCTCGAACAGGCGCTGGCCAGAATGAACAAAAAGTCTCCAAAGATGAGCGGGGGGAGTGGATGGGCGCCGAAGGCGCCCGCGGTCGCCGCCGCTGCCCGGCCACAAGACCTACAGCAGAAGCAGGAGCAGGAGCGGCAGGAGCAGGAGCGGCAACAGGAGCAGCAGCAGCAAGGGCTGACGGCTTGGAAGGCGTTGCTGTGTACTCTCATCGCCGACCGAGAGCTGAAGCCTTTGCGATATGACGCAAAGAGGCTGCTCCGCCGCCTTTGCGTCACCCAGGTGCGTTGCATTCAGTGGTGTCGCCCCCTGTATGGGGGGAGAGAGGGGATGAGGGAGTTCGGCGTTCCTTTTGATTGCGCCTGGCTCTGCTCCTGTGTTGTCGCCGCTCTGAGCATCATTTTTTTTTTTTTCCGTCTCTCAGACGTTTTACGTGGGGTTGTGTACGTTCTCATGAGGACGAGAAGTTCTCGGTGCCCGCAAGAAACGTTTCCCTCCGGCATTGCTCGACACGCAGTGAAAGTTGCCAGGTCGTGGGAGGCCTGGTCAACAAGTAGGCACAAAATAGGAGTCGTCAGCACGTTCTCGTTTCGTCCTCTCGGCTAGCCCCGCGTCCCGTGTTCCATTCGTCATGATGCCGTGTTAGCGTGGAGGCAGAGAGAGAGAGATGGAGGGAGGGAGGGGAGGGAGGGAGGACGGAAGGGAGAGCGGGAGGCAGAGAGGGGGGGGGGGGAGAGACAGAAGAAAGGCGTGGCGTATGCCCTTCCCGCGTCACTTGCGTTTGCAGCCGGTGGCACCTGACGTCTGCTGTCTGACCCGTTCCCGCTAGCGTGGGCGCCCTCCTCCCCTCCCTTCCCCTGACCTACCGTAGACCCAATGCAACCGTCCCATGCCAACCCCAACCAACCAAACTCTACACACTCAACCCGACCTTCAACCCGTTACCTCCTTTTATGTCAAAGGCGGCGTATCACAGCGTGCGAGACAGCTATCAGTTCACCGCGGAGTTGCGCAAGGTGCTGTACTCGTTGCCCCCGCGGGCAGCAAAGTCCGCCTGCGAGGCTCTACGAAATCCACCGGCGTTGTCCTGCGGCGCGTCGGCAGGGTTGGCGCGAAGGCCGTGGAGCGATGCCCCCCCGTGCACCGGGCAGGGTCAGGGCGCTGCTGCTGCTGCTGCTGTTGCTGCTGCTGCGGGTCGGGGGAAGGGGGGAGGAGGAAGAGAGCTTCCGTACACGACGCAGGTGGGTCGTTTAACATTTTTCCAACTCCTAAAATACCCTTTATATATCCTATTAAAAAACTAGTTTTCCTAGAATTCGGCTACTACTATAGCCTATTTATTGATCCTATTAATAGACTACTATGCTAGGCTATTTTCTCATTGTTGGGCTATTTATCTTATTAATAGGCTGTTATACTATGAGACTAATGGTAGCTTTACACTCCTCCCGTTTAACGGGAGTGCAGTAGTCAATGGGTTAGGACTCTGTTGAGTGCTTTGGCCCGAAACCCAAGGTGTCGAATTGAATTCGACCTTGTGGGAAGGTTTGGTGAGGGCCTATTGTGCGGCGCTCTACGTACGAAACAGCTGAGACACTCGCTGGGCCCTTGACCTTGAGCTCCCACGGAGGACACTTGAGTATTTTCGGGGCTGATTCCGTTTTGTCGTGATAAACCAGTTATGTCGCCCTCCGGTGAGTCTAAATTTGTCGTCAGTTTCCGGCAAGGCCACATGCGCCGAACAACAAAACTAGGTACTTGGTTTGACCAAACTTCATCCACCATACCGTCTTCCGACACTGCTGCGCGTTTTTAACGCAGTGTTCGTATACGCCGAGAACAGACGTCGCAAGGGAAGCGCTGGCTTTGTCGCGAAAAATATAAAACGAATCTCACTGGACTGTCATGAGATCGCCCGCTCAAATTTTTGCGGCATACCCAACCCTATCCCCGTTGCGGTCAAACCCGCACGTTGCCCCAGGCACCATAATCTTAGTCTTTTTTTTTTGTTTTGCGTCCATCCCGCTTCTGTACTCGGGGGCACTTTTGACGGACGGTAGCCCTTTTGTTGTTATTGGTATTCTTGTTCTTGTTCATGTTCTTAACTCTCACGTCTTCTAAATATATATATATATATTGTTTTAGTTATTTATTTGTGTTCCTGTGTTCTCAAACACAACAAACAGGTTGCGCTGCACCGATCGCTCACCAGCCTCTTGCACGTGGCCGAGGTGCGACCGGTCAACTGGCGCAAGTACTGCGCATCTCCCCGACTGCCTCGCCTTGAAGAGGGGGCCGGAGATTCGCCCGGATCATCCCCGCCCGCCGCCGCCTCCTCCAACACCACCGCCGCCGGTGGCGCGAACGCTCATGCCGGCACAGCCGCGACCGCGGCCGCGGTCGGAACAGGTACCGAAGAACAAAGTGGCACCGTGCACAGCGCCGAGGACGGTGGCGACGCCGCTGCCGCCGTGCCCCCCGGAAGTAACGCTCTTCTCGAGCAATGCGGCGCCATGCCCCCGGTGTGCCTGCTGTTCGCGCTGTGCGAGAAGGGATGCAGGGGGGACGGGCGGTCGGGCATCGCGGGGGGCGCGAGCGAGCTCGAGCCGTTGGTGTGGCAGTTGCTGGAGCTCACGCTGCGGCAGGATAACTCAGCGACAGCGGTCCCTCCACCACCGCTCGGGCCACCGCGGGAGCGTGGTTCTGGTGGTAGTGGCAGTGGCGCAAGAACGGGACAGCCCGGCGCAGGCGCCTCCAGCCCTGCCTCCGATGTCGTCGGAAAGGGACAGGATGCGGCAGCAGGGGAAGGGGTGGGGGCGGTGCCCGCCAGCGGAGGGGGGAGGGGGGGGGGACAAGCGCGCGCGGTCCCCTGCGGAGCTGCTCATCGCGCAGGGGCTGGTCGGCCCCGACGCGCTGGTAAAGATGGCGCAGAATTTGCTGTCGCCCGTGGCGGATGCGGACGCTCGGAAACGCACGGCGCGGGTTTTGCACCACCTGTGGGCGGCGAGTTCGCCAGGTTCACGGTCAGAGGTGTGTGTGCGTGTGTGTCGGGGGAGGGGGGGGGGGGTGTATTCGATGGGAGAGATGTACTCGATCTCATGCATGGCCGTAGTCGTATGACTATAGACCCTCGCCTCCCTACAATGCCGGGACGGAGCATGTCGAGTTTTCAGCGACCAGCAGACATTGCTTGCACCATGCGCGAATCGCCGTTAGTTGTCCGGTGCATCCTACTAAGAACCGCTTGTGAGGCGGACTTGCATATTGATGACAGCGTCAATGAGTTAATTTAATTTCCGATGTAGCCACTTCCAGAGACAGCAATGGGAGTACTATGTAACTGCCTCTTGGGTGCCTTTACCTTAAACACTACTTGATGCGATCATTCCCCTTGTGCGGAGTAAAGGTTATTCACACAAATGATCTAACTCGACCACCAGCTGAGACCAACCGCGAAGAAAAAAAAAGAATATAACAAAAAAAAGAGCGGTAACCTGGTTGTCTATCAATAGCTCAAGTAGTGAGCGGCATGTTTTACAGTGTCCTTACCAACCGACGCCAACCCAACCTACATGTAATACAAGGGGGGGTCGGTTTTTGTGTTCATGTGTAAAGTATTTGTGTGTATGCTTTTGTGTATATGTGTCTTCTGTGGGCGTCGGCGTTGGCTGTGTTTGGATCGTGCTAGCGGTTGTGGGAATTCTTGGGTTTCGAGTGTGTCGCTGTCTGTTTCGCGTGGAAGGAGTGTGGTGTTGGCGACCAGCAGGTCAACGATTGCTGAATGAGATATGTGTCTGCATGCCCTAGTAGTAGTGTAGACGTTGGGTGGAGACTGCCGCGAGAAATACGAGTTTTTGAAGACCTTAATAACCTTGAAGCAACTAATCGACGGCGAACAGGGGTGTTGTCGTCGTGTACTATCCAAAGAGCCGGACTTGCTTCTGCTGCGACCAGCCCCCCTCCCTCCCCTCTCCCACCGCCTATCCTCCGCCTTCTCCTGCGACCGCACTCGCCTCGTGTATGCCGCGTCTAGCACTGCCCTCCCACAACGCGTGCTGCCGCTCACCGGCTGTTGAATGCCACCTCCCCGATACCCCTCTTATTCTTCCTTGACGAACACCACCGCCCTGACGCCCTTCTTGTTTCACCCCGTACACTCGGCCTCTCAATCGCCCCACTATTGCTGTGGCCGCCGCCACCGCCAACATAGGTGGTGGAACGCCTGTCGTCGTACCTCCCGTTTGCGGCAAGACAGGGCTCGCGCGCGAAATATTGGCTTTCTTTTGTGGCTCTCGCCGTGGCGGACGCACACCCTCGTGCCTCGCCGTACCTAGAAAGTCCAGTGGGAGCTACTCCTTCCGTTCTCCGTGCACTGGTGCGCGCGGCGGCGGCCGCTGTCGGCGAGCAAGCGGGCGCCCTGAGCAACCACCCGAACGCGGGGCTCTACGCGGCGATCGCCAGGCTGGCGCCCCGGCGCCGGGCATTACCTTGAGCTGGAGCCGTGCCTCGTGTGCCACGCCGAACAAGGGAAGCGGGGAAAGCAGGAGGCGGAGGCGGGGGTCCCACTGTTGGACTCTGGGTCCTCTCCGTCGGCGCTCCTCTCTGGGGCAATTGCGGCGGCGGGGGGGGCGACAGGAGTTGGTGGGGCGAGCGTTTCGACAGGAGGTGGAGGTGGGGGTGGGGGCGGGCTGGTGTTCTTGAACTACCCGCTAGACTCCATCAAGGCTTCGTCGAAATCGACGGAAAAAACGCCATGCTGGTGAGTTTTTTCATTGGGTCGTATTTCCACCCATCGTCTATGTAGGTATATACCGCGGTTGGAGTAGATTTTAGCTGCTTTTTTTGTTACGTTGTAATGATTGCTTGTGGTCTCTGTATCTTGACCCTGTCTCCCCATCCCCGATCGCTTGGGAAAAATTCTCAGACATATGCTGGAATGAGAAGGTTGTGTGCGCTGTCATTTTATCGAAGCTGAGCCAAGTCGTATAGAGTTGTGGATGTTGTAGGGGTGGGGAGCTGTTGATGTTGTAGTTCTCTGGAGGCTATTGTTGTCACAGGTAGCGGATTTCCGCCGCCCGCCCCGAAACATCTTCCATCACGCCACGCGTACCCCCCTCCCCCCCGTCTCTCTCCTCCTGCTTCGCAGGTCCAACTTAAGGGCAGGTTCAAGGTGCGGCGACTGTCGGTGCGGATCGCGGATGCACACCGGCGGCTGGTGCGGACGATCAGATTGCACTACCACTCCAAGCCGGTAGGCTCACTGACCGACCTGCGCATGCCGGAGAACGCCGCGAAGTGGAGGCTGGCCGCGACCGTGCACGTGAGTCGTCTGTGTGTGTTTTGTTCCAGAGCTGTCTTTCGATGGATGGGGGTGGGTGTTTGTGTGGTCTTTTTGTCCCAAGGCCTTTGGAAGAATAGCACAGCTTCCATGCTTTTGTGCTTTTTCATCCAACTTGCATGTCGTTCGGGAAAAGGAACGAGGCAATTTATTAGTACGACCGCTCGGTTACTCTTGCCGCGGCAGTCGCACCTCCTCCCTCACGTATGTCATAGCGCAGGTTTCTTATGTACCCTGGTGCATTGTGGAGAGGGCGGGAGAAGGGAAGGGAGTTGAGCTGGCCTTTTTATGTCGGGTTGGGTGAGCTAGACTGCAGGCAGAGTATCTCAAGCAACGCCTCCCCCCTTACCCTTGCGCCGTTCCGGCTTGCCCACTCACCCATCCACGCACATGCGCTCCCAACACCCAATCACCCCCGCCCTCTATCGTGTTCCTCAGGTTCCACGCGACAAGACCTCCGCGCAGATAGACCTGCCCTTACCTCTGACTTGCGCCAACATCATGATAGAGTTCGCCGAATTTCACGCGGACCCTGCGCGGGCGGACGACCCTGCCAGCACGGGTGCTGGCGGCGCGAGCGGAGGTGCCGGGAGGAGGGGCCACAGCGCTGGGGGCGAGCTACACTGCCCGCGGTGCGGCAGGCCCGTTAACGACATCCATGGGGTGTGCCGGCAATGCGGAGAGGTGGCGTTCCAGTGTTGCCAGGTGGGTTTGGTAGTGGCGGTTGTGGGGGTGGGGGATGGGGTGATTGTGGTGGCGGCGGTGGTGGCAGTGGTGGCGGTGGCGGTGGTGTTGGTGTTGGTGGCAGTGTTGGTGTTGATGGTGGGGGCAGGGTGGGGGGGGGGTTTGTTATCTATTGTCGGTGGTGATGGTGGTGGTGGTGGCGGTGGTGATGAAGGTGAAGGTGGTGCTGGTGTTGGCGTTGGCGGTGTGCGGGGGTGGAAGTTTGTCGCCATGTTGAGACACGGCACCCCCTGCCAGAGTTGGGTTTTTCAGGGGCAGACTATATGTAAGCGTTAACGGTATCGATGTTAGCGTGATGTAGAGATGGGCAAGGTTGAGGCGGCGACAGTCCAGCTTTTCCTTCAGTTTTTCGGTATTTCGTGAACTTAGCTATTTTTATAGTATAAATGGCTCTGGTTGCGCGCAAACCAGTCGTCGCCGGTGCTGACGAGTCGACCATTTTGACCCCCCCCCCCCCCCCCCCCCCTATGGTCATACGACTACGGCCATGCGTGATAATAAGTGCAACCCCCCCGCCCCCCCCCCCCCCCCGCATCGGCCTCCGTCTGTGCCCCAAGTGTCGTCACATTAACTACGAGTCTTTGGAGGCGTTTCTGTGCGTGGAGTGCGGATACTGCTCTTACGCCCACTTCGGCTTCCGGCTGACGGCGGCAATGGAGACGGACTTCACGCCGGTAACAAACGAGGTGCGAGGGTTTTTATTTTGGTGAAACGGAAAGCCTCGTCGCTTGTGAAGGGAAGATGGTTGCAGGGAGCACTTGGTGACAGAAATAATTACTGCTCGTACAGTACGAGGCGGTGCCACTAAGGGCGGGCATCACAACACGTTCTAGTAGTATATGATACGAGGATCCTGGAAGTTTTTTTTTTCAACTTTTTGCACGAAACGTAAGAAAACACACGCAGTCTCGGTCGACCGAAACCCCAAATGGTAGAAAACCATTAACATACCCATTCTGCTAGTGAACCCCGGAATCGCTACCAGTCAGTCGCGAGCAATAATTATAAATATCGTACGGTGTGGCCCGCACCATGTATGACCGCTCTGTTCGATCCACCTTCGAAAGAAGAAAGGAGTGGGTGGGCGGAAACAACCACGACATTAGACCTGCTGTGGTCTAGGCTTGTCACTCGGCAGCGGGCAGTGTCGTGCTCGTGTACCTTTACTGGGCCCGGCGCCGCTATGCAAGTCAAGCTGAAGGCACTCACGAGTGAGCATCTCTTTCCTATACCCTTGTCTTCTGGTCGAAATATAAACGTCGGTAGAGCCCACGAGTAGATCGAAGAGCGTATATCCCTCGGTCATTAAAACTTGAATTTCATTTTGTCCTACGTACGGACTTCGAAATGTTGTGCTTACCTCAAATAAATCGTGCATAATGACACGCCCTGACTCTCGTGCTTGCACCAAAGCACTTTTTTCCCCTCTGCAAGTACTTTTGATAGATGCGCTGTACCTTATACAACCCTGCCGCCTCGCATACATTTTTTTCTTACGAGTAACCTGGCCCATACTATATGCAGTAGTGGTCCCTCTATAGTGCCGGTATGTGCCAGCCGGAAATACCGATACTACTGCGGCAACCGCAAAACTCCGCACACTACCACACTCCTGATGAATCCCATTTGTGCCAAGATATTTCATAGGCACTATATCGGGCAACCGGCACTACTCAACTGGCACTACAGAGAGATTTGTTTTCGTGGCGTCGCGTGCTGTATGCGTGCTATCTCGTTGGCTCGCTCCCGCTGTACGTATTACAGAACGGAGTGCGTCACCCCCCCCCCCCCCCTTCCTCCCCGCTGGCTGCATGATACCTACCAACCCGTTTTTTGTTTGTTGTTTGCCCACCGCGACGGCGCCTGCAGGCCGAGCTCGCTGAGGCTAACCGCCTCGCTGACCAGCGGATCCACCAAGCGCGCATGCTGCAGCAGGATCTGGAGAAGCTCCGACCACGCGTGTGCCGGCTCGTAGGCTCCCTCACCGGCTACGCTACGCCGAGCGTAGACCCGGAGAACGCTGGGCTCGTGCTGTCGGGGGGCTTGACGGGCGGTGGCGGCGGCGCTGCCGCCGCCGCTGCCACTGCCAGAGGGGGCGGGAGCGAGCGGGAGACATTTTCTATGACCCTGCGCCGAATGGCCGAGGGCCGCACAAAAGTGCGCCCGACGTCGGGCCTGTTGGAAAGGAGGTTCGGCGGTCCGTCGGCCTCCTTAGCGGCGCGGGCGCGGCAGCAGCACGCTATGCTGGCGCAGGAGCTGGCGGAGGATGCCTTCCTCGGTGCGAGGAGCGCCAGAGTCGGCGGCGGTGCTTCTGCCGGCCAGCGGACGAGGGGCAGAGAAGCAGCCGCAGGCGTTGGCGGCGGCGGGGGGGGGGGTGGGTGTTTTAGGCCAGGACGGGCTACGGGCGTCCCTCGACGAGCTGTGCAATCTTCACGACGAGCTCGGGGCGATGGGGCGGCTGTCGACCGACCCAGCAGGTGGGCCCGATAACGCGAGACTCATGGCATCCATCCAGATGCGACGGGCGGACGTCGAGGCTCGCCTGGAGCTCGCGATGGCGGACGCCGCGGATGCGGCGGACGCGGGGTCGGCGGAGGCGCACGCGGTTTCCGAGCTGGCGATGGACAGGGTGGCGGCGAGGACAATGCGAATGGGGGAGCCATACGTTCTCAAGACCCGGCGCGCAGTGTCCGCTCTCTCCTCGCCGGAGGAGGGCGGCGGCGACGGAGAGGATGGGGCCGATTCCGCGCCGCCTGGGGCGGCTGCGGTGGCTTCAGGGGCATCGGCCGCGGCAGCGTCTGCAGCGGCAGCGGCGGCGGCCGTTGCGGCCGCTCCGCCAACCTCTACCTCGAGAGAAGCAAGGAATCCTTATGCGCGGGTAGGTGACTATGTCCCGTGGTCCTCTCGGAGCCAGTCGAGAGATGAGGATGCAGCGCTGGCTGGCGCCAGGGCGGCGGCGGCGGCGGCAGCGGCGGCGGCGGCTTCGGAAGGGGCGGGGCGAGGGCCGAACGCGAGGTGGGAGAGGCAGACCCAGGACTACGTGTCCGCCGCGAAACGGCGGCAGCGGGCCAACGAGGAGCTGACACGCAGCAAGCACAGCGCGGGGGCCGCCGCGCCGCCGAGGGCGGCGAGGGACACGATGGCGGCGGCGGCCGCGGCTGTGGCGGCGGCGTCCGCGGCGGCGTCTTCGCTCGCGGTGGACGGCACCACCCAGGCTCCGGCGCCGGCGCCGGTGCTGGGCAGCGCCCTCTTTTTCCCCCCTTCGTCGCACGCTCGCGGCGGGGGCGGGGGGGCGGGTCAGTCGGCATCGATGCCGCCGGCTGCGTTCCGCTTCGGTCGCGCAGCTCCGTCCGCGTCGCCGCCGCCGCCGTCGCAGGCCGGACTACCCCCCTGTCTTCCCCGGCGGTGCGTCGCTTCCCCCCCGGGAACTGGGGGGCGTCGTGGGCGACCTTCGAACCGTCGGAGCTCTAGGGCCGAGGAGGCGGAACGTATCCTGCGAGGCGCGATGGACGAAGAGCCGGACCCGCTGTTTTCGTCCCTGCCTCAGCTGCCGCCTTTGGCGTCTCCGTACCAGAGCAGGGGTGCTGCTTCGGCGGGAGGAGCAGGAGGAGGAGGAGCGGCGGCGGCGGCGGCGGCAGCAGCAGCAGCAGCCGCGGGCACTTCTGCGGCGTTGGCGGCAGCTTCGGCGGCGGCGAAAGCGGTGTCCGGCTCGGCGGCAGACCCGGACAACGATGCGGGCGGCGGCGGCGGCGGTGGCCAGCCTCCTCCTTCCTCTTCTTCCTCCGCCTCGAAGTACCCGGCGGAGCTCGTTGAGCTCGTGGACCTGTACTGCGGGCGCTGTCAGGAGGCGTCCGCGCGGCTCCGCACCGCAGTCTCGGATAGGGAAGCTCTCTCGGCGTCCATTTCGGCGTATCTTCGAAGTGGTTCCGGTGGCGGCGGCGGCGGCGGCGGCGGCGATGGTGGTGGTTCGAGTTCAGGCATTGCGCGAGGGAGAAGCGCGGCGATGAGCGCAGCCTCCGCCTCCGCTGCTGCTGCGGCGGCGGCGGCGGCAGCAACGGCGGTGGGGGGGCGGGGATCGAGGTGGAAAAACGGCACGGTATTGCCCTTTTGGGGCGGAGACGGGGGGCAGGGGGCAGCGGCGGAGACGTCGAGGCAGGCCTGCTGCGCCAAGTGCACGGAGGAGGTGCGTGCACTACCAATGTAAATTGGGGGGGAGGGGGGGGGAAGGAAAAAAAACGTCCTCCGGCCGAAGCTATTCAGCAAAGCGAACGTCCAAATGTTCGTTTTAGGTATGGCCGGACTGTTGCCAGGGGATAGCTACTGTAACTGGGTGTCGAGGGACAGGCGTGGGGTTTGCACTCGCGCTGGATGGGCGGGGTTCGGCGCGTGAGTCAGTTGGTTTCGACCTGCCATTTCATGCCATGTCACATGTCATGCCATGCCATGCCGTGCCGTGCTGTGCTTTGCACGCGCGCTTTCGCTCGCTCTGCGAAAAAAACAACTCGACCTCCCGTGACCGAATCGCACGTTTGCGAGGACTTTGTGATCCACGGCCTTCTCTACCCTGCCGGCAAATGCTCTGTGGTGTAGTGTATTGTGGTGATAAGTGTAATCTAGTGTATAGCTGGTACGTATTTAGAAGAAGAAAAAAAAAAACGTACAGCTGTGAGATCGAAAATTCCCTCGAAACTCTTATTTGCAAGCTGTGTGCTATATAATCTCTGTAGTCCTTCGCCATGGCTGTGCCTGGCGCCGAAGCAACGGGATCGCTACACGTACCCTCGAGCACGTGCGTAATCTTGAACACATGTTGATGAGGGCGGTGACGGTGTTCGGACCCGGTGGCGCTCAGTGCTTACGCTCCCACGACACAGCACTAAAGGCGGAGCGATCCGCTCTCCTGAGTTTGGATCCCATCACGTCATCCTCTTGCCTCGTAAAATCAAGACCCTCCGCTGACCCCCCCCCTCTCACCCCCCCCTTCCCCCTTCCCCATTCCCCGCACGTCCCGCCCGGCCTGGCCCCGTCCCGCCTTGTCCCGCCACGCTTCGCTCCGCCCCGCCAACGCGTCTCCTGCGCGCCAACGCTTTTCTTGTCTGTGAAGACGCTGAGCCTCCTGCTGGAAGTGGTTTCCTCGACGCATGGCTGGAAGAACTCGGCGCGGGTGCTGCGAGAGGCCGGCTTGCTGGAGCAGCTGTTACGGGTGCACTCCGGGGGTATAGCGGGGCACGCCTCGATCTCGACGGCTCGCCGCGTGTTGGTCGAGATGGGGCTGCACGACCTCGACTCGGCGAGGAGGATTCGCGACGAGATTCTCGCCAAGGTCAGTTAGGGAGAAAGGAGAGAGAGAGAGATGTTGGGAGCCTGGCAATCACCGCTTTCTGCGCGCGGGGTTATGGCAGTAATTATTTTCATTTCACTGACCCCCCCCCCCCCCCCCCCCCTCCCTACCCACACCGTTCCCCTCCCTTACCCCACCCCTCACCCCACCCCTTACCCCACCCCCTACCCCGCCATCCCGTCACGCCGCGCGCGCGGGTTCGTGCCCCGGAAGGTGAACTTCGTTCTCTCCAGACACCAAGGACTAGACGTGCGCGGCCTGCTGCAGCAAGACCTGGTGCTCCTGCGGGCCCTGTGCCTTGCGCCCGCCGCTTCGAAGTCCGCTGTGGTGCTCTCCGCGATAAGCGGTGCCGTTGCTTCTACGGTTGAGGGACAGGCCGCCAGCGCCCTCGGTGGCGACAAGAAGGCGGCGGCGGAGGCGTCGGCGGCGGTGGTGGCGATAGTGTCGGCGACGGGAAAAGGGGTTGCGGGAGAGGCCACGGTGACGGAGTGCTGGAGGGTGCACGTCGGCGCCTTGCTTCGGGTCCTTGGGGACATCCCGGCGGCGGCGGATGAAAGCGCCGCGGTTGTAGAGCACGCCGCTCTACCGTGCCTGGAGGTGCTCGCTGCGCTCTGCCTTGACGGCGTCTTCTACCCGGACCTGCGGGGGGAGTCGCCCGTGCTCTCGGTGTACGGTGTCGCCACTGCCCCGGCGAGCGAGGGCGTGCAAGAGCGGGTGGAGATGGGCGGTGGGATGGGCGACGCTCTCCTGAAGGAAGTCTTGCGGGCGTGCGACGAGTCGTGGGACCCACCGGAAGCTTCCGCCACGGCTAGCGCTGCACGAGGCGCCGTCGGTGGAGGGGGCGGAGTGGGGTGGACGACGCTATCGCAGACTAAAAGCGCGAAAGCGCGAGCGCGGCTAGCTTCCGCCGCGCCCGCCGCGGATGCTCTACTTCTTGACACTAGGTCTGTCGTGAACGAGTCGGCGGAAACGGGATTGGGATCTTCGTCGTCTGCGTCGGCGTTGACGCCGGCGTGGGACGGCGGAGCGGGAGGGGTTGCGGGGCTGCGCGATGGCGGCCGCTCCTCGCGTTTCCCGCAGCACTGGCTGCTGCGCTTGGCTACCTGCCGGCAGTCGTTTGTGTTGCGGAGGTTTTCAGGCACGGTTCTGGGCGAGCTAGCGGTGTCAAGAGGACCGGAGGGATGCAAGGATATGGCGGACGTCGCGGCGCACCTGTTGGGGTTGGTCGGTGCGGATGGGGAGGAGGCGGCCGCTTTGCAGGTGCGATATTTGGTTAAGTACCCTTTGAGAAAGGCTTGCAGCATGTCGAAGGAGGGTGTACTCATTATCATGCATGGCCGTAGTCGTATGACCATAGACCCTCGTATCCCTACAATGCCGGGACGGAACACGTCGGGTTTTCACCGACCAGGCAGACATTGCTTGCACCAAGCGGGGGGCGGGGTACACATATCATGCATGACCGTAGTCGTGTGACCACAGACCCTAGCATCCCTGCAATGCCGGGACGGAGCACGTCGGGTTTTCACAGACCAGGCAGACATTGCTTTCACTACGCGCGAAGCGTCGTGAGGTGTTAAGTCGCATAAAGGGTGAGCTGCATTCTACTAGAGAAGAATCGTTTTTGAGGCGGATTTTCTTGCGTATGGATGACCGTGTAAATGAATTGATTTATTTTCTGGTGTGGCCACTTCCAGAGACAGCAATGGGTCTACTGTGTAACCGTCTCGTGGGTGCCTCGCCATAAACACTACATGGTACGATCATTGCCCTCGTGCGGAGTGAAGGTTGTCTCCGCACAAGAATGATCTATAACTCGACCGCCAGCCGTGACGACCGCAAAAAGAATAAAAAACGACACCCTGCCTGGTTGTCTAGCTCACGCAGTGAGAGGCGTGTTTTACAGCGTCGTCGCCAACCAACGCCAACCCAACCTATATATATACCAGGTACAAAGGCTCCGCATTGTTGCCTGCCGGCACCCATGCTCCGGACAGGGAAATATACCTCAGTGGCAATTTTTTATTACTTTCAAGCAAGTTAGCATAAATATCATCGATCCTTTTACGAGCAGGATCAGGTCAATGCCAAGTGGTGCAGGAAAATAGCATAGCCGAGCTTCATTTCTCAGTTTTTGTATCTGTCACTCGCTTTATAGACCACAACTTTTTTGGCATTTTTTTTTCGCGGCGTTATTTCAGTGTTTTTCAGCGATCTCTGAAGCCCTAACATCAGAACCTTCTATTTCAGGAAATCATGGATACTTTTGATCTCAGTTCCTGGAGGAGGCAGAAATCAGCTCAGTTCTGAAAGGTTTCTCACATTTCTCAGAACTTTTACTTGGATTTTGTGTACTAGATGGCTGCATGCTGCACGTTATGTCCCCAGCTGCCAAGTACCCAATTCCGACGACGAAGTATCACACCTATCTACGGCGAGCTGTACCCACTGCCAATGGTGCTTGTGCAGAAGAGATGGCCTCTCCCTCATATGAAAGCAATAGCGGCAGCACCAGCACCGGCAGCAGAGTAGTATAATAGTAGCAGGCATCGCTGCTGGTGAGGTTGGTTGCTGCTGCTGCTGCTGCTGCTGCTGCTGCTGCTGTGTAGCCGCAGCCGCAACACCAGCAGCAAACAGCAGCAGCAGCAGTAGCAGCAGTAGCAGCAGTAGCAGCATCGCAGCAGACAACTCGCAGTATCCGCCCAAATTACTGCGAGTCGTACAGGACGCGTACGTACTGTGCGCGCAATATCGCACCAGAAAATACTCAATCGTGAGTACAGGCAGTAATCGCCGTAAATATCCCTAGATGCTGCGAGTATGAGCAGTATATCGGGCGCCTGATGCCTGATACGACTCGTACCTGATATCAATGGGCAACACAGAACAACCGCAAGGTACTGCTAGCATGGGCATTATTTTCAGTGTGGACCCCGAATTACTCAGGTTGGATATACGTGAAGCACACGCAGTGATATCCACAGCAGCACAAAACCCCGACATACTGCGAGTGCTCGCAGTGGGAGCAAGCAGTCTCGAACCCTCGATCATCTCCAGTAGTGCTCGCCGAAACAACTTGGCTCGTTTTTCACCAGAAAATGGTAAGGCGAACATATTATATCTTGTACCTGGTACGAAGGATCGTATCTTTAAGGCGGGAACGTCTCTCCCATTCCTTCAGTAGATACCTGGCATGTGGATATGTTTTTTTTTTCAAAGTGCAAAACGTCTGCTGTGAGTACGACCGATTGAGTAGTTGAAACTCATCAGCAATGGAAGCTGCGTGATACGTCAGACACGCTCATCGGGCGCGCTTGTTACGGATATTTGGTTTTGCTTGGCACATATTCGAAGTAGAACGCCTCTGAACTGCTGCTGTACTGCTGCTGTATCGTATTATAGTACTCGTATCTCAATGCGCCTCCGGAGATAAGGCCTTGCAGCAGTGTAGACAATCCGAGCATGTACACGACCACGTGTGCGTATGGTATCCTCCGATGCTCTTGGTCGGTACGGGACTGTCGACGTGTACCAAAAAAAAGAGCCTCCGAACAAAATTAACCGGTGAATCGTTCAGATCCTGGATACATACACGACTGCTGTCCACGTGTACCAATAAAAATTCTTCCAAACAAATTGACCCTTAGACCCTTTAGATCTCGAATACGAGTACGGCGGGACTGTCAATGCGTACCAATAAAAAATCCTCCGAACAAATTTACCCTTGAATCGTTCAGATCCTGAATACACGACTGTCCACGCGTGCCAAACAGAATTCTTCCGAACAAATGGACTCTTAGATCTTTCCAATATCGAATATAGATCTCGAATACGAATACGGGACTATCAACGCGTACCAATAAAACATTCTGTCGGCCCGCTAAGCAAGGAGCAGTAGCATCAGCAAGGCCGAGAGATCTCGAACGTCGGCGAGAAAAAACTAAGATCGAGTCTGTCGCAATAAGCTCTTCCTGCTTCCGCAGCAACAAAAAATTGAACCTCCGTGTCTCCTCGCCCCAGCAAAGATTCTTCGATTTTGGGGTAAGCGGTAGCACCAGCAAGGCCGAGAGATCGAACTCGGCGAGAAAAGAGCTAAGATCGAGTTTGTCACAAGAAGCTCTTGGCGGAGCAACAACATCGAAACAAATCTCAAGGACCGAAGAAACTAGAACCTCCGTGTCTACTCGCCCGAGCAAAGATTCTTCGAGTTCGGGGTCGCTGCGCTCGTCGGTGGCGCGAGACCCCAAGATGCGCGCACGGGAGAACGCCCGTCGGAGCCCGGCGAGCGCGACCCGCGAAGAAAGCGGTCGAAAAAGCAAGCGCGAAGGCAGGAAAGCGAAAGGCGTCTGGAATCCAGCCTAAACTCAACACGAAATGTTGGGAATCGGAAGCGAATGCTTCGCTCTCAGGCGTCGCGAAGCATTGTATATATCTATATAATATAGGGGGGAGGGGAGGAGGGGGCGGAGGGTGCCTGCTGCGTATTTTTTTCGCCTGTTGTTTTGTGTTGTGCTTGTGACCCTGCTGCGTGTTCGATGAAACGCGATGAGGGAATGAAACAGTGGGGGTGCTTGACGCTTCTGGTTTCTGTGAGGTGTGCGGTTGTCGAGAATTATTGGTGATGTCTTCCCTGAGGGTTATCATGTTTTCCCCACCAAGTGATTCTGCAACCGCCCCACCTGTCCAATCGCCCCTGGACACCGCTCGCGCTTTTTTTGCGGATGCCGCGCGTGACCTGGGCCCTTTTTGTTGTGTTGCGTCCCTTGCGTGCGCCCGTGTCCGTGGGTGGGCAATGCGCTTGTCACAGGCGTTGAACCTACTGGGCCGCCTGTGCTCGAGCCGCAAGGGGGAAGGAACGGAGGAGTACATGGAGGGACGAGGATTTCGCGGGTTCCTTGCCGCGGCCATGCTGCAAGAGGTGCGCTGTAGGATTGTTGGCGTGATTTTCTATTTTTCGGCCTCACCGGCGGCGAACAGACAGCGCGAACGAGTGGAATACCGTTTGCAGTGTATACTGCCGCTGTAGTACTCGTAGTATTTCAAGGTTTTTTAAGCCCCTTTCTTCTTGTTCTGCCCACCCCCACCGCACCTCACCTCACCTCACCCAGGCCCGGCGACTGCAGAGCGAGAGCAACGCGGCGGCGCAGCCCCCACCCCCGTTCTCTTGGAGGCCGTGCTCGCCCCCGGTGGCTCCCCGCAGTGGCGAGCTCTTTTTGCGCCTGGCGGATGCGCTCCAGGCGTTGGACGCGACGCCTTCCTCTTTGCCGAGCGGGCGGGCGGGGGCGACGGCGGCGGCCGCTCTTTCGGCGCCCGGATTAGGGTCCACCGCCGCCGTGGCGTCGCCGTTTTCGGTAGCTATGACGGCGGCGGCGGCGGCTGAGACGGAGATCGCGGCAGCGATCGATGTGGATGGTCCGGTCGGCGACAACAGCAGCGCGGTTGTTGTTGTAGACGACGGCGGCGGCCGCGGCGCTGAGGGAGAGGAAGGGCGGCGAGAGGTGGTGGTGGCGCCGATGGAAGACCTGGTGCTCGAACCGCCGGCTCTGGCTGCTGCGGGGCGCGCGGAAGAAGCCGCTGCGGCGATGGCAGCGATGGCGGCGGGGAGGGGTGGAGGTCGAAAACGTGGGACCGCCGCCGAAGAAGACGGAGAAGGAGGGAAGGGTGCTGCGTCGATGGCGGCGGCGCTGTCGGTAGCGTCTGCGACAGCGGCGGCGAATTCCGCCCGCGCGAGCGAGGAGCAGCAGCACCTTGATCACGTGCTGGAGGCGCTGGTGCGCGCTAGGGGAATCGTCCTTCCCCGTTCTAGGTGTGTGTGTTCTGGGTTGAAGCCGTGTCCGCTGTGGATGAATTATCACGTGTTTTTTTTTTAATACGGAGCAATCGTGCGTGTGTTTTTTTTGCTGGCGGCAAGTAGTTTGTGTGCTCGGGTTGCGTTTGCGCAGCGTTGTGTTGCGCCGCCGGCCTGTGATCATGATTGGGTTGGTCGATTGTCACAAAAAAAATGGTCATAGCCGCCCTCGCTCAACCCCTCGTTCCGCGCCTCCCTCGCACGCCTCCACCACACTCCTCACCCCGCCTGCGCAACCCTAAACAGCGCGAAGACGCTTTCGAAAGCTAAGGACATCCTGCAGCGCTTGACTGGGATGCCGTCGGTGGGCACCCCCAACGCACCGCAGCAGCAGCAGCGGAGGGGAGTGTCGGGGTCAGCGGCAGCAGCAGCGGCGGCGGCGGCTGTGGCGGCGGCGGCGGCGGCGTCGGGCGCCGCCAGTGGTGGCCCCAGCGGCGGGTTCAGGTTCAGGCGTACCCGCAGGGACACCGGAGGGGCGCAAGCGCGCGTATCTGCGGGCGGCCGTGCGAGTGCTTCGAGTGAACACTCCTGGGATGTCGCCACCGGTTCAGGGCGATGATGGCGGTTACGGCAGCGGTGCGAGAGAGGGAGGGAGGGAGGAAGCGGGGGTCGTGGCCCCGGGGAGGCGGAGTGTTCTTCCCCCGGCCCCGCTCTCCGAGGTGTCCGTGAGGCTGTTGTTGAAGGAGCTGAATGATATCGTGGACCCCCCGCGCAAGCTGCCGCGGTTCAAGCTGCACCTGAGAAGGGCACCGACGCAGGAGGTGCGCCGTGGGGCCTGTGTGCGTGTTTGTGGTAGAATTACCTCCGCTCGGTGCTGGCTTGATTGGTTCGGTTTTCTTTGGTTTGCCTTTTGATCGGTTGCTAACCCAGTATTTACATCCTAAACCTTTCGCGCTGCACGTGCTACTAGAGTACCCCGCCACGACTACGGCCATGCATGATAATGAGTACGCCCCCCCCCCCCCCCCCCCCCCCCATGGAAAAAAACCCGGACGGTTCTGTCACACGCCATAAACACTCGCTTGACTTTTATTGTCATCATCCATCCCCAACGCGAATCTGTGCAGGAGTTCTTCCGCGGATCGTTGTCGAAGAACCCGCTGTACTCGACGGACATTGTGCCGCGCGCAGCGGCTAGCGGCGGCGGCGGCGGTGGCGCCGGCGGCGGTGGTGGTGGTGCGGCGTCGGCGGCTGTGACCGCCGGTGCGGGGTCCGCATCTTCGACGATCGAAGGCGCAGCTGAGGCAACGATGCGTGACATGCGCGACAAGATTGCCACCGACCTTGATATGACGGAAGCGGTGCGTTGCTGTGTTTGTTTCTGTGGTTGGTTGTCTCGTTGTTTGTCCGCTTGTTTTGTTGGTCGAAATGTTCGTTGGTTGGTTGGTTGTGTGTATGTACGCGCATTCGTGCAATATGTATGGCATGTGTGCGCGGGTTTGCTCGTGTGACTGTATGTGCATGTGCATGCACGTGCGTGGGTGGCTATGTATGTGGTCGTGTGTACATTTGTATGCGCGTGCGTGTGTCTGTGCGTGTGTAGGCGCGTAGTGTTTTTTTTTTTTGGGTCGGTATTTGTACTATTAATGCTAAACGCTTCGACGTGTCGACTACCAACCTCTTGTATACAATATCGATTTTATTTTTCGGTTATCCGCACGTTTTTTTCAATCGTATCGAATTCGATCCTCGGTGTCCGTCGCTACGAGTACCTACTTCAGTAGTGTTGACATGTCACAAATGCTTGTCTGTCTGCCTGCGTGCTTGCGTGTCTCTCTGCCTGCCTGCCTGCCTGCCTGCCTGCCTGCCTGCCTGTGCCTGCCGATCCGTTCTGCTTTCCATTTCGGAAGGCTGATCTTCTGGAGCTCATCGTTTGCGGGAACATCGTGGGCTTGGACATTCCGGTCAGGGTGGTGCAGCACGAGGTTTGGCGACCCCACATCCTCGAGACCACGGCAGACGACTACAGCTCCGACTGCGACGCAGAGGTGTGTGCCCGGTGCCTGGCGTCCCCGGTACCCGTTGTGCCATCCCCCAGCGCTCGACCAGTCTCGCCAGTACGCAACCAGCTCGCCACGCGCGATCGTGGAAACAACAAACTTGTATACATTGCACCATCCCACGCGTGATCCGCCAAACAATAAAATGTATTATTTCCCACGCGTTGGCCTCGTTTTTCAAAACGCTTGCACATGATGGTCAGATAGATCATGTGCAGCGGTATCATCTAGATGCTAAGCTGCCGTTATGAGGTGCTATGCGGGATCTTTGTTGTACCGATCTCGAACCCAGGGAACGTCTCCCTAGATCATGCGGATCATACAGCTCCCACTCGGCAACGTGAGCTAGATACTACGAGATCAAGAGTCTATCCGCCCCAAGAGTATGTGGATCATGAGCTGGGGATCTGATAAGTGGTACAAGGCGCTTCGCTCCGCGGGCGGCCTACGCCGCCCGCTACGCTCGCTCAGGAAGAAAAAGTACATAAAATTATGCGAAGCGAACAGATGTCTATGATTGAATATGCAGTAGTTTTTTTTCATGATTGGTTGTAGTTGCAAACTGGCGATTTGATGTTGACAAGAATCCCGCCGCCATGCTTGAGGAGAAAGCAGCTCGGACGCCACATACGGTTCGCAGGTATTCCGCTACGCTCGCTCACATGTCGTAAGTACGTACATACCCGAGGTAGGGTACTTATTTTCTTCTTTCGATATGCTCTATGTCTGTACTCGTATGTACGAAAGATAAAGAACAGCACGGCACAATAGCACCGCAAAAACAATGAAAATGAAACCGACAATTTCGGAAAGAAAGAAATAAAACCGCCCCCTCTCGTGTAGTAATTTCCTGCCTGCTTAGAACACCTTTCACAGGTCAAAAATAAAAAAAATAAAAAAATAAAACAGCAGAGCTCTCTGAGCCTCGCGTACGCCGCCCGCCCTTCTGGTGACCATCTCGCCACCGATTCGGTCCGAGTAAAGCTTTCCTCCCTCTGTTCCACAGTGAGCCCCGTCGCCCGCCTCGCGCGAAGCCCGGTTCTCACAGTGGACCTCGTTCGCCAGCTCGACAATGTTGGTGCTCAGACTGCGTAGTTCTCTCGGTGAATTTCAGAATGGTCGCGAAAATAAGCACCGCTTGAATTTTATTTTGCTTATCAAAACGATCCTTATATACTCGTACATAGTATAGCCGGAACAACACCAGGAGGCCAGACAGAGCCCATTCATGCTTCCCTCGTGTCTCGAGGCACACGCGACGCCTAGCCACGAAAACGGCGGCCGCGCTCCTTGCAACCCCCCTTCTACCCGCCAGCACCCGCTGACACCCGCGACGGTACACCCGCGACGGTGCCGCGCTCGCCCGCGGAACCGTGCTCGGAGTACACGCACGCGCACGAAACGAAAGAAGAAAAAAAAGAAAGAATGCCTGAAAGTGCAAAGAGAAATGGAGAAAACAAAGACCCGCTGGAAAGGTCCGGCAAGTAATAAAAGGAGTTGATTTCCAAGTGGGAGCTCTGAGAGGCGAGTGGATGTACCAACCGAGCACGCTCAGAGATCGAGATATTTATGAGTAGTTCTATAAGCGGTGCGTTGCGCCTGTCCGTTGTTTCGCGCCAGGCGTTGCCCGCCATGACGGTGACCTACCGCCTTGCCGGAGTCGACGGAGAGGCGACGGAGGAGGTCGTGGACAGCATCGTTGACAGCGGCAGCGCGTCCGACCAAGACCCGGAGATCAAGTTCGGCGTCGCCAGGGACATCGCCGAGGTCGGTTTTGTTTTTTTTTTGCATTTAGTTTCGATTTTATCTGTGGCGTGTTTGGAAAGCGCAGGGAGTGGGGGTGGGTGAGTAAATGGGATCATTGCGCCAGACTCCCGGGACCCTTCTTCATCGGCTGCTCGAGGTGCTTGCACAGGGGAGCCGCAAGTGGTGGTGGTAGTTGTGGCACTGGCGGCGGCAAAAGGAGGCCGGAGGGGAGGGGGTGACGTGCATTAATTGGAGTTGTCGAGACAACTGCTTTCGAAGACCGTTCTTTATTTGGAATTGTCCTGACAATCGTTTTTGATTGTGTCGACGCTAACAAGGCAAGGAGTTATCGAAGTAGCTGTGTCGCGCATGTGGGACGCAAGGCCGAGCCTCACCAACTTACGTACTGGCTTGCACTTCCACTCACCGAGCTTCCGGCCGGCTAGCAGCTGTTGGGAAGGGTCCGCTGTGCGCACCGGGGGTTGGAAGGAATGATGCGGCGAAGAGAAGACCCTCTGTCCAGCATTGGAGTGTCGGCGTCTTTCCTTGTCGGAGGATGATCCATACGCGGCTTCTTTTGGTTGTCTCCCACCGCCAATTACTCGATAACTCCTTGCCTTACTTGCGTCGATCCTATCAGAAACGATTTTTCCAATGAATGGACGGTCGCCGAAAGCAGTTGTCCCGAAAATTCCCATTAATGTACACCACCCACGGGAAGGGGTGGGGAGGGTGGAAGGAGGGAAGGGGGGAGGGGGGGAGGGGGGTCGTTTTGTCCCTTCATTGTTGTCAGGGTCTCTCTGCAGACGCATGTTTCTTTCCGCCTCTGACGATGGCGGTGGGCCGTCTCCTTACCGGCCAGTCTTGGTCCGGAGCAGAAGTCGTGCCGTGAAGTCCTGTGGTTTTTTAGTATGCATGGCTGTTTATTCGGTCTTTTGCTCGAGCTCTCGTGTTGAGAGCATTTCTCCGACCTCCCCCCTTCCGTGCCCCTTGACTTTCGCGGTAGGAGATTAGTCGTTCCCCAGCGTTATGTGTCGGTAATATTAATATGTTCCCGTTCCCGCATTTCGGGGTGCCGAAGATTCTTGTCGATTGTGACCGGCATTGGTTTAACTCTCCCCCTCCCTCCCTCTCCCCCTCGCCCCTCCCCCCTCTCTGCCACCCCTTTCTGGCTGCCGTATTCTTTTATTGTTCACTGTGTATGCTTGATCGGTATAGTTATGTTTTGCTTTGTCTACAAGCTTCGGTTTAAATTTATTTCCGTGTCCGTTTATACCTAGTATATACATTTTTGGTTCATTTGTATTCGTTTGCACTAGTGTTTATTTTCTATTGCTCGCATTGTTTTTTTCGTTTTCGTATATACATTACTTATTCGCTTTCCGTTGTGTCGCGCGCTTCGGGTTCTTCGCCTCTTGCGGTTTTTGCAGGAGGGAGGACTGCCACTATTGCTGTGCCTAGCGCAGCCTCCTCCGCGAGAAGCCCCTGGAACCCCCGGGGCGGTGGCGGCGGCGGGGGGGGGGGCTGCAGCTGAAGCTGGAACCTCTGGGACAAGCGGAGCGGTCAGCTGGGAAATATTCGCGTCGGCCGTGAGACTCCTGCGGCGCGCCTGCATGCTGTCGGCAAATCGTTCTGACCTTCTTTCGCTCAAGGTGTGGAGGCGGTTCTTCAGGCGGGGAGTGGGTGGGAAGGGAGGGGGCGACGGGGGGGAGGGGAGTCCCGCTAAGCTCGGAGACTTTGAAGAAGCTTATGTGCACGTTTTGCTCGTTTGCATCGACGAAATGGTGTCTACAGCAGTAGCTTAGCTTGTTTCGCGTTTGTGGTTTTGTTGTATACTGCTGCTGTACTTGTAGTACAAGGAAACGGGATAATACACTAGTTTAATGACGTATCGTACAGTGGTTGGGCTAAGACGGGCTTTGGCACGTCAGGCCCCCAAAACTTTCCCCCCGCCCTTGTTTTGTGCGCATGCCATACGGCAGGGCACGGCACTGGCTGTACGGCAGCGGCGGTATGTTTTTTTGGCTCAGTACCATTACACGTTCTAGCTTACACCCCAACACCGGCAAATACGCACCCGAAAAACTTGATTTCTGACCGACTTGCGCCTTTTTTTTTTTTTTACGTGAACTTGCTGCGTTTCCTCGAAAATGTGTGTACGACCAAAAAAAAAAAAAAATGGAAATGAACCATCGCGCCAGGCTCCAGGCACCCTTCTGCATCGGCTGCTCGAGGTGCTGCACAGAGGAGCCGCAAGGGGGGGGGGGGGGGGGTGGCGGTGGCGGCGGCGGCGGCAGTGGCGGCGGCGGTGCGGTGGGGGGGGGTGACGGCCAGGGTGGGCGCTGACGACTGTCCTCCAGGTGTTGTGGGGGACCTCCTGGCGATGATGGAGCAGCTCGGACAGGTGCGGCGAGAGCGGCGGCGGGCCGGTGTTTTGGTTTGTTTTTGTTTTCGTGTTATATTTCGTGCGTATGGATGAGATTTGCTGCGGAGCTATAACCTGTTCTTGGCGTTTTGCTTTTTTTTGTTTTGCGATACTTTTTGCGCTGTGGTTTGGCTGCAGTGCGTGCGTGCGTTGCCTTTTTCCGTGCTTCGAGATGTGTCGGTGTACACCGATGCCGACTATTTGTAGGCGAACGAAATTGAGTCGGTATCGGATGTAGCGGTCGGATATTGTCGGGGGGGGGGGGGCGTCGGTTGGCAACGACTCTGTAAAACATGCCGCTTACTACTTGAGCTACAGTAGACAACCAGGGTATCGTTTGTTTGTTTTTTGGCGGTCGGTCACAGCTGGCGGTCGAGTTAGATCATCTTTTCGGGGTAGAGAAC
Source organism: Macrocystis pyrifera (assembly GCA_031763025.1). Lineage (NCBI taxonomy): Eukaryota > Phaeophyceae > Laminariales > Laminariaceae > Macrocystis > Macrocystis pyrifera. The sequence goes on along the minus strand of JASSKH010000007.1, from coordinate 7,332,054 downwards.
CTTTACTCCGCACAAGGGGAATTATCGTGTCACGTACCTGGTAGTGGTTATGGTACGGCACTCACGAGGCAATTATGTAGTACTCCCGTCGCTGTCTCTGGAAGTGGCCACACCTGGAAATAAATTAACTCATTGATGCTGTCATCTATATGCAAGTCCGCCTCAAAAGCGATTCTCAGTAGGATGCAGCTCACCCTTCGTGCGACTCGCCCAGCACCTCACGGCACCTCGCGCTTGGTGCATGCAATGTCTGCCTGGTCGGTGAAAACCCGACGTGCTTCGTCCCAGCATTGTGGGGATGCATGGGCCTAAAGTAATACGACTACGGCCATGCATGATAATGAGTATCCCCCCCCCCCCCCCCCCCCCCCCCCCCCCCCCCCCCCCCCCCGCTCCTCACTCGCGTTATAAAAAGGACGTCGCCAAAACCGCCGAAATGGATGTGGAAACCCACGGCGACGGGACGGGCAGAGGAGAAGCGGACGCTGCCTCAACTCCCGCGGTAACTGCCCGCCAAGCTGAGGACGGGTCTGCTATGGACGTGGACGGCGATGCAGTCGGGGGAGCTGGGCGCGAAGAGGGGGGGATGGAGGTCGAAGGGCGAGAGCAGGAGTCGGACAGCACGAAGCACGTTTCGTTCTTATTCGAAGCGCTAGAGGTACGAGTACACCCCTTTTTTTTGTCTCCATTTTTTTGTTGGCACGAGCTCGCTTTCTCCCCCCCCCCCCCCCCCCCCCCCCCCCCCCCCCCCCCCCCCCCCCCCCCCCCCCCCCCCCCCCCCCCCCCCCCCCCCCCCCCCCACTCCCTTTTTTTTAATCTGGTGGGTGACAGGCCGTCACGCCCCTTTTTGGCACGTTGATTTTTTTGGTGGGGTCGAATCGCGCGGTGTTGGGATGGGGTGGTCGTGGGGTCGAGCCTGGTCCCGTCTCGGCGAGAGGCTTGCCTCTGCTGCTGCTGCTGCTGCTGCTGGGCTATTCTATGCCGAACGCAGACCGCGGCTTACTCGGAGTTATTTGTTCCATCCTGACCACGATGTTCCCCCCGGTCCAGCGGCGGGGGGGGGGGTGGTATCCCCGGTTTTTAATGTGTCCTGGCCGGCGTGCTGTCGCGATGAAAGCGTAAGGCGAAGGCTCTTCTACGAGGTACACTTCATCTCGCGCTGACTTGTGGAGGCACTTGCTATTCACCTGGTGCCACTTTGGCGCCCAGGAATACAAGCTTCGTTTTGATATTCATGTCAGCGTCCAAACGGGGACTGTATTACCGGACAGTGTGGTGTAATATGCTAGTGGTACGAGCGCTGCTACGCCAGCGGGGCCGGTAGGCGCGGTATTCAGCAAGGATAAGGATATCAATATATCGCTCTCTGTTTTTTTTTTTTTTCCCCTTTTCATGTCAACACGTGCCGTTCATCAATGAATCGTGTTCTAACAATGGGTGCGTTGAAACGCAGGAGCCGGCCCTGATCGACGTCCTGGGAAACACGCCGGCGCTGGCGCAAGCGGTGTCGAGGCTTCTCCCTTTCTTGACGTACGGAAGGAAGGCCGCGGCGGGGCTGCTGGCCGACAAGTTTGTCCAGGTTGGTTCCTTCCCCCCCTCAGCCCGCGTTTTTGTTGTCGGTGTAGTTGGTTGGTGGTGCTGTTGGTGCTGTCGGTGCTATTGGTGCTGCCGTTACCATTGTTGCTGCTGCTGGGTGTTAATGCCTCCGGGTTCCGAGCTCTCTCTCGAGAGCTGTCGCATAGTGCACGTCGTTTTCGTTGTCGTCCGTGTAAATAGGTGCCTGGTATTTATTACGTGGTTCCGCCTATTTTTTCGAACGTGCACGGGTTTGCGTGTAAACGTGCAATGACATGGTACAGTAGATATTTTACTCGGGTTAAAGTGTACGACAATATGATCGCATCGGAGGAGGGTAGGGTTTTTCAGTTTTGTGTATGCAAGTCTATTATTGTTTTTTACGACACGACCCAAACCCTCGATTTTCCTGCCCCCCTCCCCCCCCTTAACACGATACGGTACGGTATGGTATGATACCGCAGGTGGTGCAGTGGGACGCTGTCGTCGCCGACGCCCTCGAGGAGTTGGCCGGAGGCAAGAAGGACGGCCCGCCGACTTCCCCGGCGCAGCTGCGGAGGCGGTGTTTCATGGCCGCTGCCGAGGGGATGGGACCCGGGCGCTCGGGCAAGGTCATTCGAGAATGCCTAATGGAGAAAGGTGCACACGCAGGGGGTGGAGGGAGGGGGGGGGCGGCGGCAGGAGATACGCCAGGCGTTTTTCATAGGCGGGGAGGGGGGGGGAGGCGGCAGAGTATAATGTGTTTCCTCGTCCCTGATGATGTTTTGTTCTCGCTGGAGTTCGTGCTTGGCTTCCTTTCCGCTCGTGAACGGTGATGGTGGCAGTGTGCATGTAAGTAAGAGCGTGCGGTGCCAGGGCGTTTTAGTGCAAGAGGGTGCATGGCACGTAACGCCCCCCCATCCCTCCCCTCCGTTTCCCGTTTTTTTCCGGAATGGCTTGGTTTCTTGCCGAAATGCTGACGTGAATCGAGGGTAGTCTCGGTGGGAAACATCACCCGCGATACGTTATGCTCTGCTCTTTCCTTCTGCCCGCACCCGCGAAACATCACTCCCCCCTGAAGGGATGCGTTGTGAATGGTCAAATTACTTGGGCAAGCAACAAATGAGTACCCGCCCTCCCCCCCCCCCCCCCGCTCCCGCCCCTATACGCCGCCGCCCCCCATGTTATGAAAACTCCGCACACTTTCAGGTTTCTTAGAAGTTACAGTGGCGTTCGTACTCCAGGATGCGCCCTCGGTTGCTCCCCAGATTTCGTCTGCTTCCCCCTCTGCCTCGAGGGGGTCCGCGGGCGGCAGCAGCAGCGGCGGTGGCGGCGGCGGCGACTGGAAGGCGTACTTCAAGCGTCCCGGATTGCCCGCCGCGCTGAAGATGCTCGCCGGGCTTTGTAGGGGGCACGCGGGCGCCCAGGCGTTGCTGGCAGAGCGGGGGCTGTTGGAGCGGCTGCACTGGATGGAGGGGACCTCGACGTCGGGAGAGGTGAGAAAAGGAGCTGCTATAATAGAGAGATTTTGTCGCGAGATTGGGCGCTTCTAGTGCCTCCGGCCACTTTCGATGCCTGATGCCTGATGCCCTTCCTCTTCACAATGAGCCGTAGCTTGCTACAGTTGACCCCCCGCTACGAGTTGTTGTGCCGGTTGATGCGTTCAAGAAAAAACGGCGGTGAGGGCAGTGGTGGCGGGGGGGGGGGGGGGGGGGGGGGGGGGTCTTTTCGTGTCATTCATGGCCTTAGTCGAATGTCCATAGACCCTCGTGTCCCTACAATGCCAGACGGAGCCCGTCGAGTTTTCACCGACCAGGCAGACATTGCTTGCACCAAGCGCGGAGCTCCGTGAGGTGATGAGCGAGTCGCATGAAGTGTGAGTTGCATCCTGAGGAAGAACCGCTTGTCTGGCGGACTTTCTTGCAATGGATGACAGCGCCGAATTAACTCGTTTTATTCCTGGTGTGGCCACTTCCAGAGACAGCAATGGGTATACCGGGGGGGGGGGGGGGGGGGGGGGGGGGGGGGGAGGCGGCGGTCAACCCTGTAAACACTGCACTTTTCAGGGACATGAAAATTATTGGTCTAATTCCGATTAGAGTGTCTCCAAATTTTTCACGACTCCTTAGGAGTCGTGGGCGCGCGTTCGTGTGTGCTTTTGTTTGAGGGGTTTGTAGGTATTGCCGCTTTTGGGCGCGCATCCGAAACACAGAATCCCCTCCCCCCCCGCCCATGTGTACCGAACCGCTCGTATCCGCTGCGCTGTCTGTCCGTCCGTCCGTCCGTCCGTCCTACTGCTGCAAGGTTGGGCTTCTAGCGGAGACCCTGCTGGAAGCGGCGACGCAGGACAATGCCTTCACTGGTGGCGAGGTGTCGCGGCTCCGGAGGGAGACCCGCGCCTTGAAGAGCAAGCTGGCGCAGGCGCGGAGGGAGCGAGCGCTCAAGGCTATGGCCGTCAGACCGACCAGCGCCTCGTCTTCTTCCGGGGCGGTGACGGCGCTGCCGGTGCTCGGAGCGGGGGCTGGGTCAGGGGCGAGCGGGTCAGAGGTGTGTGTGTGTGTTTTGTTCACTTGAAGCCATATAGAGCTTGATTCTCGCGGGTGTGTGTTTTTTATCTCGTGAGGTTTTGTCGGCTTGCTTCTTGGCCGGTAGATTGACCTGTGGGGGTGAGAGGTTGGAGGCTCTGCCCTGGCGTAGTCATTGCTTTGGCGCTCGCGGTAGGTAGCGTTGGGTGTGTAAAGCGGATACATGAGTAGCTACCACAGCCAGAGGCCGGAGCCCGGAGCCGGAAGCCTCGCCACCCAGCGTTTGTTTTTTGCTTTGTTTTGTTGCATTTCGTGGCGGTTTATTTATTTTTATTTATTTTGTACGTAACGCGATACCAGGTACTTTTTTTCGTACGTGTATACCACTATGCGATTTTCTAAAAATATTGTTTTTTTTTTTTTTTTTTTTTGCGCACGCAGACGGCAGCGAGCGGCACCTCAGCCAGCGCCGGATCACCAGCCGCGGGGGGCGCAGCTCCTGCGGCCCCTCTGGCGGGCGGCAACTCGGCGGCCGCGCGGGCCAAGGCGAAGGCGATGGCGGCTTCGGCGGCGCGGGCTGCGAGCACTCCGGCGTGGATGTCCGAGATGATGGAGCTGGAGGAGGAGACGGGGCTGACTTGTATGGTGTGCCACGAAGGGTACAGGTGCAAGGTACGCGAACAACTCTCGGGGAGTCGTTTTTTTTTCCTTCCTTATGTGACAAGAGGCGGTTGTTTTTGGGCTTTTACTACGTACTAAGTACACATACCGAGTACCTATATGCTGCTGTGAAATACCTTGCATACTACCTGGTCCAGTCTACCCTGGTATACTATACCAGGTATCTACGTATACGTAGTCTATGTAGTGTGCACGTCTATGCCTGATTTTTTTTTGGAAACGGTTTCGCGACGTTTGGTTAGTCGCTCCGTACGTTTTTCTCGCGCGGTGCCGGGCCTGACCCGCGAAGTATGAGCGAAGAAGACAAGCCACTACTCGCTCGTAGCCACGGCCTAGTCGACAGACCCGACGCTCCAAGCCCTCGATGTTTCTCCTCAACTCCCGCGCGCGCGGGCGTCGCCCTCCTCGACGCTCGTCCGTATCGTGCTTGACCGACCCTTGAAAAAAAAAAAAAAAAAAAAAAAACGCGATTTCTGTATCTTACGCGTTCGCTCTCCCCCTCAACGCTCGTCCCTATATGCCCTGATTGCCCCTTGCGGTCTTGTATGCCTTCGCCTTCGCCTACTCTTAAGAGCTGTTTCGTCGTCCTTTTTTTTCTCCCAACGGCTCTTACATTTCCGTTCAGGGTGGTACAGGACAGTAGTAGTACAGGTTTATTTACTTTTGCTTCGCAAACAAGCACAATTACGGGGGACCATAGTAAATAGGGACCTGCGGTACTCACAAAAACCTATATATTTACCTATTTTTACTAAAAATATTTGGTCCTATTTACTATCGTCCCTCGTAATAAGAAAAGTTGAGGCTGATGTTTGCATTGCAGGAAGAAAAAAAAAAGCAATTCGGGACACACACGTGCAGTTATTAATAATGTAGAACGCACCCATTCTTGACCGTTTTAGAAATGCAGTCCCGTTTTGGGGACAAAGTACTTATTGTTTTGAGTGATCTGTCCCCAAAACAGGACTGCAGTTTTTAAGGGGTTATCTGGTAGGTTATTTCTTAACTAAGATGTCTACGTACGTACGTAACCTGGACCCAGCTATCTACGTACATAACTTTCCTGTTTCTTACTTACCAGGTGCCTTGTGCTGTACCGTACCGCGCATATATTTTGTTGTTGTTTTGATGATAATGAAGCGTTAACATCAGCTCCCGACGTAGAAATAAACTCTTGAGAGCAACTGAGGGGGTCTAATTTCCGGATCGCCCCCGCAATAAAAACGGCTTTTTGGTTTTGTTCTCTGGCAGCCGCACTCTGTCCTCGGAGTTTACGTCTACGCGAAGCCCATCTTGGGCAAGGATCTCCCCGAGCAGGAAGGCGATTTCCTGCTCGATCCCGCCGATCTCCCGAACAGTGGGGGTGCCGAGCCCGGAGAAGGAGGAGGTGGTGGTGGCGGAGAGGGGGGCGGCGGGGAGGTGTTCTATGGGGACGAGTCCGGAGGGTCAGAGGTACGCGTGTTAATATACTACTGTAGGGCCGGTGTCGTGCCGTCTTGCAGTTTTTTTTGCACCGGTGGATCAGTCGGAGGTCTTGTTTCTAACTAACTAACTATCTGTCTATCCATCAGGTATCTATCAATCTACTTCTATCATCCCGATATCCAACACTCGTAATTTCGTGTATACCTATTATACCGTTTTGGGTAAAATTGCCGTGCCTTCGCCTCGAGGAAATATTCCCCTCACCCTTCCTGCGACTCGCCGAACACCTCACGGCGCTTCTCGCTTGGTGCTATATAGCGATGTCTGCCAGGTCGGTGAAAACCCGGCGTGCTCCGTCCCGGCATTGTAAGGATGCGAAGGTCTATGGTCATACGACTACGGCCATGAATGATATTGAGCACCCCCCCCCCCCACCCCCACCCCCACCCCCCTGCAATGCCTCGCGATTGCTTCGGCTTACTATTTATAACCCCCCCCCGCCCCCCCTCCCAGGACGACGACGGCGAAGGCGACAGCGGCATGGACGCCTCGCAGGGCCTGGACAGACTCGTCGGCATCGTCGCATCCCGGGCAATGGCGGCCGGAGGCGATGTCGGCAGCGCCCACGCCCTAGGCAGCCGCGCTCGCGCCCATGCGGATGCCGTGGCGGCCCTCGAAAGATGCTGTCGTGGGGAAGGGAGGGGGCGGAGGAGGAGGAGGCGGGGGGGGGGGGGGGGGGGCGGAGCGTTGGTGTCGACAGTTTCGCCTTTTAACGTAATTCATGTGGCGTGTCACCATGAGGCTGCGCGTGCGGACAGGAGCATGCGCGTGCCGAAGACGGAGTGGGAGGGGGCCACCCTGAGGAACTCGAGGGTGGCCTGCAATAGCCTCTTGCCGCTGCGGTCGCCGACGACATCGAGTGAGAGGTACCAGTCGGGGCTGGACCGGCACATGGCGAACCTCGGGGAGGTAAGAAGCGATGCTTTGGGTTGGTCCCTTGCCGTCATGGTTTGAGGAGATACATTGTTTTGCTGTTGTTTTTGTTGCTGACGTTTTTGTATAGTAGTCTGATTTTTGTTTTTTTGTCTTATGTACGCAACCCCTGTTTTACAACCGGACCCATCTTTTCGGGAACAAACTGACCACTTGGAATTAGAGTTGAATACGTTTTGCAATATTAACGCAAACGTGTCAATGTCAGCCTTCTCCCAAGTTCCCGTAGACCGATCATTTTTTTGTTGTTTTTGTTTTAGCCCTATGTCGTTGGAAGACGGCCTACTAGAAGTATGTAGGTAGCGTACTCGTGCAAGCGTGTTTTGTTGTATTCACGGTGATTGTTGCCACAAAGCTCCCGGTATCGATCGACGACCCGCCGTGCGTGCGATGAGGACTGTGCATACATTTCCACCTTGGCCCAGCTTCTCGACTAAACGGTTACAATACCACTTGACTTTTTAGCTCTTTTATAAGCGCACTACCGTACAGAAACCTAAGTCTGAGTATAATTCCAAGTGGTTTCGTCCCCGCAACGGGAGTGCAGTCCTACCCGGGTTATAAGGCCTGTAGTCCTAACGCCGAACACGTTGGAAGACCCTCGCAATAGAGATGCATCGAGGTGTTCTACTGTGAATCCGTTTTGCTTGAAGCTGGGAAACAGGTCGTCGTAATATAGCTCCACAGTAGTAGTGTGCACTATCATCCATTCTGTTGACGCTCGGACAAAATGTCAAAACAGCTGCCGTGATACCGCGTGCGACTGGCGCCCGTGCCTGCGTTTGTTTTTCCCAGGCGCTGCAAGGGCAAAGCATGGCACCCCGCCTGCCGCTGGTGCTCGAGGATGTGCGGCTTCTCCTGCTGAGGCTCGCGCACCAGGAGAGCCTTTCCGTCGACTGCGGAGGGGGTGCCTCTCGGAGCAACTTGCAGCTTATTCCGTATCAGATGCAGGTGTGTTATATAGCCTACTACTACGGGGGACCATAGTAAATAGGACCAAATATTGTTGGTAAAAATAGGGAAATATATAATAGGTTCTTGTGCGTACCGTAGGTCCTCTTTACTATGGGCCCTCCTAGTATTAATAAAGTGCGTTACTGGTGTTTTTTTTTTTATGAAAGAAGCCTATCACCACGCAAAATCAACTCACGGGATTTTTTTGTTTGGTGTGCGCTTGTCGGCTTTTTTGTGCTATGATATTCATGCATCGATTGTGTTTTTTTATGCCCGTGTGAGCTAGGTTGTGCTAGAAATGTGCGTGTAAAAAAAAAAACTTCGCGTGCGCTTGTCGGCTTTTGCTCTTGGCGTACGAGATTTTCTTTTCGTGCGCTCGTCTGCTTGTTTGTTGTTGTTGGTGCTGCAGTACCTGTCGAATGTTTTTTTATGTGCGCTCGTTGGCCGTTGGCTTGCTCGTCTAACCAGCCGTATTAATAAGTAATGTTTTTGTGTCTTTCGTCAGCTCTTTTTCTGTGTCCGTTCAATGCAATGGGCCTGTTTGTCGTGCAGTCCTGGTCGGGGGCTGTGTTGCTCGTCCTCGTGTGTGCTATTGGCTCGAGCGTGGTGGGTTGCTACTTTGCTGTACATACGGTGTTATGTCCTCCGGCGGTGAATCAAAGCGCGCGGAGATGAGTCGAAACGCGCCAATGAGTTCGCAAAGGGGTTCTTCCTCGCGTCCAACTGCTTTTCCATCGTCAAAACTACAGTAGTTGGGATTTGAGTGGTATATACCTGGTTCCTGGTTTAATTTTTGCAGTAGTGTAACGTTTTTTTTTCCTGTTTTTTTTTTTTTGTCACCGGCGCTGTCGTTTCCTCCTTTTGCCTCGCTTGCCTTGCTTGCCTTGCTTGCTCCCGCTTGCGGTTGCCGCACACACGCGTGACAGGTGGCTGCTCACCTGGCGAAACGGGGCGGCTCGGCGTCCAACTCCGGACAGGCGCACCGGCTACGGACCATCTGCTCCGAGTTCGTCGAAACATGCCGCTTTGCCGAGGGCTACGTGGAGCACGGTCGCGACGGTGCCGAGCCCGGAGGCGCTGTTGGGAGTGGGAGTGGTGGTGGTGTGGCCGCGGACGGCGTGCTTGGCCGCCTCCACGAATGCGCCGGATTCGTAGCCGTCCTGGCGCTCCTGCTGCTGCCGCGAGACGAGTGGGAGGAGTGCAAGCGTTACATCGTGGTGAGTGGTGTCATCCTCTGAAAATTCGTCCGGTTTTGTTTTCTGGAACCAGGCGATCGATTTGTTTAGTTATCATGTTTTTTTTTGTCGCTGTCGTTGTCTATTAATAAGATCGTTGTCGTCGTCGACGACGACCGATTATTGTTCTTGACCGCGACCAGCGATCGATTTTGTTTTTCTGTTTCGCTACTTGTTTTTTTGTTGTCGGTTTCGTTGTCGTTGCCGTTGTCATCGTCGACCGATGTTTTTTTCAATGATTTATGACCCCATCTGCCAGTGTGGCCTCCCCACGTTCCAATACCCTCTCGCTCATCCTTTTTTGTTCGTGTTCCTTGCGTTCTTTCTTTTTTTGTCGTCGTGCTCGTGTCTCTCGTGCGTGTTTGTGCGTGTGCAGGAACAAATGATCCGTCACGCCGGGTCGCGCAAGGCCCGAGGCGTGGAAGGTTCGGGCGTGGAGGGTCGTGGGGGGCGGAGACGCTCTCGCTCGTTCGCAGGGCCCGGCGGCAGCCCGCGCGTCTCGGCTTCCAGTCCTTCGCAACAAGGCGGTAGCACAGGTGCAGCGAGCGCGGGCAAGCGCAAACGGTCACCGAGCAACGCTGTCTCTTCTGGGACGGGTATGGGCTCCTCATCCGGAGCCCGCATCGAGAAGGGAGAGGAGGGGGCAGCGGAAGCGGCGGCTGCTGAGGAACGGGAGGACGAAGAGGCGGCGGCGGAGCGCGAGCGACAGGCAGAAGAGGAGCGCGAGGCCGAGGTTTCGGCCGCTCGCCCGGCGCTCGTTTTCTGCCGGGTTGTGGACGCGATGCAGTCCGCGCTCAAGCCGAGGCAGGATGTCGCCGTGGCCGCCGCCGCCGCCGCAACCGGGGGGCAGGAAGCGATAGTCCTGGATATTTTCTTGTCCGGCGGGGATGACCTCCTCCTGGCGGCAAGCCGTGAGGCGCACGAGGCGTACGAGCGCGCCATCAGGCCGGTGGGTAATGGCGGGGGGGTGGTAGAGGTTCTCCGAGCGATGGGGTTGGAGCGAGCGTTCGCCCGGTGGGCGTGGCGGGGCGAGGAGCGGAAGGAGAAGGGGGGGAAGGGGAAGCAGAGGGGGGAGAAGGAGGTGGCGTCTGCTTGCCGCGAGCGCGTGATGAACCTGCTCTGCGAGGGAGATTTGCTTGCTGTCGCCGGCTATCGCACCTCGGCGTGACCCGTCAACGGACGGTTGCGGCGGGCACTGAGGGCGGAAGGGTTTGAGTAGATTTTTTGCGAGAAGAATTTTGACAGAAGGTGGCGGTTTTCAGTTTTTTTTGGCGCGGGAGGGAGGTGGAGGGTGATTTTGTGTTATGATTGTATGTGTATTTTAGTAGTTGTTTTTCTGAATGGAACGTTTTGGGTAGGGAAGCGGGGGGGGGGGGGGGGGGGGGGGGGGGGGGGGGGGGGGTGATGTTTTTTGTTCAGGCCGTCGAACGTGATCTTTTTGTGCTGTTGGCTGCTCGTTGTTCGGCTCACATCGGGTATGTTTTTTCGGGTAGTAGCTGCACGCGGGGGCAGGCTCGCTGCGCCTTTGGGAGTGCTACATATCATAGCTCCCGTTTTTTATGTCTAGCGGAATACGCGGGAGAAATACAGTAAGGGATTAAGTGTGTGCTGGATTTTGGTTGAAGGGAAAGTGCGTTGAAGGGTAAGGGTTGGTGTGTTGAAATTTTGTGATCTATTTTCATAAGTTCTTACTGGTGGTCGTGGGGAAAACAATTGTTACAACAGGCATGCAACCGGCACGCACGAGACAAGCGAAGGCCCAAAATAAAAGTCGTTGCGCAAGCAAGCAAGCAAGCAAACGAACGTTTGTCAACTACGTACATGCATGCATGATAAGTGCGTTTGTGTTTGGCGCGAGGCGCCTTCCTGCCGACGTTTGCGGCGAGGAACTGCTGTGGTGGTGATTATCAGAGTGAAATGCAGAGATTTCTAGCATGAAAAAGAAGAGCGGGGACGAAGCGAAAGAACCGGTGATTACGGTAGCAGAGCAGCAGCAGCAGTACAATAGAAGAAGTTGTGTGAGTACGCAAGTGGGTGCTTACATTCCATTAGCCGTTTGTTTTGTTTTGACACTAGAACGAGCAGTAGCACCGCGTCGCGCACCCTAACGTCAGGACGAACCTTCAAGCTGCGGAGTTCGTACTATTTCTTTAGAGGTTGAAACTCACGATTGATTTGTTTATTCTATATATATATATTTTTTTTTTTTTTTTCAGCAAAAAGTACCGTGAGTGGTTTGGGAGGTTCTGCTAACACGGCCACCATCGCAAGGTGAAGGCTCCCAAAGTCGCGTCCGCGTGTGGTGCGCAGGATCGTTGCCAACTCGATCGAGAAAAGCGGTGCATTTCGAAGGTTCAATACCAGGTACCAGTACACAACCAGCAACAATCAATCAACATTCAGCAATAGCTATTAATAGTGCGATCGCCTGAAAACCTTTTGAGTTGGTTGACTTTACGTCTCGCCGGCAGTCACGGCTGATATGTACGCTTTCATGATGATTGTTTTTTGCGTCGTTCACGAACGAACTCGGTTTGTTTGTTCCGGTTCGTGAAATATAGCCACCCCGCATCTTTGGCAATCCCGACACAGAAGTCTGCAAGGGTTTCACACTTCGTACCATGTCTGGAGAAACCATGGATTAACTGTCGTTTGACCACATGACGTGACGCGTAAATGGTAAGGAGAGGCGGAGAGAGAACGATTTTGTTCGCCGTCGTACTCGATCCACGCACACACCCAACTCTTCAATATAGAAGCAAGTAAAGGCCACAAAATATGCATGAATAAATGTGTGAAACATATGGATTGAATGGTAACCTCGCATACACGATCGTCCTATAAGTGAAAAAAAAATGAAGTAGTACACTGGGGGACAGCACGCTAACGCAAATCGTTGGCGATGCATTTAGCGTGTGCTGTACGTTTTACGACAACAAGCACCAATCTACGTTCAGGTAGGCAAGACATAAATAATCGTCTTGCAAATGTACAAGCAAAGTGCCCGGAAGCTTTCTATAACATACTCGTACCCTATTCGTACTCTCGGTGTGCCGCAGCCACTGCTTCTTGTACGTATCGATGAAGCCTGCGGGGGAAAACGCTGAGACTCGTCCATCGACCGTCTGTCTTTGTTCTGTCTCAGAGAGTAAACGACCTTTCAACTAAACATTTCTTTCATCGACGAAATGGTGATTTTACAGCAAGGTCACAGGATGCATGTTTTGTGCGTGTTTCCAGCGACATCGGCATTGCTGTACACACATGTCTGTCTATGTATGGGTCTCATCGATGGACGCGAATTGAACGTTGATTGACGCGCCACGTGCCACACGACGTATCGTCTGGGCACGCGACGACCCACACCAAAAACAAAACGTATTTTCGGCCGTTTCGAAGGGTCTCATGAACAAGCTGATTGGTCAGTTCAAAATATGTTGTATTTGCACCGAATGCCCGTGCCGCGCCCAAATGGTTCACATTCTGCAGTTCATATGTAGCGCTACTGCCGTCAGTTGCCTCGATCGATCCCAAGTCGCCCAGTCTCCAGCACGCGAGCTGCAAGACCGAACAAAGAAGTAGTGCGCACACCATCGACACAGTCCCAGCCTCCTCCGGGACGCGCTCTTCTTGTTCTATGGGTTGGGCATGTCGAATCCTCGTCATCTCACAGCTGGCTCTCACGCCCAAAGGTAAGAATGTAGGATACCCCAAGCGTTGTTGAGTCCGTCCCCAATTGCCCCCACGAACATGGTGCCCACGAGGACGTCGGAGGGCCTCGAGGTCGCCCGGAGCTTCCAATCTCTTCTATGTTGCTGGTTTCTTGGGAGAGGGGGAGCGGGGCAGCGACTCCGCAGATCGTATCTCGCGCTGGCCCGTTCAGGTTGTATCGTCGTGTCTTGCATATATATACGGGTTGGTGTGGTTGTACAGGTTCGAAAATGTGTAATGTTGAAGATGCCGCGGACCCGAGTGCAACTTGACAACAGAGACGAGTCCACCGCTCCGCACCACTGTCAGCATCGTGCATGCGATCCATCCATCTTGCTGACAGCCAAGGGTTATCCGTATACGTAAGGTTGCCGATCCCGGGGTGGTTGTTGACGCACTGGCAGACTGACATACATACCTGTGGTGATACACCACTGCTGTACATACTATTAATAGTAATAGTTTTTTTTCCTCCGTCTTGACCCTTTAGGAATGTAGTCCGGTGTTGGGGATAAATGAGTCAAATTCTAAGTAGTTTGTCCCTACTCGTAAAACGGGAACGTGTCGGAGTTTCTTGTTTGTTGCAGATTATTTAATAGGAAATGAACACCAAACCTACCCAGCTTCTTACAAAGTCAAAAGCGGAACAAACGTTTTTCTCGTACCGTTTGACCGGTGCTGTTGTGTGGTTATGTGGTTGTACCAGGAACCGCGCACTACTGCTGCTGTGATGGTATGATGTGTCCTCCTCTGCAAGTATGAGGCACCATTACAGCACGTCCTGATGTCCTGTAGTGTGTGGACGTACATTCGAATTAGGCAGGCACCCGTATATGACAAATATGATATGTTAAGTACCTGGTGCACAGCAAGGTACAATAATAATAATATACCAGTAACCAAGTACCTGGTACGTATTAATTGTGTCGTTGAATCTATAATGACGTAATATGCGTAACACAATAATCATGTCGTGTAGGTAGGTACGAGTACCAGGTATTATATCATGAAGTACAAATGCGTTGATCTTCGCTGTTAATACCTGGTAGCAGGGTATATTCGTACGGGGAGAGGTTTCTCTATCCATTACAGACAGCAGTACGTAGTAGGTGCCTCGCTCGGACAAGAACTCCACAAGCGGTTGTTACTTTGTACGTAGTCTGTACATGAACATGAGTACACCCCCCCCCCCCCCCCCCCCTCCCCGTTCGAGTAACCCAATTGCTGTCTCTGGAAGTGGCCACACCAGAAATTAAATCGATTCATTGATGCTGTCATCCATATGCAAGAAAATCCGCCTCACAAGCGGTTCTTAGTAGGATACAGCTCACCCTTCATGCGACTCGCCCAACACCTCACGGCGCTTCGCGCTTGGTGCAAGCAATGTCTGCCTGGTCGGTGAAAACCCGACGTGCTCCGTCCCCACATTGTAGGGATGAGAGGGTCTATGGTCATATGACTACGGCCATGCACGATAATGAGTACACCCCCCGCTCCCCGTTCGCGATACACTCTGACCTGGGGCCTCGCCGTGTCCCTTCGCAGCTTTAATCGTGCGACCGATCCTGCGACGGGCTGGCGTTCCCCCAACATCGTCCGTCTACTGCGTCGCTGACGCGGTGCCCCCTCGGCGGCGGCCCACAATGGACGCAGAGCTCCCGTCAGGTGAGCCCCCGGAAACCCTCGTGTCTGTATCACTCTGGCCAGTAATATAATCAACATTTGGAATTTGATGTGAATACTATTACGGGGGTCCATAGTTAATAGGACCTATGATCTACATAAAAACCTAAATATTCGCATATTTTTCCTAACAATATTTGGTCCTATTTACTATGCCCCCCCGTACTATTTTGACGGTTTTTATATTCACGGCCAGGGTGGTGCAGCAGTACAGGACACCTACCTGGTACGTACTTCTTGAAATAAGAAACAGTCTTGTGGTAGGATGGATTTCTTATTTTAGTAATGGGTGCGTTCTACGAGTACGGCGGAGGACACCTAATCACAACTCGAGCACTGAGAAAGGCACGCTGGGATTCATACGAGGAACATGGAGAAATTCGGGAGACGCCCCGACTCTAAAATAAGAGATCCAGGCTGGACCGGCTTTCCTGTTTCTTGTTCCACTATCAAAAACGGAAAGTCCACCCAGGGCCAGCTTTCCTGATTCTTATTCCACTCTCAAAAATAGAAAATCCAACCTGGATCAGCTATCCTGTTTCTTAGTATTTAGGTGTCCTCTACTGGACACATACTTCAGTACATTATAACGGCTTCTCCGTCGGGCGAATTTCCCGAAATGCCGAGTACAGCACGGGATACGTACTTGTTAAGATCAAGCATGCGGGACACTTTGTATCCCTGGACAGGTCTGCCTATTAAGTCGGTGCTCGTTGGTACTCACGTGTGTCGCTTGCTTAGCGATAGAAGAAGAGCAGTTTTATTCCTTTCGTGCACGCGGAGACTGAGACCAAGGTCATGCATCTCTGGACCTGGTTTTCCACCTACGATACGCCTTTCAAGTACTACTAATACGTTCCCAGTGCCTGAACCCAGGGAATTACCGGGCTTTCAACCTCATACAAAGCAGTATCATAACGTACTTTCATGTTGTTTATACCAGGTATTAAACAGGAAATCTGGTCCAGTCTGGGATTTTCTTATTTTGCGAAGGGGTGTGTCTACACGACTACTGCCGTATTTATAATTTCCGTGTAAATCTCAGGCTGGTTCCTTCGTGCTCGGTTTCTTAGTATCCACGGGTGTTCAGGACACCTACTTGTGGTAAATAATAAAGAGGAGACCTAGCCTACGCTTGATTCCTTATTTTTTATTGCAGGGGTGCGTAACCAACGAAGTTCAGTGTATTGACTTCCGAAGCTTTGTTTTTCCTGCAAAACCTTCAGCCCAACTTTATTTGCGCTCGCTCGCTCGCTCGTTTTTCTTGGCACTACAGCAGCAGCACTACAGCAGTATAGTGTCCTATGTACAGCAGTACTGGTATGTCACTATTGTTGGTGTGCTCGCTGGATGATTTTGTTGTCGATATCGCACTAGTGATAGACAAGCCTTGTGCACCGCCTGCCGGGCACAAGGTTCGCTGCCGAAGCATCGTTGTTCCGATATCGATCCACTCCACCTCGGACGTGAATTTGTTCCCTCAATCGGACGTGATTTTGTATCAGGTAACCTCAATCGGACTTGATGTTGCACCCTCAATCGGACGCAAGTTTGTACCCTAAATCGGACGTGATTTTGTACCCTCAATCGGACGTGATTCTGCACCCTCAATCGGACGTGACTTTGTACCCTCAATCGGACGGACGTGATTTTATGCCCTCAAGCGGACTTGATTTTGTTCCCTCAATCAAACGTGTTCTTGTGCTTGAGGTATCGTACACACCGGTATCTGGTATATATATACAAGGCGCTTCGCTCAGGAAGGAAAAGTACATCAAACTATGCGAAGCGGACAGAGGTCCATGATTGAATATAGCTTTTTCATTATTGTAGCTGCAAACTGGCGACTTGATAGTGCCAAGAGTCCCGCCGCCATGCTCCAGGAGAAAACAGCTCGGACGCCACATACGCTTCGCGTTGTCTGCGGTTCCGCCCGCTACGCTCGCTCACATGCCATACCTATGTACATACCCCAGGTAGGATACCTATTTTCTTCTTTTGACATGCTGTACCTGGCATGTCTGTACTCGTATGTATGAAAGAGAAAGCACAGCACGGCACAGCAGCACCACCGCAAAACAATGAAAATGAAACCGAAGATTTCGGAAAGAAAAAAAATCCCCGTCCCCTCTGGTGCAATAATTTCCTGCTTAATTGGAACACCTTACACCGGTCAAACAAAAAAAAGAAATAAAACGAACAGCGGAGCTTCTCTCTCAGCCTCGTACGCCGCCCGCCGCTCTCGCGACCGTCTCGCAACCGATTCGGTCCGGGAAAAGCTTTCCTCCCTCTGCCACCATCGTGAAGCCCCGTCGCCCACCTCGCATTATGCCCGGTGCTCACCGTGGCCCTCGTTCGCCAGCTCGCCAGCTCGACAAAGTTGGTGCTCAGACTGCCTCGCTCTCTCTGTGATTTTTAGTTTCGTCGCAAAAATGAGCACAGCTTGAATTTTATTTTGCATATCAAAACGACCCTTCTATACTAGTACATAGTATAACCGGAACCACACCAGGAGGCCAGACAGAGCCCATTCATGCTTCCCTCGTGTCTCGAGGCACACGCGACGCCTAGCCACGAAAACGGCGACCGCGCTCCGTGCAACCCCCCTCTACCCGCCACCATCCGCTGACACCCGCGACGGTGCCGCGCTGGCCCGCGGTGCCGTGGTCGGAGTACACGCATGCACACGAAACGAAAGAAGAAAAAAGGAAAAAAGGACTGAAAGTACGAAGAGAAGGGGAGAAAACAAAGAACCGCTGGAAAGGTCCGGCAAGCAATAAAAGGAGTTGATTTCCAAGTGGGAGCTCTGAGAGGCCAGGGATGTACCAACCGAGCACGCTCAGAGAGTGAGATATCTGTAAGTAGTTCTATATACCTGGTACCTTTTGCTGCTCACCAGATATGCAGCATTCCTTCTGGAATTGTGTCGTTATGGTGTTTTTCCTCCCACTCGCCCGCCCGCCCGCCCGCCCGCCCGCCCGCCCGCCGAATTAGACCTTGCAACCCCCCTCCCCTCCGCCCTCCTCCCGCTCGAACTCCGCGCGGAATCAACAGGTGGCGATAGCGGCCGCGTGGACGATTCCTCCTCCGTCCCGTGCATTCCGGAAGCCGTCGGCACCGCAGCTCTCCAGGGACGACTCGACTCTATGAAGAGACGCGAAAGCTACCTCCCGGCAAATAGCGGGTCGAGAAAGGCTGCGGCGCCGACCGCGGGAGCAACAGGGAGGCAGCCGAGCGCGGTGGTGAGCGGGGGGGTGCCACCGTGTCTTGAAGCGGGGGGAGGGGTTATGGAGTAGAGCGTCCTTGCGTGCTTGATTAGTGGATCGGCGGCTACTATTACGGGGGTACATAGTTAACAGGACCTATGGTATACATAAAAACCTATATATTTACCTATTTTTACTAACAAAATTTGGTCCCGTTAACTATGGACCCCCGTATATATATGGTTTTTGCCCCGTCGCTTGGAACTAGGGAATGCGCTCACCGCGACGTTTGTTGTAGTGCGATCAGCTGGCGAATAATAGGAGGTCAGTAGACCGGCTGAAGAGTAACGGTAGGTTAGGTGACGAATAGCGTGGAAATGCGTTCTACACCTGGACAAGGTTTGAGGGGGATGGGGGGGAGAACTTACCGCGTTTTGTGTTGCTCTTTTCTGCGCATCACGTGCTGTTGTGCTGTTGGGATGACCTCTTACGGGGGAACATAGTAAATAGGACCACATTTGTGTACCGTAGGTCCTATTTACTATGGTCCCCCGTGATAAAACCAACCACCGATCCATAGTGACGTGGTGGACGTCAACGTGCGCCTAACTGAAGAAAGTAAACGACCGGGAAAACCGCGTACATTCCCTTTTTTTTTTCGGAGCCCGCCTCCCCGTTTGGACGTTTACTGATGCTGTAAGGTTCTATCCTGTACCTCTACCCTGAGAAGCTGTGGGCGCAGTAGTGCTTGGTTTCTGTGGCGGCTTAGCTACGAACCGCCGCCACCGTCTCTCGCCACTCGTCAGACAATCACATGAAATCTAGAGCGGACCGTGAAGTCGTCCCGGCACTTCTTGCCCCCTACCCCCCCCCTCTAATTAGACCAAGCTTGAGCTCTAGTCTTGCAGCAGTAGCACCCCCCCCCCCCCCCTGACTTTTACCCCATGGCGCGGGTGGTCCCTTCTTCCCAGCCGAAGTGTATCTGTACCGCTTGCCGATGAAGACGGGGCGGGGCGGAGTGGGAGGGGTACTGCGGGGGGGGGGGGGGGCGTACTCATTTGCTGCTTGCCTCAGTCATTTTACCATTGACGACACATCCCTTTCGAGAAGTTACGCCGTTCCTACTTCTAATAGAGGCACCTCAAACAGCTATGCGCTCAGTACCTCGTTTCCCAATATTACATAGAAACTGATGAAGACGGGGCGAGCGGGTTGACCATAGGCGAAAGAAAATGCGGTCTTCGTTTAACGTTGTCCTCCTTCCCTCCCGCCGACCACCCCCTGTTCGGCTAAAATCCCAATCGTTGCACGCCACGCCATAATAGAGCCCGCGAGACGTTGGAGGCCAGCGGTGATATTCTAAGCACCACCGATTTTTCCACCAGTCCCCCCCACAACCCCCCCTCCCTACCCACTCACCCACCACCCCTTCACTCCTTTGCCACCCCCCCTTTATTGCGCTCGCTTCCCGCAGCGCCCTGCCCTCCTCTGCTCGGTGTGGGTCCTAATGTTCGACGGCGGGCCTCGATCGGGCGCGCAACGAGGGCTGTACTGCCTTTGGTCAAACGGCCTCAACTCCGTTGTGGCATTTGAGGGGCGAGACGGAGCGCTTCGGTACGCTCTCGAGCTTAAGGCTCAAGGGCTGGGCTTGCCGGGTCCAACATGCGTCACGGTGAATGTGAGCAGGCGTGCCTCCGGGGTGCAAGGGGGGGGGCTTGTACTCATGTCATGCATGGCCTTAGTCGTATGACCATATACCCTCGCAGCCCTACAATATGCCGGGACGGAGCACGTGTAGTTTCACCGACCAGGCAGACAGTGCTTGCATCAAGCAGAAAAATATTGATACGATGCATAGGAGGGCGAGGTGATACTGCTGGTGTTTGTGTTCACTCGTGTTTGAGCGTTCGGTGCCTCCTGGAAACGCACGAGTGAAGTTCTCGGCATACGCTCCCTCGCTGGAGGGTAAGGTCGCACACCAGCCTGGTCCCGATCTTAATCGTTCAGAGCCTCATTTCTCCAAATCACCACTACGAGTACTACTGTACAATCCACGTTTCTTTCTTTCTTTCTTTCTTTATTTTTATCCTCGTTAGTTCTACGAAAGACGGCCCAGCCACAGAAAGCGCGAGCCGAAGCTTTATCATCCGTTGTGTGTGTTTGTTTTTCGATTGCCGTGGCAGGACTTGCAGAAGTTCTGCCGCGACCATAGCTTCGGCCTTGAAGTGGTTCCGGCCGACATAGTCCCCGTCGCCCCCGACAAGAACAAAGAGGACCTCGAGTTTGACCCCAAGGCGCGGCACCAAGGGGGGCGGGGAGGGGGCGGCGGAGTTCGATCGTCCCCTGCAGTATCCGAAAAGGCGTCTGTGTTTACCTCTGAAGACGTGCGCAAATTCCGGGCCAAGTTCGAGCGCTTGTATGCACAAGAATGAGCAAAGGGGGTGTCACGAGGGGAACGAACAACCCGCGGCATGTGCATCGTTTCCGCGGACGAGTCTACCCCTGCTGTGGGTTCTGATTGTGGGTCTTGATTTGCCGCGACGTGCTACTTTTCTTCCCCCTCACGCTATTTAGGGGGGGGGGGGGGGGGGGGGGCGTACTTATTTGTTGCTTGCCTTAATCATTTGACTATTGACTACGCATCCCTTGAGGGTGTACTTATTATCATGCATGGCCGTAGTCGTACGACCATAGGCATCCCTTGGGGGGAGTGGTACTCGATATCATGCATGGCCGTAGTCGTACGACCATAGAGCAGGGGGGGGGGGGGGTGTACTCATTATCGTGCATGGCCATAGTCATATGACCATTGACCCTCGCATCCCTATAATGCCGGGACGGAGCACGCCGGGTTTTCACCGACCAGGCAGACATTGCTTGCACCAAGCGCGAAGCGCCGTGAAGTGCTGGGCGAGTCGCTTGAAGGGTGAGCTGCATCCTACTAAGAACCACTTTAGAGGCGGATTTTCTTGCATATGGATGACAGCATCAATGAATTGATTTAATTTCTGGAGTGGTCACTTCCAGAGACATCAATGGGAGTACTATGTATCTGCCTCGTGGGTGCCTCACCACATACACACTACGTGATACGATCATCCCCTTTTGTGCGGAGTAAAGGTTCTCCCCGCACAAGAATGATCTAACTTGACCGCCAGCCGTGGTAACCGCCAAACAAAAAACAAAAAACGGCACCCTGGCTGTCTACCTCACGCAATGAGAGGCGTGTGTTACAGCGTCGTCGCCAACCGACGCCAACCCATAGAGGGGCGGGCGGGAGGGAGGAGAGGGCGATAGAAATCATAATCTCGCAGGATTGGGACGTATGTACTCAATGTTGTCGTTTTGTTCATCACACCTAGATTAAGGGTACATCAGATCTTAGAGGCAAACGAGCCGACATTCAAGGAGTACCCGCTCAAAGGAGCTGGGAACCGAAAACGACATGCCGATAGTCAGGGTTGTCGCATTCCAATGGCCTGCTCTGCCGCGCTGAAGGGGATAAATAAAATGTGGGCATAGAAGGGACCCGGCCAGCGCAGGGAGACATGGCCAAGGGCTTAGAGGGTTAGGGTAATGCTGCTTTGGTGTTATCTAGACGTAGCTGCGGATGTTGTCGCTGGACGAGCGCGGAGTAGCGAAGCGCGTCCGCATGACGCCGTCTCATGTACAAAAATAGTGCAAGGCTTTTCAGTGTCGGCAGTTTTCTGATTGGTAAATAGTACAGGGCCATTCAGTGGCCGTCGGGAATACCAACGACGCGTACACTATTGGGCAAACAAGGGTCTGTCCAACGTAGCCGTTTTGTGTTCTCGTGTGCCGCGGGTGCTGCACCTTGTCTGTCGCGGGCGCTTCGCCCACGGCGCGGTTGTTGCACGTGCCTGCGAACGAAGCCAAACCGGCCGTGCCTTGTAAGTGATGATATCGCTTTTTCTTAGCCTGAACAATTGTGGTGTTTCGCACAGGATTGGAACTAAAGCCTCGCGACGCTAAGGGCGCTCTGGGTGCTCAGGCCCACCAAGGACATTTCGGATACGTGGTTTTCGTAGAGAGAGTGCACTCGGTACAATACGCGAGCCAACTATAAGCACAGTATGTCCCGTTGTTTCGGCTGTCATGGTGGAGTTATGTGACGCGCGTACCATCCAAGTTTTTTTGTGGTAAAGTACTCCGGTTGTTTACCGTGTGCCCGGGCACAGCATTGGTGAACGCACGTAAGAGGAGATCTGTTTGAGGCAACAACTGCTACGAGTATTAATAGGGGTCAATGTTTTGTTTTGTTTTTTTGTGGTGGACTGAGTGTTTTTGGCGAATACCGGCCGTCGATACCTAATCGTTAGAATGCCACCTTTCGTCGGCTTTGGGTGCTCCTTTTGGTGCGTTATTGTGTGACAATAGACGTTTTTGCCGGGTGGTAGAGCTCTCTATAGACGAATGCATGAATGAGAGTAAAAGGGGTTTCGTTTCGCTTGGTTGCTTCACCTTTGGCTCGTAAACCTATACCAGGTATGAGTTTCGGCGGCGGAGGGACGCATCTTAGTACTGGCTACGTAGTGTAGCGCAACTTTAGGTCAGGCGCGTAATAAGTCTGTAACTCGTTCGGACCGGTGTACGCGCAAAGAGAGAGCCATAGAGAGTATTTCGGATGATGACGTGCGCGCTTCCCGCTCATGATGGTTTACGTACACTCATGGTGGTCTCTCTTGCTCGGTGTTCAACCTGACCAGGATAGAGACAAGGACCGCTCTCAAAAAGTAAAGAGAAAAAAAGCACACGCACCAATGATAACATCCATGACAACATCAAGAATGAACACCCTAATAATTAGTGGGAAAATTACTTCACAACGCAGAGCCTGAAGCTTCCAGCTCCCATCCAGGCGCTGGTTGCAGCGATCCCGAGCGCTTATTGTGACGAGTGGTCAAGGACAGCATGGTCGGCTGCGGCTGCCGTATTCTTCGTCCTTTTGCTGGCGGAGTTGACCCCACGCTTGCCTCGCCCGCCTTGGCCGTTGCTGGCAGCGGCTGGAGTGCACGAACGGGGCTTCCGGAGAGATGCCGACAGGCACCCTTCTTCGTCTGGATCTGCTACGGCGCGAAAGGCGGGTGCTCGGTTTGGCGACGCTCTTTCTATGGTCGGAATGAGACGAGGTCGCCCGACCATGGCTTCCACCGCTGCCACCGCACCGGCTTCCCTGCACACCCATCACCGCCCTTTTATGGCGCGCGCTGTGCTTTCTCGTGTCTCGCGATAGGGAGCGGTCGGGGTGGTGTGGTGATTGTCGCCGGGTTCCCCTCTTCCCGCTTGCAGCGCGGCCTCTGCGGCTGCTGCTAGCACCTTCCACGCAACTCAACGTGGAGGCCCCACCACCGATCGTCTTGGCACTCCCCAATCGCACCCGGCTGCCGCCCAATCGCTGTCTAGCCGACGCACTGAATTTGATTGATGTCGCCAGCACTGCCGTGACTGCATCGCCACCGCCACCACTGCCATCACCGCCATCACCACCACCACCGCCACAACCTGTCTTCCATACCGCCTTCCCCCTCCCCTGAGCGGGCGGTGTTCTGCCCGCGCGTCGTGGCAAAACAAGCGGTGGTGGCCGGGAACCTCTCCCGATGGCGGCTTCGTGGGGCGATGGTGCAGCGCTGTCGCTCACGAGGCCGGCGATACCCATCGCGCATTCTGATTTCCTTCGTGACAGCGGTGGGTGAGCACTTCCGTTTGTGAGCGATGACGGTGGTGGTGAGGACACAATGCTGCGCAGTTCCGTCGAGGGTGGGGGGGCCGTGGTAGGGCCGGGGGCGTCCCCGAGGCTCCCTGCCTGAGTAGCAACGACTGCTCTCGGTATGACGGCTGGCTTCGAAGCTCGTTCGTCAGGAATTTCCGTGCCTTTCTTGCCATAAGACCAGGTCGTTGTGGTAGGGGCGAAAAACCCAGACCCAAGCGTACCCGAATGAGGCGAACAGTCAAGGGGGGGGGATGGATGGGTGGATGGGTGGAGTGAGCACGTAATAAGCACGGGCGGGGCGGGGCGGCGGGGAAGAAGCCACCGAAAGTACGACAACTGTGGACCCGTATTAAGGAAGAAAGCATGAGAAGCGGCAGATGTTGAAATCCTAGACAGAATCGCGTATCTATCTTTGAAATATGCAGTACACATATATGTTCCTCTCGGTTTTGGCCGGGAGCATAAACATGCACTTTAAACTACTGTAGCGCCTTCCAGCTCCGCACCGCCACAAGCGACACACGCATGGCGATCTGCCGTCTACCGTGCCGTCCATCTCCGCAAGTCTTGCTCACCCTGTCCAGGGACTTGAACTTGGACTGGGGCAGGCGCGACCAGACCGAGGCGCCCTCGGCATCCAACAACGCCTTCAGGAAACCTGCACCGACATCCCTCCAAACATCGGGATTGTATCGCGGCGCTGGAGTCGCCTTCCTCTCAGGACTGGCAAATCCCCGCCCCTTTCCCCCACTGGCGGGCGGGATGTGGTTGCAGTTGGCCTGAGGAGGCACAAAAACATGCGGCGAAGGTGCAACATCACGCAACGGTTCAGGTGTGTCGCCGGGGGCGGCTTCAGCTCGGGCCAGAAACGGTCAGGCGCGTGGTCTTACCCGGGTAAAATGGCGATCCAATCGATGGGCTCAAGATTAGGCCACAAATGATGGAACCATCGATGATATCGAAATGTCTCGGAATTTGTATCGCAACGAGGTCAGTTCTTCTTTTCGCTCCCGAAACCTTGTGAGCTTTACGTGTTGGTCGCGAAATTGTGCAGGAAAGGACTGAGTCAATGTTAAAGAAGTTTGGGAGAAACAACTGTGCCCCTGACCAGTGGTCAACTACAAATACAATCTAAAAGAAGCGCAACGAAGTATGGGCGGGACCACAGGCCGGCGCAGGAGGCCTCATCCAACCCAATACTTACATTAAATGATCCACGGTAGAGAGACAGAATACAACAGTAAAATGGCGATCCAATCGATGGACTCAAGATTTGGCACAAATAATGGAACCATCGATGATATCGAAACGTCTCGGAATTTGTATCGCAACGAAGTCAGTTCTTCTTTTCGCTCCCGAAACCTCGGGAGTGGAGTTGGTCGCAACATTTCTTGAGACCATCCCACCCACCCGGCAGTAGGGTTAGTATTCTTATGCTTGTATACCCAGATCATTTACAGCTACTAACCCCGCGCAGAGTACGTGATACGCTAGACTACTCAGCGCGGGGGGAAATACCAGACGAGACCTCCTGCCCGGCGCAGGAGGCCTCATCCAATCCAATACTTACATTAAATGATCCACGGTAGAGAGACAGAATACAACAGTTTTTTTGCGGTCGTGAGGGTTTTTACATAGCAGTCTGGATATACTGCTGTGCCTTTGACGAAAAACTGACGTCACGTTTCGACCATGATGGCCCACCATGTGTCGAACCGTTTAGTGTCGAAAAACAGTTCAGGATCCAGATAACTAAACCCCGGAGTAGACCGGAACATCAAACTATCTAAACGGACTTCAGCAAGCGTATCACCGAGCGAGGTGGTCAACGAGTTTTTTTGGTTTTCATGTGTTTTACTTTCAATTGACCTCAACGCGCCGACGACAAACTCTACGCCACGAAAACAGAATTCGGAAGATTCCAGCGTGCGTTGCAGCCGAAACGCTGGTTCAACGCACTGCCGCCTTCAAACCA
Source organism: Macrocystis pyrifera (assembly GCA_031763025.1). Lineage (NCBI taxonomy): Eukaryota > Phaeophyceae > Laminariales > Laminariaceae > Macrocystis > Macrocystis pyrifera. Next base: position 7,306,381 of record JASSKH010000007.1, on the reverse strand, counting down.
GCCGACGCGTACAGTACCTTGCCCGTATTGTAGTTGCACTCCAGCGTGTACGACCGCAAGACCCCCGCGTTCTTGCCATAGAACACTCGACCGGTCCCCTCGGCGCTAAGACCGCCGTCTCCGCTGTCTACTCTGGACATGTGCTTCAGAGTGAAGTTGCACGACGGAAAGTCGAAGTGCGGCGTATTGAGCGACATGAGCAAAGGCAGCAGCTGGTTCTCCACCTGTTTTCAGAGGTTACATCAGCGAGTGTAGGGGGGGGGGGGTGGGGCTCATTTGTTGCTGACCACTCGCCACGCATCTCTTTCGAGACGGAGCACCATTCCTGCTCCTGATATACAGTAGACAGCTCCAACAATTGAGTTGGGGGGGTGCAGATTTTGCTCATGTTGGCACCTTTTTTCTGTGATTTCATGTGTGTTGCACGAGACGGGCGCAGTCTATTCAGTGGTGGGAACGGAAACGGCGTGTCCCGGTGTCCCGGTCGTTCGTAGCCCGATTTAAGCCTGCGTTAAAAAACAAAACAAAATCGAACCACCTCCCTCAGATTTGTGGGTGTGTTCAATCCACTATATACTCAACTTTATACTTGTACCAAATTGGTGCTACCTCCGTGCGGTGACTTCCTCACCTGATCCTCAAGCATGGGGAGGTGATTACCGTACATAAAGCACCCTCTGGAGGAGGCGTGTGCATGCAGGTCGAGGTACAACGTGAGCCGTCCCCTGTCATCAGTTTTCCAAGCAAGCATTCAGACGCGGGAAAAAGTGACGAGACTCATGAGTGCGCGCCATCGGCAGCCGGACGACGAACTACGATAGTGACCTAGCGGAGGTTCGAGTAGTTGGGTCAAGCGAAAACGATGGAAGCACAAATCATGCATACATTTTTGTAAACCGCGTCAAAACCGGGATATATAGATGGATAGCTTAGGGTGTAATTTTCTCGTTGTTGCTTAATGGCCGCGCGGTTGTCTTTTTGAGTTCGTTCGTCCTACAGCAGTACACAAGCGCTGTATAGCACCACGTACAGCAACCCTTCGTGTCGTGAAAATCACTGTCAACGGACGCATAAAAACTGCTCCGATACGCAAGAAGTAGAAAGCAATAGCCCTATCTCCGCTTCTTCGCTTGCCTCCCAGCCGGTCTCGCGGCGTAGTACATGACCACCGCTTTGGCAGCGTACACCGATGCGTGCTTTTCTGGGTGCGGGTCGGCGTAGTGCCGGTTCAGGTTGTTGCCGTAAGAGTCCTGCCTGAAGTGCCCCGCCGCCACTCCGTCGGGGTTCATAAGCGGAACCAGCTGCACGGCGGCGCGCACGAAAAGGGGGGATGCGCCACCGACAACAACAACAACCACAATAGCAGCAGAGCAAACGCTATTTTTGTTTTGGTTTTTGAGATTCTTCCGGCGGATGGGCATAAACAAAAATCAAGCCCCTTTTAGTACTGCCAAACGTCTGACGCATGCTGTATGATAGAGGTAATGGTTTTTGGCTAAAAACATTTCTGGCTGGTCTGACTGCTTGAGCAGATATCGCGGGGGTACGGTCAGTGTTTCACTATTTTATTCGTGACACACCACAGGCTTTGGGATTGTTTGTCGGATTGTTGCGGTTTTGGTTTTCCTCAAGATCACTTTTTGAGGTGAGGCATGGACCTCATCGAGTGAGGAACCCCAGAAACATGAGGTGCTAATTCTGCTCTAGCGTGAATCGTATCCCTCCCTAGTATCAAGTATTTTGTCCCCAAAAACGTGCGTGCAGCCCTGGAGGGGTTAAGCTCACCACACCGGCACATGTAAGAGGGCAAGCGAGGGATATAGAGGGAGGGGGAGGTGTTGCGCGGGATAAGGATTCGTGTTCATGGATGGTATGAGGCGCACCAATTTCTGCCGGCACGTCCTCAACGCAGGAGTGTCGACGCAGCGTGTGCCAGCAGGAGTGTTGGCGAGCGGCTGACGTGGCAGTCGGAGAGGACGCGCGATATAGGACCGGCTTGTTGTTCGCGATCGTGCTAAGAATTGAACTAGAGGCGTACCAGGCTTTTCCTGCCTTGTGGGTGAAATTTTATCAAGAGCTTATGTTGGCTGCAAGGCACTGAATTACGTCGTGTGAGTAGTGAATATAGCTCGAAGAGATTAATCCTTTATCAGTCAGTTCCAGCGAAAAACTGGTGGTATGGTAGGGCGGTCGCCTTTGCATCCTATATTTCAGTCGATGAGAGCCACTCGACCGAGTGACCGTCTTGTTTTCCCGGCATTATTGAGTCTATACACAAGATTTTCTGTTTTCGCGACGTTCACCGACAGAGGATTGTTTGCTACTCTGCGACAACAAAACTATATTTGCGCCCAACTTCGAGTGACACAGAGGCCCTCGTTGTTCAAGTGACGTAAACGTGGTAGTGAAATGATGGCATCACACTACCCTACCATAGCCCCAGCCAAAAACCTGGAGCGAGCTTTTTCTGCAAGGTATCATCACATATCAGAGGAACTGGAGTGTTTGTACACCCTTACGTTCACTAGTCTCGCCCTCATATGAAGTTCTTGTACAGTAGTTCATCTTCCTAGCGTTTCTTGGCCCAACGAGGGCTCCTTCTACAACATCAACTTTTCTTGAGTTCGTTTGTAAGCGACGCTCCCTTAGCCTTTGAGGACCGTCACCATCTGAATGCAACAGAAATGCTCGAAATACTTGAAATAATAGGCTATGAGCCTCGTTGCTGTGCAGTGTGCAGGCTGCATATCGGCGTCTCTTGCGGTGGGGCCACAGGCTGATCATACTGGAAGCTTGGTGGTTCAGCGTGAGTCGAATCAAATGTCATTGAGACTGGGGAGGCCAAGGCCGAAGACACGAACTCCGCCCTGCGCTAAAGATGGATCTGGACGATGACGGAGGAGGACGACAGTGCCTATCCGGTTGTGTCTACAGGCCGCGATTCAGCATACCATCGGCAGCACCCTAACGTGTGTTATTAGCTTCAACAATGACCATGTGGGCACCCTAGGAGATTGCATGCTAGCATGTTACCCTAAAATTGAAAGGTGACCAAAAGGAAGGCCGTAGGCGCGACACAGCCTTATCTCGGCGACGATTGTCGACATATAGCGTGGCATTCATCCTTGACGATTTAGCCCTGTGATACAAAAAAAATGGCACTTCCTGTGTGATCTCCACGCAACCTTGCTTCGATACAACTGCTGCAGGCCCCATACCTTGAAAACAAATCTCCGCCGAAGCTCCGCAGCGCGAGGGTCGATCGAATCCAGGAGGAACCTGAAGGAAACGGAAAGCATACCGTTTTCCGACACGGTACCTGTTATAACAGTTTGGCGCTGCGCGGGTGCACTTTCTGCGATCAACCGACCACAGTACACGCTAAACGCATCCTGTACGTCCATTAGCTTGCCCGACACACAGCAGTAGATGTTTCTTCGTCGTAACAGGAAGAGGATAGTGCGATGAGCAACAAAGAGGTGGCAGTGGTATCTACCAAGGGACAATGACTCGCACACCTCAGTATGCCCTCGAAGACGAAACTAGCCGGAGTCTCCCCCGGGTGAACCCTCGCGGAGACGAAGACAATGTCTTTGCCCTCAAACCTGAATGGTCTACGCTTCCAAGGCAGTTCCGGGAACAGATGAGGATCGATTCGAGACTCCCGCTCGTCCTGAAAGAGAGTTCGGCAACGAGCGACCGAATAAAGAGTTGTTCGGGTAACAACCTCGAAAATTCGCAGTAACGATACAGTATCTCGTCCGACCTCGGCCTCTGTACTCTGAATGCGCAGCCTTCCAGCGCACGTTGCCGTGGCTATTTGTTGTCTATTATTCCATGGTAAATCTGTAAGAAGAATCGATCGACGTTAATGAACAGCAGTTTCCGGGTATATATCAATCACCAGGATGCCGTGGCAGTCCGTGACCGTTATGAGGTCCACTCTTCTCCCCCCAGGTGTCCGAATGAGAAGCTCTCGGTGGTAATAGCCTGTTGGGCCAGCCCTGGGAGTCAGCAACGCCTGCACGGCCATGCCACCTCTCCTAGCCTGTCGTGCAAGTGTCAGCGGAAAGCGGTAGAAGCCTAAGAACAAGCAGACAACAGGAGCACAGGGTACCAGCCTACGTAATCGGATCTGGTGCATGATTCGTTGAGCTCGGCCACTGCTATTTCCAAAAGCACGTGCTGTCGTAGGTCCTCATATCACCCTTTCTCATACAAGGTGAGCCATTCGCCCCCGGCACGTAGGCGCCGAGGTTTTCACGGGGCACGTGGGTTCCTTTTGTTCCCTCTGTTTCTACCCCTCCGCCTCGATCAGCCTCGAAGCCAAGGTTACCTGATCTTCGCAGCGCTCCAAATCACGTTCGCAGTCCTCGCAGCTGTGTGGGAAGCAAAACGCGAACAGCACTTCCTCCGAGTCTCGAGTGAAACGGAACTGAAATTGGAGTTTCAAATGCCGTCCTTCTTCCTGTGAACAGCGCCGGCGGCGGCGGAAGAATATCGGTTAATAACTGAAAAACACGTTGCCTACTACCGCCGAAACGAGTGGGAGGCCATTGGCGTTGCTCTAGAACTATGTACGCTGCTGCACTGCGACACTCTCGGATCGACTATGGACTATGGGTTCTCTGGCGAGGGGCATTTCAAGGTGGTTTAATGATCATTCACAGAAGCATCATGGAAGAACAATGAAACACCAAAAAAATACCCTAAAGCACCATGGAAGTCCCATGGAAGCACCATGGGAGTATGAGAAGCACCGCAGAAGCACCATGAAATAATAGCAAAACCCCAATGGAAGCCATAGGCACCATGAACCCACCATGGAACCACCGTGGACGTCCAATTAAGGCATAACGGAATTCCCACGCATGTGCCATGGAAGCACCATGGAATTCCCCATGGACGTCCGTTTCCATGAAAGCACTGTCCTTGCACGGAAATCTCATGAAAATTCCATGGAAGTTCTCGTGGGAAGAAGGGTTTCCATGGAAGTCACATTGCAGTCCCACAGAATAACCATAAAATCCTCCATTGACGTGCTTCCATGGAAGTCTGATGGAAGCCCCATCATGGAAGAACCACTTGAACCCGTGTGGAGGCACTGTTTTTCCGTGGAAATTTCATGGGAGCCTTATGGAAGTCCCACGGAAGCCCCCATCAAAGCTAGTGCTTCTGTTCAAGTTCCATGGACGTTCCATGGAAGCACCATTGGATTTGCCATGGAAAGACTGCGTTTCCGTGGAAGTCTCATGAAAGCACCATGGAAACACCACCAAAGTACCCCGAAATACCTATGTACGCACTGAAATACCTATGTACGCACTGTGTTTCCATGGAAGCATCATGGAAGCACTGCTGTGTTTCCATGGAAGCATCATGGAAGCACTGCTGTGTTTCCATGGAAGTCCCATGGAAGCAACACCCAAGCACTTGGAAGCCTCCATGGAAGTGCTATTCTTCCATGGAAGTCTCATAGAAGTCTCATGGAAGTCCCACGTAAGTATCATGGAAGTCCCTATGGAAACAATGTGCGTGCAAGGAAGTTCCATTAAAAGTCCATGCGGACACACAAAGTGCTTCTACGCGTCCAAGGTGCTTCCATGGTGCGTCCATGGAGACGTCCACAAAAACACAGTGCTTCCTTGGTGTTTTCGTGGTGCTTGCATGGTGTTTCCATGGAGACGTCCATAGAGATTCTGGAATGGCGATTCCATGAGATATCCTTGTAAGCATGATTTCCATGGTACTTCCATGGTTCCTTAGTGCTTCCATGGTGCTTCCACGGTGCTCCCATGATACTCCTATGGGGGCTTCCATTGTGCTTCCATGGTGCTTCCATGGGGCTTCCATGCGTCCATTGGTCACATTCCATGGTGCTTCCATACGTGGTGGTTCCATGGCGCCTCCAGTTTCGATAGAACTTCCACGGTGCTGCCATGGCGCCTCCAGCTCCCACGGAACTTCCTTGGTGCTTCCATGAGATTTCCATGAACGCATCTTTCACTTCCATGGGGACTTCTATGGTGCTCCCTCTCATGGTGCTGTCATGGAGGCTTCCCTGTTAGGTGCTTCCGCTTCCCTGTTAGGTGCTTCCATGGGGAGGACGGACGCACAGTGTTTCTCTGGGGACTTACTTTTATGGTGGTTCATTTGCGGTTCCATGGGGATTTCCGTGGGACGTCGATGGAAGCACAGTGCTCCCATAGAGACCTTCATGGAGCTTCCATGCTTCCTCCACGTCCATGGGACTCCCAGGATGCTTCCATGGGACTCCCATGGGATGGCGCCTTCAGTTTCGATGGAACTTCCATCGTGCTTCCATGGGGACCTCCATGGTGCTTCAATCGGGACTTCCATGGAAGCATAGTGCTTTGATATTGTTCCCACAAGGACTTCCGTGGTACTTTCATGGTTCAGCTATGGCGACTTCCATAGTGCTTCCAGGGTGCTTGCTTCCGTGGGGGTTCCCATGGTGCTCCCATGGTGCCTCCATGGGGATTTCTCTGCTTCCATGGTGCTTCCATGAAGAGGACGGAAGCACTCCCATGGTGGTTCCATGGTAGTTCCATCGAGACTTCCATTGGACTTCGATGGGAGCACAGTGCTTCCATGAAGTCTTTCATGATACTTCCATGGTTCCTCCACGTCCATGGGACCCCCAGGATGCTTCCATGGGACTCCCATGGGATGGGGCCTCCAGTTTCGATGGGACTCTCACCGTGCTTCCATGGGGACCTCTATGGCGGTTCTGTGGGGACTTCCATGCTTCTATGATGCTTCCATGGAGACTCCATGGGAGCATAGTGCTTTGATATTTTTCCATAGGGACTTCCGTGGTGCTTCCATGGTTCAGCTATGGAGACTTCCATTGTGCTTCCAGGGTGCTTGCTTCCATGAGGGCTTCCATGGTGCTCCCATGGTGCCTCCATGGGGATTTCTCTGCTTCCATGGTGCTTCCATGAGGAGGACGGAAGTGCTTCCGTAGGGACTTCCATGGTAGTTTCGTGGTGGTTCCATCGGGACTTCCATGGGACTTCGATGGGACTTCTACGGAAGCATAGTGCATCCATGGGGAGTTCCGCGATGCCTCCGTGGTACTTCCATGGTACTCCCATGGCGCCTCCAGGTGGTTCCATGGAGTCGTCTCTGCTTCCATGGTTCTTCCGTGGTACGTCCGTCGGGAGGCCGGAGCACACTTCTTCCATGGGGACCTCCATGGTGCTTTTATGGTGAGTTTAGGAGAACTTTCGTGGGACTTCCATGGGAGCAAAGTGCTTTCATGAGGATTTCCATGGTGCTTTGGTGGTGCTTACGATTTGATAGAGCTTCCATGGGGACTGTCGTGCTGCTTCCATGGCACTTTCATGCAGCTTCCAAGGGGGTTTCTGTGTTGATGGGACTTTCGTGGAATTTCCATGGAAGCACGTTGCTTCCATTGGGACTTTCATGGAAGAACAGTCCTTCCATGACGAAGTCCGCGGTGGTTTTTCATGGGAATTCCGTGATGCCTCTCTGGTGCTCGATTGGGACTTCCATGCGACTTCCATGAGATGTCCATGGTGCTTCCATGGGGGCTTCCATGGTATCTCCAGGTTCCATTGAGCTTCCATTGAGCTTTCATGGTGCTTCCATGATACTTTCATGGTGACGCCATGACATGGTGCCTCTATGGTGCTTTGGCGGTGGCGGAGAAAAACAAATTGGTTGACACGAGGAATCGCGCAGATGAAAAACCTAACAACTTATGGCAGCTTATTTTCGGGCTGGGTATCATCTACAGTACGTTTGCATGAAAAGAGTCGCCTCCGCTCGAAGAGCCGCCTCTGCTCGTAATCAGGGGTGATAGCCAGCTCGCTACAAGTCAGTCGAGCAATGCGAAATATGACACCTCACCTCAAACGTAACCTTCTGCTTGAGGCGCGTCCACAGCGGGTTCCCCGAGAGCCGGAACACCGGTGTCATGCCGTGCTTGTAAAGCGCGTTCTGGTTGTTCAAGTTCATAAGCCTCTGCGTCCAAAATGTAAAAGGTTCCAGAACAAGCACGAGTATGGTAAACCTCGATTTACAGTGGTTCCCGGTACCGGTACCTGGTGCCTGGTACGTATCAGGTGTGTCTACAACACCAATGAATGCTACAGCAGTCGAGTCATATGCAGTTCAAGCATCGGGAATGTTGGTTATAAAGAGAGCAGCGTGTTCTAGGTACACAAAGGGTACCTCCAGGATGACGGAGTCAACGTATAACTTGCGCAGTATGCGTGGATCTTGGTCGCACGGCGAGCAGTATCGCATAATCACGGCTACCACGCTCACCATAGAAATAATCTGATCCTTTGACCCACCGGCCACGCCGAAGTAGAACCAACTCGAGTTACGCTTGGTGTTGGACCCGCCTTCGCAGTCTCTGTGATCGACGCGACAAACGCACGCTATTAGCAGGGCGATAGTGTGTTTAATACTTGCAGCTTATGTTGAGGTGTTTATTCTTATAAAATTAAAAAACAGCAGCCGTAAGATCGAGGATTTGGTCGAATTTCGACTGCAGTATATACTGCCATGCAGCGCCAACGATGTGCGTTGCCGTGCTGCTCCCCAGTGTACTGCAGTGAGTGTACGTTGAGTGTCAGTTGTGCTGAAGTCTTACAGCACTGGCTACACGAGGCAAGCGTGTGTTTGGTGGAGATTTTGGTGGACGGCGCTTTCCGAAGCTCTCTCGTCGATTTGTCGACCTCCAGTATATGCCATACGTTGCTTGAAGGTCAGGAAGACCCATGGATAAATGCATGCGAGGTGAGTGTATAGTACGTCGTATACTACGTATATACTGCAGTAATAACACCAGTTGTATGGAGTAGCATATCTGCCGTATAGGAACGTACATACCCATTTGAGAATCTTATGTGGCTACGCGTATCGTTTTGGGAACATCCCCGTATGCGATTCTTATATGACTACACGTACATAGCGCTTTGAGAATCTTCTTCATGGGAACACTCGTATCTGCATACCAGGTTAGGTTTGGTCGACGTCTGGGCTGAGTTGTGTTCCTGACGAAGCCCACCCTCGCTCACTCGAGTGCTCTCTCTCCCCCAACTCACATGTGGAGCAATAATAAGAACTTCGTGAACTACAGGCAGCGTGCCCTACCCAGCATCGACACCCCTGTGTCTCTTACCAGCTTGTATCTCTGCACTCTCTTCACATGTTGGTACTCGCATATTATTAGTACGAGCACATGATGACCGACATGACATGACTCTCGTACTCGTAGAGGGTACCGTAATAATTCGACTAAACGCCCCCATCACGGTAAACCCCCCCGAGGCGCTATTTTCAACGAAAAGGGGCAAAGTCCGGAGTAAACGCCCCTCTCAAAACGAAAAGGCGGAAACGCTTCGGTATCAAGGTAAACACCCCTCCCTATCATTTTTTGGGATAAACACCCCGGGGTCGAGCTGGCAAGTCATTTGAGTGTCGGAGATGGAGCTAGCTGCTGTTTCCGAAGCAGGGAAAGGGGTTCTTTACATACAGTAGGAAAATTTACGCGCAAGTTATGCGCGATAACAGCAAAACAGACAAAGTCAGACGCGGACAGAGAACCAAGCATGCTATACGTTCTGCCTTGAAAAAATAACTGTCACCCAGCCACTCGAACAAGTACCGTGCTAGAGTATACTGAGATGTGGCGTTTATAACAGTTCGTGCTGGTGCGTGCGCGAACATGATGGGTTCGCTTCCTGATGATCAGGTAAGACACAGCCCAGAATATATCGACGAGGCAAACGTACAGTCAGTATAGAATTATTTATATATTTATATCTTTCTCTCTGAGCGTACTCGGTTGGTTCATCCCTGGCCTCTCAGAGCTCCCACTAGGACACCGCCTCCTTTTTCTACTTGCCGGACCTTTCCAGTGGTTCTTTGTTTTCTCTATTATTTTGTCGCTTTCAGTTCTTTCTTCTTCTTCTTTTGCTTTTTGGTTTGTCTGCGTGCGTGTACTCACAGCACGGCACCGCGGGCGAGCCCGGTGCCGTGTCAGTGGGTGCTGGCGGGTAAAGGGGGGGTTGCACGGAGCGCGGTTGCCATTTCGTGGCGAGGCGTCGCGTGCCCATCGAGACACGAGGGAAACAAAAATGGCCTCTGTCTGGCCTCCTCGTGTGGAATCAGTTATCCTATGTACGAGTCCATAAGGTTCGTTTTAGCCTTCAAAATAAAATTCAATCGGTGCTTCTTTTTGCGACCAAGCTGAAGCTCACAGAGAGAGCTACGCAGTCGTAGCACCAACATTGTCGAGCTGGCGAACGAGGGCCGCGGTGAGCATCGGGCTTCACGCGAGGCGGGCGATGGGGCTCACTGTGGCAGAGAGAGAGGAAAGCTTTGCCCGGACGAATCGGTGGCGAGGTGGTCGAGAGAGGGGCGGGCGGAATACGAGGCTGAGCGAGAAGCTCTGTTGTTCGTTTTTTTTTTTCTTTTCGATTGGTGCGAGGTGTTCCAGTCAGGCAGAAACTACTTACATGAGAGGGGACGGGGATTATATTTTCTTTCTGAAATTCTCGGGTTCATTTTCATTGTTTTTGCAATGCTGCTCTGCCGTGTTGTGCGTTCTCTTCCGTACATACAGCATGTGAAAAGGAGAAAATAAGTACCCTACGAGCACCTGGGGTATGTACGAACGTACTGCATGTTGCGTTCGGGTTCTTGTCTTGGATGGAGCATGGAGCTCTTGGCATTTGCAAATCGCCTCTTTGCACCTTATTGTTTGCACCGTCTGTTCCGTTCCGTTCTTCTTGCTCGCGAGCGAGCGTAGCGCGCGGAACCGCCCGCGACGCGAAGCGTGCTTGTAAAACATATTATGAGCTCCATTATCATATCATGCCTAATCTGCCAACACCGCTGCTCCGGGCGTGAACCATCGGCAACCCAAACCCCCGCCAGTACGGTATATCCTGTGCCAAACCTAAAAAAGTTTTCCTTGTCGGTGCTGCTGGGTCGCGACATGAACAACACACCCTTCTGTGTTGCGTGCGTGTGCGCTTGAGAGGTTGCGTTTTTTTTCTTGTTTTTTTCGTATCGCCCCGCGTGTGAGAGGTGCGTGCCTTTTTTCTTCTTTTTTCGTATCGCCCTGGGGAGCCAAAAGGCCCGTTTTTTTTCAGAAAACGCGCCGGTATCACAACACGTAAGCGCCCCGGGGCGTCTTTTTATTAGTGTTGGGTATCGTACCGAAACTTTCGATATATCGTTCGATATATATTTTTTTATCGAACCGAAAAAAGTTCGGTATTTCGATTTTTTTTATTTATTTTTTTACTGTCGATGCCCTCGTGTTTTTGGACGGTTCGCATGGATTGGCATGGTCAAGCGGAATCTCACAGGAGGCGCTCGGCAGGAAGGACAAGTGATTTTTTGTTTTGGGTGTGGCGGCGACGGTTGGGTTCGTGAGTACGTATACAAGTTCTTCCGAATAGCATTGTGTGGCATTATATACATTTTGTGTTGAGCTGTGGTTGTCGTTGTGCCCTGGTACTTAACAGCTACATATCTTCTACTATTATTACGGGGGGGCATAGTAAATAGGACCAAATATTGTTGGTAAAAATAGGGAAATGCATAGGTTTTTGTGTGTACCGTATGTCTTATTTGCTATGTATGGTCCCCCGCAATAATAATTCAGCATAATAAACCTGATCAGGTGTATTTTTTCTTTTTTCATGTACATGGTACACAATACACAATACCCGGTATACCTGGTAGCCAATACCTGTCTTCCTTTTTGTTTTTTGTCTATTAGTCCCTTTTGAGCTTCCCTGGTGTTCTTAGTAGCGGAGTACGTATGCTTGTCTTTTCGTTCATATCTCTGTTCTACACCCCTCGCGTAGTGTGCGAGCCTGCAATCTGCGAAAACATGCGCATTCTCTCGTATGTTTCCTTTCTTGATTTCTTGCTTTCTTGCCTGAATTGAACTTTTTTATCTCTCGTCCCTTTTCAATTTTTGTTTTTTTCCCCCGATTTTGATTTCGATTTTTCGACGTCGAGTTTTTTTTTTCATCCTGTCCATTTCTTCTGGGTAGTATGCGGTCTTCTCGGTTTCTGTGGCGACTTGTACAGCCTACCGCATGTATATGATACGTATGTGGGCGGACCTCACTTTTATTTTTGTCTGAGGTGTACATACATGTGCTTCAGTTATCATGTGTGTGTGTGTGTTCTTCACATTAAACCGTTCTTCTACTCGTCGACATCCAGCAAGCCCAGTGTCCGTGCTGATTCTTCACCCTAGAAAGATACGAGCTCTGTGGTCACAGACTACGACACAGAGATAACACACCGTAATGCATTAATAGCCTACGCAATACCATGCCTTCGCACTAGGTGCGGCCGACACAACATACATACATACGCCAGCAACCAAAATACACCATAAAGAAAGAGAAGCAACGAAAAAACCAAACAGAAAAAGAACAAGAAAAAGAAAAAGAAAAGGAGAAGAATCCCAAATAAATAAATAAAATGGGAAGCCAAAGCTCAGACACATACATACTTACCCCGAGCATGAGCCAAAAGGGACGTGCAAGGGGAAAGATACGAGAAGGAAAAAGGGGACTATGCATCCCGGTGAACACTTAACTAAGTAAAAAGAGCAATAGTGAGTGGGCCAAAATACGCTCGTCACCCACCCACTATGTAGTACTTCTTTCATAAGGATAAGAAGGGAAAAAAATCAAAATGCATACCGAACGGCCGCAGCAGTTGGCGGTACGAGTAGCAAAGAAACGTCCAACTTATTAGTCGGCCTGGTACCTTGCTACCCTATCTGCGGTCTCTCTGCTACTCTCTTCTACCGCGGTTTCCCTTCTACTCCTCCTGTTCCCCCCCCCCTGCCCCTATACACTTGTACGGTGTTCCCTCTACCCCTCCTGCTGTTACCCCTCCCCCCATTCCCTCTAACACTACCTGCAGCGGATGCACGGCGCTGTCTACTCAGCTTTGCCTCAGCCTCGTGCCACCTGCCCATGAACTGTTCAGCTGCTTCGAGGATTTTCCGGTACCACTTTCCCGTCTGTTTTGCTGCAGTGGGCCACAGTGCGGTCCCAACTCCAAAGACTAAGGGGGAGTCTTCCGTTGATCCCTCTGAGGCTTTGAACACTCTAAGGTCCTCAGCAATTGCCCTAGGCCAAGTCTTAGGCTGCCCGCCTGGTTTCGGGCTCCCCCCACCAGCGATCGTCCCGAACATCAACCGACTGGGCAATCGCCCCTCGTGTTGCCGCACCACAGCCCCCGCAAAGAAGAGTCGCCGTTTACGGATGGTCGTTTCGATACTTTCGCATCGTGTTATCCTGAGCGCCTTCGCATACGAGAGGGTGGTGTGGTCGGTGCGTAGTCGGCGCTGGAAACCAATGACTCGCAGAAGGACTTCGTGGTGGGCTGATCGAAGCTTGGCGAAGTGGTCCGCATTGAGGGTCCACGTCACGCAACCGTACAGCAAGGTCTCAATCACCTCGGCCTTCAGCATCCGGACTTTCAGACTAAGCGGTGCGTTCGTCCTATCGTACAGTTCCGGACCATACCGTTTGAGGCATGCCCGCATCAGACGGATTCGTCGCTCGATTTCGAAGGAGAGGTCAGCGTTCTCGTGGATAATGCCTCCTAGGTACAAAAACTGGGTCGTCTGTTTATACTTTTGGCCTGCAGCTTCGATCGCGAGCGGTGAGGTGGTAAACGTCTGATCCGGTGTTCGTAGGAGCATCGTCTCTGTCTTCTTCTCGGATACCGTGAGACCTACTGCTTCGAAGACAGTCACGATGACTGTCATCATTCTCGCAAGGCCTTCCGCCGACTTCGAGACTATTCCTGCATCGTCTGCATACAACATGCCCCACACAGCCCTTTGCACGCATGCCAACGGTTCCTCTTTTCCGACAACCCTGTCCTCTTCGAGATGAACCAAATCCCTTACGATGCATTCGTCTTTGCTGAAGCGTACCAGCACGATGTGTATCGCAGCGGCGAAGAACACGTTGAACAGTAACGGCGATAGTACGCAGCCTTGCCGCAGTCCCTAGGTTACATTGAACCAGTCCGAGTGTTCACCGTCATCCGCACGCACGCGAGCCCGCATGCCTTCGTGAAAATTGCGAATGATTGTGAGCATCTTGGTTGGTACACCAAGGCGTGTGAGTACCTCCCACAACAGTTCTCGGTCGACAGAGTCGTGCGCTTTCTGCAAGTCGATAAAGCACATGTACAGGGGGATTTTCTTCTGCCGCCCGAGCTGCTGCAACCGGCGCACGACAAACAGCATATCGACTGTTGACCGTGCGGGGCGGAAGCCACACTGTTCTTCAGGGAGTATATGCTCGGTCTCGCAGTAGCTGCTTAGACGGGACGCAACGATTTTCAGCAACACTACCATTCTTTGGTTGTTTTATTTTTAATGAGGTATTTCTTCCACTCCAGAGTTATGGGAGCTTGTCTGCATTGTATTGTGGCGATGAGTTAATGCGAGAACAACCTGGAATACGTTGATCCTGGGAACCCTCTGGTGGTGTTGCAAATGTGTTTACTTGTATTACGGGTCCTCGTGGTGATGACGCGACCCAAAAAATAAAGAAAAAGGGCCTTTTGCGCCGGTTTTCGCCTCCATTATCGTTATCGTTATCGTTATCGACTTTTCCGGATTATCGGTACGATAACGATAATTATCGTTATCGTTATCGATATCGAAGTTATTTTGGCCTTATCGTACCGAAACGTTCATGGTTTCGATATCCAGCACTACTTTTTATACCTGCAAATCGTAGCGCCCCGGGGGGCGTTTACGCGCAGTAAGGCCGTTTCCTATGCGGTTCGATTTCGAGCTTCAGATTTGTATTTTTCGATCTCAAAATCGAATGACCCTACTTATGCAGTCCGATTATGCAAAATCCGACCGGAAATTTTTCGATTTGAGAATCCGATGACCCAAGTCGTCGGATTTTGGGCCAAAATCCGACGCCAAAATCCGACGACCTGGGTCATCAGATTTTCAAATCGAAAAATGGCATGCTCTCTAAATTCAAGATATTATCCACGACAGCAAACAGCAGCGCAACGATCGATGAGTTGGATGGTGATACAGCTGTATAGCGACATTGCTTCGCGCCCGACGCGCGGACGGCGCGTCCCTCCGTGGCCAGACTAGAGTCGGCTGGCGCGGGCTCGGGCCTAGAGACCAAGAGAAGAGCACTCGGCACGCGCCTCTCCGTGGATACGTACTCGTAGACTACACCGCAGCCGTACAGCAGCAGCAGCAGTCAAGTCACAGAATCAAACACAAAATACCAAGACAGGTTGACTCTGGCGCACTCGCCACATCTCTTCGCCACCAGACTAGAGGCAGTCAGCGTGGGCTCGGACGCTTGGGTCCTACGCGCAGGGCAGCGCACCCAGCGCGTCTCTTCGCGGCGCCAAATCACAAAAACAGCAGTTGGTCTCGGCGTTTGCTCGAATCTCTACACGCACAATAAATCTGATTTTTCCGCACAGGAAGACCCTTTCGATTTGCCAAGCTCATATCTGAAAATGCCATCGGGTCAAAATCTGAAGCTCAAAAATCGAACCGCATAGGAAATACAGCAGATGGGAGCTTTTGAGGGAAGGCACCATAATAGCAGTACCAGCGTATACAGCAGTACCAGGTACCTGGTAATAATCAGTTTCATTGATGCGGTGATACTTGCTCGTGTGACACGGTGTGTGTTTGATGTTCGAATCTGGTACTCACCTAGCGGTCCACAACTGATATACTCCATCCGCTCCCTCCTGTTCGGCGGAAAGGGCCACCACCTTCATGAGGTTGCCGGAGTCGAAATCCGACCGAAACGTTAGACCGTTGACTACGGTGTTCGTCTTCCCAGGCCCCGTCCACTGCCGTTTGCTGACTTCGATGGGTGGCGCATCTGGAGGCAGCTGCCGGGGCACAACAGGCACCATCCGGGGCAAAGTTGAGGTCGGCGGTGACCTCGAGGAAGGAGACTCGAGAGGCTGCTCTTCGTGTCCATCGCAGTGAGATCCTGATAGATCCTGCTGCTGCTGCTGCTGCTGCTGCTGCTGCTGCTGCTGCTGCTGATGCTGTGGTGATGATGCTCTTTCGAACCTCTTGGTAGGGGAAGGCGAACCGCGGCCGTCCTCGGAAGCCGGGAAACTCGCCACTGTCGCCATACTAATTCTGCTACCAGGCGGCGGAGCACTTATCTCTGCTTAGCCCCATCCTATTCGCGAGCTCGCGGTCTGAAACAGCGGGCACGTCGCTTTCAAATTCTCGAAGCCCGCAGAGCTACAGCACATATCTTCGATCTTCGTTGCGCGGCTGGATTAAGAATCCCCGAACCGGCACGTGGAAACCCCCAGCCCGCCACTCCGGGGGTTCCAGTTCTTTTCATAGGCCTCGTCATAGCAAGAGCCCGCCACAGCGACAAGCACGCAGGCAGCAAGAGTTATTTGTGGGTGCCTGCTGTACACCTACCCCTGGTGCGGGATCGTGTGCTCTGCGGGTATAGCACGGTGGAGCCTGTAACTTTTCCGTTGATATAATCAAGTTTGGCAGCGTCAACGCTTTGGCGGCTGAGACCGAAGATTGAATCAGTCTACAGCAGTATTAATAGTATTAATAGTACCTCTACTTGTTCTTGGAACAGCACAGATTTGAACAGAAAGCGAGCAAGGCCAAGCCAGTGTATTGGGGACACGCCGATGAACGAGGTGTGGGCGGCGGGCAGGAGGCATGCCAAGATCTCCAAGCTGTACTTGAAGGCCCTTCTGCGGCGTGGCCCTAATATCTTTGTCGCGCTTGCCTGGTCTCAGGTGAGTGAGTCCGCTCCACTTTTGCTGGCTCTTTTTTACTTTGAACAGCGGCGGAAAGACCACCTTGTGTTCGTATGTTTGTGTTTGACTCGAAAGGAACGTACCTTGGTACTTGCATACACGTAGTGGTACAAGTAGGCTGGTTTCGTTCGACAACGCAATGTACACATACATCGCCCAAGCAACCCGCCTCGCGAGGAGCAGCGACAGGGCCCACCGCCCTGCTGTTTCAAAAAGAAAAACAAAGCCAGCGAAACGACGATTATTCCTCCTCCGAAGAAAAACCGATGTACTTTTTCGTACTATTGTACTATTAATAGTGCTTTGTACTGGTGTCTGATACAGCTGTCGTACACAGCAGTCGAGTCTCAACAATACATCGCGATCTGGAAATCTCTCCGCGTGAAAAGCATCCCTCCGCCTCCGCCTCCCCCTCACTCTGAGGTTGCGGAGTGTGCGAGTGTGGAGTTGAGTGTGCGAATGCGGCTCCTGTATATACGTGTACCTGTTGATTGATCTCTAAAGGTATAGGCGCAGCTGGCACGGGAACGCGTGGTTGACTCCAGACAGTGGAGTGTTTGCGATTTTGTTTTTTTTTTACTTTTACTTCTCTAAAAATTCTCCCGAGGTAAATTTTTGAGGTAAATTTCTGAAAAAACGGCCGGAAAAGACTTCAGCGAAGTAAGGATTTCAGCGAAAGTTACGGTAACTTTTGGCTCTCTGTTTCATTGGCCTACACGCACCGAGCATTATCCCGACGCAGAACGCAACTAAAATCTCGAAGGATCAAAACACCGAGCATCTTCCATGCCACCATGCTGCTTGCCGTACGCATCACGACAACCGCTGGGAGCACAGAGGCTCGAGAGGTGTAGCTTGGGTATAGCGCGCACGAGCGGCGTTGGATCGTGCCAGCGGGTCGCCGCCGCTGCTACGGTACACGCTTTCGCCCGCTTGGTGACGACGTGGAGGATGCGTCGTCCCAAAAAAGGACTCGTATTCACACTCGTACTCGTACTCGTGCTCGTAGAGAGCGCGACAGCATGACAGCTCGTGTATCATTTCGATTTCACCATACTACGGCTGCAGCAGCAGCAGCAGCGGCAGCGGCGGCGGCGGCGGCGGCGGCGGCGGAGCGGAGCGCGCCGGCGCTGTGGCGTGCGTAGGCCGAGCGCAGCAACAGCAGCAGCACCAGCAGCAGCAGCAGCAGCAACAGCAATCCAAAAATGGAAGCTGGTTGGTGCTGGTGCTTGCTGGTGCTGGTGCTGGTGCTGACGCTGTTTATTTTTGTTGCTCACGCTGGCCCTAGCTGCGTCTAGCGCCGGCTAGCTGCTATTGCTGCTTGTAGTCGTGGGATGGCTGTGGTGGCTTCGCGGTCAACTGTGCCGCCGAAACGTTGCTGGGCTGCCGTCGCTACTCGCACGCTGTTTTTTTTTTCCGTTCACAGCATTCGTTCTTTTTTTGTTTGCCGCGTTGCCCCACCTCCCCACTTCCCTTCTTATTTTCGGAGGCGTCGCCTGCAGGATTTGATTTATCTCACTCGCAAACACACCGAAATCAGGAAGGGAAGGAAATTCACTTTTTTTAGCGGAAGTAAAGTTTTTTTTTTTTTTACCTCTATCGCAAACACTCTAGTAACACGGAACTCCTCTTATATTATATCCGAGCTGTCGAGTGACAGCTCATGCATCGTATGCAGATTATTATTCAACATGACGCGGGAATAAACCTCCCGTTTATCCCCCCGAATATCCGACTAAATATCCCTCTCCTATAATCCTATGTCAATATATGGAACTCCCTAATATTTGATGTAACGTCTCCGTCGTGTTTCTGAGCACAATCAATATCCCCCCTGCTCATTATACACGACCATACTTTAATATCCCCCCAGCTCTGTGTACACTACAATGTACGACTCCGCTGGGTGGAAACATCTCAATATTATGACCAACTCAAACGAAATTCAGAAACATAATTTCACTCCAGAACCAAAAATCAAACTCTCAATTTCCAAAATACTATCCAAACTCTCCAACTCAGAAAACATTTTCTATGGACCGCACACGCCCCCAGGCGCTTCATAGTCTCTCTTCAACCTTATCCAAAAAAATCTCCCTCTATTTCGTGAGGAATTAATGCAAATCATATAAAACATCACAGTAGTCATACTCATCAGAATAAAAATTAAGCCAAGAAAATAAATGCCAGAGATCGCAAGGAACCCCGTTCCCTCGGACAAGGGTCTCCCCTTGCCCCCTACTCCCGCCATAGATACACAGATCGCGACGGTAATGCGAGATAGCATACATTCCTTCACTTGAATTTTATTTGACGTGGGGACTACTCGAAAACACCAAAAACTCTCGAAATCCATCACCAGGAACGAAATGGTATCATCCTCGGAATTAGCCAGGGAAAAACGGCAGCATCTTCGGATTTATACGTAGTTCACACAAATCCTTCACTCAAAAATAACATAAAACCTTCCACCTCGGAAAAACCGTGTCAAATATTCATCAGAAAATCCCGGTGGTAACGAAACACCGTGTTGTTGAGCGGCTTTGTCAAGAAGTCTGCATGCTGTTTCTCCGACTCTACATGGGTAACAACAAACTCCCCCTTAAAAATAAGCTCGCGCAAAAAGTGGTGTCGTACGTCGATGTGCTTCGAATTCGACGTGCACACTGGATTTTGTGCCAGGTGCCTTGCCCCCTCGTTATCCTCGAAAACCGTAATGCATCTCTCCCCAAACCCCGGAAAAATAAAACTCCATACATAGCGCATGAACATTGCCTCCTTGATGGTGTCTGCCAGTGCTACATATTCGGCCTCAGTGGTTGAGAGTGTGACGCATTTCTGCGTCCTAGAAAACCAGCACACACACGCCCCAGCACACATGATGGCCCCACCGGAAACTGACCTCCTGTCAGTGGCTTTGTTGGCATAGTCTGCATCTGCAAACGCTACCAGCTCAAGCCCGCTACCCTTCTGGAACGTAATGCCGAAATCTCTCGTAGAAAATACATACTCTAAAATACTGACTGCTGTCTTCCAGTGTACTTCCCTCGGCCTATTCGTGTACCTCGCTACCGCCCTCACCGCGTTCGCAATATCTGGTCGTGTTTGGTTCGCAAGCCACATCAAGCACCCCACCAACTCGCGGAAAGGCCAATCACCCACGGGTTCATTCTCGTCAAACTCCTCGAGCTTCACACCAGTCGAAAGCGGGTTATTCCTCCCAGAACTAACACCAAACCTCGCCGCGGTATTTTCAGCGAACGCCTGCTGCGAAATCGTCAAAGTACCAGCATCCCAATCCCTCGAAAAACAACAACCAGCATACCACCGCAACTCGCCCAGATTGTTGATCGGAACAAGGTTGTTCAGGTCGTCACAGAACTGATCGCATCTAGCCTTGAGTCCTACAGCAAAAATATCATCCACATGAACTACCGTTACAATGGAGACAGCCCGACTCGACCAACCTCATGACACACGCGTCAGCGGGGCTCTGCTCAAATCCTAGACTCTTCATGTGAGTGAGAAGGTGGTTGTGCCACGACCTCGACGCTTGCTTCAAGCCGTAGA